>VXAD01008914.1:1643948-2243948 GCA_013399195.1 Dicrurus megarhynchus
GGGGGGGGGGGGCTGCTGAGCTTGCCTGTACTGTAATGAAAAAGGACAGTCAGCAGATGGCAATGTTGTATAGTTGTCCCAACAGGAGATAGCCACATCAGCAAGGGAGGGAAACCTCTTGTGCTCCTTAAGTAGCCATAAGGGAAAATGGAATGGCCCCTGCAGACCTTAGGAGAGTTGGCCCTTCAAGCATACTTTGGCTGAATCCTTGTACAGGCTTTCTGAGTTTGTAATACCATTTGTAACAGCAATTCAAGATTTAAAACCCCTCATTTGAAAGGAAAAGCCCATTATAATTTAAGAGCAATCTAATTAAACTAGTGCATCACCATATTCTTTTAAAAGCATTTCATAATGCTACATAAGTACATGTTCTTTGCCACACAGGTTTCATTTTTAAAAAGATAAGTGTGTCTGATGTGTTTTCTTTTGCTGGACTATTAACAGATCAGTTAACTGATCTGTTACTGCCTTTTCAGGCTCAAACTATGAAAGTCAAATCATCAAACTTGTTTCTCCAATGCCAAATAAAAGTTATTTCCCTAGAACCCAGTGCAGTTCAGGCATGCTGCAAACTAGTTTATACATGAGTTACCTTCACTAGCTCTAATCCCAAATGGCTGGAAATCTTCTCTTTGGCTCCAGCGAGTTCCAGACTGGGCCTGCTGTGCTTTGCCAGCTAGAAAGTGGAAAGGTATGGGATATAATTCCATCTTTTTTTTTCTTTTCCTAAACTACCGTGGAGAGCTATTAGAGTACTTTGATCCAAATATGTAAATCAAAGCTGAAAAATTTTTCTTCTTCCAGCTGTACTGAAGGCACTGGAAGGAGGTAAAAGCCTGTGGTAGATAACTCTGACATATAAAATTCATGGAACAGCTCAGCAAGAGGAACTTGGAAAGACTTCTGTAAAATACAGGAACTAACTGATGTCTTGAGACAAGTGAGTAATAGTTTGAATAAAACAATTTTAGGTTCTGCTGCACACTCTGAAGTCTGAAGCTCTATGTTAGTAGCCAAAAAAGCAGGCATCATTCCAGATATAGGTGAAATGTGATGTACAAAGCTCATTGCATTCAGAGTTTTGTCTAGCAGCTCAGTCTAAAAGCCAGAAATGGTCATGGATGCTGAAAGACAAAATCAAGTCATTTGTAGCACAGTACTGGCTGTAGCAAAAACGATGCTATCAACACCCTTCCTTGTTCACAGGGTAAGACTGTTCAGTTTCCCTCAAGGTAAAAAACTGGCAAGAGGAGAGGCTCTGTGTCAGACTCAAAGACGTATGTAACTTGAGATGTGGTGCTAAATTAAAACTCCTGTCACACAGAGACTACTTACTATAATTTATGTCAAGGTTAATGGAGTAAAAAGTATTGGAGTATTTTAAATGCTGATCAGACATGTTGCCAATTAGTATCACTGCAGATTTTTTGTTATATACCAAAAGGTATTTCAATGTTTCTCATAATTTATGTGGTTTTTACAGGAAATTGAAGGAAATATCACAGAAATTTTAAATAAACTGAAAATCATTCAGGAGAATCAAAGGTGAGTATGAAATGTTAAAATATCTATGTCGGTGTGGTCACACAGAAAGTGTTAGAATGATGGAAATGCCAGTCATAACAGCTTTGGGCCAAAGTAAGACAAATTAGTTACTGATAGCAGATGTATTCAAGTGTTCATTGCAGAACATACACAGTGGCAGCTGGGAGTCATAATCAGATATAGATTTGACTTCAATATGGCTCAGAGTATTAAATAATAAAAATTATGCAGAAACTTTAATTAAAAATTCTTATTGCTTCAGTTTTTTTATTTACAGAATCAGAATATTCAAAGTTGGAAGGGACCCACAAGGATCACCAAAGTCCAACTCTTGGCTCTGCACAGGACAGCCCCAGGAGTCACACCATGTGCCTGAGAGCATTGTTCAAACACTTCTTGCACTCTGTCAGTCTTGGTGCTGTGACCATACAGGTACAGAACAGACACATTATGGTACTTAAATACTTATAAGTTTTCTGACAGCATCCTGCTCATGGCTTTTTACACCTGACTTGGAGAAGTTCAAGCCCTTCTCTGTTCTGACATTGCTCAGTAGTGCCGGTTTTGGTAACTTCTTTGTGCAGTGGAATTTTCTTTATATTGGTAACTGGCTTGAGATTTTTAAACTTCTGTGACATAAACTTAATTTATGAAAGGGGTGGATTATGAGGTCATGTCAAGCATTTGAGGTAACATATTTTAAGAAGTTAAATCATGCATGTTTGATTATTGAACCTGCCTGTCAGAGGTAAACACTGAATATATTTTTTTCTGTGGTGCTTTCAGTATTTTAGCACAAGACTCTTTGCTCCTGACATGTTTCTAATGTTCCAAAGCTCTGGCTGTTCCAAAGCTTTGGATGAGGAGCCATCCAGTTGAAAGCATGGTGGAAGAGAGGCTATCATGTCATGAGTTAGCATAGTTTGAGTTTTTGAGGAAGACTCCTTCAGCCTCGGAAGTGATTTTTTTGCACAGAGGTGCTTACAGCTTCCTCTAGACCTGACCTAACCAATCAACTGGCTAGTTGGAATATTGACAACTCCTTTAAGCCACTTAAGAAGCTTGGTACGCCTCTGTGATCCACATTTAAGAACGAACAGAGCCCGGGAGGGCTCTTGGACTTCCGGCTTTCGGACAGGTAGCTGGGGGAGGCCCGGGGCACGGCCCAGCGGGGCCGGGCCCTGCTCGGCCCGGCCGGGCCGGCCAGGAGCCCACCCTGGAGCGGCCCTGTTCCATCTGCGGCCCGGCCCGGCCCCCCCAGCCCTGCTCCGGCCCCAGCCATGCTTCGGGCGGGCCAGGCCCCCTCAGCTGCTCCGGACGGGCCATGCCCCCCCCTCACCCACTGCTGCTGCCCGGCAAGGAGAGATAAGCGAATTCCAGCTGCAAGGCCGGGTGAGATTAACTCTTTTAGTGCTGTAAGATTTCTCCAGAACAGATGAAGCTTCCAGACATTCAATCCTCTCCTGAGTCAGAGGAAAAGGACAGATGATGGCACGTGAAATAAACAGCACAGAGACACCAAAGTCAGCAAAGAAGGAGGAGCTGAAACCCTGAGAGAGGAGAAAGAGGAGATGCTTCTCCTGGAAGCTGAAATTCTCTTGTAAGGCTGTGGTGATGGACTATAATATATCTCAGTGTTCCCGTTGTAATTTCATGAAGCATGGTGGGGGGAGGCAGAGCGTTCAAAACCGCAACCCATGGGTAGAAGTACCTGTGCTGCATTAAGCAACTACTGAAGTAGCTGTGATTTATTGAGAAGTTTTAACAGAGAGAGTTGAAAGTGATGTAGACTCTCTCGCTCCCAGAGGAAGGCCTCTGTGCCTTTTCAGTTGAAGGTGATGAGGACCCTCTTGCTGCCAGAGAAGAAGGGGGCCTCTGTGCCTAGAGATAAAGATGCACCTACAGACAGGTGAAAAGAACTTTTGTTTTGAAGGAGATGAGGACCCTCTCACTACCGGAGAAAGGGAGGACCTCTGTTCCTAGAGATGAATATGCACCCACAGATGGGTAAAGAGAACTTTTGTTTCTGAACAGCTCATCCTTAAAATGGTACCCCATTAGCTAAAGAAATTAACCCTCGAAAGCAGTTGTGGGGAAAGCTGCAAGTTGAGGGAAGGGACTTTCACAGGCAAGGAGAAACCATTCCGGGCGGCCTTGCTGTGACACTGAGCCACAAGAGAACTGTTTAACTGTTTTCGTGTGGAGATGTCTCCATAGCATGAGCAAGAGAGACTCCTCTCCTTAAGTGGACTGAGAAAGGTTATTATAGAGATGGTAAACTGACTCTGGAAAACCTTGAGGGTTGTTTTTTCATGTTGTAGGTGGGAGGAGGGGAGAAGGTGGGGGGGAGGAGAAGTGTTCTGAGGGTTTAGTCTAACTTTTTTTCCTGCCTTTTAGTTCTGTTAATAAACTTCTTTATGCTTTTAAGGTTTAAGTTTTGTGCCTGCTTTGCTTTTCTCCTGGTTCTTATCTCACAGAGGGAAAATAAGTAAGTAATGGGCATTTTGAACCAAACCACTACACCTACTTTATTATCCACTGTCAAGATCATGAAATGCACACAGTTATACAGATGTTTGTTTCAGCATATTTGACATAGCTTCAGATTGGTGGTTGCAAGTTTGTAGTGCCATTTTACAAATACTGAGCAAATGTCAGCCGGAACTAAGGCTTTGTATGAGTTGAAAAATATATCTATAAAATATCTCAAAAGTCTAGTTTATTGTCCATGAGCAGTTTTGTACCTACAATTTATCAGTATAAGAAATCACTGCATCCAGGCAAATCGGCTAGTGGCAGGCTGAAGTAAATTTAATTCCTTAGTTTGCTGCATGCCTATTTTGTTAGTTTGCATCTGCATGAGTAATGCAAATGATTTAATCTATCAGTTGGAGGTGGATATCATAAGTTAGTAAAAGGCCTGAGGACACACAGGAAGACTCAGTGACCTGAGTGCATTTTGGGTCAGCCTTTCAGGTTTTCAGACATTAGGCAAACATTATTGAGTTGTCTTCTATTGTTACAACAAAACACTAAGGGAAAGGTTTCTCAGATTTAGATGGCAGGTGGTGTTTTTTGCCACAGGGACCCCAAACAGTTGCTGCAGCTTCTTATTGTGTCTGCGACCTATACACTTCCATGTACAATTATGAGATAGTTGGTAAGAATCCAAAATTATAGTTACAGACTCCAAAGAATAAGATCCATTAATATCGAAAAGAACAACTCTATTTTCATCTTATTGCCAACGTTTGTTGTCAAAGGGTATGTTTTATTTGCCGACACTGGCAGAAATTTTTACTTTTAAATTGTATTAGGGAAGTAAGAAAAGAATTTTTTTTCAAAGAAGCTATGAATCTTAGGAAAAAAGAATCCTGAACTCAGATCTTATGAAATATAAAAATTTTCAATTAAATTATTTCTTAAGCTTAAGATAGAATATTAATAATTCTATTACTCTATGAAATCTTAAAATTAAGGCTAAGCTTCTGTTAACGTTCTGTTTCTGGCTCTTTGATTGAGAACTGGGTTAGGTTTCATAAGGTGGTATGTACAGTTATGGTACAGCTGTGTTGTTGGAGGGTAGCAATGCAAATAGCTCTCGGTTTAGGAGCTGCTACCTAATGATCTAAGACTACTAATACACAATAATTTAATGAACACGCAAAGTAACCACTTTATGGTATGAAGTTATTGTATACCATGTTGTTATGATTTTCTGGATGGATGCATTCATTAGGCTTAATGAGGGGGAGTGAAGGAATTGAAGAAGAAAAACAGTAAAGCAAAGCATGAAATCTAAATAAGAAGTCTCCCCACAAACAGCAGGGAGAGCCCTTCTTAGACAATGGCATTTATTTCCCTTCCTGCTTAAATTTGCAAGGATTGCTTTGCCAGAGCTGAGTGCTAGTAGATTTAGAAAGTTATAGATGATTACAAAATTATGTGCAAAATTAATAAGTGTTTTGGTTCTGGATAGTTACATTCCCTTCAGGAACTGAACATAGGTCAGTGTAGCTGAGGTGTTAGAGATAATATATGAATAGAAGAATTCTTTCCCTTCAAAAAATATTGATGAATTATCTTCTAAGAACATGAGCAACAGAAAAGGCACAAACAAAGTTATAAGACATGATCACACTTGCATCTGCTTATAAATTAAAGAACTGTGCATGGACCTACTTTCTGGTATTTCTTTGATTTTGAATCGAGAGTTGCATGATCTGCAGGTCAGGTATGGGACTTAGTGGATAAAAGTCAATGTCATTTGACAGACAAAACTTGGACAAAAATAAAGCATGGTTCTGTCTGAGAGGATAATAGGATACATTTTTGTAAAAATTAAAATTTGAGAACATTAAAAATGTGAAATAATTGGTCAGCCAAAAGTCTATTAGAAATAAAACATAAAGGTAATTAGTAGTAGATATAGTGGAATACAAGGTTAATTAGTCTCATTTGTATGATGTTAATAATTGAATTTAATCAGCCCTGGGAAACTTACAGAAGCACTCTCACTAAATGTTTTAAAAAATGTAACAGAAGGACTTTTACATTTTCCTTCAAGCAGAGCTTATGTATAAACCTTTTAAAGTAGCACACTAGCTTGGGATATTTGCATAATAAGATGCTTTGTAAAATGAATGTCCAAAATTCTGCTCTCCCCCACAATGTTAGGAATCACATTTCTAGAGCTGACATTATTCTCTTTCTCTAGGACAGATCAGGAAGACTGAAACATTAATGGTAGCATGAGGTTTCTGAATCAAAGTCTGTCTTGAGGCATAATTAACGGAAGACGTCTAATTATCTGAAGTCAAAACTGTATCATCCTTTGCCCTTAATGCACATAAGATAACTTAGATGACATTTAATTAGAGGTGAAGCATGGATTAATACTTATTTAATAGCTTTGGTAGGAGCTTTCCTCAGGTGCTAAGAGATTGTCCAGTGAATTGGGGCAAATATTTAGCCTGTGCCTGTAGCCAAATAAACAATTTACTTAGCCAATTTCTACTCTTTCTGCAGTAAGAATATGATTTCTTCAGGCTTAAAAGCTATCTTTGATTTTTTTTTTTAGTTCTCATTTGAGAAATTAAAACTGTTCAAAATACAAAATTTTGAACACTATTTTTTACCTGTAAATTGGTGAAGTTGTAATATAGTTTTATTTGTTTTCCTAGTTAGAGGGTTGTATCCACAGCTCTAGTGGAAGTAGTAAAATTTATTATGGATTTGAATTGGCCAGCTGTCTCACTATTTTGTAGAAACATTTGTTGTCAGGTCTTAAGAACTCTGTTTGATCCATGCCTATGTCACTGTAGGAAGGGAAGGTAGCAGGAAAGCAAACTATGCTGTGGAAATGATGATGTCCACACTCTGCATTATAAAACCTTATGGGCCAGTGCCACGGATGTAAACCATTTTTACTTTCAGTACATAATACCAGATCTAGAAAAGGTCTCTCTTGGTCTCTCTTCTTTAGAAATGTGTAGAGGGAATGCTTTCTAGAGCTGCTGCATCTAGACAGGTGGATGGTAGCTTTTTGCCCAGAACCACTCCAGCATATTTCAGTTATCTAGCAAGATGTTAAGGAGGATGAACCACCCTCTGGAGATTAATCTTTCTTCGTAAGCAACTTTGAGTGCCTGAAATTAGATGAGCTGGTCCTAGTTTCTTTGGTGTGGCTCATAGCAGGAAGACTCCTCAGTGCTGCATGTGTTTACATTGGAGTGTTGACTGTCACAGACTTAGATCTCAGTTTCTGGTCAGTGTTTGTGCTGGTTGTACGCTATACTTCTTTTTAGAACGATGTAGGATCTAGTAGGGGAAGTTTTGTTACCTGAAAAGGAAAAATGAATTTCTGAGAGTCTAGAAGAAAATAAGTAAAGAAAAATAAATACTCACCACTTCAAACATACTCCTAATTTCTTGAGGGCGTGACAATGGAATCCAGGCTTGAAAAACTGCAAGTAAACTTCAGAATCACATATTATAATGAAATGTCAAAATCAGAAATGTTTTTTAATTTTTGCATACAATACTGTGGATAGCTATACTGTCTGCTTAGAGATATTATCATATAACATTTTTAGAAAATGCCTAGTGCTAATAATTAGTTACATTAAACAGTTGTGTTAGTCTGTACAATTCTCAGTAGACACTGCCCTCTTTCCATCACAGCTCCTCTCCTTATGCAAGCACCAGCTAGTCATTACACTCTCAGGAGAGAACTCCCATGTGGAAGTTATTTAAGGATATCAAAGCTGCATCTTCTAAATAAGATCTGGATACTAGTCTTGGATCATACCTTGAAGTATGGTGGTACACACTGGCATATGAACTTTGCTTGTATGAGTCTTTTCATGACTCCCAAATTTTGACTTTCATTTTATGAAATCTTACAGTGGATGCAGTTTTTTTTAAAGCATTAGACGGGTTCAGGTCAAGTCTGCTTGATTTTGCAGAAAGCCTGAAAAACCAGATCAAAGAAAAGAAATAGTCCTTTCAACAGGAAGGGGTGTTGTTTAATACTTGTAATTAAACCTCTGCTATGAAGAGTGGATGTTTACAAAGGAATGTGAAGGAAAAGTAGGAAGAAAATGGATCATACCAACTACATTGCTGTATCCATGCTCAAGAAACATCTTTTTTCCCATGCACAGTCAACCTGTGGAAAATTGAATTTATTTTTTTCTTTAATTTAATACATAATCAAATGGAAAGGGGACATGGAAACAGTCATACTTTGTAGTAAGCAAGACAAACCCAAAGACGTCAATGTGTCAAATGGATATATTTGCATTCATTGGAGGAACATTCATTCCAAGGGACTCATAGACTGTACATCCCAGTTTAAGCAAAATGCATAGTCTACTGCTGGCAAACTGGGATTGGTCTTATTAAAAAACCAAACCAAAACAAAACAAAAAAAACCCAACCAAACAAAAAACCATAAGATAAATAAGAAATAATCAAACCCACCATTTCCAAACAGATAAAATGCCTACCCCAAAACAGCAGCCCAGAGGTCTTCAGACTGTGTGAAGATTTTTCTTATTTGCTTGGAGTTTTTTTTCATTTGGTTTGGTTTTTGTTGTTTGGTTTTGGGTTTTGGTTTGTTTGGTTTCAGTTTTTTGTTTGTTTGGTTTTGTGGGTTTCTTTGTTTTATTTTTTGTTTGGTTTGTTTTTGTGTTGTTAAGTGTATATTTTTTTGTTTGAACAAGTTTCATGAATGGGTTGTCACTGTAGTAGGTGACATTGTAAGACATCAAGTTGAAGAAGTCACATAATGGAGCTGAGTTTTTAGGGTTTTTCCATGTTTTAGATTGAGGTCCATAAGAATTTGTAGCCGCTAAAAGTAAAACAACCTTAGTCACCTTCCTCTACTTTCTTTCTGGGTCAAGCCACTGTCTGAGATGAAGCCTAAATTCTGCAGTAGTACCTGTGGCTTCTCAGCATTGAAGTGTTTCACTTGCATTGGACTCCCATGGGACCTACCGATGAGGCACTGCTGTCCCTACCTTACACACAGACATCTCGGATCATGAATCCAGCTTGTCCTAAAAGATGTATCTTAAAACATTTTAAAAATTTTATTTTAGACCTATAGGCCCTTTATCCTGACTTCTGAGGAAGAGTACAGGAGCAGGGATTATTAAGAGAATTAACAATGTCTCCTAAATTCGAGTGAATTACTTTTTCTTTGGATCTGCCATCTTCTGCCATCCATGCTCCTAGAGAGAATTTAAACAAGTCATTATGAAAAAGGAAGTAAGAAAGACAGCAGTATTATCTCCATGAGTTGCTGTCCGAGATGGCATTTGTCTGTGGAAATCTGCTATAGAATGACATTTTTAGGAAGAAGTGAGAAGGATAGGATTTTTTATGGGTAACAAGGGCAGTCAGAGTTATAACAGTTACAGCTGAAAACAGGAAAAGACTTGAAAGTAAGCCAGAATCCCTCAGTAATATCTAATATGTGAAGTAGGAAGGGAACATCCTATAGCAACATATGGTGCTGCTCACTGCTGGAGGTAGCACTCTGTGGAAAATGCTTTCTGAATTTGGGCCCATGGTGTCAGTTCCCATGCCTAGTTTAGAGATGGAAAATTGAGAGCTACTGCAATTTACGATTGCTCTGGAATGTATTCTGTGAAGGTAATTTAAAATATATATATAATTTTATTTTTTAATGCACTTTGGGTCATTTCAGTAAAGTCAGGGCAGAAGAAAGAAAGTGATTTGAACTTTTCAAGGACAAGTTGCATTCACCTCACAATATAAAACAGTCAGTACCTAAGTCTGATCTCTACTTATGTACAAGTACTGATTAGTATTCTGTGAACACTAATGCATGTTTTGAATGCACTGATTATTACAGCATATTTTTAATAATTCTCTTCTTGTAACCCTCAATTTATCTTTATTGCATTTATGAAATTACGTAGGAGTTCCCAGAAGGTGAATGTAATATTATTTTGTGCTCACCTCTCATCAGAGACTCTGCCAGAAGTTTACAAACATCAATTAAGTTTCACCATGCTGCCATTTGGGAAATAACTTTTCTTACACCCATGTTGCAGATGGATAAACAAACAGGAGCTAAATAAATTGGCCTGGATCATGTCACCAATTGGGAATAGAGTTCTCACGCTGTTTCCCAGTCCCCCACTCAGGTCTAACCAGTAAACCTGCTGCCACACAATTTAGTTACATTTTGGACTGTTTTTAATGACCTAAGTTGCCATTTTTTTTCTTCTGAGTCATCCAAAACTTGCCAACATTTTATTTTAATAAGTAATACTCATGCTAATATTTATAGTTAAATGTAATATTTATCCTTACCTTTGGCTGGTTCTAAGAGTTGTGCATGCTGCTAACACAGGATGATAGCAAACAGAGCACAAATAACTTTTTGTGATTCCCTTTAAAAAGTGTTCCCACTGATAAAAATGGCTTTTGGGTCAGTTTCTTATATTATAAATTGATCTCTTTAATTTCTCAGTTTATTTTTTCCTTGCAAAAAATCCTTTCCCTTTTCTAATGTTTTTAAAATGTTTCTAATGCTTGATTGATACGGCATGCACAAGTGATGAGGAGATTTTCTCTTGTGGATTCTTACACAGTTGTTCACTCAGGTTGGACTGATTACAATTTTTTTATTTTAGTTATTTTTAATTTTCTTCCTGTATTGTTGGTAACCCTTTTGAACCTAACAGTGATATATCTAATTGTGGGCGGAAATACAGAGCTTCTAGTTATTGCAATTGTTCTCTTCCCATTTCAGCTCTAGGTAACCAAAATTTTTTTGGGGGGAGGTGGGTTGTAAAGGTCATCTCAGTTCTCCCTTATGTGTGATATTAATTATAAGGGCATAAGGACCACTACTACAGTAGTTGCTCTACAGCATTAGAGGATATACTTCCACGTGAAAAATGGGTCATTACTGCTAGACTACTGGACTTACTTTTCCTAGAGAGAAGGTGGTGCCAAAGAAAACTCAGTATGTCACTGTAGTGATAACTTCCAAATTTTAAGGACATGCTCACGGAAGGAAGCCATCCTTTCTAACCTATGAGGTTTAGGACTGTCAACTGGTTCTTTCTCATTTGGCACTGGGATGGATGATCATTTGAACAGATGGGTAGATACACTGTGATAGTTCTCTTTGTAATAAACATAATTATTATTTAAAAATCTGCCAGATTACACCTCAAGTGTTAGCTTAGGGAGCAGTCAGGGAAGGGCTGGTATTACCCTGAAGTGAGTAGTTACTGTTATGTCTGTTCCCAAGTGAAATCCAATCATGTGCTGCATACATTAATCCCAACAGGATGACTCTAGAAAGTATGATTAATGAGGTTACCCGTATCTAAAGAATACAGTTTAATAACGTAAGGAAGATCTGCATAAGGATTTGAATCTGCCCAGAGAGCCCTTTTGCTGCACGAGGGGCTACAAGTCTGTCAAGCACTACAAGCACTCATAGCTGACTGCTTGCCATTTGGACACGTGGTAATCACTTCTAATCATGCCCAGGGAATACCAAGGTTTCCCAAGCAGATGGGAGCAGCCAGAGGGTGGGAAATCATAGGACATTTTTGAAGGAAGAAGTGATGGGAAGAAGATTTGAATGAGAAGACCTGAAGTGTCGAGGAGAAGCAGAAAGTAGAGAATCCCAAAACAAATACTCTTCTGTTTAAAAATTTTG
Organism: Dicrurus megarhynchus; assembly: GCA_013399195.1. NCBI lineage: Eukaryota > Metazoa > Chordata > Aves > Passeriformes > Dicruridae > Dicrurus > Dicrurus megarhynchus. The sequence continues at coordinate 1,655,710 of VXAD01008914.1, forward strand.
TGCCCTCTGATTGTGTCAAGCAACTAGATGCTGAGACCTGAGCTATGAATGTCTAACAGTGGGTTCCGTGTGAGCCTTTGGAGCTGAGAGAAGTAGGAAGATTTCTTTGCGAATTTTATTTATTTATGTATTTATTTAGTAAAAATATTTAACTTTCATCTCTTTAGCTTCTGTCAGTAAATTGTTTATTTTACATTTACCTTAATTTAGATTGAGTTCAGGTCAATTTCAGGATGCTGACAAATGTCAAGATCACTTACTTGTTTTGGGGAGGGAATTTTAAACTTGACTGTAGGAATTTTGTTTTTTAATTTTTGTTTTGCTTTAATGTCCAGTAAATCTATTGATTTTGGTTTCCAAAAGGAATCTCAGTATCTGTCCAGCTGCATGGGCCAGTTTGCAAGATGATGATAGAGATATATGTGAAAGAAGCCTCTTTTGGCTAACAGCGTTAATTAAGTACAGAATAGTCTGATCCTCAAAGAAGTAATTGGGATCCAACATTTAATTTACAAACAATTTTACAAGATTGAGTAGGCAACACTTATTTGCTTTTCTCAAAAAATTCCCCAATCCCCTCCCCTCCCCAAAAAAAAAGCCAAACAAAAAGGCCCCTATTCTTACACTTTGAAAGAATAAGAATATTCATGACATCAGCTACAGAGGATAAGCTAAGGAAGGGCTTTTTGATTAAGGTAAGAATGGAAGAGTAAACAATCTGGAGTATATTAAATGGAGCATTAAAAGACAAAAGACACTACTCTGATGCATTCAAGAAACCAGAGATCTGTCCCAGATTTGAAGCAGCTTAGCAGAAGAGAGTCTGAAATCAAGGTTTAGAGTTTAAGGAACTAAGATAGAAATCCCCTCTGTGTTCTAAAGCATGGATGCAACCACGGTAGGTAGGCCCTGAACACCTGGATGTCAGTTAGGATATGAATAGTATGGACAGGTAGTAAATCCTATGTATTCTACACAATTTTTTGTACCTCTGTGGCGAGCTAAGACACTAACATAAAGCCACCTTGGACATGGACATGGCATTCCTCTTTCATAGTGTGCTTATGGTGTTTATAGTTGTGTTTGTAATATAGAAGCTATTTCTAGGAAACCCACTTACTGCAAAGCGGAAACGGGAGTTTTATTTTTCTTTTACATACGCACATACATCTTATAAAGTGTCTTTAATTAGATCCCCTCTAGCCTATATGATTCATGTTTTCTACCCCTGAACATGCAAGATTTTGGTAGAAGCTTCCACAAGACCCTTAAAAATAGAACATTTCTCTCCTTAAGTCCGAGGAGAGCAGGCCTTCTAATTGGGTTTTAAGATATTCTGTTGCAACTTTTACTAAACAGATATCTCTCTTTGGTGGTAGAATTTTTATTTTCTTCTCGTGTATTTTTCCCCTGCACTCTGAAAAACAACTAAAACTGCCATGTAAACATTATTATATTCTAGTTTTGTTAATAAAATGAGAAATTATATTAAAAAAAATTATCTTTAAAGCCAGAATTATTCTCATAGTGAAAAAGATGACGCAGCTTTAGACAGTTGTTTTGTTTTTTACCCTGTTCTATTCTGATATGTCAAACCTTAATCCAGCAAGCTCAAACTTGCAAAGTTTTTTTAATATAAATGATGAGTTGTGTGCCTGCATCACAGAAACACAGAGCTGCAAGAGCGCTCTTGAAAATTAACCAAGTCCCAACACCAGTTTAGCCTGTTATTAAAATCTTAAAAATGTAGAGAGTGAAGTAGATTCTCACCCTCTGTAGCTTGTTTCATCTTGTGCTTCCGTTTCCTGACTGTTAGCTAAAGCAGTTTTCTGTTTGAGAAAGTCTTTGTAGAAGCACATCTGGCTGACTTCTTCTTGCAGTCTTTGAAAGGCGAATTACCTTTTAATGAGATTTCAGTCATGCAGTTTGATAGGAGGAAGAAGACTGTGTCCTTCACTGAGTGAAACATCTTTTAAATAAAGAAAAGGATCAAGGCTTCTGAATACTCATGTGAACACTTTGTCTTATATAAAAGCAGACCTTGTTCAGTGGCCAAACTCTAACCACCGTGCAAGCACTATTGGATTTCATTCACAAGTTTTGTATCATGGCCCAAATAATGCAGAGGTCTGTTTATTGCCAAAATTTTGCATTATAACAGGTAAAAAGAGAAATGTGAAAGAACACCTGCTTCTGAAGGGATGAATCCCTTCAGGAGAGGGTTTTGGCATGAGGAAGACCTTTGTTGGCAGAATTCATTTGAAACTGGAGGAAGTCTCCTTCAATGGCTCATTCTGTTGGATTATCAACTCTTTTTGTAACTATCCAGGAAGAGGTTTTCTTTTAATTTTAAATGCTACTTGCCCTTAGACAGATCTATACAGTGTCATGGATGGTTTTTCAGTTCTGCAGTTCACTTGGTTTGCTTTGTTCATATCTCAAGCAACGTTCAGGATTGCAAATTACAATCAGAGGGAAAAATCCAGGCTCACTATTCTCTACTACCTTAGAGCAAACTATCTCAACTACATAGATCTTTACAGTGTCTATCTGTCCCCTGTTAGGGACCTACTTTATTGTAGACTCCAGCACTATATTTCTTCAAATGAGCAAGTAATTCTCCATTATTAGCTGTCAGGAATGGGATACTTACCTCAATTCATTACAAAACCTGGACATACCATATAATCATAGTGTGGCACGCATTTCTTCTATGTTGTTTGTCTAGTTAATTAAGCCATTATCCAAAGTAATTAAATTATTTAACCTAGAACAGTTGGTATATTCAATCTCTTTTATTTTTTTCCAATAAATGAAGTGCAAGCAGTGGGTAGTAGTAGCAGTAAGATATTGTAATTAACATTTAGTTCTGTTAACGAAAAAAAGAGCCCAAACATAGTGAAATTAGTCAGTTATCTGAGTGAATTCAGAACAGAACATTTAAAAACACCTGTTTATGCAGTGAGAAAACTAGTTACTAAGTTACCACAAACTGTTTGATGATGTGAACAAAGTGATGCAATTGTTAATGTCTACATTGCATCACCTGTCTAATTAGGAGCAGATTCTAGTACCGAAAATCTCCATCATCCTTATCTCTTTGCTTGTTTTCACAAAGCACTGTATTTTGGGCCATTGTCTTCACTAGGAAATGCTAGGTAGCACATTGAATTACTCTTGTTTGTTCTTTAGGAATTGGCAGAATAGAGCCAGTTCAGGACATCCTGGCATCAAGATAACAGCTGAGAGCAGTCTGGACATTTCAGGACCTATAGGTTGGTATAGAAAGGATTGGTGTGGTGCCCCAGGGCTGGGTGGGGGAGCAGCTAGTGGTATTTTGCGAAAGGTTAAGTATACTAAAACAGGTAACACAGCTTTTATGAAGCTATGGGTAAAAATCACAGTGTAATGGGACCTTTGGGGTCTGCATGTTGTCTCCTTCTCCCAGCTTGTCCTCCCACTATTTGAGGTTTAAACATCTACAGCCCCTCCTGATACCTGGAAACAAGCCTTTCTCCATGCAGATAACTGCTTTCTCCATTCACACCTGTTTGCTCTGCTCCTTCTCCCTGTTTCAGGGATCACACAAGTGTTCTGTTTTGCTGCCTGCTTGCTGGGGCTGCCCGTGCCTCTTAGCTGGCCTCCTGGCTGGGTCTCTCACACCAGTTCCCTTCAGAGAAGCTGCAGCTGTGTCAGATAAAAGGGCACCAGCGCATGGGGAAGTTGGTAATGCAGGGGAAGAGTTGCATGTTTACTATCAGTGTTTTTCTAGTATTAGGTCTGCATAGCATTTCTTCAAGGTTGTAATAATGTGGCAGATCTGGTTACCAGACAGGACCAAAGTGGGGAAGAGCTTTGTTCAGGAGGTGTTCTAATCCCTAACCAAAGGAAAGTGTGCTAACAAAAAGAAAATGAGGTAAATGTGCAGTTGCCAAGAGCAAGGTGCACTAATGAGAACATTCATAGCTTGCTGATGCAATATAAGTTCAAAGTAGAAAGCTAGTTTTTGGAAGAGATAGGCTTTTATATAGAACAGGTACACTTGCATACTCTATGGCTTTAAAAAGAGTATTCATACGTAAGCCTGTGTTTCTTGTTTTTCTTAAATGAAGACAGAAGAGGGAAACAAATTAAGTAAGGATCAAAAAATGTTCTAAAATCTAGTGTAGGTCCCTTCTCCCATGTAACAAGTGATGGGACAAGATGAAATGGCCTCAAATTGTACCAAGATGTAGATTGGATGTTAGGAAAAATTTCTTCACTCGAAAGGGTTATTAAGCATGGGGACAGGCTGCCCAGGAAAGTGGTTGAGTCAGCATCCCTGAGGTACTTAAAAGACATGTAAATGTGGTGCTTAGGAACACAGTTGAATGTTGGACTTGACATTGTCAGGCTAGGGGTTGGACTCAATGATCTTAAAGGTCTTTTCCAACCTGAATGATTCTGTGATTATTCAGGTGTCAAAGGATTTAATTTCAATTAAATTCTTTAGATTTTAATTAGAGATGCTATAAAGGTAATGGGGATGGAAAGAAATATGTTAGGAAAAGAAAATGTACACATAAGGCATGGCGTGCTTCAGTCTGCATTACAGGATGAAGAGAGGTAGAAAATAGGGTAAACAGAACAATAAATTAGAAAACTTTATGTTAGAGGGATATCAGAAACTGCTTGCAAAAAGAAATGAAATCTGGTTTTACTATTTGGGGTTTTTTTAAGTACTTTTCAAGATGGCATGGGGAGGAAGCACTATGCATTTTATAGTTACCTGTGTTGTACCCAGTGTGATGGGCAGGGGTTCAAAACAACTTGGGCTGAATTGTAGCTCTGTAGTGGAGTTCTGCAAGGGTATGGATTTCAAGAAGACATCTTTCCAGAGTATCCTCTTGTTATTTTGTTTTAAAAGACATCAACTTCTATCTTCCTTTGGTTATGTGGCAGGAGTGTGCCTGTGAAGATAAATCTTTACTGCCCACAGTGTGGGCTCACAGTTGCTCATGGCATGTTTGTAGCATTCCTAGATGGTAGCCTATTTTAGGATTTCTGCGTGTGCCTGCCATGTCAGATCTATCTTAATGAGTTCCTTGGTGTTTCCCTGTCTGCCACGAGCTGTCTGAATCTTTTGACTTTCAGCAGCAGCTGAGCTGTCCCAGTTCTCTCTGGGCAGCTGAGTGATGTCCTGTGAGATGTCAAACAGTCCAGAGACTCCCAAGGCAGCCTCAGAGTTCTACTCTGAGCTGTTTACAGTGAGGCAGGTAATAGTTTTTTAAGCAGTGTTTCAAGGTAAAGTCATGAGTGATGTTGAGTAGAATTGGACCTTTAGGAAGAATAATTTCTTTTAAAACTTTCTAGTATGGTCTGGGTAGTTGTCTAGCGCCTGTAAATGTCTCATTTGAGTCTCTCATCTGCAGAAATGCTCAAAAAATCTCTCTTGGGAGAAAGGTGGATGCTGGGGAATTATTTTCTGCCTGTGTGTGTGAAATTAAGGAATTCCTGGCTGCTTCTATGAAAAGGGAACAGCTATTTTGGCTGTGTCAAAAAAGTTGACTATGTCATGTTTACCTAACAATTTGAAATGAAAGCCTAATTTGAGGTGATAGAACAATACCTTTCTGGATATACTACTGCTAATACTGCAACTGAATTGAGAACTGCAGATGTTGTTTTATTCATGGTTTTTATAAGTTTTAAGCTAAGACTGGATTTCTGTAGCATGCAAATGTGCACAAGTATAATTCTGCCGTCTGTATCCGTGCCTACACATTATAAAACCAAGTATATCAGTTTAAGACCAAGCTATTTAGTAGACTGCCTTCATTCCTGTCACAACTTTTATGTGTCTTCTCAGTCAGTCTTGTTAAGTGTTGCCTTTTGTTATTATTGCTTAGTTGAGGAGGGGAAACACAGGCATTCTAACCACAAGGATGGTTAATTTTTGAATTCCAGATCCTTTCTTAGAGGAAGGTAGTAAAGACATCTATCTGAACTCTTTTTTGTCCTGCAAGTTAATGCTCTAGTTTATAGGGTGTTCTGGCTCAGTTGCTTTCACTGTTTTTGTGTTTATGTTGGTTTGTTCGGTTGGAAGGTTTGTTGGGGTTTTTTGTTGTTTGTTTGGGGTTTTTTGAGGTGTGTTTTTTGTTTTGTTTTTTAAGTGTTCCACTTTGGGTATAAAATATTGGAATATTTTTGCATGTGAAGAGCAGAGCCCAGGTGTCCCAAGTCCCAGGTGAGTGTCCCAGTGATCAGTTATTTCCTGTCTCTCCAGCACTTGGCAAACATTTCAGTATCTCATCAAAGAGGATGAGCATGCACAGGGAAGACTGCTGCCATGGCTAGGATGTGCTCCTGTGCATGATACACCTCTGTTCAGGCAGAGGAGGGAACTTATAACTGGCCTCTAAATTTCTTACCTCAGCCTCTAATTGTCAGTTCCAGGGTGCTTCCCTATGTAACTGTCAGTGTGCTGTTGTGTGCATATGTCCACACCAGGGTTGTGTTTCTGACCTGGGTGAACACATATATTGCACACTATTGAGAACTTTTGGTTATATTCTTCTATCAGGTGTGGACTGGTATGTCCCTGAGGCTGCAGAGCAGGTGCAGTGGTGGTGCATGCAGTAGGGCACTATATTTTGAGGTTTTAGGAAAGCAGCTGGAATTGTTAGCTTTGTATTTCTTTATTTATAATCTTATGCATTGTAAGAAAAGAGGAGGAAAAACAGTAGGATAGAAATGCCAATATAGTACTTGGATAATAGAAATGTGATGAAATACACCTTAAAATTATTTAGAAAAACATAAGTCTACAGGAACCTCTAGGTCATGTTGTTAATTTTGGGGGTTTCCAACTATGTATCTAAGTGGACCCTTGTAACCTGAGTTAAACTAAATCATTTTATGACAGAAAACTCTATAATTCTAGCATGGCCCAGGTCTAGATAGTATCGACCAGGGTACTTTGTGTCCAAGAACACTTTGATATAATGAGGTTGCTTAGTATGATCTATACAATACAAAAATGACAATTATAGATAACCCCATGTCAGGGTTATCTATATTATGTCATATTTGCCTGTGGCAGAGGGGTTGGAACCAGGTGATCTTTGAGGTCCCTTCCAACCTTACCTGCACTCTGACTCTGTGATTCTTTGAACTATGGTATTTTTTCCATATTTTTCAGTTGCAGAGATAGAAAAAAATCCACCAAGTTAATTATGTCCACATCATAGAATCATGGAATGGTTTGGGTTGGAGACACTCTGTGATCAAGCAGAGTCCCTCTAGAGCAAACTACTCCAGGTTGTGTCCAGACAGTTTTTGAATATCTCCAGACAAGGAGACTCCACGACTTCTCTGGGCAATATGTTCCAGTGTCCAGGCACCCTCAGACTAAAAAAGCTTTTCCTCATGTTCAGGTGGTTTTCTTCTGTTCATTTGGAGGCTTTAACATTGCTATTTTAAAATCTTTCACCTTGAAAAAAAGCCCCAAACTCAAGAACATGTAAGTCACAAACAGTGGTATTACTACTGTAACTGAGTTAGCAAGGCCATGACTCTCTTTGTGCTCTTAGAAAAAGGATTTTCTGTAACGATTAAATTCAGATGTTTCTTAGCTGTGAATGTTTGATATTGTGCATGCAAATTAGGTTGATTAGCACTTCCAAGAGTTTCTGTATATTTGTCTGAAGTGTGTACATGCACAGAGGTGAATGGCTTTTACACAATATATTATCATTGTTAAACACATATAGTAATTAATTTCTTAGTGTGCATGTGTTGTGATTCACCATAATTCTGTGTGAACTTGAAAGGCCCCTTATGCATTTTGAAATACATCCCCACTGTTATCTTAACAAATGTTGCTCTTTGCTGCAAAGTCAAAGTACATTTGAATGTAAGGGCACTTACAGCATATTTATATCATCGTGGAGCAGCCACAGGGAGAACTTGTAAGGCTGTAAAGCCTAAGCAACCAGTCACCACCCATAATTGTGAACTTTTGTTATTAACCCCTGTGACCAGAGTACTGCTGGATGTGGAATAAAACACATAAAGTATTTATTGAGAAATAATAAAAATGCATTCCCCAAACAGAATTTTTACCTGCAGTCTCACAGACCGACTTTGTGAAACAAAGGAATTGAAAGAGCAGCCTGCTGGAAACTATTGGCCACAGGGGATGGAAAAAAAAAGACAATAAATCTGCAGCTGAGAAATATTGCCAGACAAATAGAATTAGCATTTGTATAAAAAAGTTTAGAGCAAATTAACTGCTCTCTTGAACTTCTAACTTCCTCCAGAACTGAAGCCTGCAACTAGGATGAAATTATGTTTTGTTCTGGTAACATTTATATGTTCCAACTAATTTTCTTTTTTTTATTGTATGGATGGCTGAACAAAACCTGCTTTTACATCTAGAGTCAGACAAAGTATTTTCAGTGGCATATGAAACTAGGCAAAATTCTGTTTCTCCCACCTTTGAAAATAGGCCTCCAATGTATTTCTTACAACAAACAACTCTACTACTTGATACTAAATTGTACAATGAGTCAGCGGATTGATGGGGGAAAGACAAGTGACAGTGCTATAATCCTCAGAGATAATACAGGTTCAGATATTTTGATTGATATTATTATCTCACTTGAGAGTAATCTTCACTCTTAATGTCTGAAGAGGCCAGCTATACCAATGCTGATGTTTTATGTAGGACTTTGGTGGTGTCCAGGCATTATGCTTATAGTCTGCACCAGGCTAATCTTGTTTTTTCTTCTCTTCCCTGAGATCTGAAAAACAGCTAAATTATTTCCTTCTACTACTGCCCCCAGCCCACCAATGTTGTTACAAAACCCAGAGATGCTCTCTAAGAGAGACAAATTTTATTTTGTGTGTGTGAGACCTAAGTAAATTATTTTTCTTGAAAAAATGGTTTTGACTCACTTACATGTTGGTCTGTGAAAAGTGTCTACTCTCAGAAGAAAACTTCAGACTTTCTCCTCAAAATTCATGCTGTCAGCTGGCTATTCAGTAGACAATCAATGATGTGCCAGGAAGCTGTTTCCTATTCACTTTTTCTTCAGTATGGACATTCCCAACAGGAGTGAGATGCCACAGCTGATGAAGGTTGAATACTTGTTATGCATGGAAATGGCAGGGTGTACTGGGAACTGAGGCAGTCTTGCCAGGAGCACAGTTGTCTGCTGAGGATACCCCCTAAGGCACTTAATTAAAGCTCCCAGCAGGCAACATCTGCATAGAAACAGTTTTGGTTTTGGGGCAGACTAGAAATTTCCAATTCCTGATAAATTTTATACTCTCCCCTGCCCCTCATCAACCCCCAGTAAAAGCATATTCTCTAGTGTATATAAAAACAGACAACATGGATTCCACAAAAAAGCTCAGAAATTTCCATGTGGTATTCTCTCCATGCCTAGCATAAAGAGAAATGCCAGAACTGTAGTGCCAATCGCTTGTGTATGCATGCAAGCTTTAGCACCTTAAGGGCAAATAGCTTCTGCCTTTTCATGTCATTGAAATCAGCATGTAGTAGAATTGGCCCAGCTTCTGAGTGGCAATACTGTGTGATGGTTATTTGGTTCCTAGTTTAAAGGTATTACAGGGGCAAAGAACATATAAAAGAAATGAAGCTCCACAGGCAGTGAGAGCAATTACTAAACAGTGTTTGGACTGTTACACTCCAGACTGCTGGAGGAAGGTATTATTCAACAGCCATGGCCATTTTTCCTGTTCTCTTCTGCTAGCCCTGCCCCAGCAGTTATTATTGACCTGGGACTGAGCACAATTAAAATCCTTTTTCAGTTATTTCCTGCACTCTTCTTTAAACTTGATGGGGATTTTTTAATATCAAAAATGCAAGTCAAGAGATGTTAATGTTCTAAAGCCTGGAGTGGATGATTAGATTTGCTGAAAACGAAAGGAAAGACTAATTCAAGTAGCAGTAATGTTTTCAAGCTTTATGTCACATGTGGTATAGTCTGCTATTAGAGGTCCTAAAGGGCAATTTTCATACTGGTTGCAATAAATCACATTTCTATGATGACAAGGGAGGAAGAGAGATGAGTGAGGTCACTTAAGGAGGAGAACACAAGATTCTCAGAGGAAAAGTACTGTGGTTGGCACTGACGTCCCTTGGAAAGGGAGAAGATACAGGAAGTTTATCTGCTTCTTACTACTGTGTGTACATACTTCACCAGAAATGGGTATAGTTGAAAGCATTTTTAAATACCAAAAAACCAAAACAACAACAATGGCAGGAGACCCTGACAGAAAGTATGAAAACAACCGACAGGAGGTTTTTTAAGAGCCAGGGAAAGTGAATTAAAAGGAAGGATCTTGCTACTGGCCATATAAAAACTGATAAAAGACTGAATAGTCACTATGTATCCACGTCCCCAGGGCTAGGAATAGTCAGGGTATTTGAAAAATGTGTTGGAGTCAATGTAAAATAATATTGAACCTGTTTGAGGATATGGATTTGGTCTGGGCTACTCTGTGAAGTTCTACAAGTTTCATGTTTCTACCCTCAGAAGTTTGGCTGGTTGGTGCTATTTCAGTAATTTTATACTTGGGGTATAATCATATTCTAAGATTTTATTGAAAGCTAAAATTCAGGAGACGTTATTCACACATTAAAATACTAGCTTGAATAATCAAGGAGGCTACTCCATAGAAAATATTGGAACATTTTCCTTTTCATGTTTTCACCTCTTTGTAATGAAAAAATCCAATGGTTCTGTCAAAATATTTCACAACAATGGAACCAGATGTTGATGGAGAAGAAGCAAATGTTTCAACCCTTATTAACTGGTGAGAAAAATATTTTAGCTTTTGTTCTAAATCAACGTGAGCCACTGATAGCTGTAGTAAAGTCTGGAGCGTATTACTGCTCTCTTGTCATGAAGTGTATGAGAATAGGGAAAAACTTATTTTACTCTGAGTTGTGGTGAAACATCTTCATTTCTACAAAACAAGAATTCTGAGTTTGTTACCTCAACTATCCACATGGAGAAGGTGTCTTCATATCATTTTGCAGTGTTGTCAACAGGTTATGAAGACCAACTTTTCGAAGAAAAAGCTCAGGATGAAATTGTGTATTTGATCAACTTTTTATGGAGTACCATTTGTAATGAATTGTATCAATGCTCTGAGCAGACTCACGTTGATCTGAGGTATGAAACCTTTATTTCATGCTCAACAAGTCTGAAATCTTGCTCTTGCACTGGAACACTCACATCTGTGATTTCATTTGTCTTCTCTTTTACACTTCTGACTTGACAGTAGGTAACTTGTGCTATCTTTCAGAAAAAAAAGGAGTACTTCAGCCCATCAGAGATGAACTCTGCATTTCTTAAGGTAACAGTTTAATTTTCAAATGCTGAATTTATTCTTTTGTAAGTAGAGTCTGACTTTTATTCACTGGTGAGTGCTCATGAAGAATAAGTGCAAAAACCTCAACCAAACTCCCACAGGTTTTCTTCAGATTTCTTCTGTTTTCTTTCTTTTGTGGGCTTAACTAAAGAATTTAAAAATATCTCTGGTGAATAAGCATATCAGATTCTGGCTTTATGCTGGGAAATTCTACTGTAAATGCCTTTGAATCAGTATTTTTTTTTTTTTTCCCAGTTTGATTATTTATCTCATTTTTTCCTCTTTCACAACATAGCAGTGTCCTCCACTGTTTTCATGTTTTACTTGCTGACTACCTGCTTCTGCATCTAAAGAATATGGGTACTGGGTAGAAACTTGAACACCTTTTTTATTTTTTTTGTTTAACTGTATTTGTATTTTCAATTCTCTTCCTGTCTGTGAAACCTTCTGTGATAGTAGGTGAATTTTGTCCTCGAGTTACACAATCCAGGGAGTAATCTTCAAGCCTTCCTGACACTTTTATAGACACTTTGGGTGGACATGGTGGGTCCAGGTTCTGTTAGTGACAAACTTGGGCAGGAAGGCATCAAAGCTATCATCTGCCAACCTCACACTGCCAGTTAGGACATAGCAGGGTGGCGAGAAAACAGTGTTGGCAGAGAAAAAGAAGAAATAATTCCTATTATGAGCTGTCATCAGTGGTGCTTTTCAGGAAAGCAAAGGCAGTCGGAACTTTCACTCACTAAGAACAGATACTGCTTTTAGTGGAACAAGTTGCACACATTTAGTTAATGAGGTGCTTAATTTACTTTTGGATGGGAGTTAAACTTTCCTGGCTAGCAATGTCATGTTTACTCAAAAAATTGTTTAACAAGGTCTCTATGATTCAACCAGCATCCATTAATTTTTTTGAACTCCATACGTATTATGATACATCCCCTGAAGAACAGCATTGAACTGTATACCATTGAGTGCTATCTATTTAAAATTTTCATTAACAGATGAAATCCCAATCTGCTTCTGTAGAATAATGTTCTTTTTCTAAAGTACGTACCCCAAAGTCCGTATTTTCTGCCTATTTACTAAACTTCAAGGCAATGAATTGCTGTTGATTACATTATTCAGCCATCAGCTTGTTTTATTCCTTCAGAGGGTGTGGGAGGAAAGCTCCAGAAAAGCCTGTTGGAAAGCAGCAGTGCTCCTGCTGCATTTATTCAAGCTTGGGCTGGTTCTTACTGGACTCCTGTGAAATGGTGGTGCTGTGATACTTTGAAAAGCAAGGAAAAGGAGGAATCAGCTTTTAGCTTGTGTTAAGAAAGCTGCTGTAAAGTTGCATTTTGTTTCTCTGTCTCTTTTTATACTAAAATCTGCACTCCTGTGTTTAAATTCACTTAACTTGAGTCTTCTTTCCACAGAAAAAAAACGTTATATTTTCCTCTTAATTTCTCTCCCTTGTCCATATCAACCTATTTCCAAGAACCCAGTGTTTTCCCCTTCCATTTAGGATACAACTATGTACTCCTGCTGCAATCATCATTAGTATTGCACATCATTTGTCACCACTTTGCTCTTCTCTCTGTCACATCAAACATAAGTGTGCATCAAACCACAGGAATAAGCCATAGCTTTTCTCTTAGGACCTAACTGACCTTTCTCCATGCACTCGAAGCTCAACTCCCATCTCCAGTAACCATCTGGAAATCAGAAGTGCCAGACACTCACATACCAATTTTTTTTAAGTTCTTGAGAGAGCACTTTTGTGCGGTCTCCTGTTAGCACAGGTGCTTGTGAGCAATTCCAATACTCTCCTCCACCACCCTGAAGTGACCTCATTGCTCTCTTCCAAATGCCTGATTGTAATTTTCCATACAACTTTCATAATACTTACCAGAATCTTGACAGGAGCTGGGCTGCCATGTGTTGGGCCACCAATAGGCTGTGGTTCTGAGTGCTCATTTCTCCTTGTTTTGAAACCCTTGCCTCTGTGTGCCTCTTTGCTTGCATTCAAACCCTAAAGCCTGGATGTTGTTGCTCTGCATTTCTGCCTATTTTATGGGCTTTTATGTGGAACCAGCAGGCTTGCCTTGCAAAGGCAAGATTAGAAATTTTTGCCACAGTTATTGGAGAACATCCATCTTCTTCCGTGTTGTTATGTATCTAGCAATTAATTTTTGCTTGATGTTTTCATTATATAGGAACACGAAAAGGCAATGATATACCGGTGACATTATAAAATTCATTATGTGAGTACATAGGTGTTTGGAAAAGGTGCATGCCAAGCTGTAATAATCATGGCAGGCATTTGTTTGCTGTATGATGTAAGTGATATTGTGTGTTCAGTACCAGCCCTACAGAGATTTTCTTCCATAACTCCTGTCCAAACAGGCAGCACTGTTCTGGGTACTCTTTCTGGCAATGCAAGTTTGTGTGAACTTTTTCTGTTTTCTTAATAAACTTACATTTGTTTTATTTTATATAGGATATATTTATCAAATATACAGGATATAGGTTTGTAAGATGAAATCTGTAGTTAAAAGTTTTGCTGTTATTAAAAGTCTCACTTTTGGCTCGTATATACAAAGACAACCTAACAATAAAAATTCCAGTTATTTTGTAAGTTAGTTTCTCATATTTAATTAGCTCTTCCTTGCACCTAGTTTGTCAGTGCAAGGAAATACTTGAGCTATATATATTTGAAAAGAAACTAGAGAATAGAAATTAAAACCCTCTCCTTACCCTAGATTTCAGAAGGACCTAAAGAGACCGATATGTACTATTTTGAACTAAGTTATTATAAAAAAATCTCTTATAAAAATTACTTATTTCAGTCCTATTCTTCTCAAAAAGGTTAGGCCTTTTCAAAAGATTTTTATGCTTTTGCCATGTAAATGTTAGTCAAACTTTTTAATAATTAAACACGGATGGCTAGAAAAAATAAATTAATTATGCATCTCCTAGGCTACAGAAAGAAGCTGTTTTAACAGGCTACAAAATGATTTAGTATGCATAAAATTTAACATTTAATAATACCACAAGAACATTTATGTTAAATGTTTCGATGTTCCAGTCCTGTCTAATTAATATTTAACTGCTATTGCACTGATTATGCTCTTTTTTTCTCTTGCTCAGTGCAACTGAATATTTTTGTTTGACAACCCTTGGTTGAAAGTTCAACAAACCACACAACAGAACAAACCTGGCTACTTGAGGCTGCAGACTTGAGGATCCCAAGGTATCTCATAAGTAAGGTTCATGACAAATGGTCTCTAGGAATGTTTTCTTTACAAACATAAGCTATTGTGTATCACCAACAAATTATGCAGAAGAGGCTTGGAAGGTATTATGTAATTTTAAAAAGGTTGCATCCTTCAGACCTGCATTTTCATGTGTAACTGCAGAAGCAGTGAAGATTGTTTTGGCTTGACTGGCATTTACAACTGTGCACTGGAGCAAGTGTTCTAATGCCCTCTTGAATTTTAGCTCCTAAAAGACATGATGCACTTGACAGCCTATTAGACTATTCAAGAGCAAAAGCAAAGGAGAAGCCTTTAAGCTGAGCAATTATTATCTGTTAAAATGCAGAAATGTTGGTTGTAAGATAAGCAGTACAAAGAGGAAATATAGATTGATCCAGATGACATGTTCTCATAGTCTCTTCTATAAGTCTTGTCCTTACCAAAATAAAACCTGATGTCGTACCTTTGGATTAAAAGATATTTCAAGTGCTAAACACTGGTATCTGAATTTGAATAGAAGACCTTCCAGGGTTGACTGCTGCTTTATCAGTTAAATAAACTCTCCTTCTTCCCTCAGTGACATGCACACACTGGGGCAATCTTTCACTTACAGACACTGATGTCAAGCAGTGATACCATCAAGGAACATAAGTATCACAGAATCACAGAACAAGCTGAGTTGGGAGGGACCCACAGGGATCATGGGCCTTCACAGGACCATCTCCCAAGAGTCACACCATGTGCCCAAGAGTATTGTCCAAATGCTTCTTGAACTCTGTCAAGCTGTGACCCCTTCCCTGGGAAGCCTGTTCCAGTGACCAACCACCTTATGGGTGAAGAAACTTTTTCAAATAACCAACGTAAACCTCCACTGACACATCTTCAGATCATTCCTTTCTGAAACTTTCCCATGGCCTTTCTCTTTGCTTCATTTTTTTTTTTTGGTTTATTTGGTGTTTTGTTTCTTCTTATCTTCTCCTCCCCTGTAGAGATCTTGGAAAAGCGTGAAGAGTTCTAGAATTCACCAATTCATTTGTTCTATTCCTTCAGGTGAAACCTTTGATTCAACAATCTATGCATGCTTGTGTGTGTGATCAGGTGGCCCTTTGAAATGTGAAGCAAGCAGTGCAGTGCCAAAATATACCACCTCCTTTTGGTCACAGAACCAGAGGATAGCTTAGGAGGTGTCTTGGCTCTTTCTCAGCTTTCTTCCTGGATTCCCAAAACTACGGTCTATATGTAGATCTATAGTACCTGGCAAGCATCTTTTGCCAACCTACAAGACCAGTATAGGAACTGGCATTGCTGAGTCGTCAGCCCACTAACACAGAAAGAGCAGGACACAGATGCCCCTTCTCTACCCACTTGGAGACAGCAGGCAGCTTGGGGCAGCATCTGAAGCACGACACAAGGTGCCCTTACCTCCGTGGTTGGCAGTGAGTGTATTTCCTCATCTTGTGAAACACCAGCAGCGTGTCTTAGTCTGTGGAAGAGATCACAAATCACTTTTTTTTTTTTTTTTCTAAACAGCTATAAATATCAGAATATTTTCAATCAGAGAAGGAAAACTACTACAATATGGATTAAGAGGATAGGTCATTAATTTTTTTTTTTTGTTTTCCCTCATTGCTAATGAGCTGGTATCATTACAGGGTTTTTGACATTACAAAGAGGTGGTGTGGAGTCAGGGCCAAGAGCTGGGAAGGACATGAGAGGGGGTCCTTGGCAAAAGACACAAAGTGCTGTTGCTAAGGAATGTCTGAACAGGCTGTCTGCTTTGTAGATCCAACTGCAGCTCAGAGTTGCCAGCCTCTGAGTCAGTTTTGGACATGTTTGGGATTAGTGACTTTGCAGTTTGCATTAGGCATGGCTGTGCCCTTGAGGCAACAGATAGCAATTCTGGGCTTGACTTCATGTTTTCTGCTGGTTTCTAAGACATTTGTGACAAGAAATTCTGTGCTTCTTTATGCACTGGTGGGGAAGGAAAGAATTATAAGGCAACAGCACTTCTGATTGAAATCTCTACTCTTTCATTTCATCTCTAAATCCAATATTATTTTAATGCTTTTTAGTGCTCTGCAAGAAAAGCAAAGTTGAGCTATTGATAAGGCTTTATTTACAGGTAAATATTTACTTTCATCATAAGAAAACCAGGTTTTAGGTACCTGTAAGAAATTACTTCATTTTCCTCTCCATAGATTTGATGAGGTTTTCAGTAAGACAGTGCTGGTAAGGCAGGAGTTGAGGAAGAAGGAATGAAGAGACAGCATCTACCCATCTGCAAATATGCAATGTACTTAGATTTAATAAAGGCAGTGAGCAAAGGGATGGGACTTGAGCAAGTGGAAAGCCTTGATGGCTTTGACAAGCCTTTCCTTTATTCTCTTGAGCTAATTGAGTCACTTGACAGGTTAGCATCAGGGTACAGTCAAATTCTGACAGGCTAATTTGAGCTTGTGGTTCCAATGAAACATACATACAGCACTCACTATATTTAGTGACAGTCAGTGTCATTTTCTGTTTAAATGCAGACAGCTCAACACATTTATTCAGCTGCCTATCTGGGAATGAAGCAAGCAACCCAGTGACAAAGGTGAAACCAAAGGGTTAGCTCAGGGGGTCTCTTTGCACTCTTCATAAAGCTTGGGATCCAGAAGGAGGATGGGAGGTTGGTAGACGGGGAGAAAGGATGGAAACTACCATAACCTGCCATTTGATGTGGTAAACAGAGAAATTTTTCTCTGTGACAACTGCGCTAGAGATTTAAAAGACTGGTGACAAAACTATCCCTGCTTAGCAGAGGCTGCCTCCCTGACACTGAGTAAGCACAAAACCACTCAGTATTGGATAATTTTACCTACCTTCTGGAAGGGTATTGAGGAAAGCAGCCAGCTGGTCTGTGTGCTGCTGAAAGACAGCAATCCTCAGCCATGGGCTGCCCTTCAAAATTGAGGAAGTTAGACTGTGTGTGCCCTGACACAAATATCCACTAGTACTACAATTCTACATTCAGAACTCTAAGTGATAAATAACTCTACAAAACTCTTTTTTTTTTTTTTTTTTTGTGTGGGTAACTTGCACTTGCTTAATGTCACCATTGTACGTATGCTTTGGCAGATTTGATTTTGGGCCCTAAAATTACTAGATAAAGGTCTCATGAGGGCATAGGGAAGAAGGAATATGATTTTTCAGCATTGACTCATGTCTGTTGAAGTTCCCATAACTCAGGGTCAGGACCTGTTTTGTTGCATCATCTTTGGCTAATGTCAAAATCCTAGCACTGTTGCGCTATAAATCTAGTGAAACAAAGACTCCATGACATTCTTCTCTCTCTTTTCCAACTTTTAAATTCTCTGTTGGTAGAAATTGTTTTTTTTCTCTTGGAGCAGATGTAGCTATTCAGTGTGACTGTAAAATATCTGAAGTACGTAGTGTCAAATCCTTACTGTAGCAAACAAAAAAAGCATGTATATAAAGCCTGTAATGCTGTAACATAAGACTTATTTATTTATCTTTTTTTGCTTAGGAGGGTTGAGTTCTGTGTGCAGGCAGAGACAACTTGTGCAGAGATTGTTATCCTTGTCCACTGGTAAGTTTGTTATGAGTAATAATCTGATATAGTTGTAAAAACAAGAGCTGGAGATGTCTAAGGCCTGTTTGTCTCAGATCCCATTTGTCTTTCTGCTCGTGTGCTGTAGCTGTGTTTTGTATATTCAGGAGGGCTCTAACTTTCTCAACAGAGGCCAGCATATGGCTATGATGCAAGAAGTCTGCACTGTGCTATAAATGGTTAATTTATGCAACATGGCAGCCGTTGGCTTTAACTTCTAGCCCATTTTCGATCTTTACTTGAAAATTAACAAAATTCAGTTGTCACTCTGGGGACAGAGGAAGAGAAACTTGCAATGAAATCTTGCGGCTGGATTTCCAGAATCTGGCTTTGAACTGCCCTTACTACCCGTGGCAGGACTTATATTCTAACATTTTATTTGTTTGTTTTCCAAATGCCATTCTCCTCAGGAGTGACCATTTTATAGAAGCTGAGGAAAATGTAACTGGTATCTTATCTGGAAAATTTGATAATTTTCTGTAGGCTTTATTCCATTCTAAAGTACTAACATGTTTCTTCAAGATATATTCCCGTCTTCCATCAACACAATCAATTTCTCTAGGTTATGTTGATTATGTACTAATGTGATGATGCTGTCATTCAAAATGAAGATCAATATTTTAATGCTAATGCACTGATTTCAGCTTTGGAGAGAAACCTGTGGTTAACTCTGCCATGACAACTTTGTGTGACATATGTCACAGTTTGGAATTGATCCAACTAGGTGTTAAGTTGTAAACACCTTATTTCCTCTCCAGTGTTCAGAGGCTGAGATGTAATTTACTCCAATCAGGATGTACTTTGACAAGCCAGCTGAATGGGATGCAGCTGCTGTTGTTAAATATTTCCACCTCTCTCTGCTTTTCAGGTTTTCCCAGATGTCATAATCTTCAGAGCTCTCCATGCTAGCATTACAAGCAGCTCTGCCAAGGGTTAGCAGGAAGTGAGAGTGGGATGTGCTGGAAGGAAAAGTAGCCCATTATACTCATTATAGGAAGAGATGGACAAAGGGTTTTGATTGGAAAAGCCTTCTGCACTGATGAATAACTAATTCACTCGGATGTTTACTCTGACAATTATTGTGTATTTGATGAATGCTTTGAAAATTCTATATGTGGAAAGACATTTCATAATAACATGACTCAGAAACAGTGAAGCAATAAGCCTTTTAAAACCAGAGATTCTACCTGATCTTAAATTATGCTGGTTTTTCTTTGGAACACAAAAAACTTTGAAACCCAGTGTATTTTCCTCCGCTCCACAAGCCTAGCAGGTAATAAGCATTGCAGTAGTCTTCACATACCAATAGAAATGCCTGTCTCCTAGAACATTGCTCCCAAGCCAGTGAAACTTTAGCTGGATAACTTCTTAGGGAAGCTTTGTACAAGTTGTCATTGTTGTTTTGCAATGGAATGAGCAGTGGAGTTATTCCATTAGGTCTTTCGAAAGGGTATCAGTGGGAAAGAGTGTAATGAAGCTGTCTGCATCTTTTGAAATGGAGTCATTGCCACCTTTTGACTGGCAAAGAAACATTAAAGCTTATCTGTATTTTGTTCAGCCACAAGCATCACACAAATTTATTACCCCATCCTTAGCTAAACACATTGCTTAAGGTTTTCAGTGCTATGGATTATCTGACTGGCTAGTTGACTTCAGCAGAGCTCCGACTTTCTTACTCAGTTTAAATGACATCAAAAATAATTTCTCAACAATTTAATTTCCCTAACAATGGCTACTTTTGCTTCTAGTCCCTATAACTTTTTATCTGCATTCAATATTTTTTGCTTTAACAGTGAAGTAAATTGTGAGAGAGTTATACCTTTGTTAGTGTAGATCAAGTGAAATTAGATCTGGGTCTTGGGTTTTATTGACTCTTGTAGCCTTTGTTGCTATGATTTCTAGAGCCAGGAAATAAGTTTACTACACTCAGTGTATCCAAACACATTTACAGGGAGAATAATGCTTTCACTGTTACATTTGTGGTCTTTAATTGAAGGTAAAAGTAAAGACCACCCACAGGAAAATAATCTCACACCTGCTGAAAAGTGACTGCTTTTAAGTTGCTAAGCAGAAAGAGGTCAATTTTCCTCTAATAGCTTGTCAATCTGAGCATTGATTTTAAAATACTATCTGAATGACCAACATTATCTTTTTTTTATCTCCTTTTTATAACAGCTAAGTTGTTCACTAGCTTTGTGGTTAATATTTACTGCAACATGATAATCAGAAGTTAAGATATAAAGTTTTTTTAATGAAAACTAAATGTATTTAAATTTATTTGTGATCAGTAGTAAGTATCCCCTAGAAATTTATAAATTTTTTGTGTGTCTTGAAACAATCTTACTTTTTTGAGATTAGTCTGGGTTTAGTAGACCAACTTGTATAACCTGTTCAGAGCAATGGGTACAGCTGGCAAAAACCAGCTCCATGCAAATGCATCAATCTGTTCCTTCCATCTTGCCTTCCACACTGCAGTGGCCAGCACGCCATCATTCATCAAAGGAAATGTGGCAACAATACAATCACTGTTGAAGTGGGTGGAAGGCTGCTTACCAGCTCAGATCAGCTTTCATTGTTGGCATCAGAAATGTCATTATTCCTTTTCCATGTTACCTCAGACTACTAATGTTTTCATCTTTGGTTTTTTTTTTTTTTGTTTGTTTGTTTTCTCTTTGTGATTCCTTTTGCAGCATGGCAATAGTGGTTTTTGTATACTTTTGGTGTCAGAGCTACCACAGACAGAGCTTCTACTGGTGGCTTATCATAGCAGAGTGGAAAAAGATCTTGGGTAAAAATGTTAACATGGCAAGTTCCAGCTGGTGCAGACAAATCTGAACAATGGGATTACAAGTGGACTGGCATGCCATTTTGTGAAGCTGTTGTCAGAAAATTATTATCCAAGACTTTACACATGGAGGATTGCAAATGCACTTAAGCTTTCCCTCAAAGTGCAGTTTGCTGAATGGAAAGGAAGAGAACAGAAATGGGAGCAAATCAGCTGTTCTTAGGAGACAAAACTTTAGTAATGAAGAGTGCTACTTGCTATTCAGAGACGAATGCAAGTATCAGGTATGGTTTTTTTTTAACAGATGGCCCAGTTTTTCTACTGAATTTTGCAGAACTGTTATCTGACATAACACTCATTTCCAAGTTATAATCTAAATATATACTGAAACAGTTCACCATAATTAAAAATTTCACTGATGTTGCTGTGAGGTTGGGATTGTTCAAAGATTACGTGGTGATACTTATCCCTGTGAAATTTAACTTAACTACTGGATAGAGCAGGACTATCAAGTTGAGCCAATGTCTTTGGTAAATGACATGTAAACCACCATTACTGGTTCACAGATCTCTGTCAGTGTGGCTCCCCTCCACCTGCTTTCATGCTGTTTATTAGTTCTTGACACACAGAGGATCATGAAGCTGCAAAACAATGTACAAATAGATTCCTGGGACCCCACAGTGAATTTTGCCCCAATACATCATGACAATCAGTTGTGTGGAGGTGCTACTAAGTGGTTCTAAAAGGCAAAGTATGGTGTTGATTCACAAGTTGCAGATTTGCACTAGTTGAAGGTTTTAATGTGATCATTCAGACTGGCTCCACTGAAGCGATTTTATGGCTTTGTGTTAATTTGTCTGGGAGACATTTATGGTATTAATAATGTTGCAGGTTGGCCCAGCATTATGCTCAGTGTTGCAGTGGACTCACACAATAACTGGATGCTTGGGCTCTATGAAAATGTGTCAGTCCTTCTATTTCCAAAATAAACAGCGATGTTCGCTGCTTCCTAAGAGTCCATTATGTGCTGTGAGAGAGTTTTTATCAAAGCAGGCATAGTAAAACTTCATGTTATGGATTCTTTGTTTGTTCCCATATTGCCTCTTTCTGGTACTTCCTTGCTACCAAGCTACTTGTGATTATCACAATACACCTCTTTCTGCATGTTTCCTGTTAGTCTATATTTTTTTGCTATTAGGTTAATTCTCTAGAATGTGATTTTTTCTTTTAAAAACTTTTAGAAGCTGCTCAGGAATTTACACTTTTATGCTGAGGAGTAAGTGCCTGGAATGAAATTTGTACAGATAGAGCAGCTCTGACAGGACCCTCCAACCCTACCATGTGACTCATCTTAGGACTGTGGAACAACCGAAGGATAATTGTGCTTGTTGCTTTGCTTCCCTCTGTCATGGTTCTCTCCACATCCTCATTCTGGCCACAGCTAGAAGTAGAAATGACACGGTGTGATGAGATATAAACTTCAAGTGTCTGGCCTGGCTAAGCTTTGGTTAGCACAGGACACATTCCAAAGCGACACAACTGGAGCCACTTGAATATGTCCTGTTTCAAGATTTATTTCTTTCAGGAAGACACCCAATGATACCTTTTGAGTAAAAACAGACCTGTTCAAGCCTCCCCAGCCCTATTTTCTATTTGTTGGACACTTGTTTTGCCTGCCTTTTCTCATGTTTTTATATTGCTGTAGTGTTGATGTGGGACTAAACTTTGCCACTGACTCTTGGCTTCACAGCCTAGCTCCTGCCTGAACTTGTCTGAGGGTTCAAGGAGACCTCATGTCTTCATTCTAGCAGCAGCAGATACATGAAGGTCCTCCACTGCGTGGACGGTACTGTGGTAGGTACTTGGTGGGTACTTGGGTGGGTACTTGGCCTCGGACCTGCCCTCTTGGCTCATTTAATGGGGGTAGAAAGGAAGTTTTCTCTGAGGATCCAACTCATTTTAATGTGCAGAATAGCTCATCTTCATGGAGATCACTTGTCCACACTGTTCTCTGCATTGCTACTTCTGTTCAGGCCCTGTAATCTTGCTTCAGCCAACCAGCTCTTGCATCATGTATAGCCTTCCCTTTTTCCCCAGAAGGCCCCACCTCAGGGAGTTCTTTCTGCTTCTAGGCTTCTGTTTCCCTGTTCCTCCACCAGAGTTTCACAGTATAAGCTGTCAGGGCACACACTATACCATCTCTGTGGGATTTAATGCCCTCCCTCCCCAAACTAACATTCAGAATAACTTTAGTACTCTTTTGTGGGAAGCCCTGATCTCAAGGTTAGTGTAGAATGAAACAGAAGTATGGGAGGCTATTTCAAGGACCATGAACATATGCTCATGTTGATGACACATTTGCGTCAGAAAAATAATGGCTGAACCCAGTGTAGTTACTGCATATTCAAAATTTTTTAATGAAGAACATTTCCATTGTTTGCTTTTTTGATGCTTACCTGAACCTTCTGAGGTTGTCTCTAACATGGTTGTTTTGGTCTTCATTTCAAAAAAGGTTTGTATATATCCCATGAAATCAATTCTCTTGGGGGCCAAGCAACCTCTGAAATGACTGATTCTAGCAGGTTATTCTAATTACATTCTCACACTTTTGCTTGCTTTTTGTCTCTTTTTCCAAATCAAGTTAAACATTTGAAATTGGATTAAGAAGATAGTTGATAATTCCCATTATTTAATTAGTAGCCATCTCACAAAGCTCTTCTCAACAAAATAAGACTTTTGAATACAGATATATTAAACTCCAACAAAACTCAAACACAGAAAAAACCCAAAAAAGCTGACTGAATCTACACAGTATCTTGCCAGTCAACATATGCTATTATCCATAATTACATTACTCTTAAAGACTTACAGCCCTGCCTGTGACAGCTTAGTAGCTTCACCTCTCCAGTGAAGGCTTTTCCATTTACTGGTCAGTGGCAGACTCATGCAACCAAATAGTAGTCAACATTGCCTTGAACAGTTTTCAAAGGGAGATTGTTTGTAACAAATTTACTTCATATTTTGCTTTGGAATTCAGTGGAAATAAATTTAAAAGGGTTGTGATTAAAGGCCATGCTTCTGATTGCGTTCAAGGGATATCAAAAGGCTTTACAAAGGACGAGACAAAAGGCTGAGGATTGCCTGGCTGTCTAGATGGCTCAGCTACATTGAAACAAATTAAATAGGCCTCCAACTTGGAACTTGGGCAGTGTGTCCCAGGGAAGAAAACCTCTGTTCCTCCTGCCTCAACCTGCATGGTTCTGACCTTTTTCCCTTCCACGCATGACCCTGCATGAGTAGGTGTAGCCTTAGAGGGAAAGCCTGTGGTGGCTGCAGCTGAGATGGAAAGGACAGCCCTTGGTCACAGTCAGGGTTCTCTCCATGCTCCTGACATGTAGGCCTGGGCCATACTCTGTGTTCATCAGTCTGCTGCACAGATGGCCCACTTGGTGAGATAAGATGTGCCCAAGATTTGGTTTCTTGCCAGTTAATTCTGTAACGTGTTCTAAAACTGATTCTCAACTCATCATTATTTTAGAAATAACTAGGCAATTTCCCAATACTGAGAGCTCAGTTCTGCTTCTTCACATAAAAAGCCCACATAAAAGCTAAGGCCCAGAAATCCTGGGGGCTTGTCCCTCTCCTGCAAGAAACTGGACCCAATTGTTCAGAAGTAGAACAGGTCCGTGGCTCTGTTAATGCATGTCTAGATGTTTATGGCTCAAGATTGTTTCTGTAACTTCAATGAAAAAAAATCACAGAATACTGAAGAAAAAGAACCCTTGAAGTGGTAGATGGATGAGTGTTACCAGCATCTCACTTTACTTGTTCACCACTTAACTTGCCTTTATCTTAGATAAATTTTGAAGATTGACTGTGGTCTTTTCATCCAAAACATCTGGGAAAAGCTGTTACAGAAATGGTGGGCCATGGCAGTATCCTCTCTTTTTCTCCCAGTGTCCTACAAAGACACTGCACTTTTGGATTGATTTGTTCTGGAGACTTGTAGATGCCTAATTGAAGAAAAGGATTCATCCAGACCTGAATTCAGTACCTAAACTTTAGAACATGATCACGAGTTCAGACATCCCAATTTTCTACATGTTTGCTCAAAGGGAAAAATCTTATTCATTCATTTACTTGGCTTGGTCTTCTAAACTGACATATTAGCAGAAAGCAGCTATTGATTGCAAATTCCTGCCTTTGCTCTGAAAATCCCATGTTGTCCCAAAACCAGGAATTTCAATACCTTGCCTTTAGGCGTCTATATAATCTCCTTGTCTCTTGTACTAGGAGAACTGCTTCTGTGCTTACACAGAGGTCTGGAAGATGTTCTGCTCCATATTGAGAACCTGCAGTTCCTTGGTGTTACTAAGTGAGATTTAGAAAGCTATTAGCATGGTGTGACCACAGATGTTGGTTGTTACCAAAATCAATCCACCTTAACAGAGCAGGTGTGTACATTGTGAAAATGTGAAATAAAAATAGTAATTAATGAGCTTTTCTATACCATGATGGGTTTACACTTGAACCTTGAGAATCTCATTTTATGCTCTGCTGCTAAAAAAAAATAGTTAAAGTTCATCTGAAGTTCACCTTTCTAGAAAGGTCTTTGACTTGTTTACAAGGCTTTTTTGTTGTTCTAACACTGATTTCATGTTGATGTTTCATTACAGATTGAATAGCATAAACAGTGAACATGAGCTAGAACCATTGTTTCAAATTCCATTGAGCTGCCTGCCTTAAAAATCCTGGTCCTTAAAATCAGATGTTCTGCATGGAAATATACAGTACTGCATCTGACTAAATCTGCATGGGCAATGATAGAGGTGGCAAGAGGAAAAGGTACCGACACAAGGGTTGCAGTGAGGAGGAAGGAGGGTATTCGGTTGAAATCATGTTTCAGTCTTCCAGGTTTGCTATATTAGGGCTTGGAAAAATAGCGCTGAACAGTCAAATGCTTTACAGACATCATTTTCTCAAAACCCCACTTCCACATTTAATAGCTGCTTATTGAATGCTTTTTACATCTAGAATTTTCTTTTTCCCTTTTTATGAATAGCTTTATGGTGTTTAAACTATTTGCTTTTATCAGTGTTATAACATCTCGAGTCCAAAAGACTGTAATTGAAGATTCTTTTCTGATACCATCCAATTACTTATCAAGTAAAGGAAAATATTTGGATTGGATGTTTCAACTGAGCAAGTGAAAGAGGTAATGCTCCAATATTAGCCTTTGATGGGACAAGAGACTCCCTTTCTTCTTCTATTATAAAATGCTATTTTGAATTGCTTTGTGCAATTATCAATTTGTTTGTTTTTAAAGCTGATGATGTTTGCAGGCTTTTGCCTGTTTATAAAAGCTAAAGAAAATCATGTAAGTCTGAAGAGGAATAAATGTAAATAATAAGTCATATGTTTGTGAAAGAGCTACTACAGTTCTTTTTAATTGGTTAATAAAGGCAGTCAGGATAAGCCTGAGGAGGGCAATGAACGTATGAAAGTAAAAGATGTTAATATTTTTGAGTAGCAAATTATTAATATCAGATTAATTTTCAATGCTCTTTACTTCATGATGTTTTGAGAAATATAATGCTGTGGTTGGTTCTTTCTTTGAGTTTTCAGTGTGAAGCAGAAAGTGTTTCTTCCATGAAGAACATTAACCTTTTATCTCTTCATTTGTCTTAATTGCCTTCCATACTTCTGCCTTTATTAATTATATCCCTTATATTCAACAACACTACAGCCAGGGTTTAAATGTGCAGACACCCTTGTGGAAAAACAACCATATTATGGAGGAGCATCTGGGTCAACTCCTTCTAACTATTTATGCTTAAAGTTATGCTGAGCTGAGTGTTCTTAAGTGAGTTTTGACATTTGTGAGGTAAAAGAGTAACTGTCCAACACAGGAGGCAGAATTATGCAGAGCTACTTAAATAACAAATTCTAGTGCTCTAATTCTCAAACACCATCATATAATAGTTTTTAGAGTCAAGTTATGTTGCAAGCAGAGATGTATGTGTCTTGAAAGCAATGTGTTAGCATTGTGTTATTGAAACAGTGAAGCATGTTAAAGTATCTATTTAATTTATAACAAAAAATAAATCCACTTCTAAGTATACAGATCTAAATTACGGGGAAATTTTCTGGAGCCACAGTTCATACAAAAACTTTATTGATTTAACCACTAATTAAGTAAAGCCAACTCAACCCCAAGAGAGTCACCTGCATCCACACCAAGTGTCAACATAGGAATACAATCCCCAGAGGAAGCCATAGTGGGCAGAGCTTTCCTTACTGAATGGGTGGGAATCTGGTAGGGATCCCAAAGTGCATTTCGGGTCTGACAGAGTAAACACCTGAGGAAATAGGGTATGCAATAAACAAGGCATGTTATACACAGAGCTCCATAATGTTACCTTAAAGCCACTTTTCAGGTTACAACTGTATTTAAAATCTGTTTAGCTTACAGTTTTTTCCTGACAAAATAATTTGTTACTGAGTTCATAGAATCACAAAATGGCTTGGGTTTTGCCTGTATAGATCAGAGATGCTGTTCCTGCTGTTAGAGAAGAGGATAGTGCTCCTTACCAGCTACTTTGAAGAAAATTAAATCCACTGTAGCCCAAACCAGAGTATCAATATACACGTTTTGTTTCCAGATTGCATAAAACCATGACCTTTTTTAACATTTATCTCTTTGGAGTTGGGCACATACATTGAATGCCAGAAAAGACCATGATGGGTTAATCTTGGGGTCAGAGATCCCAGCTGTGTCCTCTCCCAGTCTGTTGGGTTAGGAGAAGCCTTTGCAGGCATGTATGAGATTGGAGAAATGGCCTTGAATGCTGTGTGAGAGCTGTGCAGCAGCAGCCAAAGCATTGGTGTGTTATCCACACTGTTTTAGTCTAGTGAAAACACAGCACTATATGGGCTGCTGTGAGGAAAGTTAACTCCATCCTAGCTGGACTGACTACAGGAATAAAAAGAGACAAACATAGAAAGTGACAACCCTGGGTTGATCTTTACTTTTTATTTTTTTCTTATTAAAGCATGTTTCTAATGCTCTGGATCCATAACTTTACCAAAATATTGATGCATCTGTGTTTGATTGGATAACCTTTGATTCAACACGGGTAGATACACTTGCAACTAAAATTATTAGATGTGATTTTCAAAACAAGCATCATATGTAAGATGTTTTAAGTAATCTTCCTGAGTTAAGAGCTTCATCCTTTTCTGCAGACAAAATGAATTGCTTTGGATGGAAGAGGGAAAAAAATTAGAAATCTCATTGCCATTTGGTTCCTGGGAGAGGTCTTTGATTGTGAACTTACTTTTTGCAGACAGTAGCCTGTGTGCACTGATAATCGCTGCTGGGAAACAGCAAGCCATCATTGCTGTGGGACATTCAGATCTGTCACCCTGGAACAATAATTCTCTTTTCATACAGCTGCCATAATGAGCAATCTGTTTTTCAGTCAGAGGGTCAGGTGTGGTTGTTGTCTTACCAAGTGCAGATAAATCATTTAGTCCTATGCTGTTTGTTATTGGTAATGGCAAGGGAAAGTTCAGGAGATCTGGTGACTGATAGAAAGTTTTTTTTGGTTTTGCTATCGTTGTTTTAGGGTCAACAGGGAAGTAGAGGTCTGTGTAGGTCAGGAAGCTCCTAATTCAGCATTACATTCTATAGTCATATGCTTGTTAATTCCTTAGGAATACTCAGGAAGATCAGTTTCCTTGATACATAACACAGAGCTACAGAGTTTTGTGGAATTACTACTAGTAGCAGAATTTCTCAAGGATGCTTTTGGCAAATGTGATGCTGAATGTTGTCTTTCATATCACCAGCTGATGGCTTTCAGTTGACATTGCTGATCAGGGCCTGAAAATTTGCCAAGTTAGAGAATTTTTGTCTTTAAAATCTAAACTATATTTTCAGCCAAGGTGAGCTGACATCTCCTCCAAAACTGTTTGGTACTGTCTGAGAAATTTAGCCCTTTATCTGCTCTCTATCTCTACTTATTCAGTGTTGGCATATTTTATGGTCCTGCCTTGGAAATGGAAAGCTTGACTGTTTTATTGAATTCCTGCTAACAATTGGCTCTGTATTAAAAATCACCCCTGCCAGGCCTCAGAAATATTTTACTGCCGCAAGAAACTTTATGAGCATTCAGCTGAATGTGGACATTTTGTCAACAATTCTATATTTTGTCAACAATTCTAGGACTTTTAGGCTTTTTATTAATTTTTTTTTAAATAATATAGAGAATGGTGCTGTCTGTTGCTTGCAAGGGACATGTATAACAATAGCCATGCAAGTAAAGCAGCACACTGTGCAAATAATTGCGTCAGCAAGGACGTGGGGTAAACCCTAGAGGTGAAAGAAATCTGTGAATTAATTTCGCCTGACAATTATAACTGTGCACAAAACATTCTAAGAACGAGGCAATGTAATTAGTGAAATCAAATAGTGAAACCACCAATTCAATATACACCCTTACTTTTTAATTTCCTTTTCTTTACAGTAATATATATTATTGAAGGCCATAGTATTAACTCACACTCTATGCCAGAATTCTAATTTACTAAATAATAATTTTATATATTTTTTTGTTTCCCTTTTCAAAGGATGTCCAAAACCTTTCATCTTGAACAGTACCTTTTGCTATAAAAAAGTTACAGCAGTCCTTACTCAGACTGCTAGATGGGCAATCTTTGGACTAAGTGGTTTCTGGTGATCAAATAGTTTGATGAGGAGGGTGGGACTACAAGCTTAACTATGTGAGAGCTATTTCTAGACAGAAAGAGTCTTAGATGCCCATTACAGAGAAGGACTGATATTTGTAGCTCAGTTTCAGGTGTAAGATTGTTAAAATTAACATCATTTTGTGCGTAATTCCAAAATTTAGTTCAGCATTAAGTACCAAGTTACCAGCTCAGTTATCCTTCAGTGTCAGGGAAGCCAGATTTGCACCTAGTATGTCCATATGGATATTCACTGTTCTATATTTCCAACTTGGTTTTCTTTTTAAAGTACCATCCTTCATTTTTGTACAATTCTTTTGTCCCTCCATCAGTCCCCCTTCCCCACAGCTTTTATAGCTGCCTATGGTTTAATCAGCCAGATCTCTTCTTATCACATAGTTATTTGAGTTACCAATCTATTACATGATTTTCTTTTCCTATCTTCTTTTTTTTCCTTATTCCTTTTCTTTCTTTTCCCCTGCTCTTTGTACCATTAGTAAATTCTTCAGTAAGTCAGGGAAAACATTTTCCCTTGTGGTTGTAAAGGAATCTGGGATTAAGTGTTTACATCCAACTTGCCATGGTTTGTGAATCCATTAAGACACTTAGACTCGCAGGAAATGTCAGGAAAAGTAACTTGTTTCAGCTTTACCACTCCTTAACCTCATTAGCTATCTCAAAAGTTGTGCTTTCTCTTCTGGTGGGGGTAGCTGTATTAAAATATCTGTCTATAAATGGGTCTTAAATCAGCTGCAGGTGGATAAAGTGTTATCCCTGAGGACCCAAAGGCTTCATACAATTTCTGAAACATGCAGACCACTTTATCAGAATTTGGAGTAGTGAAGAGAGGGACGCTAATGAGGGTCAGCTTTCCAGCTGGTGATCCAAATCACTAGTGCCTGACATCTTTGCAAATTATTCCCTCAGGCACCATCTTTGTGTGGTGTCATCTTTTTTGAACAGTGGGCAACATTTCACAATGTGAGGCATCTTTCCTGAAAAGTTGAAATATTCTTTAAGTATAGGGCTACTTGAGTGAACCTACTTAAGTTAAAATGTTGTTATTTGCTTGTTTTTAGAACAGACTTTTAATCTGCCCTTGGAACATTTACTTTTTAACACCTTTCATGCACAGATTTTTGCTTTTTCCTTTTTTCTGTTTAAGGACTTTCTGCAAAATAACAATCTAATTTAAAAGAAGAGGATTTAACATAGAACTTGAGTGCATTTTAGTGTGATGTGATACGATGTTAAGCTTACCTTCAGGTAATCAAAATTACCTGAAATTACCACCTACAAAAAGCCTCTTCAGCGACTATACTTAGTGAAACTGTAGCACTGGTCAGATTTGGGGGATTCTGTTAGTTGTTGTCATTGTGTGTCTGATTTTTTTTGTTTCTTGTTCTTTTTGTTTTTCCAAAAGCTCATGGTAGCAGAATTTTCAGTGTAAAAGACTGACCTAGCAGAAAGTCTTGATTTTTATCTTGGAGAAAGCAGGATAAAATATTTCATGTCAAGTTTGTAATTTACAGAATAAAATGTTCTCCATCATGCATGCATCACAAACAATGCTGTAATCAATACAAATCAAAAGCTGGTGTGTCACACTGGTGGCAAATAGCACGCTTCTAGTTCAAAATACTATCTTCTATTTTTTCTGGATGTCTCCCCAGCTCATGATTTGGTTGTGACTTAGATAGGCTCTTGGACAACTGTATTATTCAGATTATGCAAGTTTGCGCCAGAGGAGTTGCATTTTTTGTTTGCATTTTTAATCTCATCTTTCCCACCGAGACAATTGTTTGTGGAGACAACTGCCTTTGAAGGCTCTGTTTTGATTGTTTTATTTACAGCAGTGCTATAGCTGTGTATTCTAGTTTTCCCTGTGTCTGGACAATCTGCACTTCTTTTAGTTGCTGGATGTTATTTAGGCCTAGATGTCATCTTTTATTCAAAATCTTATTGCCCTGAACCTACCTTGCAGAGATGTTTTATGAGCATTTAACTTTTTTTCTGTGAAACAGTAAATTACTACAACTTTTACATGAGGTGTTACATAGTTTTAAATGCAGATTTAGTAGTATAATCCAATTTGATGTCATATGAGAAGAAACAGTTTGGTAACTCTGTCTTTCAAATAGCTTACAGCTCCAACCTAGTACTTGGAGGGGCTGGTCTCACCTAAAAGTAACCTTACAATGAATTTAGTGAATTTAAATGTGTTTCTTGTTAACTAGGTTCTGGGGAGAGATCTATTGACACTTAAATTCTGGTGTATGTTTGTAGCTAGGGCTATATTTCTGTTTCCACTGAATTTTTTTATAAAATCAAGGCCTAAAATAGAAGGAGTGGAAAGAGAAAGATGCTTGTGTGGCTACAAGTGAAAATATTCCTCTGAATGAACTTCACACCAGGATTTGTGAAAGTCTATTTTTATATAAGTTGAATGAGTAATAAGGTATAACAAGGACCAGTAGCTTCTGTCTGCACTGCAATGTGTTTTAAACAATTTTAAGAGTAACAACTGTGCTGTCCAGGGGGACTTCTGGAACTCTTGTACAGAAACTGTCACTCAGTCTCCTTCTGCTCCTTGGCGCGTAGGGCCAAGCATAACAAGATTTTGGATTCACAGCTTAGTCATGTGAAGGACTTTAAATATATGGGTTTAATATTGAAAAAATAGACTGGTCGTGAGTTTGAGATATGTTTATATCCTTAGCTTGACTCCTCAAAACTTCAATTACTTTTAAAGAAATCAAATAGATGGGCTATTTTAATCTATCAATTTTGATTTCTTATGGGAAAAAAAAGAAGCAGATATATGAAAAAAGGGAGCATAAAGAAGTATTGGGTTGGGAAAAGCTGATGGAAGACAGCAAGAGCTCATTTTGATTTGTCCTGACTTTATGAAATGTAGATTTTAAAAATGTGTGGGGTTTATTTTACCATATTAAAAGAAATAAGTGTCTGTCAGTTATAACTGACCTCTATATTTCAAGCAGTCTGGTGTCATTAGGAAAATGGAGACAATTTTCTCTTGCTGTTAATTTTATACATCTCTCCGATGCTGAAATCTTTTAATTAGACATACCAGATACTCAAAAAAAAAAAAAATTATGTCAACTTCTCCTCTACCCTTCATTACCTTTACCTTCTGTATGCCAGCGATGAAAATTAACAATTCTATATAAAAATATTTCTATACAACATTATTTTGTGCCTGCTCTGTCGTACTCTGCTTTGCAGATACACGTGGCATGACTCAATATTGTGTTTAGTAAAGCCTACAAGAAAACATTTTCCTACAAAGTCAGAACATAGTTTTTAAAGGTAAATTTTCTTTTTTTCCACTTTTTATATTCTTTCATGAAAGGCTTTAAAGGAATTCCCACATATGCCGAAGGTTTCTGATATTAAACATTGTCTGAGCTTTGAGAAACCTACCAAGTGGTCTCTGCAAAGAGGCAAATGGATGGCAATATTATGGAGAGTTTGTAACTGCAGCAACAGCAAGCATACATGATCCTATTGACGCGTTTCTTCATTAGTCTATGCTCAGGGCACAGTGGACATAAGCTTTGTTCTTTTTATGCCTTCAGCCACAGCAAACGATCAAGGTTCTGGCTGTTGCTGGAGGGATTTGTGTAACTTACGATTTGGATGATAGACCCTTCCCCCAAAGTCATGATGCCAGAGAACAGTCACTGATTGCAAACTCACCGCAGCTCTGCTTGTGTGGTGCTCACGCAGTGTTGAAGGAGTCTTGCTCAGGACTTTCTCTGCAGGGGCTAAAGAGGAGGCAGGAAGGTGTTAATTATCTATCTTCCTAGCTGCTTTGCAATGTGCAAATGAGGAGACACGGTTCTGAGTCTGCCTGAGGACTGCAGATTCTGAGTTGCAGGCCACTGTTATTGAAGAACAAGCAGTCTCCTCATGTTGTGTCAGTAAAGCAAAAAACCCTGTTTTGCTGGCCATCTCGATATGTTTGGCATAATAAGCCCATGATCATGGCTGACATTACATCTATTCAAGGACAGGGGAGTACACAGGACCTAGTTATATCTAGACATTCCATTACCAATTAGAGCCAGCTCCTGAGGCTGCACCTCCTAGTTTCTGAGCAAGGCAGGGGAGGGGGCAAAATTCCCCCTCCTTCCCCATAAAGTTCTCCCCTATGGCCTTTAAAGTTCCACTAAAGCTGCCAGATGATGATGTACAGTCTTCTGCCAGTGAGCAGTATAGAGGGCTGTGTTGCAACAGGCACGCACAAATCACCCACTAAGGTCAGTGATGACAGTGCTTGCCTTCTTAGCGGGTGCATCAGCTTTCACTTGCTCTTTTCATAAACACAGAAGAATCAGATTAGAGCTTGGTTTCTCATAGCTGAGAATTTTTCCCCTGCTTTTTTTCTCATCTCCCATTCTACCCCAATGGTGACACAAGACTCAGTCTGGGTCTGTCTCTTATTAGCAGAAATGTTGCTGATTCCAGAGGAGAGATTCAGATCAGCAAAATATCCTGTTCCAGGAAAATCATGTCTTCGGCTCTCGGTTGTGATGCAAAAGTGTGTTTATTGCTCAGCTACGGGAAAAGTAGATTTTACTTTGACATTTCTATTCAGTGTCATGGCCAGCTGGAAGATGTTTGGGTCACATGTAGGCTCTTCTGTCTTCCCTTTTGGAAGATTGAATGTGGTTCTTGTAGGGTAAAGAATAGGCAATGAAATTGCTGCTGTCTCCTCACAGCAGCGTGCTGCAGCTGTGCTGTGAAAGCGTGATGGCTTACTGCTTCTAATGCAGTATCCCAGGCCCGCGCTCTATCATGGGCTGTAGGCATCTAAACCCCTTCAAATTTCCTGGGAGCCATAAAAATCAAAGAGCATGTGCAATTCAGGTATTATGCTCTTGTTCTTCAGAGGGTAAGGCAGATGCCACTGCTGCAGAATCTGGCAGTGGTAGTGTGGAAGCAGAGACACTGAGATCTTCTGTTTCCAGTAAGAGTGAGTGGTTTTTTTCACTACACTTCTGAACAGAAAATATCAAGTAGAAAGAAGAAAGTGGGTTTCCTGACTTGCGTTTTAAATCTTCTGAGTGGGAAGTAATGAAGCTTTTGAAGATGAGCTTTTATTTTGGTGATGACTTTCAATTGCATAAGTCTAGATGGCATAACTAACCCACTCCTTGGGTTCATGGTGGATTACTATGTTTTTACCAGGCTCTTTGGTACTCTTTGCATCTGATAGGTAGTCAGGGACTATGTTTAGAGCATCAGCCTTTCTTTCTTTCTTTGCTTGCCAAGTAAGAGAGGTAAGGACCAGAGAAAGCTTTTCCCTATTTTAATCTGCTTTCCAAGCATCTCCTTGCATATAGAGCTGGTGCTGGGTGGAGGGGTGGAGAAGAATGGGGGAGAAAGAGATGCATTTAGGGACAGACCTCAACTCTGAAATGATTCCAATGTTTGATCTGGCCCATAGGAAGAAGCAGGTTAGGAGACTGATTCTGAAAGAGGGTTGGTATTGGCACAGAAACTTAGAGGACTCTGCAAAAGTCCTCTATTTCTTGGGAACAGCTCAGAACAGGTATTGAATCAAGAGGATTAAAAGTGAACTTAATTTCCTTGCAGGAAGGGGAAACGAAGTGGTGAAAGTCTACATTAAGTAGAACAGAAAATGTAGATCAAAAATTATTAAAGAAGACAGACAAACATAGTAACCACAATGTTTATACTTGGGTATGATGTTTTTACACAACTTGAGAGCTGAAAAAGTTTCCATAATCTCCATAAAGGGTATTCCTTCTTTCTTCCCTCTTTCCTAATTGCTGGGATCTGGGGACATGCTTTAGGGAACACCTAGCCATGCTTTCTCTGATTTTACCTTCTTTCTGAGCCACATGGACCAGATGAATGTCTACCCTGAGTTAGTAGGACCATTTCTGCAATACTGAAGTGGAATAAAAATATCAGACTACCACAGTTTGAATCTTTTTCTTCATAAGGACAGACCAACAAAAGCAAAAATTCAGGAAAACTTGACTGAAAGCATCATGAGTAATCTTAGTGTTATTCAAACACAACTTTTTGAAAATACATAAGAATCAAGTATGTCCTTTATTGTTGGCTTTCCTAGAGTACTTCAGCATTGAAGAACTTAAAATAGCTTTTTTATTTTGAAAAAGAAGAATCATGTTTACTGTAAATGAGGGAGATAAAAGTTTTTGTCAGAAATGTTTAATCCTGTGCTCATGAGAATGCATAAGTGGGTAAGTTGAATATATTTCTGGAACTTGATGGTGAACATTGCATAGGGTGTTATGCAGCATAAATGATGCACGACTTCTCTAGCTTGGAGAAATACTGGAATGTTGTTCTGCCTAAATTCATCTCCCTGGGTTTTGAAACAAAAGGAAGAGAAGAAATGTCAACACAACTTGCAGGAAGACACTCTAGGATGTAATGAGCCATTTTCAGTCATTTAGCAGAAGTCCTTACTAAGCAGGGAGGTCCCAGTTGACTGGAAGTTAGTAAATGGGATGTCCATCTACAAGGAGGGCCAGAAGGAGGATCTGGGGAACTATAGGCCTGTCATCCTGACCTTTGGCCAAGGAAGGTCATGGAGCAGATATCTGGAGTGCCATCATGGAAAATGTGCAGAACAACCAGGGGATCAGGCCCAGTTTCCTCACCAAAAGGGTTGTCCAGCATTATAACAGGCTACCCAGGGAAGTGTTGGAGTCACCATCTCTGGAGGGATTTAAAAGTATGTAGGTGTGGCATTTAGGGACACGGGTTAGTAGTGAACTTGGCAGTGCTGGGTTTACAGTTGGACTCGATAATTTTTTAGAGGTCTTTTCCAACCTAAACAATTCTGTGATCCTATGAAAGGTGTGGGATTTGTGTGTTAGCTCAAAGCATGGAGTTTCTCTCTCAAAGAAATCAATCTGAGTTTATCACAGAGGATGAATTGTGGGGACTCTCGGATCCTGAAGCACGGTCGACTTTAACCAGAGTTACTGTACTGCATCTGATGAGTGGATTTAACAGTTCCTTGGAGCATATTTTCAATACTCTAGTTGCAGACCTCACAGACTTCAAGGGAGGAGCAATCACAGCTTCAAGGAAAGGAGCGAACTTTTCAGTGGGCACCATACATTAAAATATTTATAACTTCGTAGAAGACATTTGCATCATATTTTTTGCTATGTTGGAGTTGAAACATTCATAGGGAGAAAGCATATGTAAAAGAGCTAAGCTCAAGTCTTTTTTCAGAATTGTGCTGGAGTCATTAGGGTACTCTGTGCTATATATATAAACCAAGAATGGATCAGGATAGTCTAAAACAGAAGACATGACTGGCAGTTGTGTTTCTCAACCTTGAACTACTCCATCATTTATTGTGACAAGATGATATTCAATAGATTCCAGATTGTTTGCTCACTTGACTGCTTAAATGCAATGTTGAGGCTGTTGTTCCAAGGGCCAAATTTAGACGTGGTGGTTTGAACACCTGCTGGGTTAGACAAAACCCTTTTCCTGAGTGACTTTCTTACTCATCCTCCTGGGGACTGCTAAGTTGTCTTTGTCAGGAAAAGATCTCTGTGCCTCAGCATTCTTATGCAGCTGTCTGCAGCCTTTACTTTCTTATCAACAGCTTTCTGTTTAAGCATCACTCATCTTGTGTATTGTGCACCAAGGTCCCTCCTACACGGGCAGCTGGTGTTGATGGCCTTCAGCAGCAATGGCAGATGAGGTCCTCCTTTGCCTGTTGCCATACGTAGAACTTCGTTGTGCATAAAATCCTGGCAGTGTCTCATAGCATCTGGGCAGTGCCACACAACTGGGTCCCTGGTGCTGCCTTCTGGGGCCCTTCTGAGGCCCTCAAGAGTGTGGTGACAACCTGTCAGCTGGAAGACCAGATAGGAATACTAAGCAAGTACTACAAACTCCTATTTCATTTGAGTAGATATTGTTATTGCTGGGAGCAGGAGGTACTGCCCTTTACTTTGCTGGCTTTCCTGTGCTGCCGGAGCCATAACTGGATCTTCAGACTGTCTGTGTTTCCCTGCTTGTTTCCCTCTGAACCTGACAGCACATACTACATATGTTGTGTTGGAGCAGGCAGCTACATCCACAGGTGTAGGATGTCCGAGCAGCTGTAATGTGGCAGTTCTTCTCATTCCTTTATCCCCTTTGCCTCCCACCTCTTGGAGAGCTGCCAGGTGAAGTTTCCACAGCAGAAGATCCATGTGTACAGCCCTGTTTGGGCAACACAGAGGCTGCACCAGTGCTGCCTTTGAGGTTTTGGCTCTCAGGGCTCTTGACAAGACCGAGCATACCAGAAAACCTATCTTTGCTGGGTGAGGGGCTGCATCACAGGGCTAGGCCCTGCCCCAAGAGACCCCTATGGGGAACCCCAGCCACCAGGGAACCACTGGACTCTGTGACACCCTGCACAATGGACCATGCAGAGCACTGAAGCTTCCAGGTGTTTGTTGGTGTGGACTTCGTTCAACTAGGCACGGCATGGTTGTAATGTACTGTGCTGGGTTTGGCTGGGGTAGAGATAATTTTCTTCACAGTGCTGGTATGAGAATATGGTTTGAATTTGCTGAAAACAGTGCTGATAACACAGAGATACTTTTGTTATTGCTGAGCAGGGCTTACACAAAGACAAGGCCTTTTCTTCTTCTCGTCCCACCCAACCAGTGAGTGGGCTGGAGGTGCACAAGGAGTTGTGAGGAGACACAGCTGGGACACCTGACCCCTACTGACCATCGGGATATCCCATACTATATAGAATTATGCTCTGCATATAAATCTGGGAAAGAAGTATGAAAGGGGTACATGTTGGAGTCACAGTGTTTTTCTTCCCAAGTCACTGCTACATGTGATGGAGCCCTGCTCCCATGGGGGTGGAAAGATACCTGCCTGCCCATGGAAAGTGGTGAATGAATTTCTTGTTTTGCCTTGCTTGTGTGCATGCAGCTTTTGCTTTACCTACTAAACTGTCTTTATCTCAGTCCACAAATTTTCTAACTTCACTCTTTGGATTCTCTCCCCCACCAGCAGGATGGAGCAGTGAGTGAGTGGCTGCGTGGTGCTTAATTGACAGCTGGGGTTAAAACATGATATGCACAAAGCTTAAAAATATACCTGCTGAGTGGCTGTGTAGATGTGTAAGTCCTCATGTTACGTGCATCCTTGTGGGTGTATGTTGTTTTCTCCTTAATGAGCTTGGCAAGGATGTCTGGAGTGGAGGGAAGGCAGAGGAGAGGAAGAGTTTGCTCTCCTTTGTACCATGTGGCACACTTTCCTCCTGAGCTAATTTATCTAGCAAGTTATTTGCAATTGTGGGAACCTGTGACACTTGGCAGCAGAAAGGGAGTTAGGTCTTCTTGTGGCACATTGCAGTAGACATTTAAAAGCCACAATAATGAGCCTTGTATTTGCCAGGAGGTGGTGGGTAGTGTAGCGTGGGCTCTGGTTACACGTAGGGAAGATGTTCTTATGGCAATTCTGGAAAAAAATTGTTGTACTTTGCTTTCCTCTGTGGGTAACTGGACTTGGTGACTCAGGTGATATTTTCAAGACATGTGCATCCTGTTCTAAGCACTAACCTGCCTTTGACAGAAGATGTCAAAGGTAGGTCAGATCCTGCTGATTTCCAATAACTCCTTCCAACCAGTCTGGGATTTTCGTGTTGCCCTTGATAAACCTGGAAATGTTTTAGATTAGATACCATACAGCTAGGGAATTTTGCAGGTTTCTACTTTCAAATAAAACAACACTAATAAATGAGAGTGCTTGCAATCTATGATGTGGCTTTTCAAAGGTCCCTAAAAGATTAAGGAATATGTCAGGGGGTGAGTGCAGTGCCATTTTTCTTCCTTTCTGTGAGTTACAGCAAGTGGTGGGTTCATCAGCTGTTTCACATGTTTTGATAGAGACAATGCAAGCAAGCCTTTCTAAATCTGTGCTCTCGATAACTCTCCTGCTCTTCCTTCACTTGAAAACAATCTTGTCTTACTGGTTGTTGTTTTACTCTGTAATGTTATGCCCTGTTTGTTTCTCTCTCTTTTTTTTTTTTTTTTGCCACCTTATCTGTCCCAGGAAATTGTCGCTTTCTGTTTTATTACATGAAACAGGAATATTTCCAGGATATGTACAGCTATGCTCTTGAACTTGTGACATTTAAAGGGCAATAGAATGCTAATGTGACTAATAAAACAGGAAAATGGCTTTATATAAGTCAATGTGAAAATAGCTCAGCCTACCTTTTAAATGGACTAACTTAAACAACATACATTGATGGGGCATGGAGGGAGGCTGCAAAGCTTGGGCCATACAGATAGAACTGTAAAAAACAAAGCAAGGTCCTGTCATTCTATTTTGACACCTGTAAAAAAGATCCAGCCAAATTTTTCTATGATGGGGACTTCTTACCATTTATCTTCTGCAGATGATAATTCACAAGAGTAATTTGCTGTATGTTTTTGTTTTGTTTTCATTCTGCTGTGAAAAATGTTAAAACCTAAAAGCAATTTCATTGGACTTTTTTTACATTGACTTTTGGATTTTTGACAACTGTATCTATTATATTTGCAGGTCAGATCCTTTCTGAACAATACTAAGGCTCTGCTGATTCTAAGTGTATGGCATGTGGCCACTAAGTCATGAAATTATGTGTCTGGGTTGAAAATGAAGGAAAGCACCCATCAGTTTTACCTTTTTGACCTATCCTTTCCACCTTAATCAAGGTTTCTCAGTCAACATGGAAAAACACCAAGCTTTTTGGATTATTACAATATTAAAAAGGCCTCAAATAACAAGAACAATTTGTGATTATTACCCACAGTAATTCTAAGCTATGTTATTATTCTGAATACAATTGGTTTATTTGATTAAAGGTATACTTATGAAGGAAATTTGGGGGTTTAAAGTTGGGAGTGTCCCATATATGTGTGCTAAAGCTTGCTACTTGCAGTAAGAGAGTTATAGGTATTTTTTTCTGTTTCTTTAACAACAACAATGAAAAACAAACCCCAATTACTCAGAGAGTAAGCAGATACAGATCTTATATGACAGCTTAAAAGTACTCTTGACTAATTAA
Source organism: Dicrurus megarhynchus (assembly GCA_013399195.1). Taxonomy (NCBI): domain Eukaryota; kingdom Metazoa; phylum Chordata; class Aves; order Passeriformes; family Dicruridae; genus Dicrurus; species Dicrurus megarhynchus. The sequence continues at coordinate 1,696,581 of VXAD01008914.1, forward strand.
CATTAAAAGCTTATTAAAATATTGTTTTCTTTAATGCAAGTTATTCTTTTGTCTTTTCCAGTATTACATCATCTACTAAATTTTTGATGTGGAAAATTAGTGCTTCAGGTCTGAAGAGAATGACAAGCATAGTGTTAAGAGAGTGACAAGAATAATATTTGAGCTATAATTTCAGGATTAATAATGCAGATTCACCCTTCCTAGTGGAACAGAAATGGGGACACCTAATGAAAACTCATGCTGTATTTTAAGTTTTGTCTTAACTCCAAAGAATCAGTGATATCGATGGATTATTACACTTTGATTTTACAATATATAGAAAGCTTTATTATGGCTCTTTTTCATCCCAGTACCTCAAGGCACTTTCTCTTCTCCTGTCTGTGTGCCCTGCTCTTGTTATTCTACCTTAAGTGCTTCCTGCCACTGAGGGAGTTTGTTTTGTTGGTGTCGTAGTTCTGGCAAGGACAGAGTTAGGTTTTTTTACGGTAGCTGGGTGTGGTGGTGCCCACCTCTAGTTCCAGCTGACAGGAAGGCTGAGCCCACTGGTTCACTTCAGCCCAGGAATCCTAATTTCCTTTTGCAGTTTGTCCTAGCTTGCAGTGTGCCGTGACATGTGGGCATAACCAAGACCATCCTATGCCATTGCCAGTGGTGGGGGAAAGGGACTCTTTCTCTGGCTTCCTGGAAGAAGGGCATTCCTTTTCTGGTCAGGAGAAAGCATGGTGGGGTGGGGAGGAGCGACTTTGTTTTTGTTGTGGGTTTTACGTGTAAATTATTATGTAATTAAAAAATTAATTTCTTTGACTTGCGTGTTTTCTGATTAATATTGTAGCTGTTACTGTTAATTTGCTTCTCATTTCAGTTTCCAGTCAATCAGTTGTTCTTATCTCAACCTGTAATACCTTTTTGTGCCTCCAATTCTCTCAACTCCATCCCCAAAGCAGGAAGGGAAAGGGGAAGGGCAGTGGGGGAGGAGCAAGAGAATGGCGTCTGGTTTGGAGGAGTCTGGGGGGAAGGGGGGCAAGGGAGCAGAACTAAACCAGGGAGTGCCATTCCTAAATCACAGCATGACAAGACACAAGTTAGCGCTTTCTATTTTGCTGGAGTTTGTGAGTAGCAGATCCATGAGGACAGGATGGGTTAGCTTGATATACCTGCAGTGGCCATCCTGTGTGAGCTGACTCACATACTGTGGCCTGTAGCTCAGGCACTTTGAGCCCTATAAGGACCTGTTTGGGAAGTGTATGTGTAAATAAATCGACATTATCAGGAGTGGTCTTCCTTCTTCAAAGACTAGTATTTCTAAAACTAATTTGATCCCATTAGTGATGGTGGGCATCTGTTCACTGAATTGCCATGTACAATGTAGGCATTTTCTTGAAGAATTTCCTTCAAATTGGAAACTGAATTTTTTTGATAAAACTAATAGTTTAGTACTTTTTTTTCCCCCTACAGTCGTTTTGCCCAGTATCAGTTACACAGGAATCCTTTCTTGATTTCTCCCTTATCCTTTTGATAGCTACATGTAGATGTTTTCCTCTCCTTGCTGCAGTTCTTTTTCCTCTTTCCCCTTGTCTCCAGCCTTTTCTCTGGGAATAGAAAGGACAGAGGAGAATGATCACCTTCTGCTCACTTTCAAGATTCAGAGCATTATAGGAAACTTTATGGCAATCTGTTCTCCAGCTGAAAACAGCTGGCATAAACTCACTGTAGAAGTAGTGGTAATTTAAAGATTGCTCATATTTAGTGTTGAAGATTTGAAAGTGCTCTAGACTTTTACAGGAAATTTCTAGTAAAGTAAAACTAACAAAACTTGAATATTGTTCAATAATGTTTATCTAGAAAGACTGAATGTCATTCCCAAGATGGTGCAACTGTAAGACTGTAAAAAAAAGGAAGTTTTCTCACTGTTGTATCATAGAAAGGAAAAACTTATTCTGAATTCATGTGGGGCCTTGCAACTTGAATCCTACTTTTTAATGTCAAAAACAGTTATCTTAATCTCCCTTGACAAATCTTTTCCATGAAATGTGTTTTCTATCTGTATGCTTTCCCTCTTAGTATGCCACACACTTCTCATACCCACAGCTTCATGACGACAGTACATCATGCTGCAATGCCTTGAAAGAGATTTTGATTTGGCTGCAGTATTTCTGGTCATCTTAGATGCTTGGCTGCAATAAAATCAGGTCTGGACCATTCTGTGGTTTTGCTTTGCTGAAAATTTGCACAAGAACTTTTATTCTTCTTTTCCTATGGTAAAAGCTACAAATACCATGTCTTTAAAGAGAATTACAAAGAGTGCTCAACAGTAAGGAGTTAGCAGGCTGATAGTTACTAATTTGTTATTTGCTGTGACCATCTATGTTTTTTGTGTAGTGGAAGGGTCCACCCTCCTGTACCTGTTGCTGACATATCTGATGAAAGCAAATTGCCAGCTCCAGAAACTTTGTGGGAAGGCACATTGGGCCTTTTAGCCTTTGTTTATGTGGCTGTAGATACAACAGGGAGAGGATGAAGTCAGTCATAAGTAATGTGTGATTTAGTGTTTTTTTCCTGTGGATTTTAACCACCTGATCTTAATATCACCTTTAGCTTTACAATGTCATAAGAAAGTACAGCTGGTTATTAATTACTCAGTAGCCATTTTTTTAATCCATGTAGCCAGTATTAATGGGCTCAAAATCATAATATGTATGGATGATTATTCATTGGGGCAACAGCTTTTCTTGAAACATATTGAATCTCTCGAAATGCTTCAGAAATTTAGGAACTGCGGATGATATTGATGTTCCAAAAGAGTAGGCTAATTTTATTAAAATTTTATGTGTCACTAAATCTTTCAAAAGGGGTTTTAATAGAGGTGTAATAGTACTACTTTAAAATTTGGGCACTAAAACCACAGGAGTTAACTAAAACAAACTAGTGATATACTTAAACCATAATTTTTGTCTAACAGTGGTAAGAATCTGTAAGTTCAATAACCTCTATAAGGAATGTGTACCCCAACAAGTCAGGGGTTTAGAAAAAAAGACAGTGGCTGGCAAGGACTGCTGGGCTGCAGGACCAGCAAGTGCATTCTTATGAGAGCAGCTCCTGGCTCCCAACCCAGCAAAGCTCAACAGGATCCAGGCTGAGCCTTGGACTGATAACTATGCTGTGCTTTTCCTCACTTCCCTTACTGGTCAAGGTGCATATTTGATTTAATGCAGTCACTCAGGGAGGAAGATAGCAATAAAGGGTGAGAGTTCAGGAACCATCTCAATTATATACTATTTCTTCTAAGATATCTGATTATGTAATTTTGCTGCTTTTCTGATCCTAGAACCCTTTTAGTCAGTTTTGCAAAGCTTTGTTGAAACAGGGATGGGAGTCTTTAGTTTCTTACCTACAGTGTAAGTTTGGTAGGAGAGTGGAGGCGTAGTTTGGTATTGAGGGTAGAAAGTGATGGCCTGGGTAGGAAATATACAACTTGTAGGAAGACAGACTTTGTTGGGTCTAGTGTGCATAAAATAACATGCTGATTTCTATTAAAAGTGATAGTTTATGAATTTTCATAACTGCTTAAATTTCCTCAAAGAAGAAAAATATTTTAAGGGATTTTTATTATTTTTGCATTTCAATACTGCCTTGTTAAAATTACTGTTATTTATTTTACTCAACATTGCCTATGAGTTGTGCTCTAAACCTTAATTAAAAGACAGTTATTCAACTTGGCTCATATTCAGCCATACTCCAAAGATAACCTATGCTACAGATTACAGTTTGCCATGCCTTTTTTATTGTTTTATTTTTTCTATTGTTCTGCTAGAAAATATGCATCTCATAGTTACTTTACTTTTTGACAGTGGAGTTCATGAAATAGCAACTCTCTTCCACTGTCTCACTTGTTACTCTACATTTCTCTTAATCATTCAAAGTGCTTGTGTCTCTGTAAGGGATAGATTTTTGTTATACATCATCTAATGTAGAGGGGAGGTAAGAGAAGCCTTACTATTTTGAAGTCCTCCTGATCGCTCAGAATGATTGAAATTAGTTGCTGTCAGGCTTAAGGGGTGATAAAGCAGTACTTCAGCCTGTTTGCTCTTTTCTTCCTAACCATGTGAACTTTTCAGATTCTTCTTTTTTACAATGCGTAAGTGCTGCTTTTTTTTATTTGCTTGTTTTTTGTTTTTTCTAATAGTTCAGTGCTTTCTGAGAGTGTCTATGCCTTTTTATTTGCTAAAGCTATACTTAAAGCTTATTTTTTTAGTTATGTTTATTGTGCTCCAACATAGCTTAGCAGTACCCACTACTGAGGCAAAGTTCAGGTTGGACCCTATAAAAGGCATCCAAGGGTGATGAAAACTGTTGCTGTCCTCAGATAATGTCAGCATTCAGATAATTCCTTTCAGGAAGAGCCTGATGAGAGAGAATAGTACACTTAGGACAAAGAATAAAGCCCCCAAATACACTTTTTTTTTTACTGTATCATTTTATGGTCGGACATTGGACATGGTTTCCAAAAGTAAAGTGAACTAAGTTTCTGCAGATACAGTTATCAGAAACTTGGGTTATTACAAAAACAAATAAAATACATGAAGATTACCTTTTTTTTCTACTGTTACCCAGAAGAATATAGCAGATAAATGTGAAAGAGTGTTACGTGTGTAGCAATTAATCTTTAGCTTATATTAGGGGAAGGGCTTACTTTAACATAGTTCCATAAAAGCATTTGCCTCTTGCTTTAATAGATGGAGAGGGTTTTGTGCTCCCAGAGAAACTTCATGTTCTGGGAGCAGATGAAGTCTCATGTCGGACCTTAACTGTACTCCAAAACACTTTTCCCTTGCCAGAAATGCATTGGAAAAGATATGGAAAAGACATGGAAAAGATACGTTTTCAGATACTGTGACAAAGCATCTAAAATGACATCATTAAGGTTATCACATGAAAAAAAAATTATAAAAGTGGAACTTCTTTGTGAGTATTAAGAAATAAAGTACACAAACTTTGTAAGACAAAGTAAGCTGTAAGAAGAGGTTTTCAAGTAGTAAATGTTGCTCTGGTTGGTGGAATGCACTTTGGGCCCCAGAGCGTGACTGGCCCATTGTTTGAGTAACTCCAGGTGGAACTGCTGGTGGGAACTGCAGGTGGTACTTCTGGGATGTTCTTGCCCTAACTGTTCCTCCATTCTGTGTTCCTACTTGATTATTCAGTCTCTCATTTGTCTTCAGTCAGGAAGTTTACTTTATGTATGGTGTTTTGGAACTGGAGAATGTCTCAGTGTCATTCTTGTAGAGTTTGGGATTCCAGTCCACTGGGACAAAAGATTTATCACTTAAGTGCGAATACTTTATGAAGAAGCTTCATCTGTGCCCCACTGTAGATGTCTGCAGAAATGCAAACACAAATTTTTATGCAAAGTCATATGAAGAAACTGTGATAAAAGACCTACCAAAGCTTGCAAGCTTGGAAAGAAAAGAAAGATTTTCTTACTTAAGGAGCTTATGATGCGAAGAATAAGAATTTTTTATATGAATATTATACAAGTACACTTAAAACAGAAAACCAACCATCTGACTAAACAAGAAAGCATAAGGCTTTGTAAAGCTTTGAGTAGCACCAGATGTAAAAAAAAAGAGAATAATACAGCAACATTCTACAACCTCCAAAACCCTAAATGATGGATAAACTGTTGAATATCAATGAATAATCTAGGTTAGACAAGATAAGGCAAAAGAAGACTCAGTCAAAGCCAAATTAAAGTTGACAATAGAACAATGCCACTGGATGCTGTGAACTGCAATGAAATTCTAAGGAAAAATGCACTGGAAATTCATATTGTATAAGCATCATACTGCAACTTTCACAGCCAGTGTTTCTTTGGCTCCCTTTAATGACCTTAAGACCTCACAAATGTTTCATAAGGCAGTGCTGTTGCTTAGATTTTATTTAGAATAGGGGTTTATCTGAGGCATAAATCAGACTTGTTAAGAAATTTTCTGTCTTTGAATATAAAAGACTTTGAGACATCATCTGTTTCTCCTCTCTGACCTGACACAGAGCTGACAATATTTATCTACCCTTGGTTGAAAGGCTGTAGTGATGTAGAATCCGTGGCCTTGCTTTGCAGCCTAATTTATCACTTGATTATTATTGTAGTTAGATGTCTTTTCCTACTCCCTGAGCTAATATTTTTTGGCTGCAAGTATTTCTGTTTGACATGGTCACAGTGAGCACAGGGGATCTTTGCTCTCTTTCCTCTCCTTAGTATGGGAAGAAAGAATTTTACCTACTGAGGGACTGGAATACTGTTTCCATGCCCTTTTTTACAGTTCTCTCTCTCTCTTTCACCCCCTTTTCTCTCTCTCTCCAGAGAGAAAAAATGTCTTTGTGTTTCCTAACAAGGTATGTCACCAAATTTCCAAATCCAAAGTTATTTCCACTATTGTCTTCTCCATCTCTCTTATTTTTAGTTTTCCCAGGACTGGACTCTGGGGTGCATCCAACCAAAGCTTCACAAGTGCCAAGCACAGCAAATGAAAGTGTTACATGTACTGTATATATTAAGATAGTGCAAGAGCCTGTCAGTATTTGAACCACTGCTGCTTCACTAATTGTTTCCCATTTTGTATTTGTGTATTTAACTGTTTCTTCCCAGATATAAACACTTATCTTTTTGTTATATTTTTTTCTTATTAGGATTGTGTGGAAGCATTGAGGGGAAGGAGAACTACATTTAAATGGGAGAATTACTGTGGAAACCTGACAGGTCCCCCTCAACACCAATGAGGAGACAAGGAGACAAGAGTCAGACTCTTCACAGAGGTGGGAGGATGACAGACTATGGATTTAAGTGGAAATAAGAACAGTTGAGCCTGAATACAAGGGAAAACTTTTTCACAGTGAGGACAGTGGAACAGATTGCCTTTGGCAGGTTGTAACTGCAGTTTCTGCTGTCTCCGTACTTGTTTTTGGCCAGTCAGGTTTTGGAAATCTTTTTGAGAAACCTGGTCTGATCCTTTGTGCAGAAAGTTAGACTAAAGGTCTCTTGAGGTCCCTTTCAATCTAAATTTTCCTCTAATCATTTCTAAGATTCTCAAAGGTTCTGACTTGATATCTGAGATGCCAACAATCCTTTTCAGTAGGGGACTGGACTAAATACTTAAAATATAATTTTATTTCATTTTAAATCATTACTGAAAATACTGACTAGCACTGGATTCATTGCAGATCCCTCCAAATCCCATCTTGAGACTGAAAATTCTGACTTGGGATGTGAGTGTGTTTTTAAATCAGGTATTCATGCACTGACATTTCCTTTGAATTGTATTTTCCTGATGTGAGAATATCATGCAGGTATGTGAAAAAGCTTAGGTAGATAACATAAATGTCACATCTGCATCTTTGTCCTTATCATCTAGGCCAGTAATCCTAATAAGTATACCAAATTTACCTGGCACAATATATTTTATCATTGTTTTATTATTGCTTTTTATTAGCCTATTGTCTTCTCAGTCATGGTAACCAAAAATTTAAGTATTTCTTTCTGGTATATTCCTAAGCACTGGTAAAAACTCGATGAATGCATATTAGAGTGTTATTTTAGATGGACACTGCTGGTGCTGCTTTGGTTTTCTCTGTTTCTCAGAGACACTTTTTTCCTCTGAATTGTTAGGGATGTCTTTCACCAGTTCTTCAATTCCTTATGGTGAGCTCCATCAGGTCCAGCTGTATTGAAAGTATCTATCTTGCCTTCATACTTTTAAGATGTCCTTTCCTTATTCTGGTCTGTGTTCCTCTCTGCTTTATTATCCATTTTGCCATTCTAAAAAAAGAATAGAAATGTCAGTATTTCAGTCTTATCTGTGTCATACGTTATTTGTTGTTCTTCCAAAGTATATGGTGCACATATTTTTTTCTATTTTTTTCTCTTATATTCAGTAAAAATTTAGAAGTGTTTCTGATGCAATCAGTGAACTTTTTCTTGAAGCCTCTTGTGTTCCTTGATAGCTCTAACTCATCTTGTGTATTCCTCTTGATTTTATTTTCCTGGGCTGTGTTTCTCCCTCATTCATTCTTGGTCATATATTCTTGTTTCCACTTTTTGTGTGGTTCCCCTCTAATTTTCATGTTGTTAAAGAGTTATGAGTGAGACACAAGACAGGGACTGAAAAGAATTGGTTAAAAAAATCTACAAAATAGAGATTTACAAGTATTCATGTGCATCATTCTCCCTGAATGGTCTGACAACCCTATCTGTCTTTCAAGATTGCTGGAAATATCAAGATGATTTGAGTGTATATGGCGGCACATATGGAGGTGGTTGGGTCATAATTCCTAGGACACCAAGAACTCCTTTTTTCCACCCCCAAGGATACGTATGACCAATCTGGAATCAAAGCCTGTCTCTGGAAACCCAGAGGGGCCATATACCAGTCAAACTTGACCAAGTCTTTCAGAGATCATAGAATTAGTTGTAATTACAGCTCAATTAAATTAAAGTTGCCATTTGATTTAATTGCAGTTAAATTAAATGCAGTCCAAATAGCAAAAGGAAACGATGAAAATACAAGCCATTCCCAACAGACCTTGGGAAAAAAGTAGGAAACAACCTTTCCACTGCAAATTATACAAACAGTCTCATTATTACAGGGTTCTCTTCCCAGTGGACTTCTGGGAACTGACTGATTTCTTGGAAGTGTTATGGATAAAGAAATAAAATATTTGGGCAGAAATGGCATGCCAAACAGTACCATTTAAGATAATGGACTTCAGTGTACTCATAGCTTGTCTGTGCAATTTACTATAAAATGGAAATTGAGGCATGCCTTACTGCCATAAAACAACAGCCACTGACCACTGTTAAACTGAGTTAAAACAGTTAAGGATTTGTAAAAGAAAGCTGTCAAAAATCCAATCATTATATATACATGTGGCAAATTATTTTGGAAATGAGAAGAAATGGTACCAAAGGCCTATTTCACCTGCAACTTAGCAGAGTGCTGGATGCCACATTTTTCTGGTGTGCCAGGGCTGGAAAGTATAGTGGAAAGAGTTACAAGCAAAAAAATACAAAAGACCAAATCTTGCTGCTACTTCTACTAGACTTTACTGAACTGGTCAGGTTCAAAATGGTTTTTTGGGACAAGTCAGATATTAATTGGGAATTGGTATCCATTTAATTTATAAGCAACCATTCATATTAATGTCACAGTGAGTGAAAATAAATGTTTACTTAAAGGACAGCTATACTGGGCCATCAGGAACACAGTAGAAATGTAGTTTTGAAGACAGTGAAATATATACTCCACAGTGACTTAATGAGCAGGAGTCAGAAGGAATAGGTCAACAAGTATCATTAGACATCCATACAGATTTGCAAAATACCATAGAACTAGAATGGGCGATGAAAAAAGAGGAGTATCCTGCCATCACATGAAAACCACTTGCTCCAACAAAAAACTGTTTAAACTATTCAGCAAATTACAAGGCCAGTTGCTGTGAGTCACACACCTGAGGAGTGATAGGGATGTAGACTACTGAAGAAGGAAAACTATTACAGTGCATTTAATTTCATTTCTCTAGAGTAATTTACACCACTATACCATTTTATGGATCTATACCTCTAAAAAGGTTTGAAAAGCATAATTTTAAAGACTGTATAGTCCTATCTAAAATGTGAGGGACCAATAATTTCAAATAACAGAAAAAAAATAGAGCACTCTTTCTGTACCCAGGCAGCCTGAGATTGTAAAAAGAATTTTTTACTCTTCACATGAATGGTATAAATTTAAAATCTATGTAACAAAATGATAAATATGTAAATAGACCATGGTATTCCTGTTTAATTATACTGTTTTGAATAATTGTGCCAAAAGTAATGTTCTGGTGGATAGCCCCTCAATAAGGGCATTGTACTGTGATCACATCTTTATATACAAGATGATGTCTAGAAGGTGTTTAGCAAGGGGGTAGAGTCAGTGGAGGAAGGAATGAATCCTGAGTGTTGCAGTGGGTTGCCTGTCACTCTTGTCTACACGTGAATGCTGAACACTTCCTGTGCCATGCTTTGGGTGCTCAGCTGCTTTGCCAGTTTTGAAGCATGAGCAGAGACTGAGGTGGATCCTCCTGCAGTAGGAAGCTTTTCTCCCTGCCTCAGGCTTAGCATCATTGCTGCCTTATTCCAGTGAGGCTCATGCTTGGGATGCACGCACAGGTCTGGCTATTGTTACGCTCCCTGGACTCCACCATTGTGCTGGTGCTGGTGCGTACAAGCTCAGTTTGTGGTTTGGCTGTGTGCAGCCGGATACTGGGATTGTATTTGCCAGCATTGTGTAAACCCCATCCATTTGCTGAAGTCATCCAAGATAATTATACTTTTAAATCTACACAGCTGTTGCCAAGCCATGCACTCACGAAAGGCAGATGCTGCAAATTTTCCACGGAGTTCTGCAGCAAATCCACCATGTGCAGAAGGGGAGTGAGGTGCATTATAAAACTTCCCCCTTGTCTTTTATAATGCAGGAAGGGTTTAATTAGACATAAATGAGTTTGATCAATGAATCATTAACTTCCATTAAACTTTAAGTAGATTGCCTGACCCGGCTACTTCATTCTGAATTTAATCTGGTATACACTTGATAATTAGAGTTAAAGGGACAAGGGCTGGAGGCAATCCTTCTCAATCCTTCACATAAAATGGAGTTGAGTCAGCTAATAAGTTAATTTTATAGTCAGTGTGTAAGGACAGAATTGGCCATAAAATGTAATTTTCCTAGAAAAACGGATCAGGAAGCAGACTGTCACTTTGTTTTGCTTTCAGAATTACCTCAGGAATTACCTGCCCCGGGTCTTCAAAGTCTTCACAAATCCCATCCTCCTCAGCACAGCAGCTTGGAGGATTAAGTTTCATGAATACAGTCAAACCGGGTGGCGAGGCAGGAAATCTTCTCATGTCTTTGTGAGAATGCTGGTGTAGCTCTCCCTGTGGTTGAAAAAAATTGTTCTGCCTTGTCAAGATCCACAAGCAGGGGAAGGAGTGATAGAATGTTGCTTTCTAACATCTTCCAAGCTTAGGAATGGTACAGCCTTTGATCTGCTGGCTTTGCCAGCACCTGCATCCAGAACAGCAGTTGGCATTTCTTTTGTGGGTCTGCTGTTTGTTTTACCGTTTGGAAATGGCAGGCTTGCTAGCTTGGGTGTCTCTGCACGGCCCTATGCTGTGCAGTAGGGATGGATTCTTGGGAGGTATCAAATTAAGTTCATATATGAAATGTTTCAATTATCAAAGCTGACTTAAAGAACCAGAGGTTTGCTACTTACTTGCCTTACTTCTGTAGAAGTGTGTTCTTTTTGTCCTTCCTCTGAGCTATGGTACGCTGCTATCTGGGTTCAGATTAGGTTATCCTGAGGGATGCTGGATGATTCAAAATGGACTCCATTTGCTTGCTTTAGTATTTGCCTTATTCCATCTGAAATATAGGCACTTGAGGACAGAAAATACGAGCCTGTTTTGAGCTGGATGCTGTGGAAACAAGAGTTAATTGTGCTGACACATAAGGCACTGTGGTTTCAAAGGCTGTTGTGGTGGGCAGTCCTGCTGGTGGTATGTGTGGCTCCTCACAAAATGCTTATTTAACGGAATGAGAATACTGCCCAAAGATACTCACAAACCCATTTGGTGAAAGAATACTTTGAAACCCAGAGCTGTTCAGCCTGACGTGAACACCATGACCAGTGCTAAAGAGTGATAAAGGAGAGGGCGGGCACACCACCTCTCCCTCTGGCTTTGTACTTATTGGCAAATATATTAACACAGTGGACCACTGAGGTCAGAAAAGAGTAAGTACGGGAGTTCTTTTGGAGTGTAGTTATGAGATTGCTCCTGAGAAATGTGGTGTTGCCTGGACACAAGCTCTTTTGTGTACAACTAGAAGCAGGTACTTTCTTACCTGTAAAGGATTGCAGGCACAACTAAAAGTGGTGATGCAGAACTTCTAAGTTTTGGACTTAGACTCTTAAACTGGCAGTCAGGTTTCAAAAGGTCTCTAAATATCTGGCCCATGCCTTTCCCATTCCTTCCATCTCAGGCTCGATACAGTGTTTCTGAATGCCCTGTGAGTGCCGCAGCCTGGGGTCGCTGAGAGCGTTGCTCTGGGACTGTAATGACCTGTGAAATGACAGGCAGTCCTGGGGCTGGGTTTTTGTGGTATGCCTTGGATGCTGCTCTGAAACACAAGGGCAAAAGTAGCAGCTGATTAGCTACCTATTTAAGGAGCCTTGTCCATTCTCTGCAGTCACGCTGAGGGAGCCTGAATTAAGGGTTGCTGCATTAAGGTCATGCGGGCAACCTCAGTATTGCCATTTTGAGAACTTTGAATGCTGGATTATTTGACCTTAGTGGCATTATTTTCAAAGCATTTTTTTGGATGTGATTTTGTATATTTAGGTCAGACAGTTGCTAGCAATGTTCTCCTCTTGCTCTAAAATCCACTGATCTATTTCTTTTAATAGCCAGTATGCAGGGGAGAATTCTCCTAGAGCTGGTGAAGACTTCTAAAAAAAGTCCCCTTCCAGTGTTTTAATGATGTTGTTGTTGATAATTGCTTGCTGGTATGCCATTATTTATCTTTCAAATTCTCCACAGCCAGGCTTCCATTATAAATGACAATAGCTGCTGGGGTTTAGTAGAGGAGCACTGGGAGTGCCCTGTTCCCACAGTGCCTGGCTCACCTCCTGCCCAAGTCAACACTGACCAGCATTAATTGCTGCTGACTGTTTTATGTTGCCTGTATAGTGTGTGGTGTTTGGTTACAGGTTTCCATAAAATAAAATTGCCAGTGCAGCCTCATATCAAAATCTGTTTTTCCATCAAAAGAGCACCTAACTTTTGCTCCAGTAAATTGTAGCTTCTGGTGATTTGGTTTTTTTTGGTTTTCCTTGAGAGATCTTTCCAGAACGATATTTGATGTTCACTTTGAAGAATGTCATAGGGAACATCCACTGATGGTGACCATTTTGTGCTGTACTGGGCTAGAAAAATGAAGGCTTAATTCCCATCAGTGAAGAATTGCTCTTGCCAGTGCTCACAGGGTTATGCATGTTAGTTGCTGTTTGCCATTGGCAGTAAGGGATTTACAGCCTGGCTTTCTGAGAATTGAGAAACTTATTCTCTCTAGGGTGCTTCATCCTGAACCTTTTTACAAGCATTTAAAAGTCAATTCAAGTGATAAAATCTGTTATTTATTTTGAAGAAAACATGTTTTAAAGCATCAAAACTGCTACATTATTTGAAAATACATTTAGAATACATACTTGCTTTCCACAGAGCTTAAAAGACAAATTTCAAGTAACAAAAGCCTTCCTAGCACATGGATAAACATTTTATGTTTCCAGTAGAAGACGGGCTTGTCTCTTGCTGCTGTAAGCAGTCTGAACAGATAGTTGTTTACAAAAAAAGATGCAGAAGCATTTGCTACCAGCCAAGTCTGACAATCAGCTACATCTGTCAGAATGTGACTATGGAATTTCATAGGTCTGTCAATAAAAATGAACTTTTCTTAGCTATATTTAACTTTCCTTAAGTATTTTTCATCCTATCTTCTCTAAGTTGCAAACTTTGTCTCATACAACTCCTCCTGTTGAGTTCACAGCTTTTCTTTTTTTTTTCAGAGCCTGCAAAGAGAGGTTTTTCCAAGTGATTTTCTCAAAATAGTCTCTGCCAGAGCAATGCAAACCCACCCTCACCTGAAGCCACTGCTACCTGTATCTCCATGGCAGTCATATCCATCTAGTCTAGAGTTGTGCAGTCCAGGGAGTGCTAAACTTTGCAAGAAAATGAAGTGTGTCCACTTCAGACAGAACCCTCAGAGATTTTGCTTGCTGGGTTTTATCTGAGTGTATATGAACTGTGACATTTTGATGTATTTTAAGCCACACAGACTTTGGCAGTCGTTCATAAGGATAGGAAAAAGTATTTTTTTGACCCAAAGCAGAACCTGTCAAAATGTTTCAGATTGGTTGGAGTAGTGTATTTCTACTTGTCAGCTCAGAAATCACTGTATCATTTTGACTGAATTTTTCCACAAAAGTTCAGCCTCAGATTTGTATTAGTAGGGGAAACTAGTATAAGTACTACCAAAGAGGAACCACCTGAAAAAAAAACTTAAGAGAGAACCAAATAAAAAAATAATAACCACCAAAAAGAAAAACCCCAGATGAACAAAAAATGAACAAACCGCCCCAGAAAGAAAAGAGAAAAATATATAATGGAAGAAGTAGGAGGTAGCTGGATACTACAAGTTTTGAAACACCATTTAAGAATTCTTGTGAAGTAAAGACAGGTAACATCTTTTTAGAGCATGGCCAGAAAGTCAAAGGAAATTTTTGTTCTCTTCTATTTAGCTCTTGTCAAGATGCATCTGGAATACCATGATCAGTGCTAGGCCCTCTGGTACTTTGCTGGAAGGAGTCTGGTAGACAGCAACAGAGGTGTTTAGGTAATGGAAAATGGCAGATTGAGGGAGCCAGCTGGGCTTGGCCCAGTCAGGCTATGCTGGTTGAACAGATCTGTGCTGTGAAGAAACACCAAAATTTGGCTTGCTGGCAAGTGCCTTTTCTTGACAAAGATAGAACAAGATGTGGTAGCTTTTTTGTGGTGATACCTACATAGTTTTTGCTAATAAGTATGACCTGAGAGAAAATCCTATGTGGTAAAGTCTTCAATATAAGAAGTCAGCTTGTGAGCTAGGTGCGCTTTTTTTTTCTTTTTCTTTTTTTCCTTTTTTTCTTTTTTTTCCTTTTTTTTCTATTTTTCTTTTTTTTTTTTTTGTTAGAAAGTACATATCCTTTGCAGTTCAGCAGTGTATTGCCTTCATTTCTGGCTCTCAGTTAGTTGTAAATAACAAACCCTTTGCAAGGACAGTGGCTGCTAGCTGAGAGACCCAGAAAGCTGGCAAAAGGTCAGGCACTCAAGGCTCTTGTGCGTATACTGTGTGCATAGACAACTTGAGCTCAGGTGACAGAAAACACCTATGGAGGGACTGGGCCTTTCTGGGATCTGTCTCATCTTTTAGGTTGTTTTGTCCGGCACACAGCGG
Organism: Dicrurus megarhynchus; assembly: GCA_013399195.1. Classification (NCBI taxonomy): domain Eukaryota; kingdom Metazoa; phylum Chordata; class Aves; order Passeriformes; family Dicruridae; genus Dicrurus; species Dicrurus megarhynchus. Next base: position 1,711,664 of record VXAD01008914.1, read on the forward strand.
ATATGAGACCTCAGCCTCCATCTCATGGAGTGGCTAGATGCTGCTGGTTAGGCAAAAGAAGTTCAAAGCCCTTTCAAACATCAAGAAAATGGACCCTGGAGTTAACCCCAGAATTTGTGGTAGGTGGTTTTTCACTTGAGAGGCACAGCTGTGCTGTCCCACAGCTAGCCTAGAGAACACGCCTGCACATGACTGCTTGTGGCAACCATGACCTGCAGCTTCCTGCCACTGCTCCTCTCTGACAGCAGTGGCACAGCCACTGCCACAAGGCAGTCACCCCTTACAGAGCCAGTTCTTCTGTTGAAGGGTCTCCATTAAAAGCAGCACCAAAAAGTGGAGGGTGTTCTGCAGCCACAGAACCGAAAACAGGGAGATGGATATCTCCAGTCAGATCAGATGGGGAAACCTGTCAGAGATGGAAGCGGAACCCAAAGAAATTGGTTCTTTGTTCCATGTCTTTGGTCTCAGAGCATCCTTCCTGATGTGAACATGCCACCATGCTAGGAGAGGAGTATTTTTCAGTCTTCTCTTTTTACTGTTTAGCATCCTTTCTCTATTTCACTTGCTTTTGCTTTGAACAATTTGTTCCTTTTTTCCTACCACTTTTCAATGACATCCTCTTCTGCCTTTTGTTGTATCTGTTCCCCTTAGTCTAACTTCTCCTCCACATCATGGCTGCATGATGTGCATTGCCAGCTATGATGAAGCAAGCAAGCTGTCAGAGCAGCAGAGCCTTCTTTGGGAAAGCAGTCCAAGGCAGATACAGCTGTTGACAAGAATGGTAAGTAGAAAGCACACAAGACACCAGAGATAAAAGATCCCTATTTTCCTCCTTCCTCCTCCCAATCTGTCTCTGTCTTATACTTCTCAGTGGGCAGGACCACTGGTAAACTCTTTCCTCTTGCATGGTATGATGCTGTTAGGGCAGTAGATGTTCTGTAGCTGCTGGTCTGCACCTGTGCAATGCACTTGCTCAAGGATGAAAGCACCATAGAGCACCTCTGTAGCTTCTTGCTCCATATGTGAAACATCTCCCTTTGACCTCAACTGAACTAATACTGACATATGCTATACAGACTTTCCTAAGGGAAAATATCAGTCTTGCTTGCCCTTGGCAGAGATTGTCTTTTATTTTTTCCATATGAGGAGAGCCTACACTATGTCACAGTGCGGATACAAATCTATAGGGTAAGAAAGGGGAGGTAGCTGGTAGGGACTGTAAGTCAAGAGAAAAATGGTCACAAGGGAACAAGTGGCTGGGAGGAAGCCCAGAGCATGGTTTGACTGATTCTGGGGGTGGCTGGGATGACAGGTTAGGACAGCTGGTTTTTCCTTCCTGTCTGATATTGGTGGTGCTGGAGGCAGAAACAGAAGGAATTGAATTGTGCACACAGTGCTGTCAGATTGCTCTCTTCTCCCCCACCAGACTTCTTCCCATCACACACCAGAAATGCAGCTGGCTAGCTTCTGTTGTCTCCTTTCTATATGCCTGCAACTTCAGGGGAAATGCTGGAGTATGTATATCTGCTTATTTGCTTGTTCTGAAGGTGTCTCAGGGGATCCATTCCAGTCACTTTGCAGTACAGGGGAGGGATTTGACAGTGCAGAAGACTGCTGCTGCTGCTCTTAGGGTTCTGCACAGTTTGAAGCCTGTTGGAGGCTTGCCCGTTGAGCAGGTTTGATGGCTGCCTTGTTCACTCGTACAGGAAAGGCCTGCAGGCCACACTGTTGTTGCAAATTATGTGATCAGCTGATTGTCTGTATCATGTAAACCAAAGCTCCCATTGAATTCCTTTGGAAGTAGACAAGGCGTTTGGCCTGCAGCACTTGAGTGAATAAATGCATTGAGCTATGGGGAACTCAGAAGCAAAGCTTTAAGCTGTCTGTTTTAAAAAGTATTTTCTTCAGTAAGAAGTTCAGCCCAGCACAATAGTGTGTGGAACAAAAGGCAATGTTTTACAATACCGTAAAATTATTTCATATCTTTAATCAAACAAGTTCTATTTTTTATTTCCTCTGTCATCTTAAATATGACTTGCCTTCTGAATGACTTCTTGAATAGGTGTATTTTGCACAGGCACATGTGTCTGTAAATGCAGGCTGCATTCCTTGTGTGTTCTATATTGCTCACTGATAGTATTTGCTTACACGGCTGATGACAAACATAAGGAAATCTTTCGGAGACCAGGAGCATGCTGCTGTATTACTCTGCAGAGTGTTTCTGTTTGGTGCAAGCTCTAAACAATTTAGCAATATGAAATTGTATAACTTGTAGAAGACAGTAGTATTGAATATATGATACAGTGTGTATTGCCAGAAAACACTTTGATTTATACAATGTAAAAAAAAAAAATCTATTAGAGAGACTGGGGGAGGAGAGATCTTTAAATTTTAAATTTTATTTTATGGGAGTCAGTAAAATCTAGAGAGAACTCAAAACTTTACATAGCATACTGGCATTTGGAAGCACCTTTTTAGATGACCCTCTTATAGAACATCAACTCTGAAAAGAGTTTCAGACTATTTTCTTTTGTAAATTCAGTTATTGTCTGGCTTCTGTTGCTCATGAGATCTAACAGAAGATTGTGGCCTCTTCAAAATCAGGAGAAAATCTTCCAGGTGTATGAAAATTCCAAGTGACTCTGATTAGTGGTGGCTTTAATGGTCCTCTGTAAAGGTGTTTTGTAGCCTTGACAAGTGTTGAAAAAACAGTGGTACCAATTTTATAACAGTTTTGGAGAAAGTAATTTCCACCTTTTATTCATGAAAGTAAACGGTATTATCTCGCTTTAGGAAGATTTTTGCTGCCCCAGTTTTCCACCTGCAAAATTCATACATAGGACTGTCTGAAAGGGATTTCTTGGAACTCAGTGATCATTAATTAAGAGTGTCGTCAGTCTGCACAGGGAGCTTTTTCCTTTTAATGTGTTGACACTGGTTTCCTGAGGAATTTAATCTAATGCAGATATATTTTGTTTGTTATGCGTCCCGATTCTGTTGAAAAGATTTGAAGCCAGCTGTATTTGTATGGGGTTGAAGTAGAAACCCAACAGATAGGTATGTGGGTAGGAACAGACCCAACAGACTCAGTAGAAAAGTTGTGGTCTTGACCATAATGAGGCATTTGAGGAGCAGAAGCCACACGTAGTCAGCATTTAAAAATCTCCAGCCATGGAGAAAGCACTGACTGGGGCTTTTACTTTTTATGAATAAGGAAATTCAAGGATAAGGCACACATCCATAGGAACCTTGTTTTTGTTAGTACCCATTCTGCTGCCCAGTGTATGACTTCAGGAGATGTGTTTTGATGTACTTTCTGTTGCCACTTGTGATGGTAGTACCATTGAGAACTTCAGGAAATGGAACTGGGACCACGATTGTTCTTGGTCCTATTCTTTCTTCTCTCCTGCTTAATGTTTCTTTATGCTATGGGTAATGCTAGCTGTTCACCCAAACCCCCCATTTCCAGCTTCATTCTGACTGCTTTTACCTGCAGAAAATGCCAAGGGAGGGAGAAACAGTTTCTCTTTTTCTAGGACTATAGTTGGTTGCTTAAAAATTTTCACTGCATAGGAAAGAGACGGCAACAGAAAGGGCAACAGCAAGCAGAGATGAGGAATTCCTAAACCCAGCAGCTTACTCTGAAAGGCAGAGAAATAGTGCAAGAGTCTGTGAGTCAGCTGCCTAGAGAAAACAAAAGATTTGTCTTTTCTGAATGTTGTCTCAGAGCTGTGGGCAATTTCCATGATTTCTTCTTCTTTAAAAATGTTACTTTAAAAATCAGCATCCAGATTATATGCAGGAAACTGACATTGCCGTGTCACACTTCATTTTGTCACATGGTGCAGAAGGAGAAATGGAACTGGAAAGCAAGATCCCTCTTTCATCCCTCTGTTTTCCCCCCGCAGTTATAGCAGTGCCACGGCATTGGTGCGGGAGGCCATGACCCCATCACCCTGCCTGAGGAAAGAGAGAACAGCAAATACACCCTGTTGGAATCTTCTGCTTTGGGTGCTAGCACCAGAACTGACAGTGGTGCACCTGCTTCTGCTTCTTGTCTGCTCAAGGGAATAAAACGCACAGAAAGCAAGAGGATGTGAGGAGTCAAGGCAGCTGCTGCTGGGCAGTCTTAAGTGATGCTCCTGGAAGTGTCTGAGCTCCATGCACAGCAGCATTCCAGTATGTCTGGAATTACTACAGATTTTTTTTTCTTTTGAATCCATCACTGCTGCAAAGGCAGAGCTGCACCAACTGCAGGAAAGTTGTCATCCTCTTTTCAGGTATAGATGTTAATAAACCGCCTCAGTACATGCGGTTTATTAACATAGCATTGCTTGCCATAAGTGTTTCACTCAGGGCTATCCTATCACAGCTACAGTTAGAAATGAATGTGCACAAGTAGATCAGAAACTGCTTTTATCTCCTCATTCAGGCTGGACTTGAGCACACGTCCATCCTTATCCTGTGTTGCCGTGGCTCTCAGTTGTTGCCAGTCATTTATGTTCAAACACGACAGATGGTTTGGTGTGGATGGACAAATGCCTGCAGCATAACTTTTTGATTCACCTGACCCTTGCAGATATGCAGTTTTGAGTAAGATTTCCCACAGAGAGACTGCAAACCCTGCAGTCAGAAGAGGACACACAGTGATGCTGAAGATGTCTGTAAGGTTGTTGATGCAATTCTAGAGCATCTGTGCTGATAAACCATGCACATTAGTGCTGGATGAGAATCAAGGTAGGAATTTTATTTTATTATCTTGTTACACAAAACCTATGCTGATCCTAATGGAATTTTCTAACCCTTATAGTAGGGTGAGAGAAGGCTGGTAAATTATCCTGTACTGAAAGGAGTAAATGACTTTTTCCATGGCATGCTGCTTCAACTTTTCTTTCTCTTTTCTCCCTGCAGGAATCTTAGTCAAAGGACAGTTTTCTCCAACCAGCCTCCTTTGAGACACTGATTGGTAAAATAGTGCTGCTGGGTTTTTCCCTTTGTTCTACTACCTGGAGACATAGTTCAAATTTGAGCTGTGGAATGGGTCTTGAAAGAGTGCAGGAAAACAGAGTGGGACATGGGAGACTCCATGTTTGCAAGAAAGCATTATTTTTTTGGGCAAAGAGTGGATCAGAAGATAATTAGATAAATTAATTCATTACTGCTTAATGAATTAATGAGAACAGATAACTTTCTGTACATGCTTGGAGAGGGGGTTTCAGGGTTAATTGTGGCTAACTCAGTATGTGGCATTAGCAGTAAAACATGAAATAGTGGTAAAAGAAATATCCCGGAGAAAATGGTTTTGTATCCAGACCTTGTCCCCTGACGTGTTTCTGGCACTGTCACAGGACTTACGGAAACTAGCTACAGCCATGGAAGCAAGCCCAGCTTTAAATGATTAAAGTGCATAGTAGAATCTCCTTGATCAGGATACTTGGTACCCTTGTAATCAGGATGCTAGACAATTTAAAACTGGGCATGGGTCCATGGGTGCAGAGAAGTGTCTGTGACAAACATGCCAATATTCTCTGCCATCATGCGCTCATTGCCAATGGTAAGAAATGTAGAACATCTTTCAGGGTGGATTGATCAAGGGGAAAAAATCAGCTATATTTGTGAATATTCCATTTCTGTCACATGCTGGAAAGGAAAATTTCTGCCATGCTAGTTTTCATTTATAAAAAATATGAAATGTCTACACTGAAATGAAAAATCCTGTTTGGGAAAAGCTGGGTTGGTTGGTTGGTTTGTTTGTTTTTAATAGAAGAGAAAATATTCAAGTTACTGACAGTTGGTTTTAATACCTTATGACATTATGAGCAGTCACCTCCTGGAGACTTCTCCCTCTGCACTTGGAGTAGGAAGAACAGAATTTTACAAAGCACTGGAAGACTGAATACACAGAAAGTGAACCATACCACAGATAGTTCATAATGGCTGAAGGGATGTAGAAGTGTTTAGAGGGATGAAACAACTCTCATATGAGGAAGGCTAAGAGAACTGGGATTGTTCAGCCTGGAGGATGGAAGGGTTCAGGGTGACCTAATTACAGCCTCCCAGTACTGAAGGGAACCTACAAGAAAACTGGAGAAGAACACTTTACAAGAGCGTGTAGTGATAGGACAAGAAGGAATTGCCAAGGCTGGATGAGTCTGAGCAACCTGGTCTAGAGGGAGGTGTCCCTGCCCACGACAGGGCAGTTGGAACCAGATTATCTTCAAGGTCCCTTCCGAACCAAACCATTCTGTGATTATTTGAAGATATTCAGGGTGTTGACACATGACATATGAACGAGTCTGAAGGAGCCTGGAGAAGAGAGGACTGAGGGAGATGTTAAGGTCTACAACTCTCTTCTTGCAGGACACTGATAAGAGGAGTGAGACTCATCTTGGAGATACCCAATGGAAGGACAAGAGTCAGTGTGCATCAGCTGGAGTGTGGGAAGTTCTGACTGGGTGCTAGGAAAAACTTTTTCATGGTGGAATTGATCAAACACCAGTTACAGGAAGATGTGTAGAAATCTCCATTGCTGGAGGTGTTCATGACCTTGGGCAAGGCCCTGAGCAGTGTGATCTAATTAGACCTGCTTTGAACTAGGTATTAGACTAGGTAGCCCCTGAAGGTCCCTCTCAGTCTAAATTATTTTTTGAGTCTGTCTTTTAGAGCTATTTGGGATTTAACACAGTATTTGCTTAATGACTTTGCTCTCAGTCATACACAACTTTAAATATGTGTCAGCCTAGAATGGGGCTTTCTGCCAGTTGTTCCTTTGTGATGAAGGCTGTTGTATTCACTACTGGCAAGAAATGTCAATGGACTGCCCTCGAAGGTGAGGGTAACTCAAGTTCTTGTTGATAGATCCTTTGGGGTAGATTAGAATGAAAAGACACTGATGATCAGTGTTTATAAATATATAGATATGTAGGAATTATTTTAGAACAATTTGTTTGCAATGAAAAGCTGGTCTGTAGCTGTTTTAGTTAAAATTATCCATAGAAATATAGCAAGATAAAAGCATAAAAATAACACTTAAGAAAATGTGCAAGGGAAAAGAAAGAAAGACAGAGAAAGACAGGATAAGAATAGGAAGATATTGCTACCAGCAAGGAGATTTGATTGTTGCCGTTTAGTTGTCTATTGGTCAAAGTGATGGTAGCGGTCTTGATGCCCTGGGGGTGGGGGAAAGCCCATGAAACACAAATTTCAATGGGTCAAGATAGTTTAGGTTTACATGGGAACCCCCTCTGTCCTGTAAGGATCAGAGGTTTCACCACCACTCATCCAAAAACTTTCCTCCTCCCTTTCAGTTGCAGGGGGTGGTGCAAACCTGCCCCAGCAAATGGCCTATTCTTTTGAGTCATTAATCATTAACTTTCCAGTCTCTCCCAGGAGACAATGATCTAATAGAAAACTGGGACAACTCAGCAGACATCCCACCCTGCTGGCTGTAGGCTATATCCTATTCAGAACAAGGTATGACTGAATGTGACAAGTGAGGGTCAGGGACAGATGAGAGCCTGGGGGATGTCGAGAGGAATGCTCCACCATGTGTGCTTCAGGCTAACTCTGATCTGTGTTTGCATGGTGCTAAGCCTGAGCTAATACACCTTTTCCTTGAATCAAGGTAGCTTTTCTTGAGGTTCCCATTGTAGATGTTAAAGTTGCATTGTCTTGGTTGCTTCAGATCACAGCACACTTGCAAATATCTTAAGTGACCTTGTGTGGCTGTTTTAGATGCTGTAGCCTTGTAGTGAGTAGCATTCCCTAGACTTTAAGAAAGAGAATATTTTTAGAAACATCGTTAAGCTTCCTGTTGAAGTGATGATCAGTTTTTTTGAAATAGGGTGATCTATAAACAATAAATGGCAAGAGGAAAGAATCATGACTCTGATATATAAAGAAAGCCTAGAGGGATAAAGCAATCTGTGCAATGTCACACAAGAAGTTGACAGAAAGGCTGAGCACTTCGTCTAGAGTCTTGAGTCCATGCCCTGGACTCCAGCTGTTCCGTGGAAGAGAATAAAGTCCGAAATTTAGAATTACATTAACATCACAAATATTGCAGTTCCCATTAACATACCAGTGCAGCAAAAGACTTCATAGTTAAGTTTTATTGCTGGGTGTTACTGATTATTTCATCAATATTTTAATCTACAGAGAGCAGGTATTGTGTTGTTTGTTTGTTTTTTTTTTCCTGTATGATGCATGAACATAAATAAACTTCAAAAACTTTCTGACACTTTATTTCAGTGTTGCTGTTGTTAAATAATTTCTTTATTTATTTTGCATCTGGTGGGGTGTGTTTACTGATGCATGATTTTGCTAGGAATAACAAAGTGGCCATCAAAAAAACCCAGGAACAGAGCCTCAGATTCTAGCTCAGCCTTAACTCAGATTAGATAAAATCAGTATAAAATTTTTTCAGCTGTGTATGATCTCTAAGAAACCCTATACTGGCTAGGGGTTGCCACGTTGCTATGTTATTGAGCCCTTCACACACCTTCCTGGGCTTTTTCTGACTCTATAGATGTGCCTCTCCATCAAAATATGAGCTGTCTCTCTATAGTGGCTGCTGTAGCATAGGGAGCATGAAAAGAAACCCTGCAATTCCTTGAGGAGCAAAAGATTCTCAGCAGGACAGCCTTTGTTATGCAGATTTTAAAATGACATTCAGATAAGAAGATGAAACATGATTGTTTCCTTCTTGGGAATGAACACCTTTATTCTGTTAATTTTTCTCTTTTATCTTCTTCCTATTTTTTCTTCCTAACTGCAAGTTTGGATAAAGATTAGCCTAGCATAGGGAACTTAAATTCCTCCTCTGTAAGTATGGGTTCACTGTAGAAACATGAGTGATACTCAGCTGACCTCAAGTTCTCAAATCCAAAAATAAATATTATAGATTTCTTTCTTTCCCCAATCCTCTTATAATTTCAGGGCCTTTCTAATTAATGGAAAAGATCAGGAAAAACGTGCCAAACAACAACCTCAAATAAGCAGAACAACATTGTCCTTTTCCCCACCCCTGGGCTGCTTTTTATATATGACTTGTTAAAAATAACGTGATTTTCAGGGCATGGAAATGGAGACCTTGTTGAACTGCATTCAATTCCTGAGATTAGCAAAATCGTGAGGACTTCAGGTAAGCAAAGAGGGAAGTCATACAAGACATTTAATGGGGGCATGTGTTCCCAACAGGGTTGGGGCTGCAAATAACAGTTTCCTTTTTTGCAGTGCATTGTGCTCCCCTGCCTGTGACTTACTTCCAGCTCACAGGACTTCCTTTTGTAAGTTATAAAGTAAGTATAAATTGTATATAGCTTTTATTATGTAGCCTGACTTGGGTCTCTCCCACTTCTAACCTTGAATGATCTGTCTCTTCTTCTGGTGAAGAGCTAAATGAAAATCAAGCTCTTGCTTGTGGCTGCAGCCAGGGGTGTCAGCTTGTTGGATCTGGCAGCATGATTTTATAAACCATAAAAAGAGAGAGAAAAAAAGCAATAACCTGTGAAGAATAATTTTAACAGAACTGGGTTTGAGAAGGATTTAAATGGTTGTTATCCAAAGGAATGTTTGTGAAAATCAAATGGTAAAACTACCTAAGAAATGAGGTGCTTACATTTTTATTGCCCTTGGTTTTGTTTGGATGAGGACCAACAGTGTCAAGTTTTTTGATCATTGAGGAAGAAAATAATTTTTACAATAAAATTAATTTAAGAGATCAATTAAACGTTACTTTGCTGCTGGCAATCCGGAAGGCAAATAGCTTGACACTCCTGCTTAGTTGCACAGATTTTATCTTCCATAATTTCTGTGACTATCAGATTTTTTAAATGTTTTCTGCTATTGTGTTTGCTTTGGAAAAATGTGGTAATTGGGAATAGACAATGTCTTCTAAGGGCACAGCTGCAACAGAACATGTTAATATTTCATTGCTTCTTCCTCTCTTGAAAAGGGGGAGAGGGTTGCCCAGTTGTGAATGTCACTGAATTAAGAACCTCTGTATGTGCTACTCTGAGATTCTGTTTTGCTCTAAAACAAAGACAGAAACTTGATGTTGTGAAATCACCAGTGAGGGGGTCTGTCCTGAAATAACATTGGATCAGAATCTACTGGTCATGATACTACTTCATGACACAGTCCAGAAGCTGAGGAAGAAAGGGCTGAATTTCTTGGAAATTACCCAGGAGAAGGAATATTTTCCATGGCTTTCAGGGGCCATAAAAGGAATTTTCTTCACTGTCCTAGGAGAATTGTAATCTATGTACATCGGTTGTCCAGAGCATGCTCCTTTATGGACCATCAGTGTAGCAGTATATTAGCACATGACTCAGCTATTAGTTTTGTTCTTTCAGAAAAAGACATGGAAAGGCTAATGAAAATTTTTTCCCGGTCCCCTGTTTCTGATGACCACACACTACTTTTTGTAGCTGCTGAAGTCCACTCAGTACTGGCCTGAAGGTAATTCAGCTTTTCTGACAATAATGGTAGAGTATGTACAGACATGGGTTTTTGAAAATTCCTTTTATTTATTTATTTTGGTTTCTGCATCTGAAGAATGAGGTTGTTAATTACTACAAAGACTGCATCTTTAATTTTTAAAACCAGTATGTGATTGTTTCTTCTGAAAAAAAAAAAAATCACAGAGCAGCAAAATCCCCACATAAAAATCATGAAAAACCCCAAACCAAAACAAAAAAACTCCTGGAGATTTGTCTTGCCATCATATTTTAATTCTGACATGCTGACATGTAAGGGATTTTACCTAGAGCAGGAGTACAGTTCTAGCTTCTGTGTCCACACAACCTTTAGTTTGCTCTATACCTAAGCAGGATGGCAGGAATTGCTGGCAAGGAATGGCCCTTTATGTGTTGCACAGAAGTAAGGAAATGGATGTTGCTACTGTCTGACTTCTAATTTGACAATTTATATGAAGGTAACATTCCTACAAAGACCTTCCCACGTTTTAGGTTGGCTGGATCCACTAGTAGCGTAAAGTCTCTGTAGCCTAGTTCTGTTTCCATTGTGTTCACAGAAACTTGTTCTATTTTTAATTTTTCCTCCCACACACCCCAATACTTCTGATCAGAATAAAATTAGTGAATAATGAGCAATTAATTTTTCATATATTCTAAATCTAATTTTTAAAGAGACATGGTAGATGATTCACATTTTGTTCTGTTAAACCAAACAGAATATTTTGATTTTTGACTATTACATTTTTTCCTCAATTTCTGGTTGTTGGTTAATTTCTTGGATTAAGGCTTAATATTAGTGCTTATCTCCTGGTCATGCAATTAAAGCAGAGATATTTATTACTGCTGAATGCTTTGTATTTATCTCTTTTTGGAAATTGTTTTAATAAGTTTTATTATAAGGAAGATTTGGCAGTTTGGGAGATTTAGGTGTGACAATATATATTATAAAATTTCTCTAACATAAGGATTAAAATTTGAATACCAGTCCCACCTTGTAATAGCTTGTTCCTTCGTTTGCCTAGACACAGAAGAAGTGCTGATGCTATTTAACATCTTAATTTGTTCCAGGCTGACAACTATGACTTCAGATTTCACAGTGAAAGCATAACTCATGAACAACGAATCAATATTTCTGTGCTCACGGTTAAGTAAAAATGGGTTTCATATCGGTAAGCAGATCAAATTAATGCTTACATCTGTAGTTTTGTAGCTACCAGCACTGCAATTTTAAGTGGTGCTGGGATCCACAGTGAATCGCTCTTGGTCTTTCATATACACTTGCATGCATGAAGTTATCAGGTGAGTTTCCTATTCAGAGAAGGTAACTAATACAGAAATATCTCTGTTTTAGAGATAAATTTATTCAAAACCACATATATATTGGGTTTTGGTGGTTTTTTGTTTGGTTCTTTTTTGGGGATATTTTTGGAATGTGTGTATTTCGGTTTGTTTTTTTTCATTCCCCAGCTATTGCATAAAATATGTGAGGGTGCAAGCCATTGCAGAAAATATCACAAGGAGATTGATGGATAATTTTTCACTGTGCAGAAAAAAACACTTTTGAAGATGTTAGTTCTTGCTTGTAATTTTTTTAAGACAATGTTGCCAGTGAATATGACTAACTCCATCTTTCATTTTTCTTCAGCAGAATCTGACATAGTGCAGCTGCTCTTGTGTATTTTATATTAATTTATTTTAACTTTTTAAAAAAATAATGAAAGTGAAGCTTTACATTCCCCTCTTCCCTAGCTTTGTTCTTTGGGTTTCTGAATTGTTTGATATTCTGAAATTAGATGGGAACTCACATGTTCCGTGCTTTTTTTGGGAATTAAATTCTCCAATACAAGGCTGTATTTTCTATTTGTTGAGTAACTGCCTATTCACTTAGGCAAAAGGTAGTAATACAAAAATAACACAAAGCTGTTAGAAGACAGTCCATATATGCTGTATTTGGGCACACACTATATTGCATACACTAAAGCATAGTTGTTTTCATTTTAGTTTGCCCTATGTTTATACTGCACGTTTAGGGAGGGAAGAGCCCACACGTTTCTGCATCTATAGAAAACGCATCTCTGTAAGTCCAGGTGAAGGCTATATGAGGGATGCTCTCCTGCTTTTGTATTACATGGCCTGGTAAAAGTAATCTAGGAGAACTGCCAAATCTGAAAAAAATCTGCATCTGAAAAACTCAGTGAATCAGGATTACGAAACTGCATGATAATAAAAAAAAAAAAAAAAAAAAAGCAGGGAGGAGGGAAATTGTTTAAGTCATCTGAGGAGAATCTTCTTGAAAGCTCTCAAGGTTTTCTCAGCGATTACAGTGGCAGGAGTCTCTTTATATTGTTCTAGGGCATGTAAATAAACTTTTGCGTAATCCTCTGGTTCCAACAAGTGGTTCCTCAAGAAGAACATAAAATACATCACAAGTAAGTGGAAAACATACTGTGGTGGGATGATAAAAAAGTAAGAAGTAAATCTTCTTTGGGTAAGCTAAATTTTAAGTTTGTTTTCCATAAAAGTGGCTGTTGAATACTACTTATTACCTAAATAGGTTATCTGAGTACTAGCAACATAGTTACAGTGCTGTTGTGGCAAATTCTGGTTTTCAATGAAAGGTAAGATTGTGAGCCCTATAGTGGACCTCAAAATGTACCTTCTCTGAGCAGTCAGCATCCTTTGAGGTGAAAATAATTTCAGACGCCTAAATGCCTTTATATATGTGAGGACTGTTACATTTTGGCCCAAGAGAAAATAACGCTGTTAACTAAAAGGGGTTTTTGTGTGTATTGGTTGCTTGATGTTGCTATAGGGCTCAACACTGTCAGTCTTTAAACGTATTTATTTTCTGATTTTTTCTCTCTTATTTCTATTTCCTCCTTTGACCTAGTTTTCATAACTGCCCTTCCCACCAAAAGAATCCTTCTACCTGCTTCAGCACAGTGATGAAAGTTGTGTTAAGGTACTCCTGACATCTGTCCCTAGTGGCTAAGCACCAAACTCAATTGCGCACACACTTGATCATGTGTGATAAAATGCTATGCCTTTTCTTCAACTACAGCCTCAGGTTTGATTAAGGTCAAAGTTAAATTTAGCAGAATACTGCGAAGAGGGAAATATATTTACAAAGACTCTGTCTCGTAGTAAAATATGGTAAACATGATAAAATAGATATGTGATGAATCTTGGTTATTTTCCCAGGGAAACATAAAGTAAATTGACCCTCATTACTCTTGAGGGCTTGTGTAAATTCCTGTTGCCAGGTCTTGGCTGCAGGGAGTTCTTCTGGCTTCATCATCTTGTATGATATATAGGACAAGTTCTGTGGTAGTGATGAAAACATATAATAATATTAGCTGGCAAAAAAATTCTCCCTCTCCTTTTCTCAGACCTCTGTTTTTAATCATAGTTCTTATCACACCAGTGATGTGTCTGTGTGGATGATGATTTGCACTAATAATGTTGCAGTACCAGAATTAAATGTACACAGAAAGAGCAGTCTCAGTGCTGAGGATAATTCAGGGAAACAAGCCCAGATGCTTGCTGGTTTATTTCAAGTTTTGATATATGCAATTTCTAGTGAGGAAATCAGTACCATATTCAAGACTCTGAATGTCTTCACTGTTCAAAGGCGCTACTCAGGTTTGCATCTTATGTGTGGCATTGGTTATACAATCTTGACTGAGTTCCTTTTCAGTCAGTCCTTTCAAAAAAATAAAAGTAAATAGAGAGGAGATATTTTCAATTCTGAGAGTGAATATGTGCCTTCACAAAATTACAGAGACTCAACATATTTATAAAGTTTTTATAAGTAAGCACTAATGAAGAGTACAGGGAAAGATGTATATTCTAAAGAGTGTCTGAACAGCACATGTTTACTTTGATGAAGGGCCTGATACCCCTGGAAGAACAGTGAACTAGAAATTGAATGTGACCACAAACTATTAAGAAAACTCCATTCAACCAAGAAAATATTTCAGCCATGTCGTATAGTAATAGCTTCCATGACTAGTCTACAGTTAGGGGAGAAGATGCTTGATATGTTTAAAAAGCTCTGGCTTTCTCATCTGAATTTTCCATTACACTAGGTAAAAATTGACAGATCAATTTTATTTAAGGAATAAGTTGTACAGAGTTTCATTGAAAATTACTATGAGAAAAATTTTTCTTAGGTGAGAGTACTGTATATTGTGAAAAAATCTGAATGTACTGCACATGGCAAAGAAAGACTTCACTGTTTTCTGCCATTCTGTAGCAACTGCATGAGTATATTTGGTTATTGCTGTCACATTTAAAGCAAGAAAACAGCTGTCTGGAACCAATGAGAAAAAAAACTTTTTTTTTTGTTAGTGGGTTTTTGTTTTTCTAGCTTTGATTAAAGATAATTTAACATGCAGTACGTGAAATGCTGGATTTTGTTTCTAAAATATGTTCTTGTACACGTTTGTCTTCGACAACTTAAAATGCTCAGCCCAGCCTTCTGGTGGTTTGATTGCTTCTTGACCTCGTCAGGTCCAGATAGCCTAAATGACACTGAGCTGTCCCTACACCCTAGTGACTATGCCAGATTGCTGCAAGTTAAGGGTACCAAAATCTCTCCTTTGTACATCTGTTTGCCAGTTTTTTCATTATTCCTATATTGGTCTTATCTATTTATGCAAAACAATGTCCAGGAATCCCATCCAAACTCAGTGATCTTGTAATTCTATACAAAATGTGTGAGGTATATAAGAAATGGGTTGTAGTGGAAATGCTAAAAGAGATGTAATGTCCTCCAAGTACTTGAAGAAACCAGAGCAGAAATGCACTTGTTAGACTCTGAAGAAATAATGAGACACCAGCAATATGATTTCTGAATAAAGGAAAATATTCTATGCAATTCTGTTTGAAGTTAGATGAAATCACCTGACAAAGACTAAATACAAGTGAACTGGCTTGTGTTAGGACCTACAAGACTTCCTGAGTTGTATGGTTTTGTGGTATTGGTAAACAACTGTGAAAAATTCATTTCATGCTTATTTACTGTAGCAAAATCATTGACTGAATTGCTACAAAAAAGTAAAAACTGGGTCACAGGAATGCCAAACAGCATGTGGTGCAGCTACACAAAGGTTTGTGTATTCTGATATTGTTTTATCTGTGACCTTGTCTTGTGGTTCCTTCCTCATGGGAGCAGGAGCTGTGATCTCACACTGATTGCCAGATGGCAGCGGGAAGCCCAGAGCGCATGTACTGACAAACGGTGGGGAAAAAACAGCTGCACAGAGTGATTGCACACTGCCAGAAAAGAGGCACTGAGCTGGAGCCCAGAGAGAGTGTCAAGACACCTGCCAAGTCTAAAAACCCAGGTGGGAGCAAGGGTCTGCTGTTCGTTTCCAAATGACACTAGAAAAAATGGACAAGGTTTAAAATGTGCACATTACCAGGACAAGTAGCTGTGGACTTGCTGTGCTCCTTATTATAGTCTGTAATAGAAATTTTCCAAATAGGCTAAATATTGAAATTATATGATTTTGTCAGCACGTGTGTAGGGCTATATTTTCTGATAGTTAAACGAGCCCGGAGAGCGGCAGGGCTCATTTGTGAAGTACTGATTAAAACCCTAACAATCTCCTCTCTCTGAAGTGAAAGTCACTTTCTTAACTTTCTTTGGTCAGACACTAACTCTGTCCTCTCAACTGACACTTCTGGCAGGTGACTGTTGGTTTACTATATCAGGGATTCCAGGAAGATAACGTTTGTGAAGGTCGAAACAGGCCTGGCAGATATAGAAAAATGTCCTTATTTTTCCTAATAGGGCAGCTTACAGTCATCAATTCATATTGATGTAGCCTTTTCCTCTTTTGTGGACCTTTTCTTGCTTCTCCACAAATGTACAGAGAAAATGAAGAGAGCCAGAGAGGCTGAAGGGAAAGCTTTCAGCTGTTGTGCACCCTATTCTGTGTTTCCATTTGGTTATCCATATATTATTCTGACTTGAATCTTCATTGCTGTTGTATGTGTTATTCCCCTGTTGCTTCTGCCTCCAGGAGCATCCAGATGATGTGCTGTCATGTGCAAGACTATTTCTCTTATTGCATGTTTTGGTACTCTGTTGTTTTTTTGCAGACAGCAGTTCCCAGAGTATCTAATTGGCTTCTGCTAACATAAAGGATGTGTCCTTCCTTGAGCTGCTCAGGTATTTCTATTTGGTTCTGTAAATGTCACCAGGTTTGATCAAGCAGAAAGAAGCATGTGGCACTGGAGAGGTATTGCTGTCATCTGGAGGGAAGACTTTGTTCCCTGGAAGATGTGGTGCATGAAGTTATTACAAGTTTTTCTGAATCTGCCTGAGCTTGACACCTGCAGTCTGCCTGGAAACAAATCTTTAACGTTATTAGAGGAAAGAGACTTCTTTTTATTTCATTACTTTTTAAAATGTGAGTTTTATACTGTTGGAAAAACATCGCACTGATTCCATTATATCCTCCATGCAGCTGGAAAAGAAGCCTGGGATAGGGCAGAGGAGGAAAAATGCAGCCATCCCAGAGCTTCCAGCAAAACTGATTTAGGAAGGCTTTGGGGAGATCATTTGCCTTCTGGAAATATTATTCAGTTTCTCTCAGCTGCTTTATCTAGTCTATAGTTGTCAATTTCTTCTTGTCTTTTAGCTCTTGCCTTTGGGGCTGACCTACAGCTTGCAGAGAATCAACCCCAAAAGTTTATGTGCTTGGTCAGATACAAACCCTGCTGCAAGTGCTGCCGTAAGAGGTGTGTGGTCAGCATTGTACAGCTGAGAGGGCACATCTATAATTGCCCGTGTATGGCCAGTGAGGAAGCAGTCAGAATAATTGTTGACTACTTGAAGCTTTCTCTTTGTCCATGAGTCAGATCCTGGCTTTCTTTTCTCTGATGAGAGGAGAAGCAGGGAAGAAGCTCCCACTGCTTTTGTGCCCATCCCACTCGATCTCAACCTAAAGTTTTGTGTTATTTTAAGTACTGATTCAGGCTGGCTTTCAACCCATAGCCTGAAAGAGGAGAAGCTGTTTATTTCTAGTAAAATTTTTTTGAACCTTTTTTTTTGTTTTCCTTTTCTTCTGACTTAGGCAGCCAGTACAATTTGAGATAAGAAATTAAGAATTGGTTTTGCCAAGAATTTATACATTTCTTTAAAACTGAAGACTAATCCAGCCTAGATATGTGAGGAGAAACACACTGCTCTTATGCTTGTAAAAGTTGTAGGCACAGTCTTCATTGGCTAAAAACTAAGTGCATGGAAATTTTTTGTGCTCCATCAGTCTGAACTCAGTCCTTTCTTTGAATATCAGGCTGTATTATTTTAATCAGGACTAATACAGTCCTACTGTAATTTGCTCTTCATGGCACATGTGTAACCCCCACAGACGTAGCTACATTTCTTCAAGTGTAACCAATGGAAATTTTCACAACAATGCTGTTGTTCCAAAGGACAGACCGTGCCTAACTTTTCTATTATCTTATCTGATTCTGCAGGATTAGCCAGATAGGGCTTTGCCCCTAGAGCAGGCTTACGTGACTAGATGTACATCCAGCAGGGTTTTGATGAGAAGAATATTTTATTTTGTGTTGGTCATTTACTTGAATTCCTAATTTAAATTCCTAGTTTAAACTGTTCAGATTTTTTCAGGTTTGAAGCTCAGGAAGTTGTTTTCCAGTACTGAAAAACTGGTCCAGTACAGTGTGATCTTGTCAAAGAAGAGATAACAAGCCTCTTTGCTAGCTGATTGAAACAGAGGGAGGTTGCAGGAGTTGCTTCAAGACTTTTCAATGTTGCTATGCCCAGAAAATCAGCAAAAAGTTGCTTTTGTTGAAATGGAATAATTACAGCTTGCAAACTTCTAATGTCCTTTAGTAAGACTTGTCATGTTCTTCCCTTATAAGCTGGAAAGAAGAAACTGGTGATGCTGAGGGAAGCAGGGTCAAAGTGGGAGCAGTTGTGATCTCCTATTGCCTGTTATCCTGTCAGGATGTTGAAGGAGAAGACAGGAGACATGATGTTTCAAAAGTGAACAACTCATGAAACGCTCATGGCTCCCTTGGCTCTTAGGAGTGGAATGTAGTGTTGGAATGAAGAGTATCTTTTACAAAGAATTCAGTACTTGCAAAGCACCCAGTGGTAATTTAAGTGTTGGTTAAAAAAGACTGCTGGTTAAAATTACTTATTTTTTCTTTTAAATAAGTAGTGGAAAAGCTAATGTAACATAAAGGAATTAATCTTCTACAACACCCACTTCAACAGTGCTTTATTATGATTGCTCATTTGTGAGTAAATTAACATTAAAGCTGACAAAACTGAATTCAGTTAAAGAGCCTGGGCTTCTATTTTAGTTTGTTTTTTCTTTGTTGTTGTTGTGTCTGTTTGTTTGCCTAATTATATCTAGTTGGATTTGTTGGTGGGGGTTTTTTCTGTTTGTTTGTTTGGTGATTTTTTTTTTTTGAGGAAATCCTTCTCTCAGCCTTCTCTCAGACTGTATTTTTTTATTCTTTTCATCTCTCTCCAAATCCTCTCCCTTCATTTATGTCTCATGCCACAAGAAGCCAAACAACTTATCTCCAGCTTTTTAATATAGACTTTTTCTTTGGCTAAATTAGAGGAAGCATTCCTACAGTCATGAGTAAAATATTGGATAGCAAAATTCCCTCTGTTACTGAATTGCATATCTCAAATGTTAACACCCTCATTCTAAGAAGACGACAGTGCTACTTCCTGCTCAGTGTCTCTTCTTTATTGCTCCTAGCTACAAGGACACGTGTGACTACTTCTCATATTCCCTAATGAAGATGAGACTTTATCACAGAAGCCACCATAAACCCGGCAAACTATACTAAGTTATACCCAAAGTTGTCTGGGTTGCATAATGGACCAGTAATCCCAAACTGCCCTTTCTTGTTTTTCAGTGCATTACCAGCGCAGAATGCCCCACTTTTTCTCACCAATTCAAATGTTCTCTTGAGTGTATCCACTGTAATTGTAATGTAATTCTCATAAAATTCTCTGTAAAAAATGTAATTCTCATACTGAAAGGGGAAATTCAAACACCAGTTTTGTCCCAGAGTTTCATTTCCTTCTTTAGGGCAGACTTCTGAGACAAATGTGAGACTTGGTTGGGAACAGCAGTAGGAATGGAGGGTGTTTACACCGTTTTGCCAATATATGCTCCCCCATTCTTCTTTTCATCCTGGAAGTACTGAAGGCAAATGAATTTCTAGCAAATTAATTTTTATTCTCCACTACAACAGCTTTGTACTATCCTTACTGAAAATGCCTACAGGTAAACTGTTCCTTGGTTTAGTTGCTCTAACTTTGTGTCATGCCCAGCTGGAATATGGTTTTGGAAAGGGAAGAAAGACAATAATCTCTGTGAAAGGAAAAGTGGAGAGGACAAGACTGAGTGAATTTCAGAACAACACCTTTCCCCACTCACTGGTGTATCTAGTCAAGAGTTGCCATGGCACAAAGACAAGGCTGACGTTGGCTGATGTCTGACTGGAAACAGATGGGTGACTGGGAAGTGGTTTGTTAGATTTCACTTGGATCTCTCCTGCCTTCAGCATCCCGTTGGAGGTGAGTCTCAGGGAGAGAGAAAAGCAAGACTCTTGCTTTGTAGCTATGTTAATTGAACTATGGGGGTTTTTAGTCAATGGGCTTTTTTTAAATTTGTTCTTGTTTTGGTTTTCTTTGGGGGTAGGGGGTGTTCTTTTTTTGTTTTTTTTCCCCAGGTTTTAAAGATATGCAGGAGCTACTTTTAGTAAGTAGAGGGCAGGACCTACAGACATCCACTTTATGCAAGAAGGGTATTTTGCTCCAGACTTGTTTTGAGAAGCTAAAGGAAGGGGAGAGAAAGCTGTCACTCATTAAGCTAATACAGCCTAGGAGTTATCAGCAAATAACTTTTCCTTGGGCCTTCTGAAACTAGTGTGTGCCTTCCTGAAAAATTCATCAGTAGCTCTATGTAAGTATAAATGAAAGCCTGTTGAAAAATCCTTCCAGATATTTATAGAGTTTATATTCCATCTTCTTCCCAGCTTAAAGCAATTAAAGGAATTTAGATCTGTACAAAGTCAATGCATACTGAGAAGCTTGGGTTTCTTGTAATATTATTTATTAATTATTGATTTTAAAAATTCTTATGTGACATAAAAGGTAATGAATGATATTTCATCTAAGAAAGGTTTGGACATTATGACTCTGCAGAAGGTTTAAGTACATGAGCAAGAGTTCAACGGTTAACAGATTCTGCCTAATGTCTGGGAAAATGAAATTGAATGGCAAGTTACCAAGAAAAATCTGTACCTTTAAGTCAAATGCAAAGACTAAATAGAGTCAAAGCAAATTCGGCATTTTGTTCTATCTTACTTGTGAATTTACTAAGAGCTGGATAAGTTATCATTTAATCTTTTGTAAGTGTATTTTGAAAGATACATTATTTTGATGAGCGGCTGGTATAAATGATAAGATACTTGAGATAGATAGGGATGGCTACTTCTTGATGGTTATCAATGGGCCCAGGAGACCTACATACAAAAGTGATTGTGACCAAGACTTAAGCAGGCGCTAAGTTTGGAGGTATAAGAGTGTAAGCTGAAAATGGTATCTCATACTTAACATCTTCGCAGGCAAGAGTAAATAGAATGCTGAAAAAGTGAACCTTGGTATTCTTCTGTTCTTTGATGAGAATTCCTTGAATCAGATTTATATCTGATTCATGCCATACCCCAAGCATACAGGTGTTCTGAGGCATGGAGGGGGATGCTTGGTTTCCCCTTTAGTGGAGCTGACTGCAACAGTCATGCTCCTGTGTTTTGTAGTACAGCTGATTAAACGTGTCATTGCCTCACTCAGTCTGAGGCTGTACCCTGCCTTCTGCTCCATTTCTTCCAGAAATCCAAGATTAATAAAATTTACTGAGAGGAGATAAAATCTGAAACGATCAATGGGAAAATCAGAGGTATAATCACAGAGGCAGTGGAAGATTTTATGCTCAGAGGACCACTCTGATTTTGCCACCAGGCTGCACAGCACAGACAATGCAACTCTCTGAATGGCTGAACTAGACTTGCTATGACGTCTCCAATTTATATACCCATTAGTTATGCTTTCTTCTTCAGACTCAGAAATTTTTTTCTTGGTACCACTTGAATTTTCTTCCTGTTTGATGTTTGTTGCCCAATTTGCTTTGACAGCCTCTGATAGATAAGCGTGTTAAAATATAATGCTCTTGTAAATATGAACTAACCCCACAGCAGGGGGGATTATGGATGAGATTGCTGGTTTGTAAACTCCATTATTTCAAGGTGTGCCTGCAGATGCTATGGGAAAGTGAGAAATGCGGAGAGATGAATGCCAAGGACTGGAAATGCTGATACCATTAGGTAAGGGCAGGCAATAATTTTCTTTCTCTTTTTCATTCTGCTGAACACTCTTTGCGATAGACTGTCTTAAGTTAAAGCTGACCATTATTAACAATGCTCTGAAAATTCTCCAAAGAATAACCAGGTTTTCTGCCCCTTTCTTAACCATCTCAGTCTTTGGAAAACTCAGTCAGTTGCCCAGACCATTCAAAGGTAAAAAGTCAAGCCTCAGGCATATGGCTAGCCTTGGGTCTCACCAAAAGGCTACTACTCATGTTCCAGGGGACAGTTGAAACTGATTTCTGCTGATCATTTTCAGAAGGCCAGTTTGAGCAAACTTCTATTTGCATGCCCACATATTACTTACTGAGCTATTTCTCTTGGAATGTACCCATTTTTCATGGTCAAAGATACAATCATCACAGAACTTGTGTTTTTTTCCTTATTTCCCAAACTGCCTAGGCAACGGTTGTTGGAAAACTTTGTATGGTTCCCTTCTTGAGTGCCTGATCTTGAAGGAAGAACTGAGCATCTTTTAATTTTCTGTAGTTAATGTTCTGTTCTGCACTCTACTAATAACGAACACCGATTTTTCTTTCAACTTCCATGTTTTTTGTTTCACTTACAAATTTTGCTCTGTTTCCTCCATCATAGTGGAAAATTGTCTTTTTTATTTATTTGCTTGGCCTCCTTTTTTTTTTTTTTTCCTTTAGAGTGTATGGCATCAGAGACATTTCTCTTGAGCCAAATTCTGGTAAAAACTAAAGCTAAATCAGGCTAAAATGGAATATTTGTCTCTTTATAAAATACAGTTTTTTATGAAGGTATTGTAGGTAAAATTCCTCCTGTATTCTTCAGCTACTCTGAGTGTTTAATTGACATTTTTCTGTAGACAAATAGCGTTATTATTCATTTTTGGGGGGCAATCTGAGACTGGGGGGAAAGTTATGAAGAAGACAGCAACAGACAAGAATCAAGTCAATCATGAGAAATTAAATTCTCTGTAAATTTTAGTGTATTAGTGTATGTGTCTTTCCTTCAAGCTGAGTTTTAACTTTCAGTCTAAAGGAGAGTTCATTTTTCCCTTTTCCAACTGTATCCCCAGAATTCCTGAAAGAAAAGTCTTGTTTGCACAGCCTGAGTGCAAGTGATTGCTTTTGTAATCAGTTTTCCCGCCACTGGCCTATGACTGGCCCAGTCCACTAACTTTTATTGATAAAAATTTTATTGATTTCAGTATGGCTGTCCACATGGGCCAGGGCTGTAGATCAAAGCCTAAAAATACTGTGTGACAGGTGCATGCAGCCTGTTCGATGGCCTCCTGTTTGTTCCCACACACTGCTTGGCAGTGTACAGACTTAATTCTTGATCTGGTCACAGATATAAAGTACCTGCACTTTTGTATTGTGCCAGATACTGTGCTTTAAGGCTTGATGATAATCAGTATTTAGCAGATTGGAATGCTCTTTAGGAATGGCATGGTAGGTACTCCTTCCTCTCCCTTCCCTGCATTTCCAGTGAGTTAATGCCTCTTCAGATGCTTCAGCATACGGTGTACGATTTTGAGCATATGTAGGAAACTGATGTTTCATATGTATTGGAGTCATGATTTTTCCTTCTGCAATGTCTCTATACATTCATTATCACCTGATGTGTGTTTTACTGATGTAAGCGATAACTTTGCAATGGAGAGATACAGCAAGATGCAGAGAAAAAAAATTCTGTCATTTTTATGCCCCTGTGTCTCCTTCATTCATCTCTTATCCTAGGATTTCCATGAGGATTGAGAATAATAATGCCATCTAAGAATCTAACATCAACAAGAGTGCAATAATGCTTTGTTCCATCTTTGTTTTACAAAGGGAGGGTATGTAATGGTTGAGCTGAAAGATTCTGAGAATGGAGCAGAAATGGTTTGTTCTTGGCTGCTTGGATTATTTCAGCAGCTGAATTTCTTATGAGTGCAATAAAAACTGTAATTAAACATAAAAAGGGGGGAACAATTCAAGCTGTTGCAGTCTTGTAAAAAACACATCCTAATTATCTTACTGTTCCTGGCCTTTCTTTGGCTGCAAAACTTTTTTCTTTTTTTTTTTTCCTACTCCCCCCACCCCCATTTCCTTCTCTGCTTCCCATGCATGCTCTATATAACACTCTAATGTTGCTTTATGTTTCTGCAATGACAGAAGCACACAGAACTTCAGAACTCAGAGCTGCCTTAGAAGGTTTAATATTAATTGCACAGATCATTGTTACTCAGAGCACAAAGCAGCATGACTGACAAATCTGGCTCGAAAGCGATTTGGGCAATTTCTTGTTGCAGTGGTGATTATGGCACAGAACATTATGTAGCTCATTTAGGATGCTTATATTTAGGAGAATTTTATTATTGTTTAGAGCAGTTTTTAAAATTTTATAGAAGGAAAAAATAGTTCTCATTTCTGGATTTCAATTAGAATAACAAATGGTCTACTTTTCTCCTCTTCTAGGCACCACTTAAAACCACTGCCCCATTTCTCACAGAAGGCCTGGATGATTTTGTTAGATGTCTTCCTTTCTTTAGGTGTCAGAATAAGGACTTTCCTTAATTTAATGACCAGCCTAGGGATAAATTCTCTTACTAAGCCCAGTCCAAAGCGTTCCCAGTTCTTAGTTCTGAATGCTCAAACCTTGCTTTGAATTTTAATTCATTTTGGCTTGAACTTGGGGAACACGAAGTTGAAAAAATTAAATGTCTTTGGAGCATCTTGAGGATGCTCAGATTTGGCTTGTGGATAAGAAATGAAGGTCTGGAGACCGAATGAAGGTCTGGAGATCATTTCCCTTGTTTTAATGATGTCTGATGATCACAGCATGTAAATACCACCTTTCAGGTGGATGGGGCATGCTTCCAGTCCTTCCACTTTTGCCAAACTTAGTGCAAATCAGCACAGCTTTTAGGCTGTCCTGGTTGTCCAAATTGGTGGTTTTTGGTTTTTTTTCCTGGCTCTTAGACTGCTCTCTTTGTGGCCAGTAAAGACAACTCTTTGGCCACACATTTTGTTTTTCCGGTTGTAGTCCTTATCCTGGTGGCCGTGACTGATAAACCAGCTCTGGCCCCCTCAAAACTATCCTGTACACTGGGTTTAATGATTTGCTGAACCGCGTGTTAAAAAATATTGAGACTGTATTAAAGACCTGGATTGATGGTACAGTAAATTTGCAGAGTCTTAAAATATCTCCTTCCAGGCAACAGATTCTGTGTTCAGCAGTTCTGTCTTTGCAGCCTGGCTGTCTGAGGGGCCACTCACATGGGAATGTCTGACAGGGGAGGTATGAGCATCAATACATTTCGAAGGGGGCGGCTTACTGTAAGCAATGGAAACGAGGTCTTGCTGAAGACCACAAAGAACCCATTTAGTTAAAAGCACATCAGTCAGAGGGGAAAAAAGATTATGTGACAAGGTTCTCTAGAAGGAAATGGGAAGAACAAGGTCAATTGATATTACAACCAGCAGTGTTGATACAGGCCTGGACCTTATGCACATGTAGACTCTCTGAAAGGACTACAGTTAATATTCTAATGGATTTGTGGGACACCTTATTGAATTTGCAGTGGATTTTTAAATTGAATGTTCTTTTCCAGCCTCATGACTAGAGTGATAACACTGCTTCTGCAGTGCGGAAGTTCATCTTTGATTATTTCTGTCTTCTGCTCTATGGGTGGTATTTTCAGGCTCTTGAAATTATGTCCTTTGGAAATATCCTTAGACAAAACAATGGACTAATCATTCTTGTTCACAATATATAATAATTAATATATTTATCTACTTATTTAATCTCTACAGTATAGAATAGGTGTTTACAGCCTAGCTTAAAGGGTGTTTAGAACATGAAACCAGTGGTAAATACTTCACTGTGAGTCAGACGAATGCATCTCTTTTTAAAAAGACCAGGTTGACTCAGCTATAAGGTATCTAGCTGCTGTAAACCAAAGGTTTACTAGATTTGCATGATCTCTCTGTAGTGGATGTTAAATAAGCACTTTTCATTGAAAAACATTATTCCTGGTCCTTCTTGAATAAAATCACAGAGTCAGAATATTCTGAGTTGGAAGAGATCCACAAGAATCACCAAGTTCAACTCTGAAGTGAATGGCCCATATGGGGATCAAACCCACAAGCTTGGCATTATTAGCACCATGCTCTGACCAGCTGATCTGCAAGCACAGTACAGCAGTTTGTGAGCAAATTAGCCCAGTGAACTGCTGGTGGAACACATGCACTCTGAACACTAATGCATTTGGTACAATGAAGCTAATTTACATGTTCCATTCCAGTTGCTTTATGTGCCATTCTGCTTCCTTCTTTACCTTTCCTAATTGTTGGAAACATCTGGTACTATGTAGCTCAAATATTGATAATGAATTTTGGGTCAATATTTAAAACTTTTCAATAAAATATAGAATTGTAGCTTCAAACATCATGTGCTGAATAAAAGACTAGACCTAGGAAACTCTTGATTGGTTTTGGCATATTTATATCTCAATTGAGGAAGAGTTTGGCATTTAGGGTTGTGGGTTTGTTGTCTACTTTTTTGAGAACTTAAATTAAAAAAAAATAAAAATGCACACACACATACACACACACACCCTCCCCATCCCCACTAGGTGTAGGAAGTTAAAGAAATTTAGATAAATTTTCTAATTCTCATTAGAGAACTTTAGATGGGCTGTTTCTTCACCTCTCTTTTTCTGCCCTTTTTGCTTAGAACACTTTTCTTTCTTCCTTCTTATGGTCTTTTATTTCCTCTAGTGCTAGATAATGATAGTGTATTTTGGGGTTTTTTTGTTTGTTTATTTTTCTAAAAAGAAATATTCAAGTCGCCCATTAAAGTAAATGGTATTTTATTTAGTTAGAATAGTGGGCTGATGACTAAATTTTGCACATGAAGGGTCCAGTAGGTATGACTCTCTTTGTGGGAATGGCTTCTCTCCCTAGAAATTATGGTGATGGGGGGCATTGCTATCTTGCCTACTCCTGGAGCAGAATGAGCTGCAGAGCAATGACAACATCACAATAAGCTGACTTTCTCTGCTTTTGAGGCTTCTGGAGAACAAGACTTCTTGTGGTAACTTCCTGATAATCCTCACATTTAAAACTATTTTTCCCTTTTAGAATACAATGGAGTATATATTTTATTTTTTAAAATAGTATTTTTATTGTCATTGAAAAACCCTTTTCAGCTGACATATATTCCACTACAGCTTTTTTTTTTCCTTTCAGAAGTGTTATATTCACGATTTCTCCCTTTTCTTTTGATTCAGAACTAAAACTACCAAAAAAATCTCAAACTTCTGAGAAAAAGGTTGGACTTGGATTTTGGAATGAGAGCTATATGTGAAGGTCTTACTGTGTTGCCATAAATGCAAGGAAAAGGAAGTCAAAATAGGACCTTTATGCCAAGCTACATCTAGGTCAGCTTTAAGGTTTATTTTTGGCCCTCTGAAAGGCATGACAGAAAGCAGTGTTGTCCTAGGGACAGGAGGTTTGGATTAGGATTGCAGCTGGAGGGACCTTTCTCCTCTCTGTCCTCTAGGAAGAGTGACGCTGACAATAGGAAAAGGTATTTAGTTATTCTCTTTTGCGCCTTCTTACTGTTCCATGAGTTTTGGTTTTTTTCTTTACAAGAGGAAGTCCTTCCACTGTTGTCTTCAGGAAGCTGAGTGAAAATATGTCAAGCAAAACTTGCAGAGAAACTCAAGATCCCCTTCTGTGCCGCAGGTATTTGTAGAAGCATGTGACATGACCACTGTATTTCTGGTTCCATGTTTTGGTCTGTTTCCTGCTGGTTGTCTTATGTCATTTTTCTAACCTGAAGTGCTACTCAATATATCTCATGAGAGGTCCCTATCTTGAGCCTTTATTTTATTTTTAACCTTCCCTTTCAGTTCTTACAAAAGTTCATCTCTACACTACGCAAAGGCCATGGCACCTCTCAAAGGATTTTGCTCTTTGTTACATTCTGTTCTGTACTTTCTCCCCACCCTTGGCTCTGTATAATTATACTAAGGGGTCTGATAATGGTGAGACTACAGTTTTAGAGGATCAGGGTGATAAAATTGCATTGCTGAAGATATGTGTGTTGTTTCTGCCTCCCACTCTTCTGGGATCTTTAGAGACCCTTAGGAGGCTTTAAATTGTGAGGCATGAACAGCAACACAATTTGGAAGGCAAATGGCTGTCATTTAACTGTGAGATCTGAAAGGCTCATTTGCTGGACTTAGAAGTAATGGGTGGGAAAGAGGGTTACTGATGAAGCCAGCCTGAAGTGACTTATTTAAATTACCTCATTATTGTTATGCACCTGATTGTAATGGGTTTGGTATAGTTTCATTAGTGGACATATGTTATTGGATTCTAGGGGATTTTCAGTGTTACTACATTGTTTTCCCCTTGAGATTTCCAAGGGTAGAATATGAAGGAACAATCTTTTAGGGCCCTATAAAAAGAGAGCTGCATCACTGCAGAATGCAAGCATTGGGAAAGGGTTCCGTAACATATAAAGTTCTCTTTACTTTTGAGTCTTAGATTTGCATTTCTGAATGAGACTGTTCAGGCTTTGTGCTTGCCTACTTGCCATGGACCACAGCAGTCTGGTGTCCACACTTCTGTTGAAAGAAATTACTTTGAAACTGTTATAATCAATCCTTCAAATGTTTTGGTAGATCAATAAAACTGCTTTCAGTCTCTAATATGTTCCATAATCAAAATGTCACTTTATTTACTCAAACAGTCAGATGTAATGTGAAGTATTAAGTGCATGAATGCACAAATAGTGCCTGTGGGGAAAAATTCAGCTCTTTTTTTCAGCTATGCATCAGTTAATGACGATTTCTGGTTTCCTCTGAGGATTGCTGGTTACGTATGTTTTGTAGTCATTTATATAATGAGCCAGCTCTATGACCACAGAAGTCACTGTGGTGGGGTAAATAAACCCCTCCTTGCACTGGCAAGAAAGGATTGGATTTTCCCCTGTTTGAGTGAGGGATTTGCTGCATGTTAGTGCTGCCTTACCTTGTGCACTGTATGAGATATATCTTGACACATACAAGGCTTTGGAGGTGACAAGTCAGATAAAACAAAATGGAAAGGATGTGAAGCTGAGACTGAGGTAGGACCTGGATAGAGAGAGTGCTTTCTAGTTACCATCATTAATTTTTTAGCTGTTGCAACTGTGTACATTACACAGAGTTACCAGGATCTTTTCATATTCACTTAGGCAAGATGCAAATATTACACCATAAAAGATGTCAAAGCCATCATTGCCAAGGTATTTATAATCCAGCCAGCTTCTTGAAAGTCCTGTCTGCAAGAAAGAGTCTTTACAATGATTCCCAAATTATCCATTACTAATTTTCTTACCTTTCCTTCTGAAGTGACAGGGATTAGTTAAAAGGAGTTTATCCTGCTTCAGCCTACAGTAAAGTACCTCTTGCTGCAACAACCCAAACTGTTATGAACAACAGTGTATTGATGAGAAAAGCTACAATTTTGATCTATTGATGGCAGCCAGCAGATGCATGTTTTGCTACAGTTGTACTGAAGAGACCTATCTGAAGCCTACATCAGCTCTTGTTTCCTTATAAGATTAATTACTTGATTCACATATATGCGAGGATTTAAAAATATATATATACATTTAGTTGTATTTTTTACATTCCATTAGTTTGATGTAAGCCTTTCAAACAGTACAAGTTTTGAAATAATGCAGAATTTTCATCAAGCTGTATGAATAATCATTTAACTTCAATTCCCATATCAATTCTGCCAAAATTTATACTACATAAGAACAAAAATAAGCTGGAAACACGGAAGTTTTTTGGTTTTTGGTTTTTTTTTTTTGGCAGCTTGAGAAAACTGTTCAGCAAAAAGTATTAACTGCATGAGGATCAAGATTTTGTGTGAGGTTTTTGTTATTACTTTTTTCCCCCCTCATAATCACCATCCGATGACCACAGCAGCATAGCTAAGATATGGCTGCATTGTGGGAAAACCATCAAAAAATCACACCTATATTGAATGCTTCGTCTACACCTAACAGACTTTCATTTTTTTGTGCCCCAGCTCTCTCAAAGAGCTTTAAATAAACCAAGCCTGACTGACATCTTCTATTCTACAATCTGCAAAGTATTCTGGCATGCTTCCTTGCTTACAGGTAATAAGAATCAAACATGTCTGAAACAACCTTTGGGGAATTCAGTAATGATTGTGTAGATCCCCATTAAAGTTGTGCTAATTGCTTAAATGAAGTTTTAAAGGGAAAGCTGCATTTATTTACAAACACCTTGAGTTTAAAGTTACGTATCTTGTAGAACTAGAACTTCATTTGTGCTATGGGTAGGGAGCCTGTTTGTATTTGTTTAACAGTAAAAGCATTCAGTGCATTATTGACCAGATGATTTTGAAGCAGCATACCTCTGGGAGTCATTTCAAACTGTACTTGTTTATTTTCTCATTTCTTCAATCTTGTACTAATTTATTGTTGTTTTTTTTTGTTGTTGTTGTTTTGGTAGAGGTTTTTTTTGCATTGAGTTAGAATAATTGTACCATTTAGTTCCCTTTTATGAATTAACATCCTGCAATACCACAGACTGTCATCTGAGAGGTGGATAGATGTTTCTCCCCCTCAAGCATAAATTCTTCATAATTATTTAACTAATAAAATTATGAAAGAATAATCTTTTAAAAGTGTGACACCAGCCTACAGTAGTGCATTTTTCTTAACTATATAGGGCTGTTGTGGTGATTTGTTTCTTTTTTCTTCTCTTCTTTCACACAGGGGCCCAGTCCTTGTTTCTGTGAGGACGTACAAGAGAATGTAGGCTCTAACACAAGATATACATATTGTAGCTGTACATAATCAGGACACAGAGCATTATCTTGGATTATTTATTAGAAGACAATCTTCTCTAGTTATTTACACAGGTTTTAGCATGCTAGGGATGAGGACTAGAGTCCTGGAGCAATGTCCTGTGAATAACCTGTCAGAATAGGGTTTAAGGCAATACCTTGTTCAGTTGCATGGATGTATCTCTGTTTCACAGGTATGCATGTAGCTGTTCTAAGAACTAATTCTAAAATTTCTTAGTGTTGAGAGGTGTAATGATTTTCTCTTGATGCTTTGTCCTTGGTTGCCAATGCTAAGGTACAGGGTACAGTCCACCTTCATGGGCTTCTCTCCAGCAGCTGGCATCCAGCTTCTACAGAGAAGGGAGACTTATTTCCAATGTCAGTCAGATTTTATGCTGGTGTTGTTTCATTTAAAGTGTGCTAAACTGGCATGAACTTCTAGAGGTGACCATAAGATAGAGTCCACTCAGCTGCCAGTGCCACTTCCGCAGCAGAGCCCTCCCTGCATCAATCAAACAGGAAGCCTATATGTACGGAATCACAGCATCACAGAATATTCTGAGTTGGAAGGGACCCACATGACAAGATGTTCTGGATGTTGTGTTGTGTCAAAATACTTGCAAAAAATCCCGCATCATATGAAGAGCTGAGGGTGGGAAATTTGCAGATACTGGGTGTGTGAAATTCTCTGCAAATATTTGAGGGGGCAAAGCAGGTCACATTCAGATATGTATCTATAGTTCTTTCAATAAGATGGCAGGGGTGAAAGTAAAATTAATATGTTGTAGCAGAAACTTCATTTTCTTCTTTCAGAAGTCATCATGTATCATTAAGCTGCTTTTGAGTTTGAAAGGTTCCAAAATTTTTGATTAATTGAGTTGTTAAATTAAAATTTAGGGATGCTACTAGGGAATGTTGGTTCTCCAAAGATTTTCCCTTTGAAACACTTCCTGTTCGGGCCAAAGGATCCAATATTCACCATCTGCTGATTGTTATTACAGAATGACATTTAAGATAATGCAAAATTAACTCCTCTCGTGGTAGTTCATCGTGTTTGAACAGAATTAATTATACTGAATCTGTTTTGGTTTTTTTATTTAAAGTTTTGTGATATGTTTTTCAGACAAGTAAATCTGGAGATAGTGATACTCTAAACTGATGGCTATTTTAAAAGTTGGGGCTTTTTTCTCCACCAATAACAAGCAAGTTAGAAAGTGACTCCCCTGTTTAAGAAGCTCTCAAAGTGGTTATCCAGACACTCTTTTTCTGAGTGCAGAATCTCCATCTTCCAGGCGTAAACTTAGGTAACAGATTTTTCATCTGCATTCCAAATAAATTCCAAATAGAAGAAGTGTCTGGTGAATCTTTGTTTTTTTTAAGTACAGTTTCATTTTATTTATCTTGGTTTTATTTAATCCTATTCTGAGATACAGGAGAGTTATTAATCAGAAATTATTCTAGTACATAGACATACACCTTGGTTATAGCTGTAAAATGTGGGGACTAAACATCATGCGCTTGAATGTCAATTTTACTCTAGTGTGGAGAGCCAGATTCTGTGCCATTTCTTAACTGAGTCTGAGAGTTTTGGTGGTTTACAGGACTTTTACTGCAGCTCTTCACAAAGGCAAAATTAGCTCTAAGCATCTTGTTGGCAGTACAACATATTTGGGTTTGTCAAAATCATTATGTACAGTGATTCTTATCAGCCCTTGCCTCCTGTCACAAAGCAGGATTTAAAATCCTGACAGTTCTTCTGTTCAGTGCTGTGTCTAGGATACTAGTTAATATTTTATAGCCAATGTGTAGCAGAGATATCTGATTATACTTGCAGAATTTTGTTTGGTCTTTATCAGATGTTGAATTTATGGATGCTATTGAAGAGCTGCTTTATTTCACTGTGAAGATTTGTGATCCAGATCCCCAGTAGGTGTAATTCAGTATAGCTGAAGTCAGTGGAGCTATATTGCATTCCACCAAAATAGTTCTTGAAGTTTGGACCAGGATTTTCTTTGGTGCTTCAGGTATTTTTGTTCTACCAAGGAAGCAATTAGTTCTTAATCACCGCTTTATCTCATCCAGTGTAATATTCTGCTAGAGGCTGTTTTCAGCTGTTACTCAGCCTTTTGATAATGTAATTTTTAATAATAATAACTAAAACATGTTGCTAAAAATAATAGGATTTATGAAGGTTTAATGCTAAAAGACTGTAAGACTGTAAACATTTTATTCAAAGTTCCAAAGTCAGGGAACATTGTTTTACTGGTTATTTCTAAATTTGAGGTTTAATTTGACGTTTCTAATTTTTTTAATGTTGTGCTGTTAGTTTGACAGCATTTTTGCTTGATAAATAACAGCTTATCAAATAGATTTTCATGTTGAAGAATTTACAAATGAAAAAAAATTGCTCATTAGTCTGTTCATTTTCATAATTCTTCCTTCCTTGTTTCCATAAATTGTTGATTATTAATCTATTCTGGTAAAAGAAACAAAACAACGAATAAAACCCTAGAACCAAACAAAATTAAAAAAAAAATCCCCTTTAGGAAATGGGAGGGAGGTTCCCCCATTTTCCTTTTCTCCTTTTTCTTTTTATTTTTTATTTTGGATCCTCTGATTCAGAGTGCACTTCCTGTCTGTTTTCTATGTTGTTTTGGAATATTTGTTCACTGCTATGTATAGTGTATATATAGGGGAAATAGCTTCATTTGAAAATGCCAAGTAGTTGAGGAGCAGTCTTTTACAGAATGAGTAAAATGTCTATAAAATTTACTAAGTCTGATGTCTGAGCAAATATTTTTACATACTCCTCAAGGCAAGTGATAATTGAAATTTGTTGTATTTTTTTCTTTGTAGGTATTCTTGAGGGGATTTTGTGTGTATGTGTGTTGTTATTGTTGGAAAAGAATTCTAAGACTTTAATGCAGTGTATTTGAGAAGAAAATTTATTTAAGTTGAGAACACAAAGCTCCAATTTGTAGTTCTTTGTAGGAATGATATTATCTATTGTGAACATTTTAAGAATTGCACTTGGAAATATGTCAGTCTTTCTTGTCCTGTAACCTGAAAAAGCCTGGTAGGGATTTTTTTTTTTTCTGTTTGGTTGATGGATTTTTTGTCTTGTTTTGGGGTGGTTTTTTTTGTTGTTTTGGTTTTTTTTGTTTGTTGTTTTGATGGGGGGTTTCTTTCGTTTTGGTTTTCTTTTTGTTGTTGTTGGGGTTTTTTGTGTTATTTTTGTGTGTGTTTGTTTTTTTTCCTGGACTTAGCTTTTCAAACAAACATCCTTCAAAATATTTGTTTCTCAGATGAACCAAAAATACCCTACATATTTCTTTCACCATAATTATACATCTAGATCACTCACAGAGTTTGAAATATTCATGAGAGCAGTACTAGACTGCTAAGATCTGTGCAGTTAGAACCCTGGAACAGTTCCAGAAAGAATGCCACAAACACATTCAGCTAAAAAATTTCCAGAGATTCCTGGAATCGATGTAGAATGAACAGTAGTTAATGGAAACCAAATTTTGTGAGGTTATTGGTCTAGTGGATTAAACTTTGTTGTTCTGAGGAGCTCTGAACTTTATTTCCAGCTTTCTAGAGGGGAATGCTCATCCACCATCTAGGAAAATGAGGTAGGAAGGATCCTATGTATTTCCTGTGTTGGTACAATTACAAAATTTTTTTGACTTTGCTCTTTCTAACAAGAATTCTGTGGTACACAGTCTACAGTCCACAGAATTTGAAACATTTAAATTTAATTTTCCAAATGTGGTGTCATTCTTATCCATTTACCATATTTTAACTAATGGGCATTCTGGTCAGAAGGAGAAGCAGCAGCAGTGGACAGAACTATGTGTCCAATCTGTACATTTAGCTGTGTATGTAAAGTACAAATCACAGAGCAGTCATGGAATCACAGAATCACAGAATATTCTGGTTGGAAGGGACCCACAAGGATCGTTGAGTCTGACTCTTAAACGAATGGCCCACACAGGGATCAAACCCATGAGCTTGGCATTATTAGCACCATGCTCTAACTAACTGAGCTAGTCTTGGCAGGACATGGAAATGCATAATGTGGCCTTGGAATGTATGTCAGCATGCTAATCAGCGTGCAGAAATGTAAATTTTGTATAACTTATAGTTTAGCTCAATTTATTTATTAATTTTTATGTAATATTTATTAATATTACAAATAGCATTACTGTAGTAATCGGACAAAAGTGGCAGACCAAAGACTCATGTGTTTAGTGCTCTACAGAAAATCGAGCATAAAGGTGTGCTATGAAGAAGGTTGCGATATAAGTACAAGATAAGTGGTGAACGCAGCAGGAGAAGGGGTAAAAACAGAGCAGTGAGAAAATATTGGTCAAAATGGTAAGTGGAACTTGTGGTATTATAATAGCCTAATTATTGCAAAGCTTTTAACAGGCTTTGAAACAGGCAGAAATTTTGTGGGATATGAAGAAAGAGTGAATCTGATTTATGGATGTTTTATGAAGACCACCTAGTTGAAGTAGGAAAAGCTGGAAAGAGGTGCACGTATGACTGAACAAGTCACTCAACCTCTTGGTGCTAATCAGAGATGATAGCTAAGGTGCATCCTTTGTAGAACTGTATAATAGAGGTAAGTAGTTTTATCTTTTATCCTTGTCTGGGTTTAACCCTAGCTGGCAACTGAGTATCACACAGCTGCTTGCTAGCTCACCCACACACCAGTGGGAGGAAAGTGACAAAGAAAATGTAAACCTTGTGGATAGAGATAAGAACAATTTAATAATTGACACAAGATATAATAATATTATTAATAATAATAATAGTAATATGTTGTTGTTGTTGCTGGTGCTGCTGCTGCTATTACTAATAATAACTGTAACGATAAGAAGAGGGAGAAAGTAACAGGTCTCAAGAGAAACAAGTGATTCGCAATCTGTTACTCACCACCTGCTGATTAATGCCCAGCCTGTTCCCAGTCAGCAATTGGCTCCCTTCATGTTACTCCCCCGGTTCATATACTGGGCATGATGTTCTGTGGTATGGAATACCCCTTTGACTATTTTATGCAAGTTGTATTGGCCATGCTCCCTCCCAGCTTTTTGTGCAGGTCCTCACTGGCAGAGCAAAAGTCACAGAAAAGTCCTTGATTTAGGGTGATCACTAACCAGCAACAGCTACAATGTCAGTGTGTTATCAATACTATTCTCATACAAAACCCAAAACCACAGTACTAAGAGAATGAACTCTGTCCCAGCTGAAACCAGGGCAATCCTATAGAGAGGGCAGACCCCATCATGGTATTGGAAGTGAATAATGACATAGCTAAAACTGCGATTTAGGAAAATTATCTTTGTGTTTGGAAGTAGGCAGGGAGAGACAGGCAAGATGAAGGTATTGACTCTGTGGATGGTTAGGAAAGCAATGTGCTAGAGGTGACACCTATTTTCCAGTAGAGATCACTGTGTATGTTTTAATTGCAAAAGAGGAGAAAATATTAGTTTGGACAGACATGGCATCTGAAATGGAATTTTGACCTTTAGAGATTAGCTTGTGATCAGAAGGAGCCTTTCTTTGTGCTACTGTTGCATTTCAGACTCCTACTCCAGATGAAGCTGCAAAAAATATGGGTTGTGGGTTTTTTTGGTTGTGGATTTTGTTGTTTTGTTTTGTTTTGTTTTAAAGAGATTTTTTTTCTGTAACTGATATTTTTACAGAAGTTTTCCGAGACAGAGGATCTTGGGAAAGTACCAGCTAAGGAAGTACCACTAAACTGAAAATATATATGAATTGTGTGCACTGCTCCTTTAGGATGAGTGCGTGTGGGAGATAAGAGTTTTCCAGCTGTGACAAGTTAGTCTTGCTGTCTGGAGGAAAGGGAATACCAGAGCTATGTGGCAAGGAAGTTTTGCAGTAAAGCTGATTTAAGTGTATATAGCATTGAGTACCTAATGTAGATCACCATTGTACAACAAAAGCAGAAACTGGTCCTGTAACTTGTGGTCTGGCAAAAGAGAACTCCTTTCTGCATGTGCTTCCCTCTTCTGTCCCATCTCTCTGGCTCTCGGGGATATGGACAAACAACTAGCTACTGCTGAATAACCGAAGGTGTGTGTTTGGAGGGTACTAATTTCCCAGGAACAGCTTGCACGCATATGCTTTGCAGTGAAAAAGAAATAACTCGCAGTAGTCTTACCATCAGTGGAAGAGAGCTGGGCGAGCTGCTTTGTGTATACCAATGGCTGTGTGTTTACTGAAGAACCATGGACAGGCTGTAAATACTAATCTTAGCTTAGTCCACAGTTACTCTGCCCACTTACCCTGCCCAGGTGTGTTTTATGTGAGGCTCCCTTATCACCTTTCCTGCTGTCTGACTGTAATACTGTCCACTTTTGGCACAGCATGACACATGAATCTCTGTCCAGCCATTCCCCTGACAAGTGGAGAAACAGGAATATTAGTACATTTAAGACTGGCTTATAGAAACTATGTTTGTCCTCATCATGAGGCAATAGATGTTGGGTAATTTCCTTCCTATTTCTGTGCTTAATTGTCCCATACATACACCTGATGAAACCAAGCTCTTATATGTGGAATTCTCCAACACCTGAAGATTTAGGAGCAGTAAACAGTTGCATTTTGTTCCTTCATAGACTTACCTTATAACAGCACGGTTACTACACAATAGTGTGGAATACTTAGCATCTGGAAGCAGTTGCATGTACTCTATCAATGAATGTAGAAATATTGCATTTCTCATTTTATTTGTGTTTATCCTGCTGGAGGTATTTTACAAGTCCGAAGAGAACGGTCAGGCTTTTGAAACTGGGCATTAAATTAGGCAAAGTACATTCTGCATTTGGATCACATAATATCTGATCTCATATAATCAAATTAGAAAATATAAAAAGTATGGTATAAATTCAACAGAACATATTTTTCTCTAAAAATAGTGTATTTGGAATGAGGCTAATCACTTATTATTCAGAACACTCTTCAGAATCAAGAAGGGAAGCAAATGAGAACACTGACAGTTACTTAAGTCATGAGAAAAATAGTGTAATGCATTTATTTTATCATAAATTATCTAAAATGTGGACAATTTCTAGTAATGGAAATTTAGAAAATATAGAAGAATAAATAAATTAAATTTATCCAAGAATTTTAATTTGTATGGGAGCCCAAACCTGCAGCACTTAGACATAAATATTTTCCTGAATAAGTCTTTTTGGATGATAACTCTGATCTTGTTGGAAGCTAGTGGCAATGTCAGTGAGTCTCTTGTTTTGGTTTGGCCCTTTGCCCCGAGCAGGTGTTTCATTTACACTTCCAAAAATTTCTAATTTGTGAAGAAAATTCTCTGAATATGAACACCTTCTTTTCAAAGACGATTGTAGAAAAGATACTTAGCCCTGAGTCAAAGGATCAGCGTATATCTAAATATGTTCTTTGCTAAACTGATCCATTGATAAATTAACATTTCTATTCTTGTTATTTTTTTCTTTTCAGACTTGCTTCTTTTTTCCTTTTGTTTTTAATTTGTTGATCTGGTATGATTATTCAGACTGAATTCAACAAATACCATTCTGCCATGGAATGTTCTTTTTTCTTCTATTGGGTATGATTCCTATGAATTTTCAAGTTTCAAAAACCAAGTTCAGTAATGATTTAGACACTAATATAGCTTCTTGTTACCACTTGCTCCCTAGATATTCAATAAAAGGATATTATTTCTTCTCTAATGCAGGCTGCTACTTCAACTTTTTGCCATATGGACCTTTTTCTCCTTTGAGATGCTTTTTTCCAAAATTATTTTTATTCTTTAATAATTTTATCCTCAGAGGAAGAAATGTGCCTCTTCTCTTCCTTTAGTCTTTCTGTAACATTTTAGCTCCATGTTCAGGGTATTTATTTGACCTTTTATATCTCCTACATCTAATGACATTTGTTTCATCAGCTTTAGTAAAGATGAATGACCTTTTAACTCTTAAAAAAAAAGCAAATCCATTTTCATTTTTCTTTGCTCTCTTTTCTCGCTATAGAAGTAAGCTTTGCTCTTTCCTTTCACTTGCTTTAAAGTCTTAGAGTGAAATCCTAGTCTTTATGAAGTTTAGGGAAAGATTTCTGCTGATGTAGTAGAGTCCAGATTTGACAACTGGTTTTACTGTGAAGGCAAAATTGTTGCCCAAATTTTCAAGTAAAGAGCTGGTTTTTCTAGCCCTCTTTTTCCAAAATAATAAACATGTAGGTTTTAGTATTTAGTCTTGGTAAATGGTGGTTCTCTGCATAGAAGAACAGCTTCAGAAGAAGGTACTAATTGAGATTGTCATTGGAGTTGGAAAAAAAAAGTTTTCCTATTAATAAAAAAAATGTTAAATGTCAAAGTCTAGCTCTTTATTCAGAATTGAGAAGCACTTTTTTTTTTTTATGTAATGAAACGTGACTAATTCAGATAAAAGAAAGTGTGCCTGGGATGTTTCAGATTTACGCACAAAATCATCATCTGCTTTGTATGGAGAAACAAGCAGAGTCTCTGTTTCTGGAAAGTAACTTAGCCAAGAAGCTATCTTGGGATGTGCCAAGGAGTGCCACCTAGAGCACTCCTACCAGGGAAAAAGATCAGTTGTGAAGTCAAAACCCAAGTAAAATGACAGATTGGTGAAATAACAAAGTAATGAAAAAAATAAATGTTTTCTGTACTCTAGCTCTACTTTTATTGAATCACAGAATATCAGTGGGCTAAAGCTGAATGATCTTGCTCCCAAACTCTCTTTAGTTTGAAATTAAAGGAAATTTATAGGTATTTTTTTATAAATATGTAAAACTTCAGCTCATTTTAATGGTTCTCAGATTAAATTCATGGTTATCTTGCAGGGACTCTGACATCAACAAGTGGGAGAATTAATCTCTGTATAACACTTAGCTGTGTGTGAATCACGAAGGAATATTTTTGCTCTGATCTCACTGGTAAAACATCTTCAGAGCTGCATTTTATTTCCCTCTCTTGTCTTATTTCTAAGATTGATAAATGCAAATAAAAATCCCTACTTTATAGGGAGTGTTTTAGGAGTTGTTAAAGTGAACAAACTTTTAAGAGTAAGACAAGAGCAGCATGTCCTGTTACATGAGATATACCTCTCCAAACACATACTGCATGTAGCAGCTTCTCATGCTTACAGAAAGCCACCTGCTCTTCAGATGCAGCGTTGTAAATAGATATAAGTCTTCTAGGCCTAGAGTATGTACAAATCAGATCCCCACAGAACAATATTGATTCAATAGAAAGGTGGTTGACCTTGGAGCTGGGGTCTGCCGGGAGCAGAGGCCATTGTTGTGCCGCTTGGGCTGTGAAGCTGATGGTGTGCAGAAGTCCTTCTCTCTCTGTCCAAAGCCTATGTTAATGGGTATATTTGTGGCTGTTCCTTATCCTCCCTTGCAGCAGTTTTTAGTTCTCTGGAAACTGCAGAAAACGCTCTTTTCCAGTGCCTCAGTTTATCTCCTTCAGTGGTCTCAAAAATAGGAACCAAATTCTCTTCTCAGCTATTTAGTAAAAAAGGGGAATATTTGCAAAACTTAGTTGTGCTTTTTTCGCTTTCTAACAAATATAGCCAAACAGATTGTAAATATTTTTCCCCAGTTCATTTGATAAAAATAGGAAACCCTGTAAAGGAATGAATTTATCTAATAATATCTAACCATGTGATCAGACTCTGATTCATTCTTTTGTCCCTTAGCTTCTTGAGCATATGAAGGAGCTCAACAAGTTATTTGTATTGGAAATTCATTCTGTGATGCTGTGTTTGATGATTATTTTTTGGTCAAATTGGATCTTTTCCTATATTATTCCTCACCTGTTAATAATGAGCAGTCCATGGTCCATAGCTCATGATCACTCATCCTTGTGGGAGACTTGCTTGCTTTCACTCCAAAAAGAAAATATTAAGATGATGTATTATTAAGGAGTGTTAAATAGTTAAATTTATTAGCAGATGGAACTTTAATTTTTTTTTCCTGCTCATCCCAGAGCTCTTTATAGAAGTACAGAGTTATTAAAATTTCTGTCCTAATATAAAAGGTCTGCCTGAAATATGACAGGAGAAGTCCATCTTTGGAAAGAATGCACCAAGGCCCTTGGGGCTACGCCAGGGCTTTACTTTGATTCGTCTGTAAGTTAGCTTCTTCCTCATCTCGCCTCTGAACCAAGCAGCAGATGTCATCCACCTTAATTCAGTTCCTCCAGAGAACGTGTACTACTGGAGTTGTGTTATTTTATTTTAAAAGGAGATCTGGTGCCACCTCTGTTAAAGATACAACCAACGTTTTCTCATTGATTCCAGTAACCACCTCAGTTTCCTTTTGCTAGATGGCAAGTAGAGAGCACAGGCTGCCTGTGATTCTTGCCCTTGAAAAGCAGCTTTATACATCCCTTTCCCTTGTTTATATTGTTATGGAGGTCCTAGAGGAAGCTGCTTGCTCTTACTTTAGGGTGCTGGCAGCAAGTTCAGTCTTAGGAGGGAAAATGCAGGAGGCTCGCTGCAGAGCTACATTAACCATGGATTTTCCCAAGGCAGGTTCCAAGACCTCCTTGCTCAAATGCCTCCAAACCTAGGAATTCCTCGTCTTTGGACATTGCCATAAAATGGGGATGGCCATTGATATCAGTAAGGCACAGCAACATCCAGATGGACTTGGGGAGTCTTGGCTAGTCCCAGGATGGGCAACTGTGCTATCCAAAGGACTGAGATAGCATGAATTTTCTCATGAAGCCAAGCAGCTCTTGGAAGGCTCTGGTCTCTTTGGCTTGACACCATTTCTTGGACTTGGATTTCTACAGCTTTGTTCTAGTACCAAGGTGGGCCGTGAGCTTACTGTGCACCAGGAATTAGGCTGAGTGAACACAAATGACCCGAGTATGTAATTAATCTTCCAAAGTGAGGAATACATATCAGCTTTTTTCACTCTGAAACCCCAACTCTGCTAGAAGTGATGACTCCAAAGAAGAGTCATACAGTAAAATTCTCTGGACTGCAGTACATATGGAAGTGGACACTG
The DNA here is from genome assembly GCA_013399195.1 of Dicrurus megarhynchus. Taxonomy (NCBI): domain Eukaryota; kingdom Metazoa; phylum Chordata; class Aves; order Passeriformes; family Dicruridae; genus Dicrurus; species Dicrurus megarhynchus. Next base: position 1,753,452 of record VXAD01008914.1, read on the forward strand.
TGATCTTTTTTGGCCTTAAACTCTACAGAATTAGGCTGGTTTTGTGCATCTTAAGGACGCTCTTCTGTAAAAATTGCCACCAGTGCCAACCCTTTCATGATTGTCCTAACAGGTTCAATGGGTGAAGAAGAGGTGATGATTTTAAAATCAGTTTATTTTCTGAGTTCTGTGAGTGTCTAAGTATTATCACATGTGTCTAAGAGAAGAATGTGTACAATAATAACACTGTATTTCGAAATACAATCAGGTTTTCTGTCATCCTCTATTTAACATACCTTGGCCATAACTTTGCATTTAGTTGCATTTAGGTCTGGCATGTATCCTCCCTGGATCACATTCTCAAAAGATAGCAGGCTGCATTGCTCCATTGATTTCAGTGGAGTTATGACAATTTATACATCAGTCAAGAAGGAAAGCATAATGAAAGGTTCATTCAAAACCAGAATGGAATATCTTTCAATCCATCCTCATCCTCTGCCCACAAGAATAAACTGGAAATATTTGCATAGATAATTTTTTTCCCTTTTTTTTTTTTTTTTCTCCAAAATACTGAAAATACTGAAAATGTGCCTTGCTCTGGGATATATTATTTGGGTTTAGTGTAAAATTTTCACTTTCTGTTTGCCATTTTTCCTCATGCCTGCTGTCGGAAATGCATCAGGAAACACAAGTGAGCCTAATTGACAGCTCTGTGGAGGCGAAGGTAGGCTGTGACCTGAAATAAGGGCTGTTCTCATTATGAGAGACAGCTGAAAGATTATGCATATAGAGCTACTAAAATAGATTCCCTGGATCTTTTTTGTAAACCAGCAGATGGTAGCAGAGTCTACAGATCTCAGAGAAGGTAAAAGTACATTACTGTAACTGCCCTCATTCATTTGCCATTAATCTTTACTTGTCAGCCTCTTCAGTGCCTTCTGTAGTGCTGACCCTGAAATTGCATCATTTAATTTGTAATCATTTATTGCAAACATTTCCTCTTTCAATCACATATCAGCTGCATTAATTCTGCTGTGCTGTGGACCACTGATAGCTATAGGCAAGCCTCTGTAGAAAAAAGATATTCATAAAATGGAATAGAGACAAGAAGAAAGGCTGACTTGCTGGATAGAAAGGGGTGAGGGGAAGAGGAAGTGAGAGGAAAGAGATATGTGACCATGGATTTGTTTGTCTGTCCTCTTTCACCTGTCTCTGGAAGTCTAAATGTCCTGATACTAATATTTAAGAGTTACCAGAGTGCTCCTTCCATAGCAGAAGAAAGCACAGATAAAGCACAGGTTCTGTTTATGGAGTCTCTTACATGAACAGAGGTGCTGCATATAGAAGCGAGCCAGAAGAATATGCTTTCTGAGTTGAAGCCAGCATGTATAATGAATGTGTGAGAGTATTTCTAATTAAATGGGATTCATGGTGTGTTTTTGAGGGAGGATTTGAAAGGGGAGGCTGAATGCTTTAGCTTGTGAAGAGGGGGAGGGACCTAGTGTCTTTGACGACTGATGTATTTTTGCCTGCTCTTCTTGTGTCTATGCCCAAGGATGGCAGGGCTCAAAAGTTCAAATATTGTCAACAGTTAGTCATGTTGAAAGTGTCGTTGAGATGTGAGTTACATGCTGTGAACCCTCCTGCAGTGACTGGTGAAAAATTGCTTTCAGGAGGCACTGACAGGCCAAAGAACCCAACATGCCAAAATGATTTAGTCAGATGTACCATTCTATCCAGTGATCCATTTTTGCCTCTGAAGGATTAGCTCTAGGATAATAAAACATCCTGAAAATTGTGTCTATGAAAACAGAGTATTAAAACCAGCATGCCTGCATAAAGGACGCAAAGTGCTCCGTTGCAAGTTGGTTTCCATCATACTGGAATTATCCCCTCTGTGGCCCTGGAAAAAAAATTACAAGATTTTGTCTTACATTGTTCACACTGACCTTAGTGAGAGTACAGAAAAGCCTTTCTTTTCAGAATTGTTATAACACCCACAGGCTCTAGATGGTACTATGTAATCACTCTATTGGGTCCTGCCTTTTGTGATGGTTTCTTACCTTTTTTTGGCTTCTACAAAATGTAGGGAAAGCAGAGCAGCAAAATGAAGTCAGCAAGAGACCTACCAAATAAAAAATAAAAAGGTCATGGATTTTTGTTTCAGACTCCATATTTAGATTAGCTTTCTTGTATAATGGGATAGATGTTCTAACAGTGCTTAACACATTAGATTCTGGTATTAATGAATTATGCTGTATTGAGCCAGTGTTTTCATTACATTTAGTGACATGAAAAGAAAAGAGAGAAGATTAGTGTAGGTTTTACAAAGAGTTCTAAGTTTTTTGCTTGCTGTGGTGCTTGTGCACAGTGTGTATGAACATCTGTGCATACCTCTGACACTTCAGTGGGGACATTCTCACTTCAGTGGGGACATTCTGCGCACTGAAAGACAACAGTTCTCTGTCAAAGTCAGGTGACAGGTCCTTCATGTAAATGTGTGAACAGCAATTACAAATAAAAACAACAAAAAAAAAGACCATTTCTAGCAGCAGAAACTGTTATCTATACACAGTTTCTCATGACCTCTGGCTCCAGGGTTATCTGTAAACCAGAGCCCTTCACCACTGCTGATGCCAAGGGGAGACACTTTTACAAGAGAGGGAGTGGGAGTCCCTAGCCTTTCGTGTATCCCATTTTTAAGGACTGCCTTACTGAGTTCAGAGACACAGTAGGATAAACAGCTATTTTCTACAGAGCTGCAATAAAATATATCTGAGTACATAATAAATGCTGTAATATGGATTTCTCAGACTGCTAAAGAAAAATAAAATACAAGCCCTAATGCATTTGCTTCCCTAGCTATTTTAATTCAAAATTTAAGTTTCCTGTGAAACTCTTCACAACATAATTGCACTAGAACTCCATCAAACTCCAGTTGAGACAATAAGTGAATCACATTTGAAACATTTTATTTTACATATACTATTTTACCAGATTTCTGTCACTTATTACTCTTAGATGAGCTGCTTTTTATTCTTAATCTAGTTATTAAAGTACCTGCAATTTCTGAAAATCTTCAAAGAGTACAAACTCTAGTCTGACCCCAGTGAAAGGAAGACAGCTGAATCAAAGAAGAAAATTCAATCAGTAGTTCAAGTTTTGTCCATGGAAATTTCTACCAGGAATTAGGTATACATGTCATAAGGTTAGTCCATGAATAATCAGGAAAGAGGAATGTTTATTTGAAACAAGGAAAAAACTGTGATTATGATAATATTTTTTCAATATTAACATTTTCTTTAATTGTCTTTTCTATCTCATGGGTGGGCAAGAGGAAATACTTGCTCTCTGTCAGTGGTTTCTGGAAGTGTGGGATATACATTTCCAGCAATGGGGAAAATGGCTTACATATGAATAAAATCAGTTCTCTTCTACCTTCATCTTGTGAGCTTCGACTCCATACCTCCACACTTGCAGGTGCTGTTGATTTTTATACTTATGAGTCTCATAGATGTAATATTTGGGATTCTTCCAGCACTCTTTTAGACAATGTAAGTAAAGAGCTGCCATTGTTTTTCCAAAGAATAGATGTGTGTTCAGCTTAATGCCTGGGTTTCTGATGTATGCAGAGCTGTATGTGTAGCCAGAAGATTGCTTGTTCTTTTTCCCTTCTATTCTGCCTTGCCTCCCTCCACCCCTGACTTCCTCTGCTGAAGCAATGTCAAAAAATATCCCACTGTCTTAGAGCAGGTTTAATTATTTTCCTTCTTACTCAAGCAGTCCAAAGGCAACTTTTGACAATTTTGCTTTGCTTTATTCTTTGACATTCTTAAATATCTATGTCAAAAAGTTGTGCACAAAATATGGTCTATTTTTCAGGTTTATTAAGAAAATGTAGCTTGAATTTTGATCTACAATTAAAAACTTGAAAAATACCAATTTTTCAGGAAGGAACATATAAACAAGGGAACATGCAAAAACTACCCAGAAACTTAGAGGAAAATGTGGTGTCTTCCTGGGTGTATTGGTGGGCACCAACTCAACAGTTGTTCAGTTGAAGAATGAAGTTGCTGAATGTGCCGGCTTTGTTGTGTACTGGGGTATGTTTGAGCTGTCCTAAATTTTCTCTTACTTTTTTTCTGCAAAGAGCTATATTGCATGCAGCTGGTACAAACCAGTAAAAAACCTGACTAACTCACTCCTCTTCCATTTTTTGGCATGGACCTTGCTGGGTGGCTGTTTCTTGTTCTAACTGCAGCAAATGGGAAAGATGTTGATTAGAACTGCAAACAATGATCAGTATTTGGTAGTTGCCAAATATTACTATATGAATTTGTTTGATTCCAGATGCCTAAATTTGAAGGGAGTGATAAAGAAACAAGAAATTAAATGGGCTGAAAGAATTAAAACTGACAATTACTCCAGGCAAAAATGTAAACACTTGTAAGAACTGTTAAAAGCAAGAGAAAAAAAGATTCACGGTCATCTTAAAAGTGCAGGATATCAGTTTCTTCACATTCTTTGAGATCGAAAATGCCATTGAATGAAACTATGCCTACTGAAGCAGAAGAATAGAGTATTGTTTGATCTTTCAAGGGAGACATGTTTGATGCTGTTGTCATCAAACCCCAGCTATAATAATTTAATCTTTGTTCGAGGCTTTTGAAGTTCAATTTGGCTAATTTAGAAACAATCTTTAGTTTCCATTTGACAACAAAATAATCATACTTTTGTGCCATGAACACAGATTTTATCTGTAAGTTTACATGCAGTTATAAATATGTGTATGTATATTTTATGTATATATTCATGCTGGGAAAAACTAATTTTATTCCGTATATTTAATATTTAAATTGTGACTCAAGATAGTGAAACCTTTCAATATGTTTAATGCTCTTCTCTGTGTGTGGAGGTATTCATTTCCATTCTTTTCTGCACAGATGTGTAATCCTAGAATTGTCATACTGTATCCAAAGTGCAATCTACCTGATCTTCCTTCCCACTCCTGGCAAATATGGGATGCTCCAGAGAGAGATGGATGAAACTCTACCTAAATACTGCCCACCATCCTAAATACTAATGCAAACACTGAAGCGTACTCCCATGTCTTTGTTCAAAACTCTAATAAACTCTTTGAAGCAGGAATGGTCTTATCAGCCATGTTAGTACCACTTCCACAGGATCACAGAAATTAAGGCTGTAGGAGTTGAAAGGTGCTGTAACTCATCCTTTCCATCCTCCAGGTGAATCAGCTGATGCCTTTCTTCGTGGATGTACAGAGGTTCCCAGAAACAAAGACAAGCAAAGACATGCACTTTACAACCTCCAAGGTAAAACTTTGTTTTAGGGATTTATTATCAAGAGTCCTTAGGTGATGATGTTATACTAATAAAATGGGAATACTTTACAGTTGGAGGTAATAATGAAATAAACAGTGTTGTTTATTTCATGGTGTTGTGTGCATGATTTTATTTATTCATTTGTTTTCCACAGGCACACCAAGTTGCTTCTCCTTTCACCAACAGTCTTGTGTCTTCCAGTGTGGCATAGAGGAGCAGTATAGCAGAAAGGGCAGTAAAACTCTTAATGACTGCTCCTTGGTAAAAGTGACTGGAACCATTGAAAATGGTGGTGTTGAGATGCTGCCTTCTGCCCTTTTCTTGGTGATACTCACTTAGTACAGGAAATTTGGAAGAGAATGTGAGTCGCAGCTTGGAGGGTACCGTGTTACAGTCTGGAGTATTATTTTCTGTGGGTAATGAAGTACATTGTTTGGGGTATGACAGTCTCTAAATTCATCCTTCCTCAGGACCATCATGTAAGGCTTTGGAATATTTGTCATGGAGATTACTGGGTTTGAATGGGTTGGCAAAAGCTGGAGAGTTGGCAATGCCAGGTGAGGAAGGAGTTATTAACAGATGTTTGCAACCTAAGGGTCTGCAGCCTTTAGCGAGCAAGGAAAAGGTGAGCAGAAAAAAACAGTCCCTGAAGCTCTTCAGCAAGTCTCTAGTATCTTTTACCACATACCTTATCCCTTTGAAGAGCTAAGATTCTTCATAGACCTTCATTGCTAAACTCATTATTTCAAGTTTGCAGTTTCCCCCTGCATTTACGTGGAAAAGTGCAAGGGTATTTGATGAGGTTTTTCAACCTCCCAGGTTACTTTGGGGGAGGAAAATAAAGCTGCTGCAGCAAGCTTTTGGTGTGAGAGCTAAAGACTGACCTTTATTGAAACATCTTAGTAGACATAGAGGCTTGCCCCAGACAAGTGAGGCATATTTGTGCCTTGCTTCCTTCCCTCAGCAGTAGCTGAAGTTTTCTTTTGTGGAGTTTGGGATGAGTAAATAAGGGCATCACTGTTGCAGTTTACAAATCCCCAAGTAGGTTGTACACTTCTCTGTTACCATGTGTTTAACTGCAAAGGTAGTGGTTATTTCCCTGTGGTTTTATCTTGCCATGATATTTCCTTTTAAGTAGAAGAAGAATTAAAAATGATGGGCTGAGAGTCTCTTGCTGGATTCTGTCTCATGTGCTTTATAGTTCTTCTTCCTAAGGCAGTATGAAATTCTCTGGCTGTTTAAAAGATGGTGTGCTTGGTGTAACAACACAGAATTGAACTGCAGAAAAACACCTGACACCTATTGAAAAATTGTGAGGATGTATAAATGGACCTGGCCTGCTCTGTTTATATGATTTATGTGGCATAATTTTAAAATTTCATGTAGTTAATTAGGAAAAGTAAATAAAATGGATGGTTTACTGAAGTGCTGAATGTGGATCACTATTAGAAGTCGAGGAGTCCTAAGGTCAAGCTCTTTCTACACTTGGATATGATTCCTTTAAATGAAGTACTCAGTGCTTTGAAAATGTTGTTAGCTAGTTTGGTAGACCAGTAAGGAGCTATTATTTCTGTCATGTCCTGTAAAAGTACTACTCTCTATTGACATCCTAAGGATAGAAACACAGGCAGATTATAACAATATAACTGTTTGTATAATGTTTGTGTGGAAAATAGAGACTATTCATTTTGGGTGCTACTATGGGAAATTAAATTCTTTACCTCAAGAAAGAAAAGAAAGTGAAATCACTTTGCTCCTATAATAACGGAAAAGAAGATTCCAACCTGATGTCTGTTTGAAAGTCTGGAGGAAACCAAAATCTCAGCAGCCTGATAAACTGTGTATTTTATTGTTTGGTATTCCTCACATAAAAAGAACATGAATGAAAAGGCCTGACCTTTTCACAGGCCACAGCAGAGCTCTGACAATAGTCAATACTTACAGCTAATAGTTGTGCAATTTAAGATCGGCTGTATATTGATACATTTGTAAACAATTTTTTTTTCCTCTTTTCCTAGATATACGTGAATAGCAAACTACTACCAGTAGGTATAAAAATAAAGTATTGCTTTCCTGATGGTTGTTATCCTCAGCCCTATAATTAAAGTTGTGTGGAACCACACAGGGGAGATGCTGATGAAGGAGCCAAGAAAAGAACAGGGAGAAGAGAGGAGCAGACAGTCACTGCTTTCCTGGTAGCCTGAGCACTGCACTAATCAACTCGTGTGCTACTCTTTGATGTTCTTCTGACAAAATAAAATATGGAACTTTAGGAATACATTGTGGTGGAAATAGAGTATAAGAGACACTTTAAAAGCAACAAAATATGGGAACTGAAATGAAACATGATGTGCTGATGTAACTAGGCATCTAGCAATGTCCAGATTGACTGTCAAGCCTGGAGAAATTCAAAACTGCTTTTCAAAATAGAAATCTCCCCTTGCCCCTGGTTAACCCACTTTTCAATGTTTCTTTTTAATGATTACAATGCAATAAAGTTTTTATTTTATTTTATTTTTTAATTACTTATCTTCCAGTTTCCCTATAGGTAGAAATCAGCAGCAGCTATTTCAGTACCTGCACATCTGGTGCCTCATAAAGGAATGTGCCAGAACCATCAGAAATGTTTAAAACAGTGCTTAGACCAAACACCAGCTATCAATTCAGGTACAGAGAGAGAAAGAACCCAATTAGAAATAACTATGGGACCAAACTCTAGCAGATGTTCAATTACCCTTGCTACCTACCCACCTTGCAACAGACTGGAGGTGCAGTTGGTGCTGTATACATGCATTGTTTCAGGACTGGTTTTGAATTTCCATGTGTGGTGCCATCTGCGCTAACACTCAGTGCTCCTGCCACTCCCCTGCAGCCATCCTGCAAGGGATGTCTTGTTGCACAGAGAGTTTCCGTGCAGTTTGCATTTGTCTACAGCAACACACTTTACAAAGAAAATGTGGATTGTGTTGGTAGGGATAGGTGAAAGGTGATGTGCTTCTACCAGTGTTCTTCAGCTAGCCAGATATCCTCTAATTTCCTATCGGCAGAAAGACTTACATTTCACCAATTTTAGTTATCCGTAATCGATGGGGAAAATGCAGCTTGGACTGCTGACACCTGCAAAGCTCAGGGCTAGGTAAGTCTCTCTCTGCAATACCTGAAAGGTATGACTGCTGCTCTGCTAACAGTGAGAAGAGCTCCAGCACAAGGAGAGAGTGCACTTCCCACCTTCAGTTGGACTCTAGGTCATTCCAAGGAATAATTTCCATACTTGGTCATTAACTTGATCTAGTGACAAGTTAAAAAGCATGTTCTATCCTGCCAGAATAGAAAAATTACTTTTTTTTTATCCCTGCACAGCTGCAACTGAGAGAAACAGAAATTAATATTGCTCCTAAATGTAGATCTAGACTGGAGAGATGCCAGACTAACAGGGTAAGGGTGAAAGCTTGCTTGCTTTTGACAGGATAAAGGCTTTAAATTTATTTTCTAAGCTGATGGGTTTTGAAATGGAGTTCTGCAAAGCTAGCAGACGGGAATTAATTTTTATTGCTAAAATTGTGTGTGTGATGTTGGAAAAACAACCAGTCTACAAAAGAGTGCCCCGTCTATGGAGTGGAACATTTGGCAGTGAATGAGTTACAGTTTTTTCCTCCTTCAAAGATTACTCTTTCCTCCTGAAGAAAGCTGTAGATTGATAAGTAAGTGAAACAAACGAGGGTCCACTGCCTCTTTTTTAGGAGATGTAATATTTTTACAGTTTTGAAAGAAAATGCTTCTTTTTTTGTCATAATTTAATATTTCTGAGCCCAGAGTGGTGAGACACATCAATCCTTACTCTAACTATGATAACCTTGGAGAAGTTTCCTTTTAGTTTGGAGACCTGGGGAGTTTTAAAAGTGCCTTCAGGGAGTGCAAAAGTTTCTCAGGGGCTGGGAAGGATGGAGGGTTTTTGCTTTTCATGAAAGGGCCACATGAAGGGAAATATTCACTGATGATGACTGTTGGTAACCTTTCATTCCTGTGGCCTGCTCTTTCTATTGTCCACCACTGTCTGAGTCCCTAGGAGAACTGGTATGTGAAGGTGAGTGATTCAACTTGACAAAAGTATGAGGAGAGTGGTTCAGCTTAAATATGAAGAGTACTAAATCTTCCCTTGACCTTGGTGTTGTCCTAGCTGTGTGGTTTGTCCAAATTCAGCTGGATCTCTCTGCATCCATTTCTCTGCTCTCTATGTTCAGATCCCCCAGAATTCATGCATTGGTTCTGAGAGGTAACTGCATGTGGCACAGCTTCTAAGGCATGGCCATCATTTGACCTCACCCCTCACTGATTTGCACTTTGTTTAGTTTTGTTCAGAAGAGGGTGGTTTGTTGTGTGCTTTCACATCAATTTTTACTATCTTCCTTGTTTTGCCATGATTTCATGTAGGCAGCAACTAGAAAAGAATATTTATATGAGGAAGCTTTATGTACGTTTCATGAGAGAAATGTACTAAAATGCAATTCCCGCCATATCTAAATGAGATTGAAAAGGAAAATCTATGTGTACTCTTGTCAGTAATTATTGTGTGCAGTTTCAGTGTTTCATTAGTATCTTAGCACTATAAGAGAGTGTTTATGGGTAACAGTGGAAATAAAGCTGAACACAATGCAGCAGCAGGCAGGAGAGAGAAAAGAAGGAAATGGGAGATTCTGTCTGATGATGGCACTTTGGGGCCTGAACAAAAAACACGCACTTCAAATTGACAAAAAGCAAATGTTACATAATTAATAATAAGGGAGAGAAAAATCTTCAGTGCATTTTAAAACATAAAGGAAAAAATATTCAGAAACTACGCTATTGGGAAATGCAATTTCAAAAATGTTATTTAAAAAAAATAACAAACATTCAAGGAGTCCTCTAATCTGGATGTTTGGGGTTTCTTTTAATCTAGCTGAATCTGCATGTTTTATACTTGACTTTGCGTATGGAGCAATGGGTGGAAGAGGAATTAAATATTCTGAGTTGAGAAAATAAAAAAAAGCAGCTCTTCAAAAGGAAAAAAAGTTTCTTCACATACAGAGATAAACATCAGTGAGAAGAATCAATGACAAAGACGTACTGAGAAAGGAAGATTTGAAGGTAAGGGGTTGCTAGTGACATTTCTGATACAATTTTGCTACCATTCATCAGTGCTTTCTTTAACTCGATGAGCTTTTCCAAGAAAAAATACCAGAATATAGCACTTTGCATATGGTGTTTTGCAGATGAACTTGCAATGTGCCGAGTAACTATAGCTGAAGATGGTGGGAGTTGTACAAGCTCAGCATCTTTTGGGATCTGGCTCTGTGTACACATTCACTGAGCAAACAGCTAATCAAGTTTCAAGAGCGGTAGAAAGAAAAGTTTATTCTCCTTCCTCCAAAAGCAGTTAATTTCCTGGGATCTATTGAGTCAAATGCTGTATTTATGATGTTCAGTTCCTCACTTAATCAAAACTAAACACTTAATTTTACACTTCATATCTCCAAAGAGGAGGGTGAATAATTTATAATGAATAATTTTATGAATTTGGCCTTTTTCTGTTCATGAATTATCCACAAGAGATCATGACTTCTCAGAGGTACTTCCACTCAAATTGATTCACTGAATAATTCTTGATCTGCAGCAGTTTGTTGTGAGGTTTGATATGTAACATTCCAGCTGTTCTGATTGGACTCATAGGCAGATATTTTAATTGCCAACTCAATGTGTACGTGTCCTAAACTGGTGCTTCCAGGCTGACTCATTGCAACTGCTTCATCACTTTTTATAACTTGATATATTTTTTGTTTGTTTGCTATATTTTGGAAAATTACTCTCAGGAAGCTTATTTTAGGAGTCATTGAACGCAAAAGTTCCATAACTTGGTGGAAATCATCTGTTAGTGATCCTGATGGAAGGCATAGTAAGTCTGGGAAGTAGCTAATGCTTTGAAAGCCTTTCAGCAGGACAGTGCAAAGTTCTTTGGCAATGTTGGAAGCCGAGGCAGAGCAGACTGCTCAGCCTCTTCAGTGCAGCACTTGCGGTCTAGATCAATGTCTAGAAGGTCAACAAGAGTCCCACATCAAAGCTGTTCTTTAAATCATTTTCAGCATGATGGGTTGTGGCTACCATGGAAGATTGGCCAGTGGATGTTCTTGTTCTCAAAGGCTTTTGCATGCTTAGGATCACCTGTGTTTACTGTGTTGTCTCCTTTATGCTGCTGGTTATGACATCCTAATCCAAACACCAGCCTGTCTGGTTGTCTGTGAGGAACTAATAAGGGCTTTGGCAAATGTCAAACTTTCAAGATAAATTGGGTAGACGCTAATTCACATTTTGGCTTTTTGTAATAGGAAGAATGGATACCCAGTACATTCTGGAGCATGTAAACACCTTTGTATTTCCACTGGCATTCTCTTAAGTCCTATCATGTGACAAACCATCATATAAACCAGGTTGCTTAGTTATATAGATAGATTTAGTCTTTGCTCCTCAATCCCTTTTGTGATACTAAAATATTTCTTAACTGGACTACCAGAGCATCACAGTTGGTGATATAGAGAGTGGTGTATGTAAGATTTTTAATTTGTTGATTAGCTCCTGAGAAATAGATAATCGCCCTGTAGTTGCTGAAGACTTAATTACATATAGTTTATATCCCTTATGGAAAAGGGAAGGTTTGCTGATTACACATAGACAAGTTTCTGTTAAACATTTTTTTCTAGAGACTCAGCATGTGCCTGAACTCTGTGTATTTAAACAAGTAGCATCAAACCTAGCAAATTATGCAGATACCTCAGTGTCTCAGAACTTGAGGAGAAAGATTTACACAATTCCTATAGGGCCATTTAGATTTACCTATCTTGTGCTTGTGCCTTCATTTATTGGTTAGCCTTTTGATGGACTCTATATCTGAGCAATATACAAAAAAAATTCGGTTATGTATTTCATATTAAACCTAAACCATATTCCAGATCATAATCTTGTCAAGCTTTCTGTCCTCTCTTTTTCTATATTTGTAAAATACTGCCAGGAAAACCTGTGCATATAGATTCATGCAAAATATTTGAATGGGAGGGAAGGGGTCACTAGACAACCTCCTTCAGCCCATTACTATATGATTCAGTGAAATTTTAAAATCCAATTTAAATAGGAAAAAAACCCCAAGCAATCAGATTCTCAGTTTGTACAAACTAACACTTTTCCTGGTCCCCAATTCTTCTCAGTTGTGGAAAGGTAGGAAAGGTTTTTGCTCATATGTAAGCAAAAATGTTATTGCTCCAATAGTTTTGTCATTGCAAAGATCAGCTGTCAAACCAAATGCCTCCTCCTAAGCTCTAAAATTACTGATTTAGTGTGATTAAATGTACTCTAAATGTGCTGTTCTGGTGTGATTGTCCATGTTTAGAGCATAGGCTTTCTTGGGATGGGAGCTATTTGTTTGGACGTGTGAGTGAATGCATGTAAATGAGGAGATCAGAGAGAATAAATTTGTGATGTCCAGAGGCCAAAAGAGACAGCTTTGAATTAGAAGACCAAGGAGTTTTCAAACAGTTAATATTGAGAACAACTGATGTGCCACAAAGTTAAAATATTTCATTTAAGATGGAAAGATTTATTATTATTATTATTATTATTATTATTATTATAACATTATCTTCAATAGAAGGCTAATGGAAATAAACACAGACAGAATTTCAGTCAACCCCCTGTCACTCCCAATACACACACTTGTATGCACAGATGTGTGCGCACACATCCAAGGAAAGCCTGAGCACTGAGACCATGACTGTTACTGGTGGGCTTTGGTCTGCACAAGGGGAAATAATGGAACTTGAATATCTTATGTTGAAAGTCAAAGTTTTTCCAAAGTATATGAATGGAATAGACCAGTCTGCCAAAACATCTAAGGGAATGATCTCTGCAGAGCTATTATTTCTCTTTTGTATTATCTGCAGACAATTCCACTGCACATAAAATACTCTGACTCAGGGGCATCAGATCAGAGATCACCTTTTTTGCACCCAGCTGCTGAGGCTGTTGTAGTACTCTGGAGGCACACATTTAACCAAAGTAACAGGGCAATGATCACTGCAGAGATATGGGAATTCCTTCTTTCTTCATTCAAAGAACTAAAGTTGCTATTGTTACAGTGACATCAAACTAATTCCTTTATACAGAAAGAACACTTAGTAAGATAAAAATGTCGTTTCTCCTTTTACAGAAGGGTCTGATTCAAAGAAGGCAATTCAGTAAACTTGTTAAGTGGTTATGACTTCAACAAACCTGAAGAGTCTGAGAGTGTTTAAGTCATCACGTGGAATTGTGTTATAGGGCCTGTTATCAATGATTTTTTATTGTTTATAAGCTCTAATAAAATCTGGAAAGCAAATGTCAAGAGCATAAATAAAACCATATGCAAATGCACTGGTGATAATATTAGGACATTGAGAGTAACACTTTAAATATTCAGGTAATTAGCTACTAACTAATCCTCATAACACATCTGTGCCCTGGGTGGGTAAAGATTACGACTCTCGGTGATGTGAAAACTAGAGAAGAAGCCAGAGGTGATTTAAGCAGAGGTGATTTAAGAGAGTTCTCCTGTTGAATGCGACCGTATCCTTTGCTTGCATAGCATCTGGGTGAAGATCTATGAAAGGTCAGGCATGGAATGCTTTTGGTCTGTGCTTCAAGCTTAGACAACTCTTTTATAAAAATGAAGAGTGCAGCTAGGGTTACTTTCCATCCTTAAAATCTTGCTGCAGAGTGGGAAATTAGATACTGTGCTGGGGTTGATTCCTAGCTGCAAATATTTGAAATGCATTTGGAGGAAGATGGGTGTTCAGTTATCTTGGGTGAGAAACTCAGAGGCTCATGGACTCAAAGGTTCATATGTATTCCCTGACTGAGGGCTAGCACTTAGTAAGTGGATCATTCTTATAACATAGCTGCCATTTTTTAATTCTTGATGAAAAACCTATTATTGCCACTTTTTTCCATGATATATCTTGGAAGAACAGTGAAAAATCTGTATGTATTTCTGAGCCTTTTAAGTTGGAAAGTGTGTGCCAAAAGTCAGTCCTTCCAAAAACCTTGCCTAGGGAGAAAATGAGAGGGATGGAGGCTAATTTGTGTATTCTTACTGGTTTTTGCATGGTTGGAAGAAAACAAACTTCTAAGCAGCCAATCATTTAGAGATGCTAAAAATATTTAGGATTTATAACATGCACACGAAGTCCTGAGTTTGTGTAGCTTTCAAAACCTTTCTGTTGTTGTTTTTGTTCAGTTTCTTTTTTACTTTTTTTTTTTTTTTTTTGATATTATAATGATTTCTGATAAGCTTCTCACAGACAAGTACATTAAATGAGTATTTAGATGAAAACAGGTTGGGTTTTAATCAGTCCAGGTGATGATTAAGAATGTCATTTACACAAAACGACATGAGCTTGAGGCAGAAGACTTAAGAGCAGAGGAAATAATAGGAAAGCTGAAGTAGTAACAAGTGTTACGTGATGCCTCCAGAGTTGAGACAAGGATCCTGGAATTCTTTAAAGTAGAATTTAGCCAGTGCAGGGATTCAAAGTGAGAAGTAGTAACATTTTCCAGGAGAATATATAATGGAGTGAGGCCTGGAAGAAGGAAGCTGTAACGATTAAGTCAAGAAAATGGAAGAGAAATGAACAAGTATTCCAGCAGAAAGAAGAAAACAAGGAAAAATAATTTCAGGGTTGCAAGGAAGAACAACATTTTTTGATTGAATAAACATTTTCTGAACAAACCTGAGGTTGCGGGTTTATTTTGCATGGAGTCCCTGCTCGACACAGCTCAGAAGTTTTTCCACCTCTTTGATATAATAAATGCCAACTATGTTAACTCAAATAATTTTCTAGAATGTTCCAGGAATTTTTTTTTAATTCCCTGTTTTTCCTATTTTTCTTCCTGAAACTTCTTGTTGTGAATTTATCTTAGTAGAAAAGAAGTGTTTCCCCACCTCTTCAGGTATCTCTGACTTGCAGTTATTTGGTTTTAAAAATATAACACAGAACAGTTTGTGAGTAGTAGTGGTACATGTGCAGGTACATGTGCATAGCCAATACGTTTTTCTTAGTCAAATGATTCTGAAGTTTGGAATACAGGCAGGAACAACAGTTTGATGAGCTCTACTCATCTTGTCAGCGGACACTGACTTTTTTTTTATTTTTCCTTTTGTTTCATCAAAATGGCAACTGGCAAAATGTGCTTCACTATTTGCAAGAAATAAAAAGAGATGTCAAATCTTGTTAATATCGTTGAGCAGAACCGTGGATTTTAGGATTACATAGCTGCAAGTATTACGGAATTATTAATTTAAAAATCTATATATGAATAAAGCATCTGGTGAATGAATAAAAGCAATTTCTCTCACATGGATAATTTAAATACCAGCTGTCTCCATACTATACCATATTTTCTCATAGAAGCTTTTAAAGAGTCTGTCTGATGGTTGTGAAATTCCAGGATTTATGGACAGTGTAAGGTCTGTCTATACAAGGATTTGAATTTTGGCTCATAGTTGAAAGCCACCTCCAACGAACGGTTCACAACAAGTGCAAAAGAGCCCCAGAAGAAAACAAACAATTAAGCTTTACAGACTAACTCCTCTTAAATGTCTTGTCAAAACTGTAAAAGCTTCATTTTAATCTAGGGGATAAACTTGAAGGGGATAAAAGAAAATGTGAATATGTTCCTTTAATTATCAGATGGACAAAGGTGAAAGAATCTGACAGTCTGAGATCATGCCATTAAAATAAAACAATACACCTGATAAATTGCTATATTCTTTTATGATGGCTTTATCTGTACTCTTCATCCTTACCCATTTTCTTTCTGATATTAGGGACAGTCTAGAAAACTTACCATGAGCTACTTTTAAGTACACTTTGGCAGTATTTTCTTTTCTATTCTAACACACTTTCCTTATTGACTGTTTTTCAGAATTTGGATCATTTAATAAAAATCTAATGGAAAGAGAAGGAAAATCTTTGGTAAGCCTGGGACTCTGTGGATGTGGCTTTTCTGAGATTCTTGTCAGATTGTGTAGGCTGATGGTCTCTGGGAACTTCTTCATTCAGCTCTGAGGCATGGGTTTCTTGCATGTTTCTTGCTTTCAGAATGCAAGAAAATACAGCTGGTCAGAAAACAAAATTCTTTTGAGAAAGCCACATCTACAGTTAGAAAATTTGTTCGGAATTGTGATGGATTTTCGGTCCTGCAAAACTGCCCACTGTAGTTTTTCCAGGTGAGTATACTTCTGAAGCAATATAAAAATGACTTTTTCACTTTTGCCATTTGAACCTGAAATTGTTAAGTCCATGCACAATGTTCACAAAAATTTATATTCCGCACAACCTTGCATGTTTCCAATAAACTGGAAAAAAAAAAGAAAAAAAAAAAAGAAAAAAAAAAAAGAAAAAAAAAAAAGAAAAAAAAAAAAGAAAAAAAAAAAAGAAAAAAAAAAAAGAAAAAAAAAAAAAGAAAAAGGAAAAAAGAAAAATAAAAAAGAAAAAAATCTAACATATTTCCTGCTAAAATACCCTGTTTCAGGATTGTTTCACTTTACCCTCCATAATAGTGTTTCATATTCTAAAGAAATAGCTAATAACTAATACTAAATTACCTAATAACTAATTGATGTGCAGCTTTTTGCCGATATTTTCTTTGCAGTGCATGGAGAATTTTCCTGTTCTCTTTCAGAACAAAGCCAAATCTCGCAATCACAATTGTCTACTTTCAAACTTAACTATTGTATAACATTAGAAAAACGTGGTGAAGTGTGACTAAAGAAACAACCAATGTCCCTTGGGATCTTCAGTCATGATTTGAAGATAATAGGCATCAGAAGTAGAGACACAGTATCTGTGGTTTCAATTCAGCCTATTTCCAGCCACTTGCAAATTTATGCTTTTTTTCTCTTATTTCTCTTCTAATTCTGTATGGGGAACAGGAAAAAGTTAAACCCAAAGGGGCTTCAAAGAGGTTCTTAAGATTTTAGGGAAAGTAAAGTCCTGATTGATTCTCATAACCACCTTGAACACAGAATTTCCCATATAATCCTTTATGTTTGTACAGCATGTGTTACAGCAGAATTGAGCTGCTGCCCTGAGATACTGAGTTGATATTTTAGCAAGTAAATCAGATGTACTTGTTCCTCCAAGTGTCAGTATTCAATGACAGGAAAGAATATGAACTAATTTTCTTAAAATGTAGTGTTTTAAACGAATGCACCAAAATATTATGAACCTTAATTCTACTGAATTTTTCTAAGTGCTTTCTGCAAAACATAGTGTAATGACATTTGCATTTTGCAAGGGAAGTGCATTAGCGACTTTTATATAGGAAAGAGAGGTTAATTCAATTCTGGGCTGTAATGGAGGTTAAATGTAAAGCTTTAATGTTCTGGAGTTCATCCCAAAATAATAATTCAGCTAATGAAATAACTCATTTGTAATTCAACCAGACTAAATGGAAGCGTTTTTGAAGCTGTGTCTACAAGAATTGATTGCTTAACACTTATGATCCAGCTTAAATCTCAGCACTCTTTGGACAATGAAGCATGTTTTAGAATTGTGAGGGTGTTACAATATCCTCCTAAACACCATATATTTAAAAGCATGTCTTCAAATTACTTTATAGTGCTGAATTATCATTTTTTTGATGGACCACTTATAGATCTAATATGTTCCCTAAAAGTACATGGTATGATGACTAGCTAATGCTGAACAGTATTTCCTGAAGTAATTCTGATTGAATTGGTTATTAAAAAAAAAAAAAAAAAAGCAATGCAGCTTTAGCTCTTTTTTTCTCTTCATAAATCATTTGTGAAAATTTTTTGAGCACAGGAGCATGTACATTATTCATAAATGCTTTTTAGCTGGTTTGATTTAAAAAAGAGTCAGACTTTATCTTGTTTGTGATCCACTGACCTATTCAATAGCTAGATTGCTTTGTGTCACATGTTTTTTGATAGCTTGTCTAAATCGTGGAAGGCAAGTAGTATGGAACAAACCTGTTCTTGCATGAAAGCCCTTTTCGTGATATGCATTTTGGGTGAAAATTTGTCCCTTTTTAAAAGTGTTTGTCAGCAAAACTTGTCCACAGCATTACAAACGACTACTAATTCATGGAGCAAGTATAAACATGCCTGAATTTGACAGTGTTTCGTTATTGAAAGCATACTTCAAAAACTGAAAAATATGTATCTGCAATGTCTCTCCCCAAAGTGAAACCTAAATCACCAGATTCCTTTCATGCTGAAAAACTCCAAACCCAAACCCCAACCCCAAAAAAATGCAGGTTAATGTAGGTTATAACTCAAAAGTACAGACTGATGTCTTTCTCAAGAAAAAATGTTTTTTGGACAATTCTTAGGGTGAAACAGGTGGTTTGATCAATGAATAATTCTCAATGTCTTAGTAAGTTCCAGGTACACCTAAAGGGAAACTATTGTGAGGTAAAACTGGGATTGGAATATATGCACCATTCAAGCCACAGCACTCCCTGCCCATGTTGTTGGTGGTGTTCCAGGAAAGGAGTAGCTGTGCTGGGACTCTGGAGGGGAGCATATACCCCTGCTCTGCCATTGTGGCTGCAGTGAGAGACTGGGGATAAAACACTGATAAGTGATGTCCCAATTTCTTTTGTCTGGTTTGTTTAAGGTTAAAGAAATATGAGCATTTAAACCAAAATTCCTGGAAATGTTCAACTACTTTTCTAAATTTTTGGAGGTCTGGGAGGTTTTTTTCCTACCTTCCCAGAGCCTGTCAGATATGTTTGTGACAAAACACTGTATTGCTCTGCTCACAAGTGGTAGCTCTCCCTCTGCTCTTATTCCTTTCAGTAGTAGTATTAGTGGTGATATATAGCTGTGATACATTGCTTGGTCTAGTAAAATACAGTACTTTTCCCTATAAGCCTTGCTACACTTGAAAGGTATTTGAAGTCTTAGGTTTTAAGGGCAGAAGAACTCATTAGATGGTCCAACCTACAAAGAAGATTTCATGTACCTGATCTGGATCTAACTTGTGCCTATACATTGCAGACTACTTGATTAATCTAGTGTTTCTAATGTTCAGGTCTAAACACTCTGCTTATTCAATAGAGACCAATGGAAGTTTCTCTCCAGAGGTGGGTATCCTCTGCCTAGCTGTGGGCATCTGAGTGAGGTGGACAAACCTCTTTCCAAAAACCTTTCAAAGACAATTAGTTTTTTTTTTTAATTTTTTAATAAAGGATGTGTCCATCTTTCCTGTGTTAGGAAGGCTTCTTTATCAGGCTTGATTTTATACCTAAATTTAGGCATGAACTATAATACTTATGCTAGTTGAATTACTTTGTACCTTGCTGGAATGAGTGGCTTTCTGAACTTCTCATTATTCAAAGTTCAGTAACTAACCAGAGGGAAAGCAGCAAGGTCTGATCTTAGTAGCCACAGGGCTAGAACAAGTTTCAAGCCTCTTCCCCCACAACAGCTTCAAAGGAGCTCTGCTGCCCTAGTACAATGGCTGATCAATTGGTATCCCCCCAAGGGAAACAGCAGCAGATGGCAGAAATCGCCTTCCTATAGAAAAAAACCAGAGGTGGGCATCTGCCTTTGGAGAATCAGGGGAATAAGAGTAAGGATGGGAAGACTGCTGCCCAAGTGAGAAAACTGGCCTTTTTGAAGAAAAGAGCTGCAGGCAAAATAGAAAATTCCTATGGATCTAATTCCCAAGCTGGCTATTAGATTAACACATTGATTTAAAAAATAACTTCTCTGTCGGAGCAATGTGTTTCACAAAGGCATCTACTCATGATCTGAAGACATCAAGAGATGAAGATGGATTTTACTTTATATTTCTTTCTCAGTGGCTAATCACTTTTGCAATTACAAATTGGTGCATGATTTCATATTTGGCTTCATTTCTAGCTATGGTTCTTTTTATATTTGTCTTTGTTAAAGAACCCTTTAGTTCTTTCTATTTTTTCCCTTTGAAAGTATTTAGACTGCAATCACGTCACTCTCAACCTGACCTCTCAAAAGCTAAATTACTCTAGCTGTTAAATTTTTTCACTTTAACACATTTTCTTCAGTTCTCAAAGTCAATTTTTATGACCTTTTACTTCACCTTCTTCTGTTTTCTAATGTCCTTCTCAAAATTTGGCCCCTTAAACTGTTGGCAGTATACCAATACCCATGCTACTTCTGCTGCTTACATGTCCAGAGATTGTAACAGTTCATTTTCCTACAAAACTGTCCAAGGAGCATGTACTGAAGTTTTTATCTGCTATCAGTGCAAAAGCTGTTTCGCAGGGATGTCTTTCCTACTCTATGGATGGCACACACACTCTTCCTTTCAGCCATATTGTGTTGTGCTTGAGTATATTTAAACACATTATGTTTGAGTAAGCCCAAGTCTTCTGGTGATTGCTTCCCACCAGTCTTTGTCTAAGGTGAAGTTTTAATCCATTTTTTAATATTTATTCTAATTAATTAAGGAAAAGTGGAATAGGATCAGACTTGTTGCTAGTCATAGACTCCTTTGAAAAAATCTACCATCAGCAAATGTTCATCATCTGACAAATACTTCTTGGTCCAACCTAGGTCTTATCCCATCTAAAGTGTGCCATATTCTACAGTGCAAATTTTAATCAGAAAGTTCTATAACGTTACAGCAAATGCTGAAAAAGCGCACTTGGTCTCTGAAGTTACATTTAGTGATCAAAGAAAATCTCCTCAAGGGAGGAAATAAGGTTTCCTTGGTGTGGTTTTCTTTTAAGTGATTTTTGTTGTCATTAAGTTTTTATTTCTCTATCTTAATTCTTTATCAGTTGGCTCCTTTTTAATGTTTTCTGTAATTTTCTTGATGTTGAACTTTCTGGGGTTGCTAGTGTGGATTACTGTAGCTGGTGTTTGTTTACATGTGTGTTCTCACTTGCTGTCTTTTTGATAGGTACCTTCTCATAGATACAGTGTCCCAAGTTTTTGGTAATTTTCTTTACTGTGGAAGTGAAGTTTTTAACTAATTATTGTTCAGGTGCTTATATTTTTACTTGTGTTGATGGAGCTCCCTTCCAGTTCTGTTTGTACTTTTGCTTGGCTTTTGGAAATTATCACTTTTGAAGTACTGCCTGTCTATCCGTCTGCCTGTCTACAAAGCCCTTTGAAACTGGCCTCTCTTTGCCCACGTGGAACACAATTGGATTGCTACTATTGGTCTTTAGATAACAGCCAACTACCATTCTAATGATTCAGTCATCTGCATTGTTATACAATAATTGCCTCCCATTGGGTAGAGCATGATTTGGTTTTAGAAGAGAGGAAAGTGTTATATCAGAAACTCTATCGATGATTTCCTGTAAGCTGATTGAAACCTGCAGCATGCATCTGCCAAGCTGAAACCTCCAAGAACACACTTCTTATCCCACATCACTCATAAGTGAGGACGAGTTCATCCTATTCTGTAGTTTGGTCAGATGATCTGCAACAACGTCTCATCAGAACCCGCTCATTGATCCATGTATGTTCAAGGTCCTGCTGTTCTGAGTTATCAATAACTCTAAAGCAAGTAATTGCCTTCTAAAATGAGCACACTTCCAACCTCTTTTCCTTACATAACCTTTCCCATACAGGTTATAAGCCATGATTTAATAAGTCTAGACAAGAAATTAATCCCACCAGGTTTCAGTAATGCCAATTACTTCTCATCAACAACAATTTTCAATTATTTTTGCTTACCATCTGGATTTCTACTGATGGTATAAAAATAAGAGAAACTTTTATTATTTTCATTATCTTTGCCACATTACTTCAAAATATATTATGCTGGATTTAATAGTATGAATTATTTTCTAAATATCTTTCCTTGCATGTCTAGTTTTCAGACCTTCTTGAATCTTTCAGATAGTTTCTAACAAGCAAATTGTTTACCTTACCTATGTGACACAGGTAATTTCTTCAGTATCACATTTTCTTTTGGGGGAATGCATCCTGCATCTCCATGAAATCCAGACTGTCTGTTTCATTCGTATCTAACAATATTTCCAACAATTTTCTACCTTTTTTTTGCCCCTCAGTCTAGAAATATTTCAGAGAAGACCTTGAACCTATCTCTTAATCATCTCTTTTGCAAGATTTGGATAATTTCCCTAGTATGTGTAATTGAACAGCTGCCAACAGTGTTCTGACTTCTAGTCCTCCTTACCTTTGAATGAACTGGTCACCTTATCTCAAGATAATATCACTGATGAGGGCTGTTTTCATTTCAGAGCTGATACCACAATGCAAGTGCAGTCCAGTACAAACATTCCCATGTTCTTTCTTAATTAAGATGCCGAGATAGTTTGAATCAGAACATTTGATAATTTTACAATACCTATGAATTAGGTTGATTGCTTCCAGGGAATCTTTCTCCGGTAACAGAGCTAGTAGATGTGGTCTTGTTTTATATACTTTGCCCTAAATATATTGAACATCTTTTATGAGATTATACCTGTTTTGAAAAGAACAAGAAGACATGTGCACTTCAGAGACCACAAGAAATTTCACAACACAGATGAAAGAAGGCAGAGGGACTAAATGGGAGAGGGAGTGTGGTTTCTCATGTTAAACTGGGAAAAAAAATAGAACAAAAAGCTCCAAGATAGTTATTTTTCTGCAATTATATAAATTGCTGTGGAGCTCAGGAGAAATATGATTAATGCAGATTTCTATATTGGAAGTATTTGCATCCATATCAGACATCCTAGACTCCCTCTGTGGTCAGTAGAGATAAATACTTTTAGTATATGATTTCTCTCATCCTAAAGCAGAAGTCTTATTTCATGAGGTGACCTGAGTCTTAAAAGCACCTATTTTTCTCTATGAATACCTCAGTTGTGAACACTGGGACTCTAAAGGCAGGTGAGATGAATCCTACCTTAGCTGATTAATGTCAAAATACTAAATTTTGTGAAACAGCAATTACCTCAAGTATTTAAGTTACCCAGAACTTTCTCTGAGAGCAAAGTCTCACATAATTAAAGACTTCTTAGCTGCTGAGATAAGATTTATTAACACTACCTTATGTCTTTTTCTGTTTCCGAACTTATCATAAACTTACTGATTTACAACCGTAAATTGCATTGTTATATATGCACAGCTAATATTTTATTGATTTTTCATCATGCATATTTCAGATTTAGATTCTTAATAAATTCCTGGTTTGTACTGACTACATATATTTTTCTAAGTGAGCAAAAATATACGTAGGGGAGCCTGCAAACTGAAATTCTTCTGAATAATTTATAGCACCTAATTTTACTGTAATTTAAATTTTAGTTTCTGGATTTTACCTGTATCTAGCCCATAGGTGAAGCGTGTTCTGTGCCAGCTTCCTTATTAATTTATAAACATGAAGTCGGCAATGTCACAGAGACAAAGGATGCACATTAAAGTAACATCTCACAGCAGTATCACTTCCAGCTGGGGAATTCAGTGTTAGAGTTGTTACGACTTCTTTGTGCAAAACTCTCAGAGCTCTTTCTCTTGAAGCCTCTTCTCTTTTTCTACCTGTTACTGTATGAACTGTTGCCTCAGTTTTGACTCAGTAGGTTCTTCTTCTTTTCTGAGAGTTAAAAAAGGACCCTTAGCCTGGGTTGGACAGCTCAGTTTAAATCCAGAACAAAGTAGTTTGCCTCTGCAGATTGGTCACTCAATTTTCTAAGGCATCTCAACAGGAAGAGAACACATCATCTGTCAGCAGCCTGACATGCCATAAGCATGGGTTGAGAAAAGGCTCTTGGAAAGACTGTGAGTAAGAGAAAAGTATTAGAACATGCCAGGAAAGCCGGTTCAGAGTGTTAGACTTGCCTCAAGCTAGCCATAGCCTGTTGACTTTTGATGTGTTTATATTTCTCTTTTAGGTCACCACTGGGGACTACTGTGGAAACAATGCTTCAAGCATCTGTTTCAGAGAAACCTTTTAGGCCATTCCTGAACACCTGGACTAAGGCCATGTCCTGTTCATCACAGGGGACAATTGTGCTTATAACTGAAGGCTCACCAGCTCTTGTTCATCTCCCAGATTCACCTGTACTGGCAGCCCACACAGAGGTGGGAATCTCACATACACAGCTTTAGTCTCATGAATGACTTTATGCTACCTCTTTTTAACCTTCTTCTGGATTTCTGGATCCCAGCACACCAGCAGGACCCAAAGATAGTTTTTTTTTTACTCTTGACAATGAAAGGAAGAATAGAGTAGAGGTTGGGACAAAGGTGGAGGAGAAGAGAGGTCTTGGAACAGGGACAAACAGTGATAATGTTTTCTTCTTTTCTTTTTCATCTCTCTCTTCTATCTCTAAGAATTAATCCTCATCCAAAAATTATTGAAACACTGAAAATTAACTAGTGTCTTGCATCCAATACAAAGGATGAAGAAAAGGTCTGTTTCTGTATGAAGAATATCCTGCTCCAATACTGGCTCTAAAGATCTGCATGTCTCTAACAATCTGCCCCACTGCATGGTACTGTGAGTAAACAGACAAGGCCATGAAAGGCCTGTTTTGCAGATAATCCTACATGGAACTGGCAGGCTCATCCAAACATCTTAGGAGTTGGGACGCTAGATGCTAGAGAGCCCTAAGTTAGGGATCTGCTGGACCTTGGACAGACCCCAGCACGTGGTGATGGTGGAGTGGGCAGACTGGCTTTCCGATCATGATCCCTGTATTGAGACTCCTCTTCCTTGCTTTGGCCATCATTTTCATGCATGGCACTAGAAAGACACATCAGGTGTCAAACAGAAACTCAGAAGCTATGGCTAAACAGTATGACCTTATCTGCCTTGCCCTTCCTAGAAAGAGGATGTTTTATAGAGGAGGAAAAGCAAATAAGCCAGGCTGAGGTGCACGTAAGCTGACTGGTGGTGGAGATGGATCTGAGCTGAAGGGAAGAAAAAAGGTTTGTGTTGGTAGCAGACAGGGAATCTGTGTTTCTGGTAAGAATTACTTCAGTTGAAACACTTCTCTGCTTATTTATGGGAAATGGTTAGGGTTAAAAAACAGCATGCAGATTGCTAGGATAGATGCTGATTGACTGGGTTACACATAATTGTGCTGTGCAAGTCATCTTGACTTACTAAATGGTTGAGTCATGTCTGAGATCACGTATCTAGCGCATCAGAGGGAGCAGTCACTGAGTGTCCCTGTGACTGACTATTCCTGAGCCAGAAGGCCTGCGACGTGCTTTCTGACAGGGCAAGGTAAATGCCATCAGAGCTGACTGAGAAAGACTGTGAATATAGAAATGCAGACTTCATAGAGTGTGTAGGGTTGTGTGTGTGTTTGTGCGTGTATATTTATCAGATAGTGTCTGCAGTCTGTGCAAGATTATTTGTCAGGTTTTTTAAGCTGTGTGGCTCCCCTCGAAGCTGTGACACAACCTTTGGACAGTGACTTTTCTTTTATGTGTTTTAGTATGGAACCTTAAATGCTAGCTCTGATAAGTGCAAGAGAAGAAACACTCCCCCTCGGAGAGGTGAAGTAGGGATTAGGCATTCGTCAGACAAGAGTTCAAGGTGGGCTGAGCAGTTGCAGATCATAGTATTGAGGACTGTAACCCACTGATTGTAGTCCACTGCAATTACAAGTGATCATGTAACAGCCATTCATCAAACATTCTGCCTTATACCAGAAATCACAGTTTTCTGTAACACACTTGGAAACTTAGGACCACCAACAGCCACTGGATCCATTTCCACACATGTGAGAGAAAAACAATGATTTCCTCTGTTCTTGGCCCTTTCAGTAGCAAGAAACTTGTTTTTGAATTTTTCTCTTCATCCTTGCCTTCAATTTTCTGCCTCCCTCCCTCTGCCCTGTATAGAGGAGTGTTTCCTCACTATGGTATATGTGGCTGTATGTAAAAAGTGCTGCCAGTCAGTGAAATGGAAATTGCACCCTGAACAGCAATGCCCATAGAAGGGACATGTTTGGGTCGCTTTTGATTTTTGCAGACCCAGTTGCTTGTGGAGTAAAGTTTAAAGATTCTTGCCTCCAAACCTGTCTTTTTCTGCTCTGCACTGTGTTGGAGTGTTTGGGAAGAAAACAAGGCTTTATTTTCTCCATCTGTAAATCTATCAAATTTGTAACAAGGTAGAAAGGAAACAGATGGACAACATGGTGATTTGGGGATATGTTTACAGGCAATTAGTTATCACTATGGATGCATTAATGGTGGATTTGTGCAGGAGGACCTGCTTGGTTAAGAACATTCCAACTCCATTTTCTCATATGTCTGGAATTGTAGCTTGAGGTCTGTTAGGCTAACCTACCAAAACCCAAAATATAATATTGTTGATGTACAGGAATGAACATAAATAGCCCCACTCTTCAGAGAACTGGCACTCTGGTTGGTGCCTGTTTGTGCTCTCTTAAGTACAATGGATTTTCAGCCCTACACCATTTGTTTCATGTCATCTCATTGTTCAAACTGCAGCCAACAAGCTGACTTTGGAATGGGAAAGCAAATCCTAAACATTTTTCAGCTGACTTCCATTTGTCTCCTCAAGGTACACTATAGGTACAGAAGAGTCAAGTTTTATATGATTGGCCAAATTCAGCCATAGACAGCCACAGAAGTCACCGGTGGCTTATTTATCTCTGCATAGCAGAGAATAGAATTTGAGCTATTGGATATGTTTTTTACTAGGAACACTTAGGTAATTAAGTAGAACCTTTCTGAAGTACAGTGATTTTACTAAACAGGTTTTACCTTGCAGGGAAGAGCTGTTCTTTTGTTAAGAGGTTCCACTCTGATGAGATTGAGTCAGATTGCTCATAAGACTAATAACACAAAAATGACATCTTTGGCTTTCATACATAGCTAGTTCAAATCTAGTCCTTGCAAACTACCAGGTGTTTTACTGTAGGTTGTAAATAGATAAAAACTGTTAAAAGGCCTATGTAGGGCAAAAAAAAAAAAAAAGAAATCTTGACATCTGTTTGTTTCAAGGACAGATGCCTCTGTTATATGACCCAGCATTACAAGTTCATTCATTAGAAGACAGTGACAGATTTAATAAACATAGAAACTCCTGTGGCTGTTGATAACCTTCTAGATCAGGACTTGAAAGTATATGAAAAGCAATGAAAGAAACACTGTTTTTTAACTGTCACAAAGAGGGTAGAAAGCTGACAGTGCTCTGAATTCTACCGTTATGTGATTTTGTGCTGCTAAAGAGTGAAACACGCACTCTCCCACTTTTGGAGCAGCCTGTAAGAAAACTCTCCAGCCCCACCAACTAGAAGGCCAAATACTAATGTTCCCTAGCTGATGTATGTGGACTTACTCTACAGAAAGGAACTGATGCTTTCTCTGCCTGGGTTTTCCTGCTTGGTCAGTGGTCTAACTCTCACAGATGCTACGTTTATGCGACTGTGTGTAGGAAGATGTCTTTCCCTCTAGAGTCAGCTGTTCTTACACTTAACAGATGTGGCTTGTGGTGACTTTCACTTGAGAATGGGATTACCCCTGCTTTTCCAAGGCAAGAGGCCTGGGCTCAGGATAAGAGAGATGGGAAGTTCAGGGAAGCATCTTTTGGGATAGATTCCAGGGCATGGGTAAGAGCTTTTGTTGAAGAGATGGTGTTTAGTTGAGCTTTACTTAAGAGTTGGGTGATATCTGGGAGGTTTTTTACCTGCCTGGTCACTTAGAAGTAGTGTGCGTGGGAGTTTGAAAAAAGCCCAAAAGGTCTTTTGAAGGACCAGTGTTACCCGTTTGTGTGAAGGCACTGACATCTTTCCTCATTAACATGAGGTGTTATATGAAAAGGTGCTAACTGCAAGACTTGAAGCTTAACACAAAATGTTCTGGCTAGTCCTGCATAGCTTTTCTGTGTCTTAACATACTTTGCTAAGGAAGTCTTAGTTTCTGACTGAAATTTCCCTTTGAGCTCTGACTAATATCCTGCATACATACAGACCTGTTCTTTCTTGATCAAATTTTATCATTACCTGAGGCAGGTACTGATTATGCTGTGTCTGTTTTTATCTCCACACTTAATTCATCACATACTGTATTAGTTTTTGTATATTTGCCATTTATATTTCATGGTGCATAGTAATCCAGGCATTCTTCTATGTGACATGAATAGCTGTGAATGTAGGCTCTAAGGACTTTTGCAGTGCAAGAGTAAAACCTAATTTCATTTCTATATAGCATGCCCTTTCTGAATTTCACATGAGAAATACTTGCTCCTGAGCTATCCAAACAAGAATACTTTGGCTTGGGCCACTCTGGCAGGTCACTTACTCATGCTACTTGTCAGTGACACACTGATGCAAGTTGAAATGCATCGCCTTCTCATTTGTTTTTAACCTTAATCAAAACTTGTGTAGAAGAGGTATGCTGGCATAGCAATGAGGAATGAGTCACTGCAGTCCTCTGCTATCCAGAAAAGAAATGTCAGTGCAGCTGCTCAATCTTCATTTCCTTACATAACCAAAGGCCAGGCAGGTCTTAAAATTTTCTTTTCTATAGAACTTCTACATCTCCACAGCCTCCTTTTTATATGCATGGGTGTGTGGGGATTATGTGGCTTGAATTTCAACAGAACAGCACAAAACTTTAATTCTTGCTCTCCTTTCCCCCCGCCTCTTACTTCCTCTCTGAATCAGACAGACTAATTTATTGTGAAACTAAGTGGGCTGTTCTCACCTGACTATTCATAAGAGCATATCATGCCAAAAGGAGCACAGTCAGTCATTTAAGAAATAACCAATCTATCCATTTCTGCATAAATACATGTATTCATGTGGAAGTAAAGAGGGCATAAGTCATTCTGTCAGCTGAGACATGCAATATACTGTGTGTTCGTATTGACAGAAGTATTTAGAAAAAAATAAAATAAAATTTGTTTCCATAGCAACTGAACCCTACTTAATTCTAAAGCTAAAGGGACCTGGAATTGCCAAGACAGGGCAGCTGAGGTGCCTTGGGTACTTTTAGTGCAAGTGTTGTGGATGCACACCTCTCCTTTCCAAGTGTGGATCTTAAAGTACTGCACAAACCTGGTATCAAATATTAGTTGTGTCTGTGACCCTGGAAGCTTCAAACCTCTCTGCCTGGAGCTGTGATATGACAGCATCCATATAAGCCCTTCCTTAGATCCACTGTCCTGGTCTTCTGAGCACCACAATGAAGATCTCTTCCTTCTTTTCATCTTTCTTAAGCATCTTGAAACCTGAGTGTTTTTGCAGGACTGGCAACACTTTTAATTTTTTTTTTTTTTAATCTAGATATACTTTAATTTGTGGGAGGAGGAAAAAAGTACTCTTAGTTTAGAGACCTGGTGTATTTTTACAAATTTCAGAAGCAACTAAGCTGCTGCTCCCACCTTCTCAAATTCCCAGCACAGGTAGCGTATTCCAGTTTGTTTTACCAAGGAAGTGGTCCGAAGCAGAGATGTTAATTGCTCCCTGTCATACAGTGAATCACTGATGGCAATAAAGTCTTAGGGAGTCCTGAAGCAAAGGACTCCTCTGCTTCAACTTTTGAATATCTCATGCTTATCAGAAATTTTGATGCTTTTTCCTTCGATATGTTGGGCCTTTAGAAAATGAGGCTTTGCAATGGTATCAGTCATGGAAAGGATAAATCAACCAACATGGGTTTTGTAATTTAAAAGTTTTCAGCAGTTTTTTTTCAGTTCTATTTCATCTTTGGTATTTCATGCAAAATATAAGTCTCTTATAAAATAGTGGGAAAAAATAGATTTTGATAACAAAAAAAAAAGTTCTTTTTACCTATTCAGAATAATTCCAGTGCTGTGAACTGGCATTGAAGAGTTTTATTAAAATACAAAAATAAAAATAATTTTAAAAAATAATTTTAAAATAAAAGGGGAAAAGTACACTGAACAAAACTCAAACCCCTGATTTGTAGTCCACTGAACCTCAAAAAATTGCTTCAAAGTATTTGGATTAGACCCATGCAATTCTTTTTTTTTTCTTCAAAAGTTGCATGTGAAATGGCTAACCGAAGATGTGACCTAGGGCTTTGAGTAGCTTTGATTTCATTCTTAAGCAAAAGAGGCTGTAAGTATGGAAAGTCAGATGCTGTATGCTTCTTGAAGATTGTGCTACTTTTTCTGCATATAGGAATGAAAATATGCATATATCTGTGCAGAAATGTTTTTCATATTGAAACAGATCCTGCAGGCCAAATAATTTCAAGCTTTTTTGAATAAATCTTTAAATATTTCTTTCCTCTCCCTTAATGTTGTTGGAGTTATTTATTTATTTATTTTTTAGTGTTAGCATTGCTTGAGAGAAATAAGCCTCCAGACAGTATCTTTAATTTAGAAAATATTTAAATTCTAGAAATCACTGCATATGTGATAGGGTTAATAATGAAATTCAATTCAAAATATAATGATATGTTTTTGAGTACTTTCCAATAAAGCTATCTGGTGGGTGTCAGAGTAAGGGAACCAGCCAATGAACACTGACAGTAATGGAATGAGGTTTACACAGTTGGAGAGGGGAACATTTTTGGTAAAATTCTTCTAGTTCAGAAAATAAAGATTTATTTAAATGAATTTATTTTAGGAAGATACTGATATTGGCAACAACTGCACTGGGAAGGAATAATCTCTGAGTTTGCTGAGCATTCTGTTTGGAGAGAACCAGCCAGCTGGCCCTCAAATTGGACAGGGGAAAGGCAGATTTCAAGGTCTCTCATGTCACTAAGGCCTTTGTGTGATGTTTTTTCAGTTCTTCCCAAAAGAAACCCACCTCCTCAAAATAATTTCAGAGACTTTGCTGTTTAGCCAACATTAATATAAAACTACGTGTCACCCTAACATTTTTTTTAAGACATTTAGTTATATCTTTTTGAGTACTAGGATAAGTGAGAGTGTTCATAAGGCCAGTGGTAGAGCTGGTTGGGGTAAGGACCCAGAGGATGGGTGTAGCTACAGACTGACCAGTGCATCATTACTAAGAATTTCAGTACCCACGGGAAATACATCCCACAGTTCTGTATACATGCGTACCTTCTTTGTAAAGGGCTGATGACTTTACTTCTTCTTTGACATTTGGGGAATAGCTTTCATCTTGGTATTTCAAAAAGCAGCCAAATATTCCTCCCTGTCGCCAGAGAGATCAGCGAAATACTTCTTTTTATCTAGAAGAATGTAAAGGGCTGATGTCTGAAATATAGCATTGATCTAAGGTGTCATGCTTACAGAAACAAGGTTTTGAAATGTCTGACTACAGTTTTGTTGTGAAAAAACACAACCATGTATCAGTCTCTCAAGGTAAACCAACTTTGATGTGATAGAGATGATGTGGATATTCCATCCGTGGAAGTGCTCAAGACCAAGCTGGATGGAGCTCTGAGCAACCTGGTCTAGTGGGAGGTGTCCCTGCCCATGGCAGGGAGGTTGGAACTCGATGATCTTTAAGGTCCTTTCCAACCCAGGCCATTCTATAATTCTATGATCCTATGATATTGCAGTGTACCCAAAAGTGAGGACTGGCTGAAAGGGGAAATTAAATTGCACTTGAATATACAAATTTCCATCTGGATAGGTAGAAGCTGGGAGAAATATTATGGGTGGTGTGTACGGAAAGAGTGTTCAGTGAGTGTGCGAATGGGGTGCTATAGGAAGGCAGAAATGAAGACCTATTGAATGAGTTAACCACATGAAGCAGAACTGGTGGAAACCCAGTGAGCCAATACTTGGTTCCTGCATTAAACTGCTACAGATGGGCCAAAAAGAGTAGAAACTTTTTTTTTTGATTTGTCCAGAAAAACTTCATTTAAATTAAAAGTGGCTTAATCCTGCTACTTTGGTATAAAAATGGTAGAAATAGTAGGTTGTTGTGTTGTCTGAATTACTGCAGGAAATATTTAGTGTTACAAGCATGTACATTGACAGACAGAAACTATGTTAAAAGTAGTGTTCAAGGAGAATATATGAATTTTTAAAAATAAACGTATGTTTAATAGGCACTCTACACATTCTCAAATCGAACAATCCAAATTAAAGGCATTTTTAAGATTGAGATTTCCCTTAAAAATAATCCAAATATGTGACAGTGGAGTAGCCAAATAGCTCTGATGATGCTGCAAGAAAGATTGTGTGCATTTTGGCAATGGAATGAAAAGGAACATAAACTGAGCTGAAGAAAAAGTGAAATAGTCTTTAAAACATCCTTTTTCTCTTATCTGGATTTTAAACACTTAGCTGTCACAACTATATTCATGCTTGTTTCATGATGTCACAGCCTTGCCATATGCACACATTAGCACGTCTGAAGAATACAGAATATCAAAAAAACACCAATTAACAAGTGAGTTAATTAGCATTGAATATGTAATTGTCCAATTCAACTCCTGCTGCTTATAAATCACCAGAATGTATTTTGAACACATTTTTTTTGCATGGAAGCATTCAGAAACTTAATAAAGCATATTTCAGCCTATGGGGTGTTTCTAGGCTCTTTCTGTGGACTGTCATCAACCATTTACTTATGAGTAATTGACCTTTTATAATTGTATCCTATTTTTTTTCCTTCATGATTAAATGACAAGAGAGCTCTAAAAGGGAAGACAAATCAGATTTCTTTGTGACCCTCCTCATGGGTCTGGCATTTTGTAAGCAAATATTTATTGCAAGTGTGTGAGACTTTTATTCCTGTGAATGCATGTTGAATGAGGTATTTGTTGATTTTAGTGAATACCTAGTTTTTATTTTAAGGAGAATTAGGAAAAAGTCTCTCAAAACTTATTTAGACTTAAGAATATCAGTTCAGTAAATCTTTTTTATATTACTTTCAAGTTCTGCAAGAAAATAATATGTAATTTTGAGAGTTATTTTTTTAGTAAGAGGGGACACATCTGTATTTCTATGTTTACTCTTGGACATAAAACACCAGTTATCTTCTTGGGACTTGCAAAGGATCCATTTATCAGAGATATTGTCCTCCAATATTTAAGGGAGCAGAGGAAGGGGGTACCTGATGTGAGTGTTACCAATGGGCTTGAGAGGAGCAATAGAGAGACCTGAGAGACTTAACACCCCTGAGTTGTTGATAAAAGCGGATACCAGATATGCTTTTAGGGACTCTTCTTAAACTAGGCTATGTCGGCAATGTTTTGCATGGCATGAAGGATCTGTCTCTGTGCCTGATATGAGAAGAGAAAAGGGCAGCAGGATGATTTAATTTATCTATTTTTAGTTAGGAAAATGCCCCAAGAAATGGCTTATTTTCTTCAAATAAGGAGTGCAGTTAAGTTTATGTCAGTAAATATGCACATTTATGAATATTCTTCTTAAATGGAACCTGTCCTTACCACAGGCTTGCAATTCTCAGTGAGCCAAAACTTCCACGTGGGCTGCTTCTGAACAGACCCCATGGTTTGATTTCATCAGGCTTTGTGTCATCCTTTTGTGTCTGAAAGGATGCAAATACTGAATAGACACTTGCATTTTCTGTCAGAATCAGACCCATTGTCATCTACTCCATTTTAACCTTCCTCTTACTACACTAGTTGGGATGGAGGAGGCTTCCATCCTTTTAAGGAAGCCAGGTGTTGGAAGTAGGGGAACATTTATTTGGCCAAATTGAAAGCAGGAGACTGCTGATGCGAGACATCTGGCTGATGCAAATGTATGAGGTACAATGTCTAATCTAAAGTCAGTATTAAGACTATGAAATGGGGAAGTCAGGAGTACTGCTAAGTAATCACACAGCACATTTCTTAACATTGGGATTGTTCTTTAATGCAATTAAACCTGATGTTATGGGAACTCAGTTAAAGAGATGGGTTTCTATTTCTTTTTTCTGTATTATTTGTCAGTTTTAACTGGTAACAAGAGGGATAAATATCACATTTTTTTAATAACGATATTTATATTTTATTGAGGAAACAAAGATATGACCTTTTTAACCGATTTAAGTCAAACGTACATTATCATCTTTCTGGATGGAAGAGATTGAAATATCATCCTTGTTTAATATCATAAATAGTACAGACTATCATCAATTGAAATAAGACATTTGTTTGGAAGTGACAAATATTAGGTCACATTTTTCCTGACAAAATCAAGGAATTTTAATGTGATCCTTTAGAGATTACTTTTCCTCCAGAAAAACCACAGCTGCTGTGGAGTTAAGACGTTGCAATGTGACATCACACATTGGCAGCACAGCTATGTATCAGTAGTACAGCTGTGCATAAACCAACCTTTTACAAGACACAGACGCTAATGGATGCTGTTTTTAAATACTGCTGAAATTCCTACGGTAAGACTCATTATGTCTGCATGAATGGCAAAAGAATTCCTAGTGCTGGATGGCAGAACTATGAATGTTAAGAAAACAATTGTGTTTTGCTTCTATTGCGTAAAGTGCTGGGCAACAGTCACAAGTGTTCTGTGCATCAGCTTTTTCTAGATACCTGTTCCTGAACAGCAGCAATTTGTTATGACAGCCTTTGCTATTCAGCAGGACTGCAAAGAATCAGTTGCTTGTCAATATGCATTCATACAGTTACATAGTGATGCATTCACTTAAAGTAAATTGTGTGGTGCAGCTGACAATTAATCTGATACTTGATACACTTAAGTACTCCACACGGAGCCTATTGGCACAGCTCCCTTAATGCTAAAAGAAATGTTATCTTTTTGAGTAATACACATACACTTTGCTTCCTCCCATGGCATGTGTTTTAGAAAATGGTGTTGAAAATAATAGGTGTTCCTGTAGGGATGCATGCAACTGTCACAAAACAGTTGCTTTGTTGGGACTTTTCCTTAGAAGGGCGCTGCTCTGGGAAAGAAGATACAGAAACAATCTCTACTCTTTACGGTTGGTCATTGAGATAACCTGACCTCAGGGCCAACAAGGGTTTGTTCTATTTGCTGTGTTTCCTCTTCAAAAGGAGTTTCTTTTCTTTCAGGGAACAAAAGGTTTGTGCACAGTATTTTTGCTACAAAGAGTTCAGGAAAGGGCTAACAACTGAACAGTTTGGCATAACATATATGTGTCTGGTTAGATGTAAATAAGAGACTGATATTTTTGGGACTAGCAGAGCACACAAGCAAAATGTAAAAACAAGTTTGCTGACCTGTGAGTTTCTCAGTCTGCATAGAACCTTTTATGTCTTCTAGGCATAAGGAGACAGCTATAGAGATGTGTAACCTCTGTGGATTTAAACATCATTTAAAAAAAGATCAGATCTTAGATCAGATCTTATATATATATATGTAAGTCGTGACATCTTGAAAGTTTTGTATAATCCTAACACAAGTGCAGTGACTAGGATAAACACAGTGGAACATCAGGTTATCCTTTATTTTTTTCATTCGTTATTACAATATAGTTTTCATGGAAAAACTTCACCTTCTTAAATTTGCTGGTGCCATTAATGTTGGCTTTAATGGTGCCACTGGACTTTCTCTTCTGTGTTGTATCATTAATAGTGAAAGTTAAATAGAGCTTTCAGCAGCTGGCTTTGGAGTAGCATTTAAAATAAAAATGCATTATGTATGTAACTGCAAATGCTCGTTATTACAGATTACTGGAAGCATGCATCTGTGGAATGAAGAGGGAATCTTCATATAGGAAAGATTATAGGTAGGGTTGAAGCATATGTACAAAATTAATGAAAAAAACCCTTCAAAGGTGGAAGCTCTGCTAAGGTTATACGAAAGTTATCTCACTGTCTGTAATAGAACTTTTGTAGTAAAGCTTCTGCACAACCAAAGGGATGTTTATAGCAAAACTGTAGCACTATATAATAATGAAAAGCGTGTAACAGGAGCAAGGAAGGACTGTGTGCCAGAGCTAGTGCCATAAATCCCTTTTTGATAAGGTTCTTGAGATAAGGAAGAGCAGAGATGTCCGTTCAGAAAATGTGTGTCATGAAGTTCTTGTAGCTTCATCCATCTGCAAGATCTTAGAGGCAAGTTTAAGTTTGCTCCAGGGGAAAAAAATACTCAGTGAAGAACAGACGATGCCACATTTGGGAAGTGCTAAGGTAATGCCAGAAGTACACAAGAACATCATTTTGCTAACTGTTCACTAAAGCTGAACATAGAGAAATATGGCATTGTGTGTAATGTGCTACCAACCTCTAGCTGACATCCTGGAGGCTGGCAAGTTGTAGTGGTGCTTATAACCAATGACAGCCTGTAGTGACGTGACCCATTCCCCTTTAGTTCATCTATTGTTGGGCTTTGCTCTTGATGCTCTCTCTGTGGTCTCAGATCCGGGCAGAAGTTATTTTTCACTGTGCACTGGTTCATAGACTCATTTCCTCTTCAGTTAGTTGAGGATTTATCCTATTCCTAGAAACTGAGGTAAGAGGAAAACAACTAATCATAGCTAAGAAGAGAGGACCAGCAGGGCCACATCAGGGAGATACCGTGTCTCCATAGTGTCCTGTTTAAGAAGACTGCAAGCATAATTGTACTCAGATGAGTTAATTCCCTGCTGTCCTATGAATTCGGGAAAAGGAAGTGTAAAGAGTGGATATGTACTCTTATAAGGGTTGAAACTTTCATCTTCAGTCAAATTACATGAAATAATGTGATTCTTGAGATTCCTATAATTTGTGTGAGTCTTCCAATTTGTGAGAGGAAGAAACCCTTATAGCTGAGGGGAGAACACAGCCGAAGGGGTGAAAATGACATTGCTCCCCTGCTTCTCAGGGACATCAGTCTGTAGATATAAATGTGTTAAAAATATTAAAAATAGAGATGCTGTACAATCTGTTAAGAAAGATAACAGTAGAGCACTTGAACTCCAATAAGCATACAGGACACAGATTGATGTGTTTTCTGGTATCTTTATTTTTATAGAATCACTGGTTCATCACTGAGGGCAAACAATGCTAAAGTAGACCCTATTGCAAGGTTGCCTATAACAGGTGGGCACTTTTACAGATTCAGTAGACCTTATCTCTATCCTGGGAATCATGCAGATCTTTATAATGTGTTTTTTAGGCTCTACTGATCATTTCCAGGTTATATTCACTAATAAGCACTGACTGAGTGTCATTTAGACAAGAAATAGACTACTATGCAAAGGAAGAAGGGGAATTTATTTCAGATTCCAGGTAATAATATTATTCCACAGGAAGTTTTTTAAGGCTTCCTCATTATGAAAACATTATAATAGTAAGCAATAAACCCCTCTGACATTTTAACTATTTGGGTTATAGTGATACCAGTCATGGTTTACTTTAGTTAAGATAAAAAACCAGTTTCCTTTGTAAGCCTTTGAGATTCAGTGGGGGGTTTTTTACCCTACTGTAGCTTAACAGAAAGTTGTTTCTTTCTGTGTAACTTTGTTCATGTGTTACAAGAGGTTCAGATGAGTCTCTCAGCACAAGCCATGCTGATTTGCTCGTCAGAGCCCCGAGCACCTCCAGCTCGGTCAGGATCACTGCCAAAAGTCACAGGGAAAGCTGTGAGCTGGGAAGATGGATGTTCTTCCTTTATTCTTCCATCAAAATGCTCTGTTAAAGTGTTTGCAGAAGGGGTTTGTAGAAAAGCACACAGTTATCTTCTGAATTTTGTTTGTTGACCTCTGCTGAGTGCCTGTGCAGGCATCTAGTGACCTCAGGATGCTTTGTGAAGTTAAGGCAAACAGCCTTCTGAAGAAAAAGCAAGAACCAAACTGAGGAGACCATCTGCCTTCAAATTAGAAATAGCAAATATTTTGTTGCGGTTTTTTTTGGTTAAACAAACAAATAGCCTCTCCAAGAAAAGAAAAATGAACAAAAATAACATACTACCCCCAAAAAATCCCAAATCAAACGTAATCAAAAATATAAATGGGAAAGATGTTCATAATATTTAGTTTGTTTAAGGAATTTTTTTTTTTTTTCTGAGACTTTTCAAAATAATTTCAAGAACACTATGGAGATAAAGGAAATATACTGTAATTTTCATTTTAAATTTTCTCTAACACGAACCGAAAAATAATCGAATTTCTGAAGTATGTCTTGCTATCTTAGGCCTCTAAATCTTTAGATGTCAGACACCTACCCAGTCATGGATTGGGCATCCAATTCCTACTTGGACTATTAGAAGTGAAAGTTTTTTTCCCTAAAACTCCTGCATATGTTTTGATTTTTTTTTATCAAGCAAAAATTAGATTTCTTTGGATAATAGTATTATAGATGTAAAGATGCAATGCAATCATGTTATTATTTCTATTATGTGAAATACTCTTTCATACTCTTTCATATGGAGGAAGCTCCAGCACCAGTTACTTGAGCCATGTGTCAACTTTGGGATGACTGCAGGGCGGGCTACACTTGTGCTGGGTTTAGCTGCAGCTATGGATAATGATTATGGGCCACATTTCTCATTGATTTAATTACCCTCAGTTAAATGGCTTTATAGCAGGTCTTCATGGATTTACTGTGGGGCTCTGCATGTCTCTGTGACTCATATTAGAAGAGCCCATTGTGCCAGAAAGTAATCATTTTACCAAATCTTAGAAAAATATGAAGTCCTTTTGCTTATGGTTATGCAACATTATGTTAGGGGCTAGAGTTATTCTGTGCACATGCATGTACCAAAACATTTCCCTATTGAACACAAAAGTTTTTAGGTATTGGTGGAAGATCCTGTACAAGTGTTGTCAGAGAAAGCAAAAGAAAAAGATGCATTATTGAATAACAAGATTCTTCCAAATATCATAGAAATAGAACATGAAAAGTGTTATCCTTCTTGTAATGCAAGTAGGAAATCCCTCCTAATTCCATGACGTTCTGATCATCTACGTGAAAGGCAAAACTGTGTCAGAAAGTGATGATTCTGGACCTTTGGTCATTATTTGCAATTTGGCTGATGTCTTGAAATGCCATGTGGTCTAAGAGCTGGTGAAAAAATGCTTGATGTTTTATGAATAAATGTTAATTGTGGGCACAAATCTGCGTGCTGTTTTTTGACGTAACAGTACTTATAAGCCCATAAACTAAGAAAAGGATAAACTCCCACATATTACCAGTTGCTGATTATGGTTCCATAATTTATGGTGCTGAACCATTTCTGTAACATAGTGATAAAAAGCACAACCACCTGCAATAGATTATGTTGATTCGTTTTGCTGGCAGATGTGAGAGAGCATTGTTGCTCATTAGATGGTAAGCTCAATTGGTTTTCTCTAGAATTACATAGACAATATTCTATTAATCTGTTCACACACGGGGTGCTTAGTTTCCAAATCCCTGAATTATTGTTTAATTGTTAACAATTTTGCAGATAGTGGTTATTCTCTGGGGTTGATTTATAATAAAAATGTGGCTTTATCCTTTATGTGGGAGGGAATTACAGATGACAAAGTCACATGAGATACCCAGGGTGACCTGCCTCCTCCATTTGAAGCCTATACACTTCTGTCTGAGAATGGAGATTTTAAAGACGAGCAGTTGATGGGGAAATTCCAGGGAGCAGGAGGGAGATGGAGAGAAGGGTCAAGCCCAGGTCCGGAGCATTGAATAACTGTTGCTATCCTATAGCATAGCAATATACCCCTTGCATGTCACTCACAGAAGTTTCAAGTCCTGTAACAGGCCAGCGTGATTTGAAACACCCTCTAGCTGTCTTGTTACTTGTTAGTTTGATATTGTTCCTCCCCTGAGAGGTCTTTATTGGTTTATTATCATGTACCTTCTTTCATGATTGGTCAATTCTGTTACCTCTACCTCATGATGTAATCCCTTAAAACTGACGGCCAGAGAGCAAACCGGGGTCTCTCTGTTTTAGCTCCCCTTCAAGCTAACTGGCCCCTGCCCTCTCGAGGGCAGGAGAAAATAAACTTGGAATGCAGCTGACAGAGTTTCCACTCTTTTCTCCGTACCTTCCGCTGCTGGCTACAGCATGCCTACATGCTGTGAGGAGGCGTTGGGCTGCACTGGTAAACTGAGGCACGCAAACCTCAGTTACCATCAATTCGGTCGCTGGTTCACATGGGCATCGGACCCCGTTAACCTGCGGGCCAGGCTGGGAACAGCCTGGCCGGCAGATATTAACAAATAACAGGTGACTAGAATCAGTGATTGAGATTACCTATCTCCATTTTTTTCTGAAGTATCACACCCTGCAGGTGGGAGGGGACCTTCTAACACAGCAGTTAGATCCTTAGGTGCTCTAAGCCCCAAGCTGAGCAGAGACTGTTTTAATGCTCAAGTTCCCTCACTTCCCCTCTGAAATGCTGGCCCACGGTGAATCTGTGCCCTTGCTGCTGACTGGAGGCAGGGAGGCAATCCCACACTGAGGTGCTGCAGAAGGTGCCAGATGGCTGAGGTCACAGCTGTAGGGCTCACGGGCAACTGGAATCTCTCAGACTTTTCTGTGAGCCCCCAGCCCTGCTCACTTCTGTACTTTGCTGATGCAGCAGCACGTAGTACACGCTTCACATCCTGCTCCACAGAGCAGCTCTGAAGTGGTACTGCTGGGACCCACGTCAGGATGATGTCCTTTGGGGTCAGTGTGAGAGAAGAAAGCAACCTAGGAGTGGGATGTGCCTTCCTGTGTTAGTCCTGTGGTAATGACAAGAGCACAGACTCAGAGGGATAACCTGAACCGTCATTCTTCAGATGTGCTATGTTAGATGGTCTAAAATAAACAAACCAAACTACTCCTCAAAACCAGTGATGCAAGTTGCTCTTACTGTGCTTAATAAGAAGTGCTCTCAGAACCTCACTGCCTGAGCCAAACATTCCCTGAAATGCCAGCTAAAGTGTATTCTATGCCACTGGGAAATCAAGTAGCCTGCGTCTCCATTGTTAGAGATGACTGCTCTTACTGCTGTCTCTTTCTGTTGCAAAGAACCCCAAAATCCTTTTAAGAAGACCGTTTTCTCAAGAAATACAGAATTGTGCCATGTTTTTCAGTGATGCCTGTCCAAACAGTGAGCTTATTTCTTACTTTTGCAAGTGGGGTGTTACAATAGATTCATTTGCAACTGGTGTTTTCTTCCTACTTTCTATAGGTCCTAGTGAAGGTGCACTGTAGTAGGAGTCAGTTTCTTCTGTTGTCTGTGGTATCTTGTGGAGCAGTGGATGTAGTGCATGTAAAATGACATGAATCACCCAATGACTTTTAACAGTGTGTATTAATTCCATATCATGAAGGACGTTTCTAGAAAAGATGATTTTCTGAAAAGAATTCCTAGGCTTTCCATAGCAAACCCTGAGAAATTTCAGCTCTGCTGTGTGCTAGTCACCAGTGCTTTAAACACGTACCTTCTACTTCCCCTTCTTCTGCCTTACACCTCCAACCCATGTTTCTCTGGCATCAAAAAGGTCGCTCAGATTTAGATATTAAGTCTGTATTTGTCATGGGTCTGGATCCTTGTGTTCTCTAGCACCAAGCTGGGAAAAATCCTTCCAACCTGGAGAAAGGTATGAGGATACTTTTTGTTAGAGTGTTTCCAAGTAGAAATTAGTAATTGCTGCAATGCAAATGAATTGATGGTGTAGTAGCTTTTTTTGAAGCAGGGAATTCATTAGTCTCTTCCAGTCTCCTCTGTCTGGGAGCTGAATTTGGCAATGGCTGGTTGGCAGGAAGAGGAAACAGGGAAAGCAGAAATATTTATACTTTCTTTTACTATCAGGATCAGAGATTTGGATCATATAAAAACCTGTGCTTTTTTCCAGTTTATCATTGTATGATCTGACTAGGTCGGAGACTACTTTGGTGGATAGATTAGGAAATAATTAATATTATCAGGTACAAAGGAGACAAATAATTAAAAATATCAAAATCCTCAGAAGAATGTATAATGGAAAAAACACAGCTGGTGTGCACTGGAGGAAGAGAGGTTTCTTGGGCTTTTTTCAAAGCTTCATTCTTAGGGCCACCTTGATTGAGTGAAAGTGAAATGCCAGGAGTTTGTCGTGTTAGAGTCCAAGGTTGCCATTAAAAAAGGAAAATAAAACAGAATAGCCAAATGAGAATTATGCAACTGCTATAAAAGATTATTGCCTATAAATACAGTTCAAGCAGACCCTGTAAATAAAATAAAGAATAAAACTCAGAACAGGAGAGGCCCCACAATTTAGGGGGCAAAAACAAGCTCTTCAGCTTACCAGGATCTCAGAAGTCATCAATGTGTCAATAAGAAAGTGCAATCAAAAGAGCTACAGAAATCTTTGTTAATTTTTTTATGTTTCAAGCCTGCAAATAAGGATTGGAACTAGAAAATGCCTGAGTAATTTAATTGTTTAGACTAGTGCCTTTCTGCCAGCTGGCCTGGCAGAATACAGAATTTTATAGAGCAGCTTGCCATGCCATTTGCAGGACTGTTCTCTACAGATGTCAACACCTTAGATGCCATCAGTGTATGAGCTTAGAAAATGTGTAACGTAGGTGCATAATATCTGGCCATAAAGGAATCTGAAAGAAACTTAAAAGCTTTTGGAATGACCATACTTCCCAGAAGAGGGACCTGGGCATGCCTCCACCCTGATGGAGAACTCTGTGGTAGCCTGTCAATTCACATAATGTAGGATTTGCAGTGTTACTAGGAAATGTAATAGTTTTGCAGAGAGGGATAACACTTCTGGGCCAGAGGAGTTTCAGATATACCTCCTCCCTGAATTTGGGTTTCTGAGTGTAATGTGGGCATTACTTGCTCAGTTGGACCTGCCCTTCCTCTCAGAGATACTTTTTGTGAACGCCCAGGTGGAAGCAGAGGAATTTCAGCCATTACATACTCACCTTGAAGCAACTGAAAGATCCTGGATGATTTCCTCACTTACTGTTCTCTGTCTCTAACAATTGCCCATAACTTAAACCCTCCACTGCTTATTTTCTGTCTAAAATTACTTCTATATCCAAGGGGATAGAAAGGCTGTGTCCCGATTTCTGTTTTGGTTCGAAGCAGCAATGCACATGCCCTGGTTGTTCCTGTTCCCTAGCGCTCTGGGTACATGGCAAATGCACCCTAGCCCATGTTGTGGAACTCCAAACCAGTTGCGTATTGAACATATGTGTTATATCAAATGTCCTGTTCAGGGGACCTGGGTAAGGTTAGCAGGAGGTAAAACTCCCAAACTGCTTTTCATGAGGGGGCATCAGTACCAGCTGCTTTAATTTATGTGTCTATCTTTATTATACCAAGGAATTTGATAGTGTATGTACACACAGTCAGAACAGATCAGTGCAGTTCATGTGGAACATCAATATTAGGTTCCACTAACCACACACCGGTAGGAAAATAGATTTCTGAGGTCACATACTCCTTTGCCTTGTTCTAAGAGACTACACTGCCCCAATATTATTAATATATAAATTAGAGTACAGGTGTTAATTATTTGGATAAAATCCATGCCTATATAACTGAAGTTGACTTTTGAGTGTTGTGCAAGAGGACTGACAACAGCTTTTTCTTTAACAAGCATCTAAACAGAGCTCACTATGTAGCTCACTATGATGCATCTTGTTAATTATTATGAGAAGAAAAAAAAAATCACAGCCATAAACAATAACACTGCTAGTCTGAAGTATGAGGGGGTTTTAGGGACTTTAAAATAGAAGATTAATTGAAAACATGAAATATCTTGGGATCTTGATATTTACTTTCCTGATTCTGAGCCACTAGGGTCCATTTACTTCACAATTACTATCTTCTCCCTAAAATTATTTGGCTTAAAATTCTATTTTTCTTAAAAAAATATATATTCTCTTGTTTGTGCTTTCAAAAAAATGCTAATGAAAAGGCCAAAATCCTGACAACACTGGAGCCAATTTAGCAGTGTCATATGGTCTCAGTGACTCAGACCAGAGTCTGTTCAGTGCCCTGGCATCATATCCTGGCTATAGCAATGTGTGTTAGGCAAAAATTCCTGAAGCAAAGAGCAGCATTTGCAGCAGGCATGAGCAAGGAGACCTGTTGGAAAGGCAGGCAGTGATCACACAGCTATCCTGTGAAGATTTCTCAGGATGAAGAATCAGTTTTACCTTAAAGTAATATTTATTACTATCCAGCTTCTGGTATATGAAACCTTCTGCCCCATCTTATCTGTACAAAGGTCCAAGCAGAATTATCCTGTCCATCTTCGAACCCAAAGAGGTGCCTGCAGGACATAGGGGAAGATACTGGTGCCATTTGTGTTGATAGTGGGGAAGGCTGCTTGACTACCACAAATGACTCTATTAAGCCCATTTACTCTCTAGTGCACTTGAATTAGGCATAAGTGAAGGATGGCTTGCCAGTGAGTGAACCCAGACTGCCCAATGACCCTCCCTCTTACAGCGATGGGAGGCAGCTGACACCTTATCACTCAGCTCTCAAAGCTGGGATTTGGAGAAGCAGATCACTTGCCCATTATATCCGACTTCTGCGGCTTCACCAGGAATCTGGATGGCCAGGAAGAGTAGTCTGCACAGCTGAGGGCAGTTAGAGAATTTACACCCTGGAGGAAACACCTCCTCTTTTCCACAGAAATATGTTTGGGAAAGGGGTGCTGCCCTTTTAGGAGAAGAGAGTCATCTAGGGGTTGCATGGTAAGTAATTCACTTTGACTTATCTCTTCATATACGTGTG
This sequence comes from Dicrurus megarhynchus, assembly GCA_013399195.1. Classification (NCBI taxonomy): domain Eukaryota; kingdom Metazoa; phylum Chordata; class Aves; order Passeriformes; family Dicruridae; genus Dicrurus; species Dicrurus megarhynchus. The sequence goes on from VXAD01008914.1 coordinate 1,798,355, forward strand.
CTATAGGCTGGTTTTGCTTTAACTACAAGAGTTGTGTTCCTCCTGAAGTCAAACTATGATTTTGTTCAACCACAAAATAGGAGGAAAAAGTATCACTTCAGGTTTAAGGGTATTAAAACCTTGGAATTACCTGAAATAACCATGGTAACAAGCTCTGAAGTAATGGCAGTTGCTCATATTACCATAGAAACAGGACATAAGAAGTGGAAATTACCTATAATTTATCTCTGTTTCTTACAGTGGCAATAATATAACATGTATTTTGTGAAAAACACATACATTTTGCCTACAGTAACTGTCAAGAAGTTACTAAAAATTATTTAAACATATTCAAAAGTATTTTTTATTATTTTTTGCCATGATTATGTTTTGTTATTAGTCCCCACAAGAGTGACATGCAAAAAAAAAATGGACAATTGTAATAAAATGTAAAATTCATAGGTGATATAACACAAACAAATGATAAAGTCAGATTATGTTACTCTTGAATAGGGAAAGAAATTATTTGTTGTAATTCTTGATGAATAGTTAGATCCTTGAGCAGCTGTGTGTTTGTACTCTGTACCTGCTGAAATGGCAGTGGGTGCAGCAGAGCACAGGTGGATGGCACAAGTCCCAAACAGGCACAGTCCCTTTCCTTGGCTGGTGGACAACTGTGGGTAGAGCAGGGAAAGAAGTGCAGTGTTAGTGAAGCCAGAGAAGCAGAAATGAAGCACAAAGCCCCTGCTTTGGGTAAGATCAGGCATCTCCTTGTTCCTGTGTCTTGTTTGAGTTGTAGTTGGTAGAAGTTGTAAAGGAAGATGCAACGATTCATCTGTCAGCCTGAAGTCCTGAGCTATTGTGCTCTCTTCTGCTTGTTATGATGTAAGATGCTAAGACCTCAAAGCCACAGTTATTCAGGGATTACGCTGGTTTGGAAAACTGGAAGACCAATTTTGGCTTGTCGGTCTGTTCCCTCTGTCTTACCTGCTTCAGAACATAGATTCTTGCTTCTTGGTCATCCAATGTGCTCCAGCCAAGTTCCTAGGGTTTTTCAAACTGGGTTAAGTGTTCTGTGTGGTTGGGGAGGTTTAAATCAGAAATACATTTTCTTTCTGAGCTTTTATGCACATGGATTAGCAATTTCACTAGTGAGTCTTTATTTCGTTTACATCAGGGACAGTATGATCTGCTATTTATATTAGCAGAGGATAAATTTGGCACTATCCTTTGTTGGCTGAAGCGACAGCAAGCTGAGTATGTGCATATCTGGCAAGGCTGGATAGCAACAGAGCAGGTGGGCAGAGGTCACTGTGAACAGCAAAGAGGGAGGACCCCTGGGTACATGCACGTTATTAAAATGATGGGGGTTTAGCTCTAAATATTGATGAGTTACTTCTCCATCAGCACAGCAGAGCCCTAATCTGCAGGGGAACTCTTAGCTGAAAAAGTTGAACATAGCTAATGCTACTGCCACTGCTGTAACAGTCCTTGTAACAGCAGGGATTGAGGTGAGGTAGTGGATGAAAAAGCCAGCTTTTGCTGTGCAGTCTTGGGCACACGAGGAGAAGGCTTGATAGAGACTGTGTCATGCACAAGGTGTCTATAGTAGGGACAGTTCCTCTTTAAAAACAAAAAAATCACAACCCCTTCCCCACCCACCTCAAAACAACACAAAACAAAAAGCCCTAGCTACCAAAGAGGGAACACCTGCCCCAAATATTTAATGCCATCAGTTATCAAACCAGCATTTATGGTCATGAACATAGTACAAAGTGTTTCTTGTTAACTATGCTAATACTGAAAACTGTGTAATTAGGGACTACTGATAATTAAAGCTATATAAATCTCAATATAAATAGCTAGTTAGAACAGCAAGATTTCACTCTTCCTATTAGGTCTACAGATTTGGGGTTAGGTTTGATTGAATTCCTAAGGGAAGGATCATTAACAGTTATTCAAATACTTTAAACACATTTAAATAATGCCATTAAAGAACTATATGGCAGCAGGAAAAAATAGTGACCAAAACACATTTTCATGTTAGAATGAAAGATTCAGCTTTGATAATTCCTCCAGCCTTTTAAAAACTGCTTGTATTTAAGTAGCAATGAAAAAATATAAACCAGCACATATTTCACTGCAGAGGAAATAAATGAAGCCAGGTCTGAGGAGGCTTGTGTTTAATCATGAAATGCACAACATTTTTCTGTAGTGAATTAGCCATTTGTCTTACTAATGCAAAGCCTCAAGAGAGCTAGAGGTATAGTGGACAAATTCAGTGGTTGTGTGTGTGTGATCTCTAGGGACCTCGGTAAAACTTCTGCATGGACACAAAAAGGTCTGGTTTCAGAATCCCTCCTTATGTGTCAGTGAATGTGATCCTGAGGTTGCAACCAAACCTTGCTTCCCCTCTGTACCTCTAGCATATCAGTCAAAGAGTAAAAGAGACTTTGGGCTGGAAGAAAATGAATATGGCACCATGAGGTTTTGTTGTAAGGTGATTTGTCATGTGGCTTCTGTAGAAAAGAAGCCCATGGCAGCACGTCTCAGAGTTGCAGCATATCTCTTAATTCATATACAGCAAACTTAGAGGTGCAGACTGACGAAGGAGGGATGAAATAGTAAATCTATGTTACCAGGTATATTAAAAGGACTCCAAATGGAGTGACAAAGAAGAAACCCACCAAAAATTATACTCCTCCAGATGCTCATGGCTTGCTGTAATACCTTTTTCCTCTCTTCTACCAAGCCCAGGGTTAAACCACCAAATTTAAGAATTAGAGGAGCACTGTAGGGTTAATATAACACCAAGAAACATGGTACAGACTGAGTCATCTGTGCAAAATATTGAGTGCTACAGCTATTATTGAGGCTTTTTTTGTATTCTAATGGTATTATCTTTCCCTTTTTTGTAACAGCTCTGGACTGACAGCGATCAGATTTAAAATTTCAGCTGCATAAATTCCTGGTTTTAAACATAGGATGTGTTTCTTAATTATTCATGAACAAGATTTTGAGCTCAACAAAATGTCCTTCCTGCTCTCAAAATTGTGGGCAAAAGCTTAGTTTTTAAAACTTGGACAGATTTTTTAAATACTTGCTTGTGCTCATGTCAAACTCTAGCAATCCAGAACCTCAGGTCCCCACTTATCCTCCTGAAAGCAGCTTGAATCACTTCATTTCAAAATCTGCTGTCACCAAACTGGTTCTTCACTTAGGTGCCCTTACTTAGTGCAAATATGCCCTTAGGAGGCACAGAGCTGCACAGTGGGCATCTTCATGAATCTCTGTGTGGAAAAATTTAAGTCTTTAATCTGCAAGTATGTTTTTCATGTTATCTGCTTGAAAAAGAATTTTCTTGGGGCAAGGACTGAGTACTTGTTTGCATTATTTCTAGTGCTGCTGACTGATAGGAGACATAAGCAAAATTACCAAGCAAACATCTTAGTCCAAATAAGGATGACTTTTGTTTGTTGAAAGAAAAAGACACAGTGGTTGCAACTTGTTAGTACTGTCTCAGAGATAATGATATCCATCTTTGTTAAAAAATAATCTCTTTAAAAGTGTCGTAATTAAAATTGTGTGTGTATTAAAATAATCCACCCTGCTTAAAGTTCTATTAAAATACCAGTGATTAGGACGATAATTAATTAAACCAAAAGGTTTTTCTATTGGCACATTTGAGAAGCTCCCATAATCTATGTTGTACAAATTTTCTTCTTGTAAGGGTCCAGGGAGAGATGAAAACACGCTTTTTACAAATTAAGGAAATAGGAGGTTGACTAAATTTATTCATCATATGCTGTGACCTGACTGGTACCCACAGTGCCAAAAAGTACTCCAGTGTTCAACACAGGTTTCCAAACATTCTGATCCTTTGGCCACTTCCTCCTTCCAAGTAACCACGAGAAGATCAGGGTCTGTCAAAATCCTTGGACTGATACTTGAGTTTCCAAGATTAGGCTTTAGAAAAACCTGAATGAAGCCTGGAGGGCTGTGGCTCCTTAGCTGAGTCATTTCTGAGCCAGCCATCTGTATCAATGTCCTGGGGGTTCTCAGTACAAGAAATTTTACTTGGATAGAGAGACAGTGCAGAGCTGCTGATCCCGTGCCACTAGAAACTGAGGGCGTGTGTGACAGAAATTATAATGATGCAGGAGTAGAGCAATTGAAACGAGACTGCCAGAAAGCTCAGAATAACAGGACAGGGCAAAAGGAATACAAGAGGATGAGAAATAAAAACAAAACAAGAACTTAAAATATGAAGAATCAGTCCCATTCTTATATACTTTGGTATAGAGTCAGCACAGCTGTTCTGGCAATTATTCTAATTCAAATTTAAAATTTGGGTTGTCATAAAGGAATGTGTCTCAGAGGGACATCTCTCTCTTGCTTGAGTTTGATCTTCTCATTTAACACCATTTGCCTTGCAAATAGGAGAGAAAACATCTGGAGGAGAGTTAAAATAGCAGGAGGAAGCAGAAGAGGAAACCTACTCTCTGTGAACAAATTCTTGCTTCAGTAATAAAGCTTCTTTTCAGACAAGCAGCGAATGCGGTACAGATGGATACGAAGTAGTATAGTGAAGCTCTGTGGCCTTTGTGAAAGGCAGAATAGATTTTTGAATACTTGCTATAACCTTTTTCACTCATATTCTGTGAAGAAATATTGAGAAGAGGAAAGTTCCTCTTGAACAAAAAAAAGCTGTCTGCAAGGGATGCTTTCACTTATGCTTACATATATGTGGCTTCCACAGCCTGGGTGGTAGAAACTGGAACAGCATAACAGAATAATCTCAAATATTTTTGCTGCTCTGGGCTTTTTTACTCGGTCTACCAGAATCTTGCTGAAAACAAGTGTCTTAGCAGTTGGTATTTCCCACAGGATCTAGAGCTAGAATCATAGAATCTTTTAGGTTGGAAATGACCTATTAAATCGTAGTCCAACCATAAACCCAGCACTGCCAAGTCCACCAGTAAACCACGTCCCGAAGTGCCACATCTACACTTCTTTTAAATAACTCCAGGAAAGATGCCTCAACCGCATTCCTGGATAGCCTGTCCTTGACAACCCTTTTGGTGAAGAAGTTTTTCCTTAATATCTAAATTGCCCCTGGAAAAATTTGAGGCCATTTACCCTAGTCTTACTGCTTGTTACTTGGGAGAAGAGACTGACACCCACCATCTACATCCTTTCAGGTAGTTATAGAAAGCAGCTTGGTGTCATCAGCAAACAGACTGAGGACACACTGGAACCCTTTGTCCAGGTCACTGGTAAAAATATTAAGCAAAACTGGCCCCAGTACTGAGACCCGGGCAACACCACTTGTGACCCGGTAGGAAACATCTAACACTAACAGAACCACACACACAAAACCCCCCTAAAAAACAGCCAGCAGCAAACAACCTCATACACACCACTTTTTGTGGCAATGTGAAGCTTTGGCTTTTTTTGTCTAGGACCTCTGTCTCCATATAAAGCTGTGGATAAACCAAAGCCCTAGCAAGTGGCCCCCAAAAAATTGTGTCAGTATTTTGAGTGCCACCTTGTAACATGCTGTGAAAATGTGTTAGCAGCCGTAAAGCAACACAAAACAAGAGACTCTTACAAATGTAGTGTACTGGCCCTTCATGTGGCCAAAAGTTGATTCTTTTGTAAGTGAGATGGTTCAATAGGACAAATAGTCATCACGGGTGGTTTAATTATCCTTTTTTTTCCCCTAACTTTAAACACGGAAAAGGAGAAAATAATGTTTGTCGCGTATTGCAGGCTGTGAAGTTGAAGGGATGGATTTTTTCTGTGAGGAAAAAAGAAAGATCTGGTAATGTGGAGCTTGGAGAAGGCTCAGGAGGATCTGATAAAGGTAAAGAAATACCTGAAGGGAAGGTGCAAAGAAGATGGAGCCAGGCTGTTTTCGCTGATGCCTAGTGAAAGGGCAGGAGGCAATGGGCACTACCTGAAACACAGGAAGCTGTCTCTAGATCAGGAAACACTTTTTTACTATGAGGGTGACTGATCCCTGGCACAGGCTGTCTAGTGAAGTCATGGATTCTCCATTCTTGGAGATATTCAAAATTCATCTGGTTCTGGGCAGCCTGCTCTAGGTGACCTGGCTTGAGCAGGGAGGTTGGACCAGATGACCTCCGGAGGTCCCTTTCAACCCCAACCATTTGATGATTCTGTAGTTCTGTACTTAACACAGTAGTGCTAATCTTAGTTTTAGATTGCCTTGGAGAGCAAGACGTTCAGGTAGAAAATACGTTTCTTCCGGTTGCTGTTCCTCAGTGCAGGTCTGCTTGGGGGAAAAAGCATTGTTTTGCCAGGAAACAGCAGCCTCTCCTTGGGCATCTCTTCTAATCATTGGTTAGGTGTGAACTCTGAAGTTCCTACTAGCTGACTTGCATCTTATTTCTTACCAATGTAAAATTTTCCTCTAATGAGAGAAAAAAGGGGAAGTGAAGGTACAAAAATGGCAGACCAGAAGTGGTGGAGTTTTCTGTTTTCCACAAACACAGTTTTGGGGTATTTTTCAGTCGCAAAGAATTAGAGCTCCTGATAAAAAGGTGAAAAAATATGAAACTGATGGAAGAAGATTGCTTCCTCTGCAAATGTCAAGCGAACATATTTCTGTGGGATGTTTTGGAGATGGAAATTCTGTAGAGTACTTTAATTTTAAGACCATGGCATTTGTGAGTGGGGAGTGTGGGGTTTTGGAGCCTCATTTGTGAGGTTTTAGATGTGCATGGTTGTGTTTGTGTAAGATGGTTCCTACTAGATTGGGGGCTAGATATAATGTCTGTAAAAAAGAAAAAGTTATCAGAAATTTCTGTCCCCTGTAAGTGAAATAGAATAAATGTTTCCAGATATAAGCTCAGTGAAATGGTCTCAGGGAAATATCTTGTTCAACATTTATTTCCATTGGCACAGATGAAAATTGGGTTAGTATGTAGGAAGTTTTCATTGAGGCCCACAATGGGGAAACCTCTTTATTATTTCCTTGTTATTGCAATTGAACAGCAATTCCCCTCAAGCCACATATCCTATAGTTTTGTGCTGCTGTTGCATCAACCTACTAGCATACAGTTTTTGGTGGTTAAATAAGTGCAGAAAGAATAATTTCAGCCTCCATATGGAAAGGTGTTCAATGTCATACACTTTCCTGAAAACTACTTTTACCACCCAGAAGCAAAACATCAGCCTGAGTAGCTCCTTTGGTTGACCATGCTCCAGCGCTTTCTGTGCAAATAGACAAAGCAGTGGAAGTTCTGCTGGACACTGTCAGCTAAAGTCAAAAGGACAAATTTAACTCAAAGGAGTTGATCCAGCTCTCTCTTCACTGTGGAAGCAGAACCTGAACTTTAAATATCTGAATCTAAATCCCTCTTTGGATCTGTTTTGAGGGCTTTAAAATAATTTCATTCTTCCCATTGTAAAGTGCCTTTACGACTGCTCCCAGTGCCTCCATTTTTGCCTCTGAACCGCCACTGATGGGCAGTATTTAAGCTATTCTGAACTAGAGCAAGTCATATCCCCGGTGACAGGCTGATTCCAGAGGCGGTGGCAGATCTGGGATGGGCCCTGAGGTTACCACAAACCAGCAGCAGTTATTTTTTATGGCCTCTTCACCATCCTTGCTTTGTTTTCAGACCTTGATTTGACCAGAGCTTGACTTACTCTTAAAGGGGTGATTCACTGCTGGTATCCCCATATGTCCATAGTCATTCTCTCAGCTGACTTTTCACACAGCAGATGGTTTGCTTAGTTGTTGCATTCATACACCAGATTTTTTACTACCTTAATGTTGCACATTATCCGTGGAAGTGTGGTAAGCGAGGATGATGATCTCTAGTGATAATTGAAATTGAACTTCTGTGACTCTTGCTGCAACTGCGGTATGTATCTAACTTCCAGATTATTTTGCCTTATGTTGTTTTCTGTCCCTCTTCTATTTCACCAGAAGTACAGGGCTGTAATGCCAGATTTCTGACTACTATTTTCTACCAGATCAAAATAAACAAGAACAAAATTATTTTGTTTGCTAAACCAAAAGAAAGCCCTGTATAGAACTGAAGTAATAGACATAAGAATGCTGAAAATTTTGCTATCCTATTAGCCACTCAATTTCCCATACTTTAGCTGTGGAAAGTTGGGCCTCTCTGTTCCCTTTTTACATAGTAGGGAATATCACTTAAATCTCATGTCCCATTTACAGTTAAATATTTTGAAGAATGGCATTTGTGCCTACATTTAACTGCACCACAAATCTGTTGCAATGAATACAACATGGAAATAGATTTAGGTGTGCTGTATCAGAATGTGTGCTCTGTAATTTATTGCTTGTACCATGCACTGTGAAAGTTGCTGCAGTTGCAAAGTTTATTTGGTGTTGGATGTGCAAGTGCTAAAGCAAAGCATGCAAATTCAAAGCACTGATGATGTCTTAAAAGAGCTCAGATCAGACTGTTCTTCTTGTCTTCACCATTTAGAATACCTCTGTTCAAAAAATCATTATTCTCTTTCATGAGATTCTTTCACCAGTGTAGGCTACTAGACAGGTATGGATTTCAAATACGACTTCAAACTCCTGTGACATTATAAAGTTCTGTCCCCAGTCAGGTAGTAAAAATAAATATAGAAATGTGATTACCTTCTGGTCTCAAGGAATCAGTCTGTTTGTATGTCATTTTGCCTGATGACAAAAATTATTTTAAATATTTTTACATTTTAAAAGAAAATGTTTTGATAAATTTCTTTATAAAGCATTTAAGACTGAATATGTTTCTTCAAAATAATCAAATTCTGTGTAATAATATTTTCTGATGTTCTCTTGAAAAAAAGCTGCTTGGCTGGCATTGTTCTTTAACTCATCTAAGAGAGCTGTATATGACATGCCAGTGTGTCAGATTCAGGTCTGTATGTGCTTGCATATAAATTTATTAGCTGCTGTAACTAGGTGTAGTTCTACTCATTATTATTATTATAGGGTAACCTGTTTAACCACTTTCCAGTTGTGAATTCTTCTAAGGCAAAAGTAAATTTCTAATAGAAGAGACATTTTAGCTACAGAGTTACAGTTTCCTTTCAAATTACAATATTTTAACTGATTTAAAATTACTTTGTTTAGTGTGTCTCCTTGGTACTGTGTATCATATTTAAAAACACAGTAAAATCGTAAGTATTCGGAGTGACTGAGTTACAGCAGAGCATTTTGAATTTTAATGAGGTTGAATTTGGCTTTACAGTGATAAAGATGGAAACCATCTGAAATTCAAACTAGGTTTAGCAGATAAGTGGGAGTCAACATGACAATAGACTGGAGCTGGTGGGGTCGAGTAGATGGCTGAGGTCTTTCTGTCTCTCAGTTTTAACAAGCTGATGAATTTCTATAAGGGTGCTCTGGAAGGTGAGGAGGGGATGTAAACTGGCAGAGATGAATCTATGAATATTTTCCTAGAATTTTGCTTACCCCTGTGCATCATGTCTGAACAGAGACTGGCATCTCCCATTCTTTTCCTGCTCCCCACACCAGAGACAAAAGCTGCTATCCAGTGCAGTGTCATGTTCATTTCTTATGAAATTTGAGCCAGTAAGAAGGCCTGAGGACTAGCAGGCATTAAGGACATTGTCCTACATATACAGGATATCTGAGTGCTTTAACATATGTGTTATGTGAAGGAATCTTTACATTAGTGTGGAAAAAACCCTAAATCAAAATCTACCACCACCACCCCCCACCCGCCCCTCTCACTTATTGCACTGATTATGCAATAGTCTGTTATAAAGGTTTGGATATTTGGATCAAAAGGAGTCATGTAAGAAGACAAGAGTTCTTTTATTTGGTTGATTTGGGGTTTTATTTTTTCTTTGTTTTATTTCCACTGGACCTCTGAGGAAAGGGTGTTGGCCAATAATTAAGAGCAAAAAATCAGCCAAATATATCTGAGAACAGGTTCTTCTTGTACTCTGATCTGTTTATTATAGTTTCATTTAGCATTTTCCCACTTGGCATCTAGATATTAGAGGACCATAACTAGAACCTTCATCTTTTGTCATCTGGAGAGATGTTACTGATGACTTCTTGAAAGTTTTCTTTAAAGAAAATGGCAATCTACAGACCAAAAAGATCTCAGCTGTAGAAGTGTACGTCTAAAGTAGATCTAGTTTTCTTCTGGATTGTTTTCTAGGCTTGACCAATACTGTTTGTACACTTCAGTAATAATGGCTACATTAAAAAAAAAAAAAAAAAAAAAAATCAGTATTTTATCCTGACAATTACTCTTACACATTCAGTACAAACTCCCAAGAAACTGTCTCATTTTTTGAACCATTCTTTCACTTAACATATTTATTAATTCTTTAAATGACCATGGAAAAGTCTATTTGAAAAAGTAAAGCTTTGAAGTTCTAGCCCATTTTAAATTGCAGCCCAAAAATCTTTGGTTCTTAGGTCCTTAGCCACAATTTACCACACCTCAATTGAAGCAGTTATGGGATCTACCCTAATTCTATTTTTGTTTCTGTTTTGTTATTTGGTAGTTGTTTTGGGGGGGATATATGTTTTTTGTTTGGTGGGGATTTTTTAATTTTTTTTTCTACAGACCACCATGGCTAAGACCCATTAATTGCCCTGTTTCTCTGCCTCTAGCATAGAACTTGTCTTCTGTGCTGTTCAGATCAAGGCAATGCTGAAATCTCATTTACCTAATAAGTACTCAGTTTCATTTCTATTGGTAGAATGGAAGCCTTATAAATAAGTAGATGTCATTTCATGATTCATTTTGAAAAACTGACTTAAATATGAGGAATTTTAGTATAGTTTATAGTAAGTATAAATAGACTGGACATGTAATATCAATTAAAATATTCTATGCATTTCTGGGTTTAAGTGTTTACAAAAGACTGCTTTTTCAACTCAATGAATTCAGAAAAACTGTGTGTGTTTGTTAGCTTTTAAGAAATCTTTACATTGGAGGATTTTTGAGTCTAGCAAATGTGGGCAGCTCTTGTTTTGCCTGTACTAGCAGTATGACTTAGAGTTTTTGAAAGTGCAAATTCACTTGTAAATTTTTAGAGTTGCTTTATTACATTTGGGTAAAATTTTAGTGCATAAAGCACTACAGAAGATTATACTTTCTCCTTAGGTGAAACTGGCCGTAGTACTGTTTCCCAGTTAGGGTTTTGTGGAAGCATTTCTGTGCAATGTATCATAGCCTTCTTTCCATCTATCTTGCTGTTCACTTATAGCTGTCTCTCAACATGGAAGTTCTTTCAGGCAGCACTACCTTGTTGAAAAAACCTAAAAATACATAGGGCATTTTTTTGTAAAATATTGTTAGCCCAAACCTTGAATTTTCACTATGGCAGCTTTGAAATGTTTGTCTTCTATTTCCATGCTTACTGCTTGAATAGGTTCTAAACTTCTGATTCTTTCAGGTCATCAGTCTTTATTTCCAGAAAGTGGCAAATGCTACAGGCATAACAGGCAGAAGCTACTCTCATTCTCTATGTTATAGTGAATTTTATATCTTTTCAATAAAAAATGTGTTAAGTTTTGTCTAGACATATGTGGCTGTTTATGTAGAGTTGTATGTGCTGCTTTTATATAAATCCTGATGCTTTATTCTTTAGACAACATTTTTGTTTTCTTCCCTCCTTGTCTCTCTCAACCTCAGTTCTGGCAAGCAAAACCCAGTCTAAGGCAAGAGTGCTGGTAGTAGCATGTTCTGTCTTTGGCTACCTGCCTTGCAGCTCCACACTGCAGGAAAGGAAGACCTGAAAAGCCTTTTATGGAAAGCTACTAGGGCTAAAGCCATGGTAAATAGAGGTAAAAGATGAACAGCATAATAAAAACTTTTTTCACCACTGCCTCTGTAATGAGTGCTGTATTTTCGAAGTCTATAGACATAAGAAATTTAGTCTGCTAAATTAGTCTGCCTTTGGCATAATTAATCATAGAAGATTGCTAACAATGATGTAAAGGGTCATTGCTAGCAGGAAAAGTAGTCCGTACCAATTAAGAATTTGCCTAATTGAATTCTCATATTAGTAGAGAGAATCTGAAAAACTGACTAGATGGAAAAGATTGTGTGTTTGGTTTGTCAACAGTCCAACACTTGTGCTGGGAGGCATCAACAGATTTAGCTTGTGTCAAGGTCTGTTGAAGTATTTAGTTTGAACTGAAAAATAAAAACATTTGCTGTTTTTCTGTTTATAATACACTGAAATTATAGCATTGTGTTCACTTCTTATGAGGAGAATAAAACGAAATCAATGATTAATGCGTGTAGATTGAATTCTTTATATAGGATAAAACCCTTTCTTCCCTGCTCCTTTCCCTAGAGAACAGATCACTTTGTTCTATGGATTATGAATAACTTTTGTAAAACTGCAACTGAATTGGTGTCCTCTAATACAGGATACTACTTTTCATTATTTTTGTTTTGTAACCTTATATCTGGAGAGATGTCTCTGCATGGGGTAAAAAAAAAATTATCTGTAGAGGGTGACTGAAAATAAAGTGGAATATTATTTAGGTAACTGGGCACTGAATAGCAGCATTTCTGGCAGCTCCAAACCCCAAACCACACTGTAGTCCATTCCTTGGATCAGAAGACCTTTACACATCCCCACACGTATCCCTTTCTATCTCTTCCTTTTTTCTGTTAATATGCTTTCAGAGCAAGGCCTAGTATCTGTTATCTTCTTGGTGAAACCTCAGGCATGATCTTGCGTCTTCTGTATCTCTCCAAAGACCTTTCCCAATTCAAAAATTAATCTCTGGGACAGTCTAAGATTTCCTCAGGGGATGCTGCTACAGCCAATCACCCTCTCTTTGCAAGAGAAAGTGGCTGAGCTTGCTTTCATGGCAAGAAGGAGACGACCTGGGACATATCCCTATGTACAGTTTTATGAAGAACTGGTTTGTTGGTGCTCATAACTATAAAACATCCTTTTAAAAAATATACGTTAGCTAACACAAGTTGGAGTAGAAAGCTTAAAGCAGAAGGGACACCTAAATTTAATTCAACTAACAAGCAGCTTGTACTAACAAGTGAAGGAAATTATGTTTTCTGTCCTTCTGACCTCATTAGGAAACTAATTTTTGAGAACATTCTGGAAGGAATTTGTTGCATATTTTGAGTGTTCAAATACAGTAGGAATGAGGTTTCTTTACTTGTTCATTAAGGGTTAATTTTGGATTCAGCTGCAGCCCTCTCTGTTATTTCTCCCTGTTGTAAGGAGGTACTTGTTTCTGCAATCCAAGAAGGTAGAAAAAAATATGTTGTTTCCTATCACATTACTTGCTTATTATTTCTGTGGGACAGTGGAGTACTCAATCAGGGAGGTGGTGGCACCCAAAAAAAAAAATAAAGGCAGAATTAGAAGCTAGGGGAGCGAACTATTAATATCTTGTGTGCATTATACCTTCCCACTGCATGATATCTGGGGCATAGGACATGGGCTTGCCAAGCTTGACTGCTCCCTCAGCAGAGAACAAGGAATAGGGAAGATAAATCTTTTACATGCAAAAAGCTGTGAACTTTTCTTTAGGTTAACACAATTTTATTTGCTAAATTGTCATGTTTGAAGGAAGACAGAGCCCAGAGACAGAGTGACTAGAGACTCTGTATAGGTTTAATTACCCCTCTAAGCATAAAATATTAAGCACACCTGAATACTGATAAGTGACTTATCAGTAAGTGATTTATTGACCAAATAAATAATTTGGTCAATGAAAATGTCTAAAGGAGACTTGTTTCCTGCAGGATAAACAGCTTCATCAGGGTTCTCATATATTTATACTGCCCACTAGGAGAGACAGCTACTTCAACTTACCTTTCTGGTGTTTGGTTTTCTGAGGTTTTTGTTTTGTTTTTTAGAAATGTATTGTGGGTTTTTTTGGGGGGGTGTTTTTTTGATATTTTTTTTTGTTTGAGGTTTTTTTTTTTTTTTTTTTTTTTTCTTTTTGGTTTGTTTTTTTTTTGACAACAATTTTATTTCCTTTTGTATGGGGCTTTGTGCCTCAAAGCAGCAGGGGTACAAAACTTGCCCCTGTAGTTTGAGATCATGATCAGTGGGTATCCTTATGTCTTCCAAGATGTCTACTGCAGGACTAAGACTCTCTCTCTGATAGCCTCCTCTGGCACAAATCCTTGGAAATGCATGGCAGTAAACGGTTCAATGGCAATAAAAGGAGTATTCTGTGCTTGAGTAGGAAGGATAATTACAGATATTTTAAGAACTGCCTGAATGCTTCAGAGTAGTGACTCATCCCTAGGTTCTTCTGCACAACTGGTATATTTTTCTGTTGCAGCTATCTTGCAACCAGGACATTAAAATTCTGTTTATATTTGCGAAAGTGTATTCCCTGTATGGCTTAGCCTGCCTTAACAGTGTGTAAATACTGCTGAGTAAATAACAAATGAAAGGTGAGCCTGGAAAGACACTGTTCTATTAGTCATTAAAAAGCTCAGACAACTGGGATAGAATTTTCATGAATCAATTTTCTGAGAGACTTTCAGTGAAGGGTGAATGTCAGTCATCTAGCATGCTGATTTGATAATGGTTTGGATCTATTTCAGATACCTGTCTGCAAATCAGACTGAAAATGTTGAATTTGGAAGGAAAGGGAAATGAATTATTTCAGGATGTTTATGAACACCTCTAGTTACATTTTAGTTTAATAGTAATAGAAATCAGTCTTTTAACAATAGGATGACTCTCCTCCATCTCACCCCAGTCCACACCCAGAGATATACTGGATGTGAAAAGAAAAGGGAATCAGCTTAATCTTTTGATCTTTCTGAAAAGGATTTTTTGCTTTTTTAAAAAAAAAATGTTGGTACCAAAAGAAAGACGACAGCATGTGCTTGTATCTATTCTCCCCTCTTCTTTTACAGTCCCAATTTCTCTGAACATACATCACAAGATTAAAAATCATAGAATGGTTTGGGTTGGAATGGACCATGAAGACCATCTAGCTCCAGCCCTCCTGCCATGGGCAGGGACACCTCCAACTAGACCAGGTTACTCAGAGCCCAATCCAACCTGGCCTTGAACACTTTCAGGCATATGGCATCTACACCCTCGCAGGGCAGTGTTTTCCAGTGCCTTGTCACCCTCGCAGTAAAGACTTTCTTCCTAATATCTAATCTAAACCTATGTTCCTTCAGCTTAAGGGCATTCCCCCTTGTCCTGTTACTACATGCCCTTATGAAAAGTCCCTCTCCAGGTTTCTTGTAGGCTCTTTCAAGTACTGAAAGGCTGCTGTAAGGTTTCCCTTGGGAGTCTTCTCTGGTAGGGTCTGTCTTGTGGTGACTTTATGATGCTGCATCCCCTATCACCTGCTCTATGCCAGACATGAACCCTGTGCAGTTAAACTGGGTCCAGGAGAGCGGGGAGAGAAGCCTAGTGCATTCTTCAGAGTGGTTTTGTGTTCAAGGACACACACACTCCCCTGCGTTCTTACAGCCGCAGAGCCGAGGAAGCACCTTCCTGCTTTTCCCAGCTTTCGGCTCTCTTTCTCAGGAGAGAGACGGACAGTTAAAATTCTTTGCTTTTTTTTAGCTAGCCTGCTAGCTGAGGCAAGAAAGTTTTTACCCTGGGACTTTGGCTGCTTCTTCTTTTCTTCTGGACTGTTCAGCAACACCAGAACATCAGCAGGAGGCCCACACTGCAGCCCGGGGCGGGCCCACACCGAACCCCAGCTCTGGAGAGAGCAAAGCCACACCCACAAAAAGGACTCAGGTTTTCTCCAAAGTGAGAGTTTTTATTATTTAACATTATTCATTCTCTTTTGTGCCTGCATGCACCCTGCTTGTTAAATAAGCAGTTTTTTTTTTTTCACTTTCCTCCGAGAAAAAATCTTTCCGAATCTGGTGGGGGAGGGGCTGCTGAAACCTGCCTTCTATCAGAGGACGTTCATTTCAGATGTTCCTCCAAATTTTTCTCAAACTGAGACAGGTCTCAGAGGGCAGGATCCCCTCCCTCACCCTGCTGACCACACTGCTTTTGGTGCAACCCAGGACACAGTTGGCTTTCCGGGCTCTGAGCACAGATTGTCAGCTCATGTCGAGGTTCTCATCCACCAACACCCCCAAGTCCTTGTCCTCAGGGCTGCTCTTGATCCGTCCTCTGCCCAGCCTGTACTTGTGGCCCACACTTAATTTAATGAAGTTCATACGGGCCCACCCTATTTTAATGTAACACATTTAGGTATAATTCCTCTGACTTCACTAATGTTCCTCCTAATATCTTCTGAATTGTCTGAGAAGGGTATCGAATGTTAGTACTGCTGATTCAAAGTACTTGCTTTGTTATAAGTTCTGGCTCAAAGTGAACTACATTTCAGTTGTGTGCATCTATTAATAGTCTCACCTTCCCAACCTCTCCTTAAACTTCTTGTCTGATTCTTCTCCAGCAATGCCCAGCATTCTCTGAGCAGGATACCTCTGTTGCTCCATTTTTACAGTTCCTGGGCTGCAAACTTTGGGATTTATTGACTTTCAGTCTCTATGAATGCTCCAGAATAATTATAAAACTAGATCAGGCTGTTAATTTGCCTGAATGAAATTCTAGATGTTCCTAGATTTTGTTTGTGTTTAAACATGGATTTAATTTTTTTTTTAATGTAACCTTTGCAGCTTTGTTTAGTATCCAGTTACAAAGTCAGGTAACTGTACTCTTATCTGAGATAAGTTGAATCTGTTATATTTTCTTATTGTGGATTTTTCTTCTCCCTGTTTTTGGAACAAAACTGAGGCTCCTGAGCAAAGTGGTCTGTGAGGAACGGCTTGCTGCTTTCAAAGAAATAATTTGATAAATGGAGTGATAGAAGGCTTCAGGGGAGTGCTCTGTCAATTTCAAGAGGGATAAAGTATGTTTAATTAAAGTAATCTCTGTTTAGATTAAAATAAATCATTTGGTGCCAAGGGTGGGATTTTTTAATGACTATGGGATACCATTCAAAGGAGATGCAGGAAACTGATATAGTACTTAAAACTCTATTTCCTCAACTCATGATCAATCATTTAGATGATGTGCTCTGCCAAGGAAATGTTTATTAAACAGTATTCCACAACACACCAGTAATTGGTAGGAGATGTGACACTGAGGAAAGAGCAACAATTCTGGAAGAGAGAAGTTCAAAGGAAGAGAAACTTTGCAACGCATCAGAGGATTGACTGTTTTAAAGTGACTACCCATGGACCGTAGGCTGCCAAGTCCCGTCAGCACTGTAATAGTTGCCAAGAGAAGTGTCCTGCAGTAAGACAGCCTCAAAATATTTGGTCTACAGATTAAATTTAGGAGTATAAATGCTCTTAATGAGATTGGAAAAAATTAATGATCCTGCCTCCATTTGTGAGGGCAGTGTTATTGGTGCTTCAGTCTCTCACTTTTAATTTCTTTTTTTCTCTGCTTTTTTCTTTTTTTTTTTTCAGCCAGTAACTTGGCTCCAACCATTTTGATATCCCAATTTATTTCTATGTCTTGTGCTGCACAGTAGAATCTAAAATTATCTGAACTCTTCAGTGGTGGGAGCACCTGCTGTCTCAGAGCTTTCTCCCACATATAGCTGAATATTCCCTATGCTGAAATGCAGTGGGGAAACAGCTGAACAGTTCTGCAAAACTGATGAGGTGATATGTGATGCTGGAGATCAGGGAGAGTAGCACAATTTGTAACAGAAGCACGGTTTGAAGGACAGAGTTCTCCTGGAAAAGGTGTTGGTGCATATTTTCATGCCATGCAATGAGGAGCCGAAACTTAAATTTCTACAGATATACACAAATTGGAGTTAGGTGTCTTGGCTTGCCATGTTCAAAGAATGTAGGCAACAAAAGAAAGGAGGATGGCACCTCATGATAATACTTATTACGACTTATCGGGAAGATATGGCTCTTGGTTTTGTGGCTGGGTGGTCTCCTTTCTTCTCCTTGACACCAGGTCAGAGTTAATCCACTGATCTTTGTAACATGTATATACCCTAAAATGGTTCATCTAGCTGGTGAACTAAAGGTTTTCTTCATCCAGGTAATGTCACTGATGAGGCTGGGTCCTGTACAGTTCTGCACTGCTTCTGTGAAATAAACATGGAGCTGCTGCTGCTTCTTGTGTACTACACAGAGCTTCTAGGACAGGTATGATTTTGTAAAGGTTCTGCAGCTCTGCTTGGCTTCATTCTGCACTGAAGAAGCCATTTACCTGTTGGCATGTAGCATCCTCTAGCAAGATGTACCGTGAACAAACCTGAATCAATAGGGCGAACATTTTCTGCTCTGAGGTGTGGTTTGGTTAATTCTCCATCCCAGATTTGAAGATGAAACACTAAGCTGAGTTTGGCTGGATTCCTGATGTGCTCAGTAACTTTGAGAATTGAGTTTTTACATATAAAATATTTGTGCGTGATTTGCCTTTAATGCTCTGTGTCCAAGTGTGGTTTAGTTGCTGAGGGTAGTTGTACTGGAAATTTGGTGCTTTTTAAATAAAAAAGATAGGGCAGTGGTGCTGGGCTGTGGATTATTTTTTGTGTCGAAATTTCCTTGCTTGTGCTATTTAATCCCTATTGTAGTTTGGGAGAGGTAAACCCAAATTTAGTTCTGCCAAGATTCTCTAAACCACACTGCTGCCTATTCACTCCCCCTCCTCCTCTTCTGCCCTCATGGGTGGCTGGAGAGGAGAACTGGAGACACAAAAGGCAAAGAACCAAGGCTAAGATAAGAACAATTCATTGGAAACAGCAATAAGATAAAAGAATGAACAGTAACAGAATCAGTATTAATGACAAGATTGTGCATGGATCCTTCCTCTTCTGGTGAAGAGCTGTGAAGTTTAGTGATCTCAACACTTATTCCGATTTTGTAATTATCTGTATATTTTACACTCCTCATTTCCTTACGCAAGAATAGTCTTCCTACACTTTTACAGTAAAATCATTTTTTATAGAAACATTGTAGGAATAGCATATCTCCTGAAGTTCTTTTAAACTCTAGTAATAAACACTTGCAATTCTGACATTCTAATATTAAAGCCAAAATGGCAAATGTGATAGTGGACTGCTTTCATCTGACCCTCTCTCTGGTTTTTACTTCACAATCAAGCCCTCCAAGATGATCAATTCACAGTAATTTGTTTTCTACAGATTGGTCCACTCTTTTCCGAGCCAGTTTCATAGTTTTGGGGTTAAAAAGAATGTGTGCTGGATATTTCTATATTAGTGCCCTCAGGGGGTTACTTGGTAGCAGGAAACAAGTGTCATGGCAACTGAAAGAAAAGCCTCTCTCAAAGCTGCCAGCCCAGCATGGTTCTCCATGCGTGGCTCTTGCCATTCTGAACTGCCATTAAGAAAAGTGCTCCTTGGGGTTTTGTTCATTGTTTTGTTTTTTTGTCCCCTGCAGCAGTCTTCAGTAACTTTCTTCAATTCTTGCTACTCACTCACTCTAAAATTGGAAAAAAAGAATCTTAAAGTTAAAAAATGGTGGTGAAATAAGAGATGTAAGCAAATCTTAAAAGCTATGGTCCTGGCCTAGTAGAATGAAAAGTAACAAGGATTATCTGGAAACCAGTAGGAAATATTGGTTTTTCAATTAGGCAAAAATAACTCAGAAATTTATTCAGTCTAAAACATTTACAAATTAACTCTTTCCCCTTTATACAGGCAGAAATTGAACCAGCATGAATTCTCTCAATTTCTTAAAGCTTTTCTTTAATGTGCGTCCTTGCTATGTGTTTGAGTTTCAACCCCTTCATCTGTGGGATTTTAGCAATTTTGCAAGAAAATATTCAAACGCCAGATTAAAAAGCAAGACTGCAGAGCAAGTCAACATAGACAATCCTAACTAGTCCTTGCCCTGGTACAGAAATAGTGCCATTCTCTTGTGTTTTCACTCTTTGGGTCAGTCTGCATTGTGATGTTTGAGTTAAATAACTGAGGTCAAAAGCAGAAGCGGGTTCAAATGGGCTATTTGCATCCGTTAAATATAAAGCATTACCTTCACAGCAACCTTACTAATTTGCTGATGGCTCAAAGACTTGAGAGAAAGGCATATCTGAAGAAATCCTAATGTTAACCTAAGTGCAGTGGATTCTGAATTGAATGAATAAACAACCAAGCAGGCTAGAAGCACAATGAAAAATTGTTGCTTGATTGTGCAATTCTGCTGAGTTTAAAGCCATGTTAGAGTGCTGTTTACAGTCAGAGGAGACTGATGGAAAATTTGTTTGGTTCAGCATGGCTGGAAGCAGTTGTGAACACTTCACAGATTTGGCTGCTGAGTTGGAGGGTCTTCGTCTTGTCAGCAAAATTTTTGGATGCTTCTACAGCTTCAAGATCTGTCTGCTGCAAGAATTTGCAAATCTGCTCACTTTTGGTAAAAAACTTTTGCAATGGAGAGCAGGGTTAGGATGAACTGAGCTTCTGTTTTGATAGTCAGAAACTGGATGTCTGCAGACTATTATGTCTGCCCATTCTGTGTTTCTTCCCAGGGTGAATTACAGAACCACTCTGGTGGGAACCTGCTCCTGGAAATCATCTGGTCCATAGTCCACTCCTCCCACCCCAACTGGATCAGAGAGGGGTGTTAACCTACAGGAGGTTGCTCAGGGCTGTGTCCAATCTGATTTTGAATATCTACAAGGACAGACATTCCACATTGTTCTCATGTTTGATCATCTTCAGTGTAAAAATGTGTTTTCTCAATTCTAAATAGGTTTTCCTGTATTTCAAGTTACCTCCCACAAACTTCAAGAATTTACAACACCTGTTCATCACAGTAGGGTGATGTTCCCACTTGATGCCTTGGAATTTGAAATCATCTCTAGAGACAAGGGCTACAGATCAGAAATTTCTCCTGATTGCCTGTAGAATAACTCATGCTCCAAGAGTTAGCCATTTTCATGGCTATTCACTAGACTTGTTGCAGTGTGTACAGATTTCTCTTGTACTGGGGAGCCCAGATCAGACTCAATGCTCCAAACTTCCCTCAGCAGTGTCAAGTAGAGAGGATGGAATACCTGCCTTGACCTGCTGGTAATGTTTCCCTAATTCAGCTCAGGGTACTTTTGGCCTTTTCTGCAGGGGCATATTGCTGTTATCTGTTCTATTTGTCCTCCATTGCACCGGTAAAGCTGGGTTTTGGCCAGTCAGAATCCAGCATGTGCTCGTGGATGGGTTTGTTCCTCCGTAGGTTTGGGATCTTGCATTTTCATTTGTTGAACTGCCTGAGGGTCCTGTCGCCTCCCTTCTCCAGTCTGTTAACACTCTTCTGCATAGTAGCAAAACAGCCTGATGTATCAACCACTCCTCCTAATTCAATATAAACTGAAAACTTGTTAAAGTTGCACTCTTTCCTATCATTAATGGGACTTGTCATGAAGAGGTTCAATTATATTGATCTCAGAACCCATCTCTTGGGAACACCAAGCAACTGCCTCCAACTGAATTTCAGTGCCACCGATGACAATCTTGTGAGTCCAGCAGTTCAGTCAGTTTTCAGTCCAATTCTCTATTTACCTACCCCATAATTCATCAGCTGTCTATAATGTCATGGGAGATAGTGTTAAAGCCTTGCTAAATGTGTTACAAGCAACATCCATTACATCCCATTCTCCCTCCTTCCTGATCCCCCAAGCCAGTCCCATGACCTTGCGAAGATAATTGGAGTTCATCTCACAATGGTGTTGGCCTACTCCTTCTGCACCCATGAGTACTTCCCATCAAGCCAACATGTGTTCAACTTGTGTAAGCATTCACAAACTTGATCCTTGTACATCAAAGAGATGTCTTCTTTGTCCTCAGAAATTTGTTGGTAATACTGGCATTTCAGAGAAATTGCTATGTTTTGCCTTTTCACTGATATCCAGCATGCAGTTCTAATGTCCATTAAGCTGATGAGATTCCTGCCATTTGGATCAAGCAGTGTTCATCTGAATGCTCTGAAATTTCAAAAATGTATTTCAATGAGAGAAATAGTGGATGTATTTACACTCATTTTCCCCCCTGCTCTGCAGAAAGCTCTCCAGAGCAATGATTTTTAGGTTCACTCCATTAAATTTAGGTTAGGTGTTTTGGGCAGTTGTGTCAGTGGTGAGTTGGTGCTTGAACTGAAGGCTGAAGGAGTCTAAATAAAGCTAAACTAAGGCTTTAGAAAAATGGAATTTGGCAGGGAAGAAAAAAAAACGGGGGGGGATTTGTGAAATCTAAGTATTACCAGTTACAAATAGGTGGAGAAAGTGCTCTGACTCAAACAGGCCAATGGAAAAGAAATTAAATTCACTGATAACTGCCTCAGGCTGGACAGGAAGGTCATCTATATCTTACAAGATTCTTTTGTTTGTTTTTTCTTTGCCATTACTGTTCAGTTGGGGAGCTAAGAGTTAACTTAAATGTATGCACTGGGAAGTCCAATAAAGCTCTCTCTGCAGAATTAGCAGTGTAATTCTGTTAAATCTGCAGTTTACTGTGAAAAGTGGCACTTCTGCATGCTAAACTCTAAATCCAGATTAGAAGGTGTTCATGAATAGTGAACAAGTCCTGTTAGAATCATCCTACCCTGTTTTACTTTTCTGGAACTGTGGGTAAATTAATCTCAAAATCTTACATAACTTTGCCTCTGTGAATAAAAAGCAGGTTGAGCAATGGTAAGCCACTGAAATTGTTTTTGGGTTTTTCAGTGTGTTATTTTGGTACTGGTTGTGTACCTTTATTCATCTATTATGATCTTGAGTTTGTTGCTGTCAGTATTTATTTGGTTCTGTGGGTAGCTGTGGCTCTCCATCAGGTTTATGAGTGCTTTTGTATGAAGTAAGTCTTATCAAAACTTCATCAGGCTATCATGGTGATGTTTTGGGGCTTTAGTTTAGGTTTTTTGGTCACAGTAATAATAATACTGCTAATATACTTCCTACTAATGATGTTATTAGTAAATTGAATTTACCAACTGGTCTGTTTGACTATAAATATTTCTCTACATTTGTTAAATCTGCTATTTTTTGTCTGGGTATGGCAAACCTGATTGAGCTGCTATTAAATTATTGAAAAAACTGAATGTAATGCAGCAGCAATAACAAGCTCTATGGTGATCTACCAAGTGACAGGCTCTAGTTAGTTTCTTCCCCCCTTTTTAGTTTATTCTTTGGTCTAATTGTCTGTGTCAGAATAGTTTAGACTGCTAGCTGTAGCATGGACATGGAGGAACTGAATATGGACTTCTGACACTACTGTAATATCTCTGGTGTAGCTTTGAGGCTACTATTTGGCTTAGATTTTTTTTTTTTCAAAAACCAATAATAATTTTTAAAAAAGTATTCCAGATCTTTGTTTAGCATATAATAACTAATGTGTCTCTTGTTCAACTTTTCCTCTTGGCTTGGAGAAAGAGCCTCAGGGGCAACCTTATTGTTCTCTACAACTACACAAAAGGAGGTTGTAGCCAGGTGGGGATTCTGTCTCCTCTACCAGGTAACAGGTGACAAGACCAGAGGAAATGGCTTCAGAATGCACCAAGGAAGGTTTAGATAGGATAGTAGGAAAAAAAATGTTCACTGGAAGGATTTGCAGGCATTGGGATAGAATGCATAGGAAGGTGATGGAATCACCATCTCTGGAATTGTTCAAAATGCAACCACAATGTGGCACTTGGGGATGTGATTTAGTGATGAACACTGTGATGCTGGGGTTAGTGGTTGGACCTGATGATCTTAGAGATCTTTTTCAACCTTAATGATCCTATGATTCTGCTACAAACATGTTATTCTTTAAAAAAGCCCACGCTACATTCTTGCTAGGATAAACTTCATTTAAGAAGAGAAGTGATTAGCGTTCTATTCTTCAGGTAGACTTATGTAGAGTAGAGATACACTTCCCTTCCCCTCTTTCAGGAGGCCAGTGAGGTGAGACTATGTGTCATTCAGCTAAAGGCTGCTGTGCTGTAATTTGTCGATCACGGAGCTTCACATGAGGCACTGAGCGTCCACTGGCACTCCCAGACAAAGACAAGGATTTTTTTCTTCTCTACTGGGTGCTAAACTTATCTTCATCTCTAGCCTGAGCTATTTGGTGCTGTTTTCCTTCTCCCCTGCCACTTTTCAAAGTCTTTTCCAGCCTCTGTTAAATAGTTTATTTTTAACCAGTTCAGGAGTGTTGTTCAGGCTCCACTCACAGCTTTCTACCTAAAATGATAATCTTTGAGACAACCAAGGGTAAGAGCACTTTGATTTATAATTTACAGGAAGTGTGTACTTGTAGGTGTGCTGATGAATAGCTCTTTGGAGATAATAGAAAAGTATTAACTTTCAAACAGAGTGCTGTCCTTGCTAATATCAGTACAAATACATGGCTTCAGAAAGTATGCTTTTGTATTGTTCCCTCAATTAAAATTGGAAAAAAAGTTCCCTTGGGGAAAGAGAAACACATGTAGATCCAGCTAAGAGAGTTTCTTTACTTAGAGCACATCTAAATTATTCCTAGATACCAAGGTGATTCCTATATACCAAGTCTGAATTTTACTTCACTTCTTATATATGACTTCATAATAATTACAGTATCTGGGAGTATGGCAAATGCAGCATGTATTGTAAAGCAGTGGACATAAAAACAATAAAATCTCCTTGAAATTAAAATATGCCTTTCTCACGGGCCACATGAAATACCGTATTCAGCTGTGGTATTCCTCCATCACAAAGTCTGCGTGAGGAAACAGAAGAACAATAATTATTCAAAAATTCTTGATGCTTGAGATAAACTGAATGTAAGCATATGGAAATATGGAGCAAGGCATGCAGCCATGACAGGAGAAGGATGAAATCTCTTCCTCAATCATTTGACTCAAGTGAGGGCTACCTCACTTTGCTGGTGCCAGTCTGGGATGCTGCCACACACCCTAGTTAGGTCTGCTCTATTCCTTTTTTTCTGGTAATCTGCAATGATGTTGGGCTAGGGCAAAAGGATAGTCTCAAATTTCTGTCCTTTTGTTTTGTGTCCCAATGAGACAATCATCTTTCCATGGCTGACAATGGAAATAAGCAGCAGTTTGAGTGGTGTGGCTTTACTTTGCTGCTGTCTTTCTTTTTCTGCAAAGTAGTTGTTATTTGTAACAGAGTTGCAATCAACATAAAGTGCCCTGAATCATGAACAATTAAAAACCCATTATATTTGAGCCACAACTTCTGACTGTGAAATAGTCCATGACAGGTTGCAATGGGCATACTTCTTGTGCTGTAGTAACTGATTACGTCTACTTTCTTTTTTATTATTTTCGTGGTAACTGGAATGGGATTCTCTGAAAGTCAGATGCTGCTGTGCAGTGCTTCACTTTACTCTCATAATCCACATCATCCCCTAATAAGATAGCTTCAAAACTAATCAGAACCCTTGACTGCAAGTCTCATTAACCCACTCTCTGCCTCAGGTGCTTATTAAGCATTCTCCTCTTGTATGTTTGACTCTTGAGATACAGAAGTGAGGAGTGCAACATGGTGTAAAAATGCTGTAGTGAACTTTTTTTAAATGTCCTGACTGGGGGAAAAAATAACAGATGTCTTATCTCATTGCATCTTTCAAAACAGAGGAGCAGTCAGTGCCCTGATTTATTTTAAAAAGGAGGAAATTACCTGAGCTACAAAATCGTGCTGCTGACCAAGCTACACTCAGAATAGACTATCATGGGATGAATTAATGAAAATAATGTTGTTGGACAACTTACAGTACAGACCCTGATCTGAAAAATAAAATTAGGCAAGGAAGAACTAGTGCAGGATGGAACTGGAATGCAAGCAACTTTGTGGCTGGAGAAGAGAATAACTTCAAACATCAATGTCCCATGGTGGGGGAGTGAGGTGTGGGAGCGGTGGAACAGGGAAGGAACAAAAACTCATGATCCTGGGAAAACAGGATATCAGTATTCTCTGTGATGGATGTGTTATCAGTATCTGCCATGCTCCCGTTCTTACTTTTGTCAGCTTTACCAAGATACTGTGCAGTGATGATGGATCATTCACAGCCTCATACATTATGTGTCTGGCTTTACTAAACAGTTAGTTGGGATATTAAGTAATACTACAAACATCTGAGCCCAGGAATTTGATATGCTAAGGAGTATTTAGTTTTCTTTGACTCTTTGGCTACCAATGGCGTTACCCACTGTCTGCTGTATGTATCTCTGTCGTCATTTACCAAGTGTTGTCTGCATTAGTCACATCTTATTTACATCTTGTATTAGAGAAAATAAAAGTTTAATTCTACCCAGTCTGTGTGGGACAAATATTTGGACTCTGAGGATAAAAAGCAAAATCCCTGTAGGAACAGAGTTAAAAAGTAATGTGTCCCCTAATTTTACAATGCCATCCTTTCTGTTGAATATTGATGGTTTTTTTCACACTTCTCATTGAAACCTGTGATTCCTGTACTATTGATATCGCTGTTGGAACCTATACTATGTTAGGGTCTATGTCTTGTCTGGCCTGTAAGCAGACAGCCAGGTCCTGTGTCAAGTGATCTTGTTTCCAGGTGTGGTACAGATGTATCACCCACACAATCAGGTAGGAGGTCTTAGATCTGTGTTGTCTCACCTGTGAAAATGGCTGCAACGCTTAGCAAGAACTCTTTGGAAGTAAGTGACTACCATGTAGTATACTCATAAGAGGAGTGAAATGCTGAGCCCTGAGTGCTGTTATGGCAGTTCTTTAAAAAATATTTTTGTAGTTAAATGTTCCACAAGTTTTCCTTGATCAGCCTCCATCTGTTTTGGATTATGTCCTTTTTCACTTATTTATAAGCATTTCTTTATGCTCATCACCATTAATTAGATAGCAACTAATTGTAGCCAAGAATCAATTTATCCAGCAGCAATTTATCCTGACTAAAGCAGAAAAAAAATTAGGAGTGGAAGTTGTATTTTTAAGGACCAGATGATTTAGTTTCAGAGGTCTTGATCAAATTAAATGGAGGATCAAATTAAGTGCCAACTGGTGACTAAATTACACTGAAGACGCTGTACTCACAACAACTAGTTTTCCCATGCAAATGCTTATGAGGTGAAAATGGGTAGTTATTTAGAGCTGTAGCAGCTGTGTCCCATATTTTTGACTCTCTCTCATTCATCTGTCTCTCAGTCACTTTAGAGGAAATATTGCTTCTCCAGGAGACACATTCAAACTGCCCTAATGCAGCAGTTTGGTCTCTTTCCAAGAAATGCCATACAAGTAATGCAGTCACACTGATTCCTAACTGAGTCAGTAACTAAGGAAAGCAAGCACATCAGAACTGCCGCTATATGAGTTATACAATTGGCAGGAATACAAAACATAGACAGCTGAGCAGAAACATTGTATAGCTTTTCCTATCAAATACTGCAAGAATCTCTTGTTCACAGTCTTAGTATACATAGTTTTAAAGCAACGCAAATTTTGTCAAATAGCTCAACATTTTTCATTCAAAAATGTAATTGATTTAAGCGCAGTATGGAGTTCTGTACTTTTGCTGGGAGAGGGAATAAGCAGAAGAAAATGAAGTGCAGTCTTGTAATGTGAGATATTAAAACCAAAACTGCAAATGGAGAATAAAATGTTTCATTGAGAAGTACATTAATGTTCACACTGTTGTTTTTCTGCTCTAGTTGCACAAGGCACCTCAGGCCAAATGCCATCCATGGTGCCTGCCTCTCCTTTATGCAGTCATATGGGGTCAAGCAGAGTCACTAATTAACAGCTGGTAGAATGAAGTCTAATCAGTAAGTCCTGACAACCATTTTGCACCAATCACTTTAGACAGCTTTATGCTCTCTAAAACCCTGCTGGAGAAAACAGCTGAGCGCTTCTGTCTGAGTCCAGTGGCAGATTTGTATCCATAGATGCAAGAAGTGTGAAAGCTTCCTTCTAGTCTCCCATGCCTTCTCATTTGCCTGTGCAAGCAGCAAATCCTGTGAATCAGCTGAGTCAGTGTTTTCAGTCTCCAAAGGTGTCTTTTGTGCTGATCCCTTAGGGAGGAATATCTTTCTTGTGAAATGGCTGAGATGGAAATTCCATTGCAGTGTGGGATTGCTGGTGTGACCCTTGCTTTTAGCTGTTTATTAGAAAGTCAAAGATAACCTATTTCTAGAGAAGAGAACATGACATATCTATAAAGAAACTTTGAATAAATCAACCTTGGTGTGAGGGCTAAACATAAAATACTAGAGCGAGATTGACCCAGAAGTTTGCCTATGAGATGAGAGTTCAGTGGCCATTGACTCTCTCTCATAATCCTGTGCAGTCTGAAATTTGGGTCTAGGATTGTTTGGGGTTCATCATCTATACGGAGGGTTCATCCAGTGATCATGAAGTTCTCTTCCCCTTCACCCAGGCTTTCTTGACTGTCCTGGACTGCAAGCAGCGCTAGTAGAACAAGCAGCCAGCACGTGTGAGATTGTCAGTGTTTGATTAAGGAGGTTTCTGACAGGAGTCACTGTTCCTTTCTGATGTAATACTTGTGTTGTTTGGACCCTACACGTGGTGTTTAACAAGAGCTCAGGAGAGAATGGCAGTTAGGGTAAATAGAGAGCAAGGCTGAATCACTGTCGATTTGCAGCTGATGGTGTATTGATTTAAGGAAAAGAATGTTGAATTTATTGCAAGAGGTGACAGTATAAAAGCCGGATAGCAAAGTTAGCAAAACTAATGGGATGTGTAATGACTAAGGAAAAAAATTATTGAGAGGTGTGAT
Organism: Dicrurus megarhynchus; assembly: GCA_013399195.1. Taxonomy (NCBI): domain Eukaryota; kingdom Metazoa; phylum Chordata; class Aves; order Passeriformes; family Dicruridae; genus Dicrurus; species Dicrurus megarhynchus. The sequence goes on from VXAD01008914.1 coordinate 1,827,033, forward strand.
AAACTTTCAGGTACAGAGTAACTTGGTAATGTTCCTCTCAGTTTACTGTGATAGATAATTGCAGTTTAGGATGTTCTTGGCTTATTTGTGACGGACCTTAAGTTAATGGGTCATGAAAATTGTAAAATATAAAAGGGGTAACATTTAAAAAAAAATATGGCAACTCTTATTGTTACACCCATCTGGATTTTGGATTCTAGTGTTTGTCCTAGTTATTAGGAGAATCTGTACGGTAGTCAATAGACTTATTTAATTGACACATTTTTATTTACTAAGTTGTTCTAATGCTTCTCTCAGCTTTGTGATGCAAGTTTTAGCATGCAGTGCTGATATTTACAGTGTGTTGCAGAAATTTACTTACTTAAGTGATAGAAAAAAGGGGACACCACCTTTCACCTGTGGAGAGCTGCTGTTTTGTAGTAGCTTTCACTGATCTGTGCAGTACAGCTGTGAAAACGTTTTGGTCATTTTCCTAGGAAGAGAGATCAAATTCTTGTGGGTTTTCATGTCTGTCACCAAAATCTGACTGCAGCCATGAAAGGACAGTCAAATTTCACTCTTGTGCTATGTCACTCTGTTGCTGACTTAATGAACGTTGTCACTCTCTCCAGGCACCTGGGACAGCCAGAGGGTTAAATCCTAGCAAAGACATTTTTCCCCTAATTTCTTAGATTTTTGGCATTGCTTCTGAAATGTTGGCAATAGACAGCCTATGGTTTTTCAAATTGCCCACTCTCAGCAGACATCCTGATTTAAGGTGGCCAGCTGTTCATCATTACTCAGGGCCCTCATTAAACCCCAAATCTGCTGGACTCATCATTATGCTCAAGTTGTGGAGTAATGTTATTTGTAATGCAAATTGGAGTTTAAAGACAATGCTTAAATTTTTTTAAAGGTCTTAAATTTTAATCGGGTTTCTTGTCAGCTGAAATAATTTTCATAATGCTAAGATTTATGCAAAGTAACCAATTATTTTTTATGATTTTACTGAAGATTGACATAAAATTAACTCTTAGTTAACAATCAGTCATTTTAATATAGTTATTCAATTGCAGTGACTTGAGAAATAGTAGTGAAATGACTGCGTATGGTACTGCTTATATTACTGACTATATATTTTTTATAGTAAGAAATCAGCAAAATCTAAACATATGGATTAATCTCACTATATTAGCCTGGACATTATGGAAGTGCTATTGCTATGTCTGTGACTTTATTGTTAAAGATAAAGGTTGTGATTATTTGTCCTGCAACTACTGAAAGTACACACTGTCTTGCTAAGATTGCAGTAGTGGGACAAGGCAGTCAGCAACTTCTTGGTGCTCTGGGGACATCAGGGTATTTTGATTAATGCTGGACTGCACAGAGAACAGTGGGTATGAATTAGTCTCAATTCACTGTTTTACAGCAGCAATATCAGAATGGTACAGACGTAAAAGGATGGTGTTAGAGTTTGGCCTGAATCTGCTTCTTTTTCTGGATTTTGTGAAGTGTAGCAAAAACTTGTATTAGAAAAGTATTTGACAGGCATTTTGCATTAAAACCAAAAAGACCCAAACAAACTAAAAATAGAAAATGTTTTTTGTGTTCCAAACCCACACACTAGAAGTATAACACATGCGCAGAAGTGGAAGGGCCTCAATGATATCAACGGTGCAGTTTGGCTAGGTTTGTTGGGTGCGGTGGTTTTGGTTTTGGTTTGGTTTTTAATGTTTACACTGCATAAACTCTCAGTAGGGAAGAAATAGCATTAGAAACAGCATAACATTTGGTCTTTTTTGGTTTCTATGCCATTTAAACTAACTCTTCAGTTATCTTCATTGTTCCCTAAATACATTTCTTATTCTAGTCTGAACATAGCCAGACAAAGTTTTAAGGTGCTGTGAGTTTCACAATTTTTTGTCTACTAAATTGAAATGTCTTCTGTCAAGTTTCTATTCTGTCTGTATGTTGATATACAGTTGAAACAAACGTTAATATTCTCTCTGACAGCTAAATACCCTGAGCTTCTTTGAGTGTTCATTATACAGCATGTTTTCCAAGTCTTCAGTCATTCTTTAGGTTATTTTTTTATACAGTCATATATTGCCACACTCTTTTTTTGGTAAATGCACACTGGATCTGAACTCTTATATAATGCTTATTACCGGGGCACAAAGGGCTTGGGTCTTTACCCTGTATTTCAGAATTGATGCTGTAAAGCATCTTCTTTCACAGCAAGTTTCATGAAAACATTTTCTGGGATACTTAGATGTCTAGAACTCTGCAGCAAAGGACTTTGGATGATAAACTTGGAAACAGAGGTTGTGTGGTTGTGTCTAACACCTGGCCCAGAAGTCTGTCTTTTCAGAAGATGCATTATTTTATGCTTGAGGAGAGGGGAATTTTTAAAAACTGTTTAGGACGATCCAAATGTGTTGCTGTCCACTCTCTGTTTATCTGTAAATTTATTGCCTAGAATCTGGGATGCCTCTCCCCTCCCTTGAGCAGTCGATTTAATATCTAGGAAGTGTGTTAGGTCTCAGAACACATATCCAGAAATGTTGCTGTTCAACCATAGCTCTACATTTAAAACAACATTTTAAGGTCTATTAGTTTGGGAGGTTTGAATCTGTGTAATGCATGCCATGCCGATCTTGCATAATTATAGCTCATTAATTAAGGTCAAATCTAATACTTTACAGAAATCTATTACGTTAACAAGTTTACCCTCCTATCAGCAAAAGCTCATTTGAAAGCAAGATTTAGAATTCAGAAGCCCATGTTCATTGTCTTTGATTACATTGCATTCCTTTTAATACCTAACAGTGCCATAAATTAGTCATTTCATTATTTTCTTGGGATTGGTGCCAGGTCTACTGATTGCTGATGTTAAACCAGTCAGCCCATTTGCCTTTGTGAAGTATTGTTCCATCACTGCTTTATTTCCTTGTACTGCTAAACTTTTTAGGCCTCCAGAAGCTACTGAAAACCTACTTCGGTGGTTCAGGTTACTTCTCAGCCAGATCTTTTTTGTATGACTGCATTCATTTTGTGGCTTCTTTTGCTCTGCTTTCCTGAGAACTTTATTTTTGAAATGTTAAACTGGCATTTATATTTCAACAACAACTGAAGATGATGCAGAAGTATTTTGTTATCCTTAAAGGACACAAATACTTTTCAGTATTCCTTTGCAAATTTCAGGAGAAAAATTTTTAATACATCTGCTCTTTTTCATATTATCATACATAACTTGTAATCCATAGGCACTATTACTGAAATAATTTGTGTCCTTGTTGTGTTTAAAAAATCTTTGAGTGCTACTCAGAGAGTTACTTTTATGTCTATTTTTTGCTGCATAAAATTTCTGTTCTTTCTAGCTTTTAATCCATATTCCATGTTATAATGCTATCGTCTTCTTTGTGTGAATGTGTGTGTATTGACAGATTTTTCTTGTCTCTCTAAAAGTGACTTCTTAATCCATGTGATTTTCATTCAGAACAGATGGTTTGTGACTTTTGAGGACACCTCCTAGTTGTTTTAAATCGTCTTTAGCTATTTTAACTATAATTTGCATTTTTTTCCTTCTCTAGGGTGAGTAGATGTTTTCAGGCTTCGCAAAAGGATGTGTTTACAACCATTACACTTAGATTACTAAGTTTCACTTTTAAACCTGTATGTAACAAGATAGTGACCTGTGACTCTAAGCAATGGTTAATTCTCTTGTTTTGTGAATTTTTCATCTGTCCAGGTGATGGCTTATGTAGAATGACCATGTGTTGGATGTGGAATATTTGTGAGTCAGATATTCTTAATGTGCAACAAGTACAAATTGCAGAATATTTTAGTTCTAACATTATATGACCTCTAGTATTTGAGGTTTAAGCCTTTTTTTCTCTGCAACAGGTGACTTACAGAGGAATTTTATGTTGTACTCCAGCATACAGTGGTGGTCTGTAGAGATGCCACCTACTATTTTAGATGGTGACCATTTATCTGTAAATGTTTGGGAGTTCTTGTTTCAGAGGTGAGATAGACTTGGAGAAGAGCAGTACTCCCCACTTTCCTTTACCAGCTGATTGCTATTGATTGCCCTTAAATAATTATATTTTAAAAACATTCCACTTTTAATTCACTGACTTTTAATGCTAACTAGTCTGGGTTGAGGTACATGAGGATCTCTTGTTTCTGTAAATGGGTCCTTCACTGGTAGTGTAACCATAATTTCTTAATTTTCAGGCCGTATCATTGGTACAGCATCCCACTGTGGGCAATTTCTGAAACACTTTATGGCACTTATTTTTCTTCCAAGAAGTTCCCTGAAGTGCATATCTGTATTTCTTGAGTACACATGGGCTCAGAGAGGAAAGAAAGTTAATCCTGAGGGCAAAAAGCCCCACTGATGTAGCGGAGAGAGCTATCAGTGTGATTTTGTCCTTGCAAGTTTTCTGTGTGTAAATAATAAGAGGAAATTCAGGAGATTATATTTGTTCAAGTAGATGCTGATTCAGACAAGAACTTGAGTGTGTCTCATCCTCAGAATGCAAGAAGGCTCATCTCTATTCAACAAAGCTTTTATGTCACCACTTAGAGATAGGCACATGCTCAAGTGCTTCACCAAAATAGAAATGTAATTATTTTCTGTGCGTTGACTTAAAACACTTTGCTTAGGCTAGCACTTGTCATGTCTTCAGTAATCTATTCCTGATTACTAAGCAAACCCCACAGTCCTTTCCAGTGAAGGGTTTAGGGCTGAGTTTTACAAAACACATACCTGTCTGTGCCTCTGTGTTTGCAGTAGTGAACTTCAATGACAGATGGAGAGCTCAGGTGGGGAACTGCAAGCGATGGTTAGCAAAAACCCTTGTTTGCTTTCCTTTTACCTGTTTAATCAAATATAATATCAGACCTGATGGATTGTTTTATATCAGTGCTAGGAAATAGCTTTTTTACATATTAAAAGTGCTGCCTTTGGAAAATTCTTTTTGTCTGTTGTTTGGGTTTTTTTGCTTTTGTTCAATTCAGTTTTTGCAGTGCTTGGGTTTTGTTGGGGGTTTTTGTTTGTTTGCTTCTTTGTTTTTTTTCTAGTTGGGCTTGATACAATGTTTGTGTTGTTGTCCTCAGCTGGATTATTCTGGAAGAAAGAAACTGTAGTAACAGAGTACGGAGCCTTTGCTTAATTGCTGAGGCTTATATGCAACAGGGCAGTGCTTCTATTCATTCCCATAGCAGATTAAAAAAAAAAAAAAAAGTGGCATTTTTCAAAGCCTCCTAAGGTGATCTGAGTAGCTTATCCCCCAAAAGTGTTAGATTCTCCCAAAATAATTAGATTCTAAAAACAGTCCTTGTCTTTTTTTTTTTTTTTTTTTTTTTTTTTTTTTTTTTTTTTTGAGGTGTCTATCTGTCAAAAGTCAAGTCAACATCAAAAATTTTCTGGGCTGCATTAGAGGTAGAGTACCCTTGGACAAGGTGCTGCTCGCCCCCCCCAAAAAAATATCTGTATATGACATCTTCTTTTAATGTAGAAATAGAGAGAGGGCGTGGGAGAGTTTTGCTCCTACAAGAGTTTTAAAATAAAAATATCAATGTCTTATGAAATGTTGCACCCTAGGAAAGTGGCAATGCTGCAGTTCATATGTTATATTACAGAGTTAATGTGTCCTCTCCTCTGAATGCTATCTGGGCACTTAGGGATTCATTGAGTTGTGTTGTTTTTCAGCATGTAATCCTCAGTGAGTACATAGCTCCCATTATTTTTAGGATGAGTTCATGCGCCTAGTTCCTTGTGCTATGCATGTTTTTCTGCTCCTTACATTTTAAAACAGGTTGACTTGTTCTTTATACACATATTCTGCTCTGTGCCCTGTGAATGCTGTGTATCTTTGTGGTTCCTCACAGACCATACAAAGTATTCCCAGTACTCTCATGATTGAGTGGTAACAGACTTGTAACCTTTAACTTGCAACAGGCTCACCTAAAAGCGAGTCCATCAGCTCCTGATTGATATGAGCCAGTGCATGTCTATATTACCTCAAGCTGCTCCACAAAAATATTAGTATTTTGTTGAATTCCTGCTAATATTTGCACATGTTCTTGTAATATATGGGTTTGTCTGTACTAACACCAGCACTTTGTGCAGGCAGCAGAAGCATCCAAACTTGAGGAACTCAGCCATGGGGCTGGCCCATGAGAAAAAAGAAATGACTAGAAGCACAAGTGTCTTTTTTTCACAAATCTCCCTCCAGCCTCATCCTGCTGGATTTCTGAAGGTGTTTGGTCCTCCAGAGGGAATTGGGTCAATAGGTAAATGGATACTTGCCAACACAGAGCAATGGAGATATGTGTTACTGGAGGGTGCACGTCAGGCTGAGCCATCTGACAGCAAACAGCTTAGTTCAGATTAATTTATTATTCCTGAGCTATATAATTTCCAGCCTGCTTCTCTGTGGGTGACAATGATTTATAAGGTATTTTGGCTGAGTAAGGGTGGGGTGGAGGAGACAGAGGGCAAATGAAACCTCCAGTTCTTTCACAAGGAGCTGGATTGATGAGAATATTTTTTCTTTTGATTCTGGTTACTGTACTTTTTAGAGGATACAGGTGCTCCTTAGCCTTTTTGCTCACATCTCGGCATCCCACCAACTGTGCAGAAGGAAGAAAAATTTCCTTCTTTCTCCTGGCCACATTTCCTCTGAAAGGACTTGAGTTTTGGGTCATTGTTTTGGTGCTGTGTTGCTGTTTGTTTGGTTTTGGTTTTTTTGTTTTTTCTGTTTGTTTTTCTTGCCTGCTTTGAGGGTTGTGACGCTAAGCTCTAAGAAAACCCAGCTTGAATTCACGTTTCTCTGCTGAGGGCCCAAAACATGTTCTTGTTTATACCTGCAGAAGAGAACACACAAGGAGTGGAGTACTTAGCTCATTAGTCAGGTGTTCTGCTCCATATCACAGCAGATGAGACTTGGACCCAGACTTTTGCTTTTGTTTAAAGCATTGTTTTTTCCTGCCAAACCCTCTTTCTGCATCAGTCAGCGAGAAAAAGGGCTTGAATTTGTTGAGGAAAAAAATAATCTTTTGCATATCTTCTAATCAAATAATGAGAAACCCACCGATTCTCACTGAATTTGGTTATAGCAAAATTATAATTTGGACATTAAAAATAATTTCTCAAGCGTAAAAGTCTTGAAAACGGAATATGTTACATGGTACCTTCCCTTCAGCTCCATATAATAAGGTTGTAGCTCTCTTTGCTTGTGCAGAACTTCTCTCCTGAGATCTCTGATGTAAAGAAAGATTGAAGAGAAGGCATTCAACTATTTCCTTGTGAAATGTCACCATTGCAGCAGGTTCCAACTCAAATAAGATTGTTAGACTAGAGAGATGATCTATATTTCCATCGTTATTTCACAGTCATTTGTCTGAGATTTAAAACACTGTATAAATTAGCTGGAAGGGTGAATGGAATGTCTACCCATGCTAAATCTAGACTTCCATGGTCATGCTAACACAGCCCTTCACAAATTACACAGTGCAGGACACAAGGCTGGATGGGCCATAAACCTTAAAGGCCCTCAGTGGGATATGTTTGTTTTAGACTCTTAATTACGGTAAATTTTTTCCTGATGATACAATGAGTTTAGAAACACAGATGTGTGCTTGGTGTTTTGGATGGAGCACACTCTGTAGCTATCTAAAATGAGAGATAGTTTGATGCTGGAATTGGAAAATAACAGATATTGCAGGCATCAGAGATGTTACAAATGAGAATTGATGATTCTCAGCTAAGGACAGGCTCACAGGCAGGGTTAGGACAATAAACATCTACAGAAATTTGGAGGGTCTCCACATCAAGCAGAAATAAAGTGTTGTGTGGGGTGGTCCAAGAAATATAATGAAATAAAATTTGGCAGAGCAAAAAAGCTGGAAATTGCAGAGGATAAAGGGACAAAAATCCCCAAAACAGCAACATTCTCTTAAAGAAACAGGCATCAATTTTCACTTTATTTTGAGGTATTTGGCTACTGCGCTATCTAGTTTGTCAGAAAGATTCTAGCACTTAGTACTTCTGAACAGGTGTGTGTTTATCATTCCCTCCTCTCAGATACAGACCTTCTTCTGACTGGGGAATATATTCTTTCCTTTAATGTGAGACAGCTTGGGTGAGCGGGGGAACCTTTTGTTTGTGGAGATTTTTACACCGGGGTTCTGAAAGCTTTCACTGTTTCTCTGTTTTTGGTAGGTTTGTAGTTAGTAGATAAGTGCATAGTCGCAGAAAAGAAAACCTGCTGAGGAGAGTATGGGAGGATGCTGACAGCTCTTTACTGTTCCTTAAACAAGCTGCAAGGTCCAATGTGGCCTGAAGAGACGTTTTTCTTTAAAATGTCAAGCCCTGCTCCTGCTCCTGCGCCTTTTCTTTCTGGTTCTTGGCCTCTTGGCCAGGTCTTCTGTCACACATCGGAAGGCTGAGAACAGGTGCTGTGCTCACGGAAAAAATACTGCTGCTTCCCACTCTTCTCCCTCTTGTAGCCCTCTGTTCCCAAAGGGAGTTTGCATGTAAGTGATGCATAAATAAAACCACTGAAGCTTGGGCTGCAGGTTACCTGCTTGTTTTTCATGCCCTGTTGAAATTCTGGAGCTCCTCCTTTTCATCTTTTCTCTCTTGGGATGGCATTGTTAAGTCTTGAAGACATGAGGCTGCTGCTGCTAGCTATTGCTAAAACAAAATATGAGAAAATTATTTCTGCCTTCCATATTTATCAGGCACCAGACCCTTAATAATTCAGAGCCAAACACATAGATCTTGGCTGCTTGAAGTCAAGGGTTCCTCTGTGAAAGAAAGTTGCAACAGATCTGAGTTTTTTCTGTTCATGGAGCAAATACAAGGCGTACACAATCAGCTGTGCTTATTGTGCTTATCTCAGCTTGTCTGAAAAAGATAAGGTCATTCTGGCTGTTCTTAAAGGTCAAGCAAGGTAACATGGGTAAGTATAAAATGTTTAGTGTGACTTCAGTCTGGGACAAAGTAATGCAACAGCTGAAACGGGTTCCCTTTGGTGAAGAATTAAATGCTAGAACACATATTCTGTAAGCCGACATTTACAGAGTTGGCAGTGCCCATAGAGGGAATTTCTTCTTTTCTAGGAGATTCAAAGAAGATGCATGAGAGCTGGATTTGTCAGGCAGCAGCAGACTTATGAAAGCAAATTAATGAAATTTGACAGTGATTGCTAAGAGTGGGGAATAGTGGGAGATAAGTGGAGTGACTTGGTACCATGTGTCAAATTATACAGGGCCTTAGAAGTGCTGTTATATGTGACTTGTGAACTGGTAAACTGATAGATACCAAAATCCCCAACAAGGGGGACCATTACCCAGCAGATGCTTTTCAAATCAAGCTGTGAAAGTGACAGTACTCAGTCCAGATCTGCCTGTTCACCACTTTTATTGGTGGCCTAGAAAGTAAACACAAAACTGCTGCTAAATTGAAGAGTAGTCAGAAATGCACACTGGGAGAGAGATGAAAGATTTTGTTTTATCAGAAAACTGTCTAGGGAACATATGTAGTGTAGTATATAAACACAGAGCAGAAAAAATGGGTTCTGAAATGTATTTAGTGTAGTGAGGGAAGAGGCAAAGACAGAGCTAGTGGCTGAAAGATAAAGGCCAACAAATTTGAAGAGGGGAAACCAGTGCGCACACAAAAATTCTAGCAAGTGACTGACCACTGGAACAAATCACCATGAGTAAAAAGAGCTCTGTGTCTCTCTTCACATCAAAACTGTGTGGAAGATATATTTTTAACCAAACAGAATTCATTGGTCCTAGGGGTATGTGGGCAGACTGTACTGTTATTAGATATAAAGGTGGACAGGGTACATAATTTTAAAATGTCTTTGAAACTGTAACCCTGAAACAATAAACCACTGCTTGCGGAGGTTTAAATTCAGTATAAGTCTTTACTATTTGCTTTATGCCTTCCCACAGGAGGCTGAAGTGGCTGTGCATTGCAGTAGAATCCCATCAATTAAAATAGCACAGCAGTACTGTGCAAGAAGGAGGAGTAACATGTAATACAGAGCTTTCTTACCCTTGCTCTGGTGTCTGTTGATACCTGCAGTTACAAGGTTTGGTTTCAAGTCAACAGTTAGTTCACAGTTTCTGGGGTCAGATTTTCTAGCTCTGAGGACTTTGATATGTCTTTGGGTGTCTGAAGAAGGTTTTTTGCAGAGCTCTTTCCATGGGAAGAACTGGAGCTGTAATGATGTGGCATTAACGTAAGAAACTGTATTCTTTTTGCCTTCTTTTGTCGTTAGAGAAAAATCAGCCTGCTAAAAGGCAATGAAGTTTTAATCACTCTGTAATTACAATGGTGCATCAGAAACTTGTTTGAATATCATCATATAATGCTTCATTAGGATGAGGATTAATTGTTCTTCAAACAATAAGGAGCTACAATATCCTTTTCTACAGGATATTTCTACCGTTGCCTTTAGGAGGGATGTCGTAATGAGTAGAATATTTGGTATGAAATGATGTTTTCCCAAGTAATAATAAAAGTCTCCTTTCTCCACCTTTCTTAGGTCATGGTTGTATTTGAGATATAATTCAGTTTACAGCATGTTATTGCTTGTAAAATGCAATAGTTTGTCTCTCAATGTCTAGAAGAGAAGACAAACTAGTAAAGTCTCTGTTTTGAAACTTGTCTTGTCTTTTGCAAGCCACAGAGTTTATATGGTGAGTTCAAAATGCCTTGCAAAAATGGGCTGCCTTTAAGAGATTCAAAAAACATAAAGTCCAGGGATGATTGGAAGGAGATTCCTGGATTTGCCAATTAAAGCCGTCCCACGGCCTTGGGAAAAAGAGAAAAAAGTACATAGAAACATATGCACTCGCATGTCTGTCTCTCTGCCACCATAAAGGCTTTGACAGAATTAAGTGAACCATAGTGAATGTATACCATGGAAGCATCTGGTCTGTGGTTTCAGCTGAATGCCCTTCATTTCATTGTCTGTTTGCTTGTGTGTTATGAATTTCATGGACTGGCTCAGGTTGTTCACACTGCCTTGCAGGCAAAGGATGTTTCCCTCAGCACAGCACTCAATGTCCTTCACAACAGATTGACTTCCCTGGAGAAACACAAGTGTCATTCAAGCACAGACGATACAGTGGAAATCTCATTCTCATGATTTTGTGAATTGAAACAAATTGCCCCATTTATAGTACAAGTGAGAATTCTAAATAAAAATATGACATGGAGAGACCCAGTCAAGAATAGATTATGTTCTTGAATTTTATGCAACTTGTAAGCAAATTAAAGGAAGCTGGCTGGAATTCTTGCTATAATCCTGGCAAGAATGAAAGTGAAACTTTCTCTCTGTTCTCTTTCTAAGTAGCGCACTAGCTTTGGTATCTGAATGCCAAGAGGAGAAAAAAATGCCATAAAACTTAATGGAAAGGAGGAATGTAGGAATGTAAAACAAAATAGAAAAAATTAAGATAAAATCTTGACTTTTCAAAAATCTCAAATGTGAGTAACACTAAATTTTCAGTTTTTCTCTCTGTGTGGTCACTTCTTCAATTATATTGAATTAAAACCCTCTGTGACGCTCTTGTTCTTTTAAGCATGTTTTTGATTGGATCTTCTGTGAAAAAGAGGATAATGAGCAGAACAAACATGAACCTAGAGGAAATAGAAGTACCATTACTGCTCTGTAAGAAATGGATTTTAATGACTCTTCTTCTGAGTTTGGTCATCTCTCTCTCTCTTATCAACTAAGGAGGAAATGCATTTGTCTTGGCAAAGGAAACACTTTGTCCCTTCTATTTTTCAAAAGTAATATGAATAATGAAAATTTTTGAGGGAAGTGAAGAAGCAGTTGAAAGCTGTCTTTAGTCACTGGCAAAGGCATTTGTACCCTGGTGGGCAGCTTCTCAAGGTCTCTGAATATACTGTAGAAAAGAAAGACAGTGTGGGAGCTGCAAGTAAAGGAAGGTGAGTTTGTGTGGGCAAGTGGATTCAGTCAAAGCAATTAGACTGAAGGCCTTTATGACTGGGACAGGAAGGTATAAACATTTAAACAACTGAAGAAAAAGAAACTGGGAGCTTTTGTGGCTGGTGTTTTGTGTAACTTCGCAAACATGCTTTATCTATTATGTCTATGTGTGTAAAACATACTGAACAAAGGGTTTTTATTCTTCATATTCCTGGTTTTTTACAGGCCAAAGCAGTTTCCCTTCCTTAAAAGAAAATATATGTATTAAAAACCTCTGTTACATGTGTGTGGATAAAAGAACACAAGTATTTTTAACCTCAAAAGAAATAATAAGGTTAAAAGGTGTTTTTATGTTGTGGTTCATTTTAACTCACCATTACTCTTGAGAAATTGCTCTTGAGCACATTGTTGATGGACCATCCAGACAGTCATACAGAGGTTGGGTATAAAGGACCTGAAATATCAAAGAGAAGATGACAGCTTAAAGGAACTGATGACTGGGGGAAAAAAAAGCCAAAGACACATGTTTTGTACTTCTGTTTAGGTAATCCTAGATTCACTTTTTTTTTCCTAATGAAGGCCACGTAAAAAAAACCAAAACAACAAAACACACAAAAACAAACAAAAACCCCACAACAAAAAAACCCAAAACCCATAAAACAGAAAAAAAAAAAAAACCAAACCAGAATGAAACCCAGCAAACAAACCCCAAGCAATCCATTGTATTGCATAGTCAGTTCAGCATCTTGACTACTTGTTCTCTAGCTTTGGAGCTAGAGAATTTGCAGGATGAAGAACCTGACCATTCAGCAACCTATAACATACCAGATGCTCTGGTAGCAGGACGTTCAGTCTGACATTTGTTGCATTGGCATTTTTAATAGTTGTGGTATCCAGTAAAGCTGAGACTTCACTGTTTCAACATCTTCAAGTAGAAACTTGTCTTTAGAGAATCTGAACTAGGGATGAGTGTTTGTTCCTATGAGCCAGGCAGATCCAATATGGGATACAAGTCATCCATGCCTGAATATGCTGCAAATGCTATTGCTGAATAATTCTCCTTGTGGCTTCCTGTACACGCTAAATAGAGAGGAATGGGGCATAATACAAATTATTTAAAAAGTGATTCCATTTCTGTTTGGGAGATTCTTTCCTGCTGGTTAGTAGAAGCAAGAGGAAAGGTAGTTCTTGTTGAAACCAGGACAGAAGGTAATACCAGTCAATTTGGTGCTTTGTGCTTGAGGTGGTTGGAATGTGATTATTTATGGGGAATTCTAAAAATGAAATCTGTCCTTGACCACATGTTCTATGTGTGCAGGGGCGTGTGCGTTCAGGAGCACAAGTATGAAAATGCCTAATTTAAATGCCCAGTTTAGACTAGATTTCCCTGTCAGGAAAACTGGGTTTCAGGAATCCATCCAGATCCTTTCTTCACCTTTGCAATTTCATTTTGATGGTGACAAGATGTGTCTTCCTCATCCATGGGGATTCTCCCATTTTCAATCTGGGATGTGTCCTTTCTTGATATGTGAAGCCTTACTCCAAGGTTTAGACTAAATCTTTCTTGAAAGATTCCTGATACTCAAGTCGTGAGTTATCTTTCCCCTACTCTCCACAGATTTTTTTTTTTGTTTTAATTATTTTCAGGTGGGAGAGGGACAATTTGCCACTTTTCCAAACTGTATTTCCTTTATCTGAAAATATGGGGGATTCTATAAAGAAAACTTCATTTGAGAGAATTGCCCGCACTTGAATTCACAAAGATGTAGCAAATAAACTTTCAAAATAAGTTTACACATACCAAAAAATACAATGAACTTTCATTCACAGAGGTTTATGATTAAAGAATTGCATACACACTCACAAAAAAAAGTGTTTTATTTTGTTGAATAAGCACACACATTAGCAGATGAAGTTTCTTGTACGGTAGTGGTAGTGAACAGTAGATGAATTATCTTTCCACGATGTGCTTTAAAACTACACAAGAGAACCAGCTTTATAAACTAGTTCACTGTAATCATGAAAGCTCATTAACAATAAAGACATTGTGAAGTGAAGCTTTACTTCTCTTGAAATGAAATGCCCATTCTAGAAGACTTTATATTTTTCCTTATTCGTAAACCCCAATACACTTCATGAGAAAGTTGTTTCTGAAATTCTAATTCTGCAAGAAGACAAACGAGAGTACACATTCAGGTAAGATTTATGTGATCTAAAAACACATAGACTTCTTTTTTCACACTTTGATATGAAAGTTATTTTTAATCTACAGATAATAGGAATGTTAGAAACAACCTCCAGAAAATGGAGACAGAACAATATTTTAGTTTCCTCTGTAAAAAATGGTTTAGAAATAAAATTGTTCACAGTTAAGTCTGTGCCCTGAAAACAGATTTTTTTTTTTTTTTTTGCCTGGTATTGAATGGAAAGATGCCTTCAGGGTATGGCTTAGAATGGAACATTTACTGCAGTCTTTATAATGGAATTGGTATCAAGGACCTATATTATGAAGTTGGATATTTTCATAGCTAAAACGTCTGCTTTCATTATTCTATTTCAGGCCTTAATATGAGATACTTAACTATATTTTCAGCATGTAAGTATTTAAATACAAGAAGACATTTAATTTAAATTTTGAATTCAGTGCTTACAAAGAGTTAGGCTATTTTTCCTTCTTGAGTCCTTGTGGCAGATAAGGACTTACCTTTAACAGAGGAGGGGCAGATTAGAGAGATGTTCTGTCACTGAGATTTTTGGGCTTTTATTGCTGTTCACCATTCTGTCCCCCTCCTCCCCTGAACTCTTCAGGAGACTCCAATGATACCTTTCCTTGTGGCTGGCTAAGTGTGATCAGGCACACAGTGTGCCCTGGTCAGTGCTCTGTGCTGGACTCACAAGGCTTAAATATCTTGTGAGAAGAAATCGTGAGTGGCCAGTGGATTTTGCTATCATAATCTCTAATTTTTAGGCACTTAAGCAATCACTACCCCTTATAATTGAGGATATAAGAATTAAAGTCTGTAACAGAGAAACCAAAGACTCAGTTCAGAATATGTGCTCTTCTGAACAGCTCACATGACAGATTGGGTTAAAAGTGCTCAGTATCACAGCATATCCAACCTATGGCTACAAAATTTGCTGCTTCTTAATAGGAACAAAGGGTTTCCTAAAGACTAATTTAAAATATGTGTATAAATGCAATTAATATGGTTTCTTTTAAAATGTTTTTATTGCAAATTATTATCTTTCAAGATTTTATTGGGTTTTTTACAAATGTTTTCATTTAAGACTAAAAGAAATGCACAACCTGTAATGATGCCAATGTGTTAAAACTGAGTAGCCTCAACAGTAGTTATCATAGTTCATAGAAAGGTTTGGGCTGGAAGAGACCTCTTAATATCTTATGCCCACACTTTCCTTCCCTCTTCTCCACCATGACCAGGGACATCTTTCACTAGGTAAGGCTGCTCAAAGCCCCATTACTTCCAGTTCTGGGAATTTATCTGGATAATGCATTCCACTGTCTTACCACTCTCATAGTAAAAAAAAAAAAAAATTTCTTGTTTCCTATCTAAATATAACATCTTACAGTTTAAAACCAGTTCCCCTTGTCCTGTCGCTATGGGCTTTGGTAAAAAGTCCCCCTTTTTCTTATAAGTCCCCTTTATGTAGGGTCAATGTGGAACAATTTTTCTAAAGCTAGAAAAAAATTAAAACTAGCAAACTCAAACTGCCAACTTCTCAGAAGATAAGAAACATTTAGCAAATCTGATTTCTACAAAATAAAGCCTGTCTAGACTTATGGAATACTTTTGACACTGTTTCTCAGAAACCTGTTGGTGGAATCTTTTTTGACTGCTGAAGATGATGTTCCACAAGATTTTTACTGTCAGCAAAAATATTCAGTTCTTGGCCAGTGGTTTGAGTAGTCCATACATTCATTTATTTAAGTATTTAAAGTGTTTCCAATTGTCTTTATTTATGCATACCTGAATATAGAGGAAAAAGTGTTGAGGAAACTGGTGAAAAGAATACTGCTTCTAGCAAGGTCACCTGGAAGCTCTTTTGGCTTAATCTTATTCTGTTTCTGTCTAGTAAAATTGCCAGGGTATGGAACAAATGTCATACTGTGACATTACTAGTGGTTTATATTTCTTGCAGTGTTCTATTTTCATCATTCCTTCACCTTCATCTTTCTGAGGACTTCAAGGAATAAAAGAAAATCTATAATTGGTGCTGTATCCATTAGCATAATTATACAGAGCTGACTGTGTAGTTGTCTTAATATGCTGCCCATACTGCAGCAACTGCACTTCAGCTATAAAATGACTACTCTGGTCTTTTAAACCTTTGATAAGAGGGAGCATAATTACTGAAGAATACCTCTGTGATATTTTCCCTCAGCTGTCTCTGTTCTGTTCTTCAGGAGACAAGGTTAGGATTTTTATGTTGGAAAACAGACATATTTCTGTTATAGTAGCCCCTCAAATGAAGACTTCCATGTGTCTAGGAGTTTTTCAGTTATTCTTCCCTAAATATTTCACTTTTGGTTTTTTTCCCCAGAGTTGTTCTAGCCAGCATTTTGACTTGGTATTGTATTAGACCAAATTCTTATTTGCTGCCAATTGTGTGGAGAAGAGTCCAACAGTCTCATTTGCTGTTCATTGCATTGAGAGAGACAAGATTGCAGATTTCAAAGTAAAAGGAGGAACTAAAATGCCCTCCTGTGCAACCCAGTCTGCCTCCACAAGTCATAGGTCTTTAACATGACAGTGAAGCAATGAGGGCTTTGGCTGCTGCAGCCTGCTCTGTATTTTTATGTAAGTGTACATCACTATTCCTTTTTTATTAATTTTTTGTTTTCATTTAGGACTGCGGCAAATTACACCACCATATACATTATCATAACCTGAAACCTCTTGCAAAATTTATTTGTGGAGTACCTCTTGTGCACTGCCAGAACTTCCTGAAAAGTTGGCTCAATGATGTTTTTGTCATATTTCCTGCAAACTCCATACCTAGTGTATTTCAAAAGTTCCAAAAGGAACACAAGAAAGTGGCACTTGGTGCAGCTAAATTAATGTTTCCTCCATTACTATGTAAAGTCTGTAGGTCACCATATCTGAATACAGACTGAAACTAATATAGAAAAGCATCATTTCAGAACTGGGTTGCTTGGAAAGCAAGTCAATGGAAATAAACTGCTAATTTGAGAAGAGTTAGCTGATCAAAAGTACTTTTACCTGCTGAAATTATCTCCAGTTCTTATCTTAGGTGAGGAGACTTTCATCTGTAATACCAGTTATAAAGAATGGCTTCATCCTAGCACCAGTCATCTGTGGTACTTCAGTGATAACAGCAGTGCCTGCGTGGTATATGATCTTTATCAGCTTTGTGCCTTTTCTAACATTAAGCTATGTTCTCGAGTCATTTTGTGCCATTAATATCATCACTATTACAAACAGATCTTTATTTGTGAATGAACTGAAATTGAAGCAAATGTTTTCTATAATTCCATATTTTTCCTACCTGCAGGTCACCTAGGTTTTTTTTTTTCATTCAGTAGATATTATGCCTTGTTTGGGTCAAATTTCATATTATCCCAACTCACTTGCTCACTGCCTCCTTTCAGGCAATGAATCTTGTTCTGCAGTGGTGGGATCTGGTCTTGTATGAAGTTCGTTGAACTTTGCAGGTTGCAGTAGTTCCTAGGTGAAGCAAAAATGTGTGCCTTTTCTATGTTGGCTTTTAGGATTCTGGAACTCTAGGACTGATTCCCTACATGACCTCTGTCTTGTAGGAAACTCTCTCTT
The DNA here is from genome assembly GCA_013399195.1 of Dicrurus megarhynchus. Classification (NCBI taxonomy): domain Eukaryota; kingdom Metazoa; phylum Chordata; class Aves; order Passeriformes; family Dicruridae; genus Dicrurus; species Dicrurus megarhynchus. The sequence goes on from VXAD01008914.1 coordinate 1,844,812, forward strand.
GCTTTCTGTATAGACTTGATGCATTGCCATATTTTGATAACTCTTGTTTCAGTAACTGGGACACTGAATTAATGCAGTATATTGCTGTTAATTCTCAAAAATATCTCATTAGTGGCTGGGAAAAGATGTTTTAATTCAGACACAGTATAGGTGAAACACAAACAAGAAAGATAGGCAGCTCTTATCCAATGGAGTATCTGCATCCAATGGTAAATCTGTTATTCATCACTACTGACATTCTGAAAAAATGAGAGTATTATGGCATAAGTAACGCAGCCTTCGTGAGTACTCCCTTATCTATACATTTAATAAACAATATTTTTAAAATATTAAGCTTATGTATTAAATGTTTTCTATGTCTTACATAAAGTATCAAAGAAAGAAGGAGATAAAATTACATTTTCATTGTAGAATAAAACAAGGAAAAAATTAAGATCACCTGAAACTACAGTGCATGATGGACTATTATTTAGTGTTGGAGGGATCAGAATAACTTTCATAAAAAACTAATTTGCTGACTTTTTGTATAGAAGAGTTGTTTTGAAAAGTAGCTGTTTGCAAAAAAAAAGGAATGATTTCTTCTTAAAGTAACTGATAATTGGAAAAAGATGAGCAATTGACGTGACTGTCTCTTTACTGGATGATTTGTTATATACTGGTTAGAAACTGCAAACTGTATATCCAACCTCAATTCTTCATTTATAATTGTTTTTTTGTTGCGTTTGAGAATAGGCAGTTACCTGTATTAACATTTTCATGGGGAGTTCTCATCGGGCTGCCAGATGACTTTTACAATGTATTTCATGAAGCTTTTAAATTTTGTGCATGTTATTGATGCATTTTGCTAAATTTCTCTGGTTATTTTCTGTATTGCACACAGAGAAGGACCTTTTTAGTTCCATGATGATGTTTCCAGCTAAAACCTGAAGACTCCTAACATGGTACTGTTTATCATGTCACTTAGTGTCATTTTCAATGTGACAGAAGAGTACAGTCCCTGAAGGACCTTCCCACACTTCATTAACACCCATTAAAAACCATTAAAAATATTAATGAGAATTGATTTCTTCAATAAAAAGAGTGATAAGATTAAATGTGGACCATCAGATAAATGCCATGAACAATCAGCAGTATCAGGGATGAATCTGTGCAAACTACCACCTTTGAACATTAGTGTTAAGTAGGAAGGCTTTGAGCTAGCCATAAATTTCAATCCGGATGAAAACCTACACTTACAAACTGACTCAAGCAAATGTGTAGTTTAGGAAAGACTCAGACACTTATGTTTCCAGCTTTAAAATTTCAGCTTTAAGTTCTTTCTGCCTTTTCCTAGATTTATTGTTTTGTTTGTTTGTTTGTTTCAAACTAACAGCATTTTATAGCTTTTTGTATTAAAAATCCTGAGTTTTCTATAATGAAAGGAGAAGTTTCATCCCTTGTTCTTGCAGAGCCACCAGGAGACAGTCCTGGGTTCCTTACCTAGTGTTTTCTGTCTGTCTTGTGTTTTAAGACAAAAGGTGGTTCTAACATGAGCTGGACTTGTTGCTCCTGAATGAAAATGGAAGCTGGGTAGCACCAGATGGCTGTCTTGTTTGCTTGCATTTGCTGTTGCTGTTTTTTAACCATCTGACTCGACACCTTGCTCCATCAGAGATACTGGATCTTGACTCCCAGAAATCTTCAACGGAGATATTCTATAAATAGTTACGAGGTTTGTTCACGTGCTAAATTTGTGTTCTCTTTCACCCCTTATGTAGAGTATCTAGAAAAACCTGTTCTCTCTTCTGTCATTAAGATGTCACTTTCATGCAAAAGAGTCAGAGGTAGAAAGACCTTAGGGGGATTGGCTGTACCATTCTTGGTGAAGCCATTTGCCTTTCAGTTTGCTGACTGTGTTGCTGAACACTGTGGCCAGAAAACACTGGCTAATGGCCACGGATCCTAAAGTTTGCCCTTTGTGTTCAGTAACTTGGACAGAGTCAACTACTTCTGTTGCATTGGGTACTGTAGTCCCACAGGAAACAGAAAACCATACTGACCTGAGAGGGGGAGATCCCATGATTCAGAAGGTGTGCTGATTCCTCAATTTTCCCCAAAAGTAGGAAATTCTGTAGTGTACAGCCCTCTTCTGAAACAAAACAAACCAGCCCAGATAGGCTTTCTCTCTTGAGGCTGTGAATGTTGTTTCTCAAACACTCATGTCCTCTGCTGTCCTCAATAACTCCTTGCTTCAATTTGCTTTCAAATTCATGTATGCTGCTAAATGAAAAACAAGAATCACCTAGTAAATTGTTGGCACTCTGTGATCAATTAATAATCATTACTTCTTTTCAAAGTGGCTGCAGACTGTACACCAGGGATCTGCATCAATAGCAAAGAAATCTGTCAGTGCTACTTACTGTTTGAAAGCTCTATCCTGTTCATTTGTTGAGCTCCCGGAGTGCTTGTTTCTTTGCATTCCTCAGGTTTATAAGATTTCTTTAGAAAAACAGAACAGCCTGGCTTAGTTCTGTGTGATGCTTCTAATGATATGTGTCCTATGCCTCATTTATATGTATAGCATTCCTGGAGGGGTTGCTTATCTTACGACTATTAATGATCTTACTATCTTATGGCTATTACAGATCTTATTATCTTATACACAAGCCTGTTCAAGATTAGAAAATGCAGGCCTAGGTGACTCCCAGTGCAAAAAATTTTTAACATCTGTCTGCTCTGAAACTCCAACAGCCATGGTTGAAGCAGGACATGAGCTAGCCCAAGGGAACCGGGACCAGGGGCAGGAGTTTTAACAATGTAGATTCTTGCCTGGGTTTTGAACAGCTTGCTGCAAAAAACTATGGATGATGTTGATCTGGTACCAGCCTTAACAAATTAATTGCTGCATTGCAGCTGTTTATACTCATTATGTGTCCATGTGTTTTGTATTTAGAAGGTGGCAACCTTAAAAAGACCTTGAAAAATTTCCTAGTCCATGCTCCTGTCCCTGAGGCAGAGCAGCTATGCCTCAATCTCCTTTAATGATGTTTGTTTGTCAGGCCTGTTGTCAAAGACCCCTCCAGTGGTGGTTCTGCCAATGAACCCAGGCAACCTTTACAATGTTTTCCTCTCCCTACTGCTGGAAAGATTGTCCTGAATTTGACAGCAAGAGAGATTCATGTTGAGCGTAACTATTGTTGTTCATTGGAAATAGAAATTGGGAAATAATTAATTTTCTTGTTCTTTGCAGCAGTCTGCAATCTACCTGGAAGATGGTGCCTTTCAGCCCTCCCTTCCTTATGTTGGGCAGCACCAAGTCCTGTAGACTTTCCTTAGAGGGCAGGCTTTGCAGCTGGCTGGGCATTTTTTGCCTTTCATGCAAACTGTCTTCACCTTCTTGAAAGACGGTAGCCAAACACAGAAGGAGCCTTCCTAGTCCTGAGCAAAAGGACATCTTTCTGGTTTTCAGGCTCTGTTTCATTTTTCAAGACTAGCTGAAAGAATTCTTTTTTTCAGGAACAGAATTAATTTTGTACTCATGGCATGCAGTAATCCTCAGATCCCTTTCCAGAGAACTGCTGCACTGAGATATTCTCCATCCTATATACTCTTTTAAGTTACAGTTGTTTTGGATGAATGGCATTCTCTGTTTCCAGACTGGGTTATGCACCTTGATCTCTAAGACTGGCTTTTGAAGCTTCTCCACCCTTGATGCTATTTGCTAAACTAAATTCTGGAACAGATTTAAAGAAGATAACATGAGATTCAAAGCACAAATAAAAAAGCAGCAAAGTGATCTCATTTCAAATAATTCCAAATATTTCCAATAGAGCCTGACACTGATCTAGAAGCCCAAATGTAGCAAACTAAAAAGCTTAACTTAATGTATTTTAGTTCTCTGCTACAACAGGACCCAAGAGAGTTCATTTCAACACTTTGCTAAAGCTCATGATGATAAATTGTGGGAAGCAAAGATGTTCTTTTTCCAGCATGGGAATTCCCCCATGTACACTCTGTAACTGTAATGGGCTCCCCATGGGTGATGTATAAACTTGCTTCTTTTGGGTGGACGGTTTTATAAATATATGGAAACCATATCCATACAGAGATTGATTTTTTTTAGTTTCCTGGTTAAACTCCTTGCTATGTTCAGCTGTGCTTCTCACTCCCTCTTCCAAGAGGATAAGCTGTAAATAGAGGATTTACTTGAAAAAGAAAGGGTGCAAAGTGAAAAAAAATTCTTATGTCTGATACTTGGAGAAAGATATGCTTCCCTTTGAAATTAAGATATGTGAAAGACACACAGCTAGTAGAATATCCGAAGAGTAAGGACTACTAGCTCTTTGTTTTTAATTGAATTACAATTTTTAGTCATCAGAGAAAGAACTTTCATACTGATCATCTTGATTCTCACTGCAGTAAAACAATCATGGCTTTGTAGCCCAGGTGAGAGGTTCAAAGCTGAGCTGTAGACATTTACTATTTTCTTGCTGTACTAAAGAGTCTTTCAAGTTTGTAGTGGAATATGATTCTTTAGCTGAACAACGACAAATGTCTCAGAAGAGTGATGGATATATATTTAAACTGCTAGGGAGTGGCTAGCTTTCATGAGTTTCCCATTCAGTTATAGTCATTTAGTGTCATCATAGATGACCAAAGAATGACACCTTGGCTGGATGGTCTCTACTGTAAAGAAGGAGTAAGGAAAGTTTCTGTAGAGTTATTCATCTAATTAAGATTAGATATTTCTAATGGGGGAATAAAGGTCTTGATGTCTTAAGATATCTGGGTTTTTCCCTTTGGTGAAAACTGTCCCTGTGTAACTCACATGGACAACATCATTAGTGGCTGAAGTCCTACTCAAAAATCACCAGAAGAATTAGAGTACATCTAAAACCTACAGCAAGTTGCAATGTACTTTTTTTTTAACTCTCCAAGTTTAAACAATCTCTTAGAGTAGTTTGTCCTAAACCTTTTTTGTCTGGACCCTGGCAGGTGAACACAATCACTTGTTTATCTACTTCTTGGAGATTTATGATGGTATGACAGAATATAGCAACGGAGTTCTGTATTACGTCCAAGCATTTGAATCTTTTTATTTCTGCTCAGTATTAAAATTATTACCCATGGTAACTAACTTCTGCCTCTTTATGTGAGCAATAGGTAGCATTGAATAAATCTCTGAAAATGGTGGCAGGCGAGAGACAAAAGTGTGCACTTGGAGTAGGCATGTACTGTGACTCATTGTAGCTGTCACTGGTGGGAAGAAAAACAAGAGGGTATTCCCTGTGCAGAGTTGACTAAGTTGAAGAAATACACAGAAGACTAGAAAGAAAGTTTTAAAGCTGCTTCCCTCCTCCCCCGTTTCTTGCTTCACTGAAGCAGTCTGATACAAGTGCCTTCTATTTATTTCTTGGCATTTGAGTTCACCTTGGAGAATTGAAGGAAATAAGGCAAATGTTGGTTTTAATAGAACTTTCCTTAATTCTACCACGTAATATAGACTAATAGTACTTTAAAATAGTCACTTGGAATGTTAATGATCTTAATAACCCACTAAAGAAAAAAGTAAGTGGTAAACTACCTCTTGAGAAAGCTGAGTTTTACTATAGGTATACAAAAATATCCATCATTCCAAAAAATTTAAAATTAAGGTCTTAGATAGGTGGGTGTAATTTGTTAAGAAACAGATATCTAGCTATACTGATTAAAAAAACCAACCAAGCAAAGCCTTTCTAGTTTAAACAATGTAGTCAGTATCTCAGGGAGGAATACCCTCTGGTCTTCAGAATTTCAAAGCAGACAAGAATTTTACAGTCTCTACTTCCTTTCAGTACAGGTACTGTGAAGTCACTCATTACTGCTAGAAACTATCAGTGGGCAGAATGCTCTGCCTGTGATCAGAGACACAGCTGGGCCCAGGATTAGTAGGGCTTGACTTAGCAGATGAGACTAATGCCCAATATCTTCACTCTGGTAGAGGCCACTCTTCTCTTCATGGCCATAAGGACTTGGGGGCCCCTAGCTGTTCATCAGTGTTTTTTTTTCCTGTCTTAAGAGCTCAGTTTTCTATTTTGGATCCCATAAGGAGGTCACCAGGAGCTTTGACTTAGGAAGACTTGTGCCTCACCTTTGCAGGTCTGTATTGTAGATGGGAGCAGTGACTTGCATCTACAGTGTTCAATGGGCTGATAACTCACTGAGGTTCTTCCTGGCTTAGGAGTTTAACAGCTGCTGCAGATCAACTGCTGGACTATTTGTTTTAGTAAATTGCCCTTCTGTCTTTCATGTCATCCAGTATCACAGAGAAATGCCACGTTATTAGAAACTGGCAGAAGACTGTGAAGCAAAGCGTGAAAATATGTGTGTATATGGTGTCTTTGGTTTTCCACAGTAATTTTAAGTGAGTGTGGAGAGACCACAAAGAGGTTGGAGGCTGAAAGCCTATAGTGGAGAAAATGGACAGGATGTGCATGTGACTCTGAACATAGCTTTGTTCAGCTGGCTCAGTTCTCAGAGAAAACAGTTCTTTATTACTGTATTAACAGCATTAGCTGTTACCCTGAGCACATCTTTATTCCTGACACACCTGGCCAATAGCCTAACCAATATTTTTATACTTAGTCACAAAGAATTATGTGTTTACCCAAAAAAACCCCTCCTGCAGTGATTTAATGTTTGTTGTTTTGGTTTTGATTTTTTGTCTTGTACTCTTCCTTGGGTAAATAGTAAGGTTCTAAGAAAAACCACAAACCACTACCAACAAAAAAATGTTTTCCTTTATTCAGGTGAAATGTTAGATTTTAGATTCTTATGTATCTGACCCTTTATTTTAGACGTAAAATACAGAGGAGTGAAGTGAAAAAAAAACTCTCTAAACCTTGAACACATGAATGCATTTTGCAAATGGGAAACAAAATATAGTGAAATCCACAAACCTTTAAAAAGCACATTATTTTATTTAAGTCTTAGACAACATGGATGTTTCACCCTGCTGCACTTGCAGACAGAACAAAGATTGATTTTTTTGACATAAAAGTAGGTGTGGCCAGCAGGTTGAGGGAGGTGATCCTCCCCATCTACTCTGCTCTCATAAGACCCAGCCTGGAGAACTGGGTCTTATTCCGGGGCTACCAGTATAAGAAGGGTGTGAATCTGTTGGAGTGAGTCCAGAGGAGGACCAGGAAGATGACCAAGAGCTGGATCTCCTCTACTATGAAGAAGACAGCCTGAGGGTGGTGAGGTTGTTCAGCGTGGAGAAGAGTAGGCTCTGCAAAAACCTTGTAGCAGCTTTCCAGTATCTGAAGGGGCCTACAGGAAGGCTGGAGAGGGACTTTTCACAAGGGTGTATAGTGATAGGCAAGGGGAATAATTGGCTTTAAACTGAGAGTAGAGTTCAATTAGATTTTAGGAAGTAATTATTTACTGTGAGAGTAGTGAGGCACTGGAACAGGTTGCCCAGAGAAACTGTGGATGCCACATGCCTGAAAGTGTTCAAGGCCAGGCTGGATGCAGCTTTGAGAAATCTGATCTAGTGGAAGGGGGATTGGAACTAGATGAACTTTAAGGTCTCTTCCAACTTAAACCATTCCATCATTCTAATTTACTGCATCTGGCTACACGACCTACTAAAGGTGTTGTCACTGTCTATTTCTGCCCCTATGTCATACCACACTGATCCATTGGTTCTGTCATCAGCACTATTTTGTGACTTTGTGCTGTTAGGAAATTTGTGAATTTACCATTGCCTCTGATGCTGTTGGCTGATGAGATTTCTGGCCCAAAGTATTCCAACATGAGGAAGCAATGCCCAGAATCAACTGCCTTGTCTTTAACTCTGCTTTTCAGTGATGGTGTGATAGAAAGACATTAAACCTTCTGTGACATTGTGTTACAGAACCATATATTTGCCCTTTAATATTTTTGCTTCTTTGCTTTTGACTGCGTGAGCTCCTGCACAGAGTAACAGGAGTACTTTCTGCTAAGATGGGGGCTATTTCTGACCCAAACCTGTGTTATTGTCAAAGAGTGCAACCACACAAGGACTAGAAGAAGAAAGGGCTGTGAATTCTGTTTTGTTAAATGTTTGGGACTGACAATGCTGTCTGATCATGGGCTCCCTCTTGAATCAGTCTATAAAATGTTGTGATCACAAGGGTCCATTTGAAAACTGGAGCCCTATAAGGAAAGCTGACGCTGGAGATGTGGGCTGTTTTTTCCTTTTTCTATGCAAGAAGGTAAAAATAGTGGGTATCAAGGTAATTTTACATGGCAATCAAGGAAAAGTGAAATAAAAAAAGGTACTCATCAGTTTTGTTTTCAAAGGAACCTATTTCAAGTTGAATTGTCTTTGAGTTATACAATGCAAAGAGGGTGAGCTGGGGGCATGCATGAAAGGAAGAATCAGCTGCTATATGATACAGTTGGCTGTTTCCTAATGTTTCTTAATGAACAAGAGAATGAGACTGGGCCTTAAAATAGAATCTGGGGGAGGGAGGAGAGAATAAAGTTCCCTAAAGCATAATTAACTAGAGAGACACTTTTCTATACTCATTTATATTAATCTTCAAAAGTGAGAATAAAAGTAGGAGAAAAATACAAAGCAACTAGGGTGAAGTAATTTTCCCTACTTTCTTAACACTTACAAATTAAGTCTTGCTTAAAAAATAGGAAAAGAAAAGAAAAGGTTGACTTAAAGGAAGGGCCTTCAGGGAATCAATATAAAATTATGTGGATATTTAACAGCTCTGTATCATGGTGTCATAATTAAGACAAAGTACCTTACAATTATTCCTTCAACCAGGTTAATACATACAGTGAGTACGAATTCAAAATTAAAATATATTAATTTTAAAGAAGATTAAAAAGAAACCCAAACCACAAAGAACCTTGAAAGGCATATATTATAAATAGACTAACAATATCAGTTTAGAGATGAAGATCCTTGTTAAAGACTGTCTCACATTATAGACAGTGTGATGATTTGTTTGCATATCTCTTTCTGTAAAGGTAGTTAGCAATATTTGTCATCATAGACTTTTATCGAAACATTAAAATGCTTGCAAAACAGTGAGATCTCTGTACGTTTTTGTACCCATTTCTGAAATGAGAATGCTGAGTGAGGTAATATAGAGCTTGCCATGAAATGAGAATTTTGTTAGAGCTGTCTAACTCCAGCATACGTAAAAAATTGAGAATCTGAAGGCTCAGCATTAGGTTTTGTGGTGAGCCACGCACCTCTGCCCGTGTGCCCTCGTTAAGTAATCCTGTGTTTCAGAGTGGTTACACCACTGGGTGTGAGCACACTATTCGGCCAAGTGTGTCTGCCCTGGGGTGTACCTGATTTCTGTGTGATCCCAGAGCTCTTACACAAGCGAGCGAGCTCCCCTACCTAGTCTGCCAGTCCTGCTTGAAGAACTTTGGGGCTAAAACTTCAGTCAGCCTGACACTCACATCTACCACTAACAGGCTGTAACACCATCAAATCAGTTCTGACAAAGCTAAAAGGGGCCATGTAGGGTGTTTCCCTCCCATGAATTCATGTCTGGTTTTGGACATCCTACATAGGAAGAGTGTGTGTGCCTGTTTTGAAAGATTTAGTGCTAAGTACCTTCACTTAAATCCTCCTCCACTGGCAGTAACCTCCTTCACTAGGGAGTTGGCTGGCATCACTGTGCCACGTCTTTGTCATTTTTTCACTAACTCATGCCTATGAATTTGGGGGCTGCTGGAACTAGACAGCCTGGGGTGTTAGACAGCTGGTAAATGATGATTTCTGAGGATGTTGGAGGAAACTAAATGGTGGAATTATACCTTTAAAAAGTAGAGAAGTGTGAAACATTGAGAGAATTTGGGGCAAGTGCTCTACTAAATCAGAACTTTGACATTAATTTAAAATTGTGTTCCCTAAGTTTTTAGTCAAGGATTATGCCCTCTTCCCCCAGCTGGACATATTTCTAAACTTAAAAACTGTTTCTAACAATCTAATGTATGCCTAACTGGAAAAAATTAAAGTTCATGTTGCAACTGGAGTATCTGCTCTCCTATATCTCAGTTCAGTCTGTCGTGCTTCCGATTGAAAACAGTTAAAATAAGGTTCCTGAAAGTATTTCTGTGCTAAAAATTTGTCACTTCTAGAGATCCTGGTGACATTGTCTTATAGTGAATATCACCCAGATAACATTATGAAGATAGATGAAAGGTAGAAAGGAAGAAAAAAATATAGGGTTCTTCCACTTGTTATGCTGGAAAGAGAAGTTCTTGTCTCTGTGTGGGTGAGCAGAGAACTTTACGGAAGTTTCTGTCACTGCTGTTTTCAGTGATGAATGACAATCACTGAAAGTGTGCACTCTGAACTAACTGAAGGCAATCAGCCCTACCATAACAAGACTCTTCTTAACAAGGAGCTGGAACTACAGTGAATATGGGATAAATTTTCACTTGGGTGTAGCTAGTTGAGGTCAATGCTGTCACCTTCATCTGTGAGGGATTTGATGCAGCCAGGGAAGTTAAACTCTGGGGTGAGAAACATACAGGTGTGTGTAACATTTTGCTCTCATTAATGAGTGTATCTTGATTTAGGGACCGCTGCTGAAAGAAACCAAATGCTAAAAAAAGTGTGACTCTGGATGTGGTCCATACTTCCATTCCTTTAAAATACAGCTTGCCTCAGTTGGTAGGGAAGAAGAGCTGCCTCTTCTCTCCCTGCTCAGTAGGTTGCTCTAGAAGCTGTGAAACTGTTCAGCACTGCCCTGGGGGAGTGCTATCTTGCTATGGAGATGAATTCATAAATTTGACATTTTGCTGGCAGCGACAGGTGGTGTCTGTGAGAGCCTGACTGGCTGCCATCAGTTTGCCTGATGGATTGACTCCCATCACTGCTGAGCCAAAATTCATTGATTTTGCTCTTGCTCTTCCTTGGGATGACCTTCTAAAGAGGGAGAATGTACTGATTTTTTACTTTTTCCCCCCTACCCTTCAATTCATCCCTGATCCCTTTTGTTTATTTCCTTTTGCAATAAGTCAGCTTCCTTAATCTCTGCTAATTATAGATTGAAGATAAGGGAGGTAAGTCAATGGGCTGAATAGAAGAGCAAATTGTACAAACAGCAGATCTTAGATAGAAGAATCAGAGGTTGTTCCAGCTTCCCATAGTTGGGAACTGTCAGAACAATGGTACCATTGTCCCCCTAAAAATCCTTGTCATGAAGAGGAGAAGGTGGGGATGGGCAGCAGCAGGGCAGACAGTGTAGAATTAAAAACCTTTAGAGTGAATTCAAGATTGGGTCAGCTCTAAGGTTGGTGTGTGGTGCTAGGGGGCTGTTACTCCATTAAAAACTATAGAAAAAAATCAGTTTAGAAAAAGGGCAGTGCCAAAAAGCTTGCAGTGTTTAATCAAGGCTTTTGCCTTTCAGGAGTAACTAGTGGGGATGGTGCTAGAGGGCTTTGCTACACTCTATGGCAGATAACATGTTAACTTGAACAATTTTAGTCTAGTGAGCTGACTTTAACCTAAAGCAAGGTAAGGAGATAGTCTGAAAGCAGGGACCATCTGGTCTCTGGGCACTGTTTTGTCAGGAGTACATACAGTGGGAACTGGAACTCTTCCTCAGGTTTCTCTGGTAGTAGTATGTCTGCTTCTGTGACAGAATCCACATCTTACCTACGGACAAACGGGTGCTTATGAGAAGGGAAGGTAAAAACCAAGTGAATTAAAAAAGAAATCTGTTTTGTCTTTATTTTTTTCCTGTTTCTTTAAAAAACACTAGAATTCAGGCAAGTTGTAGCTTAAGTTTTGCCATCTGTTAAGTGAAAGTAGTGATGCTTGCCAAATCAAGGCTTCAGGTCCCATCTCTGCCGGGGATCTGAGAGCTGACAATGTGCAACTACTATAGTTGTTGTAACTACACTACAAATAATTTTTATCATATTCTTAAGCACCATATAAAATGTGTTGAGTGTAAGCCCAGCCCAGCCCAGAAAGTCACATGTCAGAAGTTCTTTGAGCAACTGCTCCACAGAACAGGGGGGGCAAGGGGCAGGGGGATGGGGTGGTATGGAGGCTGTGGGTGGGGAGAAACCTGGGCAGGCAGGGGAAGAACAGTACAAGAAAGAAGAGAATGAGGGGTATAGAACAGGGGGAAAAGGAATCTCCTTCACCCCAGATGGTGGGTTTCTCGTCCTTGACTTCAGACTGGTTAAAAGGAGTTTGTGGATGCCTGTAGTGGTGCATAGAGAAATATGCACCAGTCTGAATATGAAGAGTACTGAAGGATGGTGTGTGGGCAAGGAACTTTCGGGTGCTGCTACCAGGAAGGAGAGTGCAACCCCACCCTTTACCACCAAGTTGTAATGGAGGATATGGGGGAAGGTGCATACTTCAGATGTGAGTCCAGAAGACAGACAGGGCAGTATGGAGGATCCCTTCCGCACAGCACCAGGAAAAATGTTTGGAAGCAAACTCTGGGAGGATGGATGGATGGAAGGATGAGAGGAGTCCTGAGGCTGAAGCACCAGAGGGGATATGACTCCCAAGGCTCCTCTGCCTGCACTGCTCCTTATTCTGATCCCTGCCAGACGCAGAGGTGCCGAAATCCCCTGATCAAGAATGTTCTCATGGGATTGCCAGTTCAGTGTTGCACAGCGAGGAGGTGTAAGATGAGCCATCTGCAGTTAGGAATGCTTTTCCTCACTGAACACCCACTGACTGGTCATTTCTGTCAATACATATTTACATCCACTGCTACTTCTTGGTTTGAATCCAGAGTAAAAGGCTGTAGCACACTTATTAGTACCTACCAAGTCTCGCTAACATGAGGACGGTGTAGAGCTGGGGGAGAGCTTTCTGTAACTCTCCCAACTACTTCGTTCCAGCATGTGATGATAAGATGTATCATGGTGGCAGTAGTTTCAGGATCCAAACCCTGATGACATTGTGCTTTTTCTATTTTTTTTTTTCTTTTCTTTTTAAAATAAGGGCTGAAGCCTTTAATTCTTTGGTGGTAGAATGCTTAGGATGGTACAAACCCAAATTCTTAATGACCAGAGTGTAGTTAGCCATCTCTTTCAAATCCCCAGCATAGTTCAAGGGGAGTCTAATGTTCTACTCAGTAAAATGCATTAGCTGTCTCAGCTTTACCTTCGCTGGAAAACTGTAAACACCGTATTGCAGATGTTACATTCAATTCAACACAGTCTGAAATGATTGACAGCATCTGCTTCACAGAGGCCCAGGACAGAGCTAGCAGGAGCACTGCATTACCTTGTGCTCAAAAATCCTCCACCATGTCACTGGGAACATCATTTGAGGGAGCCTATACTGTGTGGTGACTTTGATTGCATTGCAGCTGCCTTCATAATGTACTTCATGTAGGTAAGGGACACAGCATTTTCAGTCTTGGGGTTTCATCAGATTTTTTGAGCAGCCTATGTCCTCCCAACCCAAATAGAAAAAGTCCCTCTGACAGCAAAGTTGAAAAAACTGGAGAAAGTATGTTTGGGTTTGTGCATTAGAGACAATGAATGACTAGTCAGTTATTTATAATTTATGGTACTTTTGAAAGGACAAGAGAGAGAAACCTAACTTTTAATTAGAAAGTTTCCAAGGAGAGAAATACTTGTCTGTTTGCCAAAAGAAAAAATTCTAGCATTTCTACATGGGCAACTGCTAGCAAAGTTTTCTCTATTTTGTGAGAAAAAGCAATGTAAAATCCCAACTAACAAGCTGATATGGCATTTCAGTATAATGAAATCTGATGGTTGATGTGCTTGGGTCATCCATAACTTATATTGTTTTTCTACTCCGTACAGAAACATGGTTAAAAAGTAAAATTATTTTTTGTTTGTGTGTGGGGCATTGGGAAAGTGGAAAGGAGGTTGGCTACTTGTCTTCTTGTTTTTGATGGGGAGAAAAAAGGTAGCAAGGAGGGAGACAAGAGTTTCTACCACCTTCCTCTTGGAAGAGCAGAGAAGCCTGGATGTCCTGCCCCTCACTGACTAGAGTAGCAGGGGTGTGGGATTGGATGGGTGAATGACTAGCTACATATTTAGCAACAGGAGGGGATACTTCAAAGAAAGTTTTGTCATATAGATGAGTTTTTTTGTTCTAATAATAATTAAAAAAAGAAAATCCTTTACCCAGAGGGGTGTTTGCCTCCCTGGACATGGGAATAAAGGAGGACAGAGTGCAGCTGGTGGAGCTCTTCTGTAGAGTACTTGTTTTAAAAGAAGAGTCTAGCAGATCCAGTGGAATTTTTGAGTGACTCTGAGCTTCAAAACAGAGCACCTCCCTTGTGTTTATCTTGAATACACAGTTCAGCTGAAAATGAATGACCACAGCAAGCTATAAAGTAGCATGAGCAAGCTGGCTGAATGCTATTTGCTGATTTTCCTAAACAAGTAGAATAGAAATTGTTAGAGCTATATGAGAACTGACCTGGAAATACATTAAATGTAGTAGGTGGAGATGAAGTTGTGAAATGAGAAAGAAATTTAATACTTGGCTGGGGGAAAATAAAGCTCTCTAATTACCCAGATCATTTAGGTAGAAAACATATTCCTAGATAAACAAAAAGTATAGGTCTCCATGACTTCACGGTTGAAACTGCTGTAAAAAACCTCTACAGCTTCAGGTTACGGGGTTGAAGGGCCCTAGGGCCAGGCACTGGGATGCTCTGGATGAAAGGGGGCGACAAAATGCTCCAGGTCTGATCCAGTGGCTGCTGAATCTGCTGAAAGCTTTGGTGCTGACAGTCATGTGCTTTGATGCAGTTTTGAAGCCCAGCTCATGCAGCTCACACGTGCTTCTGGTCACAATGTGGTTCTGCTGCCTGGGGTGCTGAGAGCTGATTCAGAGAACTATCAAGCGACCCTCCCACTTGTGCTACTGTGAAAGGGCAGCTAAAATGTGTCTTCTACTGCACAGAGGGGAAGGAGTCCCCCTGCAGTGTCAGCAGTGCTCCCCATGGGGCATACCTGCATAAGGAAAATACATGGCTAGGAACACACAGGGTTTCCCTGAGGGAGACAAAAATACGATGGAAGCCTCTGTATGGTTGTTGAAAGAAATGCTTTTCAGCACCCCGTGATGGCATAATACCTTCTCCGGGTCTCTGCAAGAAAATTTTCTCCAGCCATCACTACTTGGGTGACTCATCTCCTCCTCCCTCTCTCCATCACAGAGCATTTTGGCTTTTTAGGGCAGAGTTTGCACTTTGTGTCAGACTGATGGAAAGGTGAGCTGTTTATCAGAGGAACTAATTCTCGAGATTTCATTCTGTCCTGTGTGAGTCAGTAAACCTGAGAGTGTAGAAATAAGCCAGGCTTTTGCTAGAGGAAGAATCCCTGGTTTCAGCTCTGTGTGTTGGGATTTGTTAGTTTTCCCCAGTGATCTTTGTTGTCTTTAATGCATTGCCTCTATGAAATACATCTATGGTCTCTGCCTGTGCAGGAGAATATGTATATGCTTGCTGCAATGTTCATGACAGGCTTTTTAGTATTTTTAGGGTGCTCTGCTCATTTGGATCCATTTTAGGTAGTCAGGAATGCATTATTTGTTATTTGGAAAAATTCTCCTTTGTGAAAAGTTTTCTTGCTGGCTGCTGAGGTTACCAGAGTCAACATACATCCTAAATTGCCCACATTTTTTCCCCTGAAAAACCAACACTCCCTGAGTGGCAGATAAAAGGTATTTGAAACTTCAAAGACCTCATCTGCATAGTTAAACTCACCTTTGTTTTGCTTTATGGTGCTAAAGCAGGGAAGGCAGAAGAGTTTTATGTTGAGAATCTGTCCTGCAAAGTTTTAAATTAGTCCGGGCTGCTCAGAGGCAGGGTTAACAATCAATTCTTTTGTATACAATAGATACATTCAATAGGACGTAATAACAGCGTTTTGAGGGGGAAAAAAAAATCTGCAAAACTATAAAAGTCACCTATGGCATTAGGTTGATCATTGGAAGATTGGGGTTTTGCTTCATTTTTCTAACAGCAGTTTTCTGTAAGAAAAAGGACAAAAATAACCGTGAGGATAACTTCAACTCTGAATTTGCACGTGTAAATTGAGACTTTCCTCACCTACACTCTCAGAAAGTGCATCCACTTTCTCTCTCCTTGCCCCCAGCTGTATTTGTCTGAAGGTACCAGTTACAAAGAAGCTATGGGAATCCATTTCTAATTCTGCCAGGCAACTGGTGCAGAATTAGCATAGTGACTTTTATTACGGGAAGCAGGAGGCACTGAGGATCTGGATCCAGAATCAGACATTTCAGCGAACTTGTATAACAAATGGAGGGCTCCTGAGATTTACTGCTGTCTAGTGATAAATTGCTCTCCCAGTTTTTCTCTCAGCAGTTTTGGACTGTAGTTTCAATCTAACACAACAAAATAAGTTAGCTGTAGACAAGCAGATGCCTTTAAGTTAGTCATGTGGTGATGTGGGAAAGGCTACAGGAGCTAATAGCCGGGCAGGGTGTTCCCTGGACCAGCCACAGCCATGGATGCCTGCCCTGGGTGGGTGCTGAGCACAGGCAGCTGTGACTGAAGTAAGGTGCAGTCTGTGAGTCCTTCTGCCAGCAAGACAATGAAGTCTGTCAGAACGAGGTCTGGCTTTGTGAAACTGGGTACCTGCAGCTCTAAACTTGTATTTGCTCCTCACTTCTCTCTCTGGTCACAGGTAATTACCAAGGTCTTGGTTCCCCTTTCACCAGCTGTGAAGTGAGGAAAGTATTATTAGCTTGTCTCACAGGCCTGGAAGATAAATTCATTAATATTTGTGAAACATCAGATACCATAGTGATGAGTGCCACACAAAAGCCCATGAGGAAATTAATAATTAGGTATTCAGAGCAGGGAATGGATGTTATGCAGTAAATAAGGTGAGACTACATGTTGAATGAAGAGGATGAAAAGAAATATTGAATATCTAATTTAGTCCCAGAGCAACATCCAGCTTGTGCCCTGTTTGAAGGAAGGGTCCCGTGGAAACTTCCTATGCAATTGCATTATTAAAGATTGTATTGTACATACATACACCAGAGGTCTAAAATAAGGTCACATGTAGAACAACAAATGTGACATTTTCCTAATATTTGATAGTTTACTTTGTATCCAAACTTTATTTTAATGTATCTCTTCAGTTTTTAACATAGTTCATTTTAGAGAAGTAATAATGTTCCCTAAACAAAATATATTACGAAGTCATACTTCATTCCTTGTATATCTTGGGATGGAAAACATGGTATGTGGGGAAAACATGCTGCCCTATGACAGTAGTGAAAATTTATTTGAAAATGTACTGAGGTGAAAATTACCTTGTCACATACCCTTCCAACAGCAGGGAAAAGGATAATCTGACAAAGCACCAGTGTATTTAAACAGACTAGAAGTTAATTTCCTGCTGGTAACTGCAACTTTGAATTTAGCACCAAAGGAGTTTAATTGCTGTAATCTGGGTGTCAAAAATTGACACTTACTAGGCAAAGAACTATTCTTACTACACAAGAGGAAAATCACTTATGCCTGCATAATCTAAAGAAAGAAAAACCTGGTTATGTTCTGCTTGCTGGGTAGGGTAGTTAATTGTAGTGCTGCCAGCTTCCTTTTCTTATTCCTATGGAGAGGACCCATACGTACCTCAGCTACAAAGAGTTAACCTCTCTCTGTCACAACACTCATTCCAGTTAACAAATTTAACAGTGATGCAGTATACTTTTGGAGTGGGTGGTATAACTAGATAAATAGCAGCTGGATAGACTATTGAATTACTTTACCTAATATTTTTTTTATGGTATACTTGCTGGAGAGCACTTCACCAGCTATGGCAGCAAATAGTATTTGTTGAATAAATTTGACAAATAGTGGTGAAATGTGCCTAATATTTGATGAATGTAGCTTGGCAGGCCCCTCATTCTCATTTGATTTTTAAAGCCTTTTAATTCTCTTGGAATGATTCCATTTTCTTTATTCTTTTTCTGGTAAGTGCATCTATGGGTTTCCCAATCCTAACTTTACTCCCTCATCTTTACCATAATTGTCTTCTGAATCTGTTTCTCCTTCCCCACCTGTGCTTTCCTCTCTCTGATCCATGTCGTTTTTGCGCTCTCTCATTTTGTATTTTTAATAGTCTTCGTTTCTTCCCTTTTCTCAAATTCTCCTTTCCTCTGTAAAACCAGTGACTCTTAACTCTCATGTGCATGTCTTGGAAACATGCCATGCACGTCATAGTTGTGAACCACTAGGAAATAATGGTGTTGGCAGAGTCAGAAGCTGTGTTTACGTGAGAAATCACTCCTTTTACTACAGGCTTCTGGGAAAGAAGAAGGACATCGAAGTATTCATGATGGTCATGAGCTACTTGGATGTTTCACTACCGCTTTGACTGGGTGAAATAACCCCCAAATTCCCTATATTGGTTTATATACACGAGGTATTTTCTGGTCTCCACAGCCACCTGCTTCCAAGCCATCTGTTGCTGGGTGGGTTGCTACAAATAATTGTCAGTTTGTGCCCCACTGTGATGGGGACAGCTCCAGTTTTACCTCCTCCCCACATCTAAGTGTCTTTTGCTGTTCCCGTAAGTGAATAAGTTCCTTATTCCTGCTCAGCAGGGAGCTTCCTCAAACTACAGTGCCAGCCCTGTTTGAACACCACCGGATTCCTTGCTCTTTGGTGTTCAGGAAAACACTGGCAGCAAGTGGTAAAACCCCGAGTGCCCTCCACTTGGTGGCTTGAGAACTATCTGAACAGCAAGACAAGTCCTGGAGCACCCCTGCCAGAAATGCTGGGAAACAAGAGTGCTTTGTTTTCATGCCAGGTCGGTTTTCTTGCCAGTGATAAAGTTAGAAACGTTTCTTTCTGTTGGTTCATTTTTAATTGGCAAACTTAGTCTGCAGAAACCAGAAGCAATTGTCCGGGTAAGATGTGTGTCTAATTTGCTACATGGGTCTTCAAGCTGTGTTGCCCTTTACTTTAATCCTGTGTTTAGAAGGTAGTTTTCAGCTCTTTTGTTTCACTCTATCTTTCGCAGGTAATTAGCAGTCGCTTTTATTCCCATAGAGGTGAGGAAAGAGGGCAAAGCTGGTGCCATTGAGCTGAGTAAATTCTCTCGGTGAGATTAGGGCAGAGCTGGGATCGGGCTGCTCTAAGTCCCCAGTTGCCAGGTCAGTGTTTTGCCCACAGCTTTGTTTTCTTCCCAGGGGTGAGACACTTCATGGGTCAGGTGCATCTCTAGGATTTGTCCCTAATGCTGACAACTACTCAGCTCCTTCAGCTGCTGCCAGTGCAGAGTGGGTGTAAAAAATTAGTGCTTCACTGTAGTCTCCTTCCAGGAAAACAGCACCTATAAAGATTTGGCAAAGTCGAAGCTCTGTCAGTGCCTCACCTTAAAAGCTTTGTGAGACAACAAGCATGGTGCTCTTGTGAAGTGAAAGTTTCTGGATGGGGAATTTGAATATTTTTTTATTTTAATTCCTAAACTGAACATAAGCCCAATATGGTTGGGCAGTTGACAGGCACCCAACTGGTCATATCCATGCTTGCCCTGTGCAGTGGATGGTGATTTTTTTCAGTTGGTTTTCTTGTATTCATCACTTAGTAGCTGTAGTGATTCTCCAAGCTGGTGCATCCTTGTAACTTATGAAAAAGTGAATAAGAAAAAAAAACACTTTCTGTTGTCTGAAGACATATTGATCAGCTTGCTGTCCACTGACTGACTCAAGTCTTAGCTGCAACCAAAACTACAGCTTATTATTTTGGTTTGATTTCTTTTTTAAACTAAGGTTGTATGTGAGGTTTAGGCACAGTTCCTATTATTCTTGCATTGTAGAAATATGGCAAAGGCTTTCTTAATTTCTTCTTTTTTTTTTTTTTTCTTCTCCCTCTGTTAGACCAATAATTTTCCATAGAACAGAGAAATATTTAGTCTGGGTACTTTAATATTTTTTTCTGTCTGGACTGATTGGATGTTGATTTTGCATAGTTAGTCACTAACTAATGCATGAAAGTCATATCTAATATTTTTAACACAAGTTTGCACAAAGTAAAATAAAAAATATAGTTTTGTATTGATTTAAAACTTGCTATCTAAGGGGAGCTACTTTTATCTGATATTTAAAAATGATGTGAGAAAATTTTCACAGAATCTGAAATCAAGACAAACATATTAAGATAAAGACTTCTTTTTTCCTAATCTTTATGGCCTCTAAGAAACAGGAGGAGGGCATGATTTTATTTGTGGGTGAAACTGAAAACTTTCCAGGGAGCTGAACATGAAAAGAGAACACACAGTGTACAGCCTGAAACCCGCAGATATCTGCCTATAGTTATTATAAATGTGTCATCTGTGTGTGTGATAAAGGTCCATATCATTTTGCAGAAGTGCCTATTAGGCACCTGTTATGATTTTGCTGTTTATAGTGCCAATTCCTCACATGGTGCTTAGGTCTTTAAAGACAATATGGATGAAATCAGTGCTCTGTGTTGAAACACTCCCACGATCACTTAGGGTGAGCTGCTAGACATTGTGTCTCTATACACAAATTGTGAGTTCCAGGAGTAATTTTTTTATTTTTTAATATTAGCATTTTCTTTTAGATCCAAAATCGATCTCCTGATTAATCTTTCTTAATAATTACGTAATATTTTTCTGGTTATGTTTTATTTCTGAAACTTTCATTGCAATAGAGCCCACAGCACACAGACTTGACTGATGCACAGAACAAGAAATCTGCTATAGCTCCCTGTGCTGTAACACCAACGTTTTAGGTGTTTGACTGCTGCAGGGGAATCTATAACCTTACCAAGAGCTTGTATGCTCTAGAGACTATCCACCAGTGACAATTTTGTCTTATACACTCTGGGAGGTGGGAGAAAAATTCAGCATGTCATTCTTTGCTTACAAGTAACTTCTTTAACAATTTTGGAATTCACTATGTAGAATTGGTTCTGATAGTAAGTGCCCTTTGAAGGAATAATGGAAATACAATAGTGCAAAAGTCACTCCTTTAAAAAAAAAACAAACCAACAATAACTTCCTCACAAACAGAGGCTGAAAAGGAATTCGGGGTCCTTTGCTTTGTGCTTGACGAAAAGATCACTCATCACTATAGGTGGGGAATGGGAAAGTTCAGAGTTGTGGTGTGCCTTGGGGTCATGAACCAATGTCCTATACTTTTAAGAGAGTCTTAATACCTTGACTGTAAATTATTCTGGGTCATTATAATCTGCTAACAACATCTTCAGATTCTCTGGTCCACAGAAGAGTTGTTCTCTCTCAAAGTGCTCATTTCAGTCACTACCCCATTCCACAAATATTTGTTGCATGTCACAAAGGTGAAATGCTTCCTAGGGGTCCCATAGGCAGTTTTTAGGCCCTTTGCTACTCAAAGAGCCTCTCTAATGATCTATCAAATGGGTTTTTTATAAACTTTGTTATTTTATCATTTATGTTAGTGCTAGATTTTAGAAAACTTTGATTATGCTCATTGTCCAACCTGTTGAATAGAAGTGGATGAACAGCATTGGGAATAATCACCTTGGTGGGTGAGTGCTTTTTTTAATTGGAAGAATGAAACTGCAAATGAAGCTCCATAACTATGATTTTTGGAGTGCTTTAACTATTGCCTGAAGTAGAAAGAGAGGAGGTGCTGTAGTGCTGTGCTTTTTTATCTTTTCTCTGTCCTTTTCATTTTGAAGGAAGGTGGCAGTCGGCACTGCAGGTTTTCAAGAATTGATTTGATGATGTTGCAAAGGCTTGTGCTCTAGACAGAGCTCCTGCATCCTTCACCTGCCTTTCCTCTTGACTGACTCCAGGATGGTGCAAACATGAACCAGATACTGACTTACTCAGTCTTGATGAAAATGGGATCCTCTGTATGAGCAAATGCAAGTCTTAGGTCTGAGGAACTTTGATGTGGAAAAGATGTGTACCTCTAAAGCTGGTGACAGTAAGGCAGGTAGTCTGGGGACCTCAGTTCCGGACTTGTAAATCTCACTTTAATCCTACCTCTAAATATAGAATCCTTATGTGGATTTGGGCTTAAGTGATTTCTGGCAGAAAGGACAGTTCAACACTGAAATTGATTTTATTTAACAAGGTTGTGTAATTTCAATTATCAAATGTTTTTTAACTTGTGTTAGAGGTCTGTCATGATGGATTTATATACAGTAGACTGTCTTGGAGCAGGGGTTGAACATGATAGGAACTTAAGGTCACTTCTAGCCCTACTTTCTACAATCTACATTTAGAATAAATCATTAGCTGTTCTTCTGTGCTGGCATGAATGTTTAGTGGTGGCTTTGTTTCTGTGGAATGTAGGTTGAAAATCAAGAAAATCTGCTTAACATTATTGTTGGTCTCTCAGGCTTTGAAGTCGTATAGTAAGCATGCAAGGCTGTCATAAAATTGATCTGAAGACTCTATTTCACTGTTTACTGCAGGAGGAATTGTTCCATCCTGATTTATATGCTATGAAGTTATGCTTATGTGTATTCCATGCTCTGGAGCAAAGCCACTGAAACCAATTAAGTTCTCTGGATTAATGAAGATACAACTGAGAGTGGAATTTGACTCATTGACTTCTCTGGGACTGCATAAATATGAATTGGGAACAGTTTTGTTCATACAAGTGTGGTTGAATCCAAAACTTGAACGCATATGTATCTGAATACAAAAATATTGTGTGACATCACTAGGCTAGGAGTGACTACTGTAGAATGAACAAAAACTACTGTAACTGTGCCCATTGTCTGGAGAAAAATCTTAGCAGGTTTGCTTGCTATTCTTCCTGCAATATATGGTCTTAACTAAATGTATGGAGTTAATTTCAAACGTGTCTCCCTCAACATGTTTCCTTGAAATTATATCAAAGAAAAACTTGTATTTAATAAGTGGCTGTGGTCCACAAGTTCTTTAGAGTGAGAAGGAAAGCACAAAAATTTTTGACTACCTGTCCAAGAATAGAGTTGAAAGGCAAACTGCTGGTAATGGTACAGTTAGGATTAATTAGTTTGGAGTACTGGCTGTTGTCCTTAAACCGTAGCACTGCTGTCTTTTGTTTGTCAGGTATTAGAAAGTGAGAAGTATTTAGCCTGGTCAACAATTGATTTGATAGAGAAAGGCACATTTGCAACTTAGTAGGCAGCACTCTAAGTTAGGAAATATGATTTGGGTCATTTGAGTTCTGCTGCTAATAAGGAAAAAAACTTGCCTGTGACCATTTCAGTTGCCAGAAATTCATGCCAGTCTTTAAAGTTTCTTTGTTGTCTTGAAAATGCTGCATTTAGAGAACTGATTAAAAATTAGTTCATTCACAAATACACACATTTTAAAACTGGGATCTAGGTGTCCCTTTTTGTATGCCAGTGAGCTAACCTAAGTGTTAGAGTTGATCTGAGATATGCTTCTGCTATAGTTCCCTGTCTTGTACAGTGCAAGATCAAGCCTATTAAGAACTTTAAAATTTCAGGATGTGGTTCTTAAAGATGAATTCTTGAGATATGCTGACTATTACTGCCTTCCATTTTAATTGACTATAAAAAGTAATGGAATTATTTAAAAGTGGAACCATTTTTCTCCTACAGTGGAATTCAAATAGCTAAATATTCTTCCCATCTCTCTGTGGCAGATTGATCCTGACTGGGCCACAGATATCCACCAAAGCTGCTCTATCACTTAGCTGGATAGAGGAGAGAAGGTTCATGGGTTGAGATAGGGACAGGGAGAGATCACTCACGCATTATGGTCCAGGGAAAAGCAGACTTGACTTGGGGAAGTTAGTTGGATTTATTGCCAATCAAATCAGAGTAAGATGATGAGAAATAAAACCAAAACTTAAAAATACCTTCTCCCCCATCCTTCCCTTCTTCCTGGACTTAACTATCTCCTCCCCACCAGCTGGTACAGGCGGATGGGGAATGGGCATTGTGGTAAGTCATCACATGTTGTTGCTGCAACTCCTTCCTCTGCAGGGGGAGAATTCCTCACACTCTTCCCCTAATCCAGTGTGATGTCCTTCCCATAGGAGACAGTTCTCCGTGAACAACTACAATGTGAATCCTTCCCATAGGCTGCAGTTCTTCACAAGCTGCTCCACTGTGGGGCCCTTCCACAGGGTGCAGTCCTTGAGGCACAGCCTGCTCCAGCATGGGACCTCAACAAGGTCACAAGTTCTACCAGCAAAATTGACCAAGCTCCTCTCCCCCTGGATCCACATGTCCTGCCAGGAGCCTGTTCCAGTGTGGGCTTCTCACAGCCTCCTTTTTGGCATCCACCTGCTCTGGCATGAGCTCCTCCATGGCCTGCAGGTCGGTCATTGCTCCACCATGAACCTCCATGGGCTGCAGAGGCACATCCTTCCTCACCATGGTCTTCCCCACAGGCTGCAGGGAAATCTCTGCTCCGCACCCAGAGCACCTTCTCCCCCTCCTTCACTGACCTTCATGTCTGCAGAGCTGCTCTCTCACATATTCTTAGCCCTCTCTTCTTTGGTTGCAGATGCTGTTGTGTAAGATTTTTCCCGTTTGTTAAATATGTTATCCCAAAGGTGCTACATACCATCGATGGCCTTGACCAACAGCAGGTCCGTCCTGGAGCCAGCTTGAATTAGCGCTGTTGGATGTGGGTGAAGTTTTTAAAGCTTCTCATAGAAGTCAACCCTTCAGCCACACTGCACTACCAAAATCTTGCCACACCAATCCAACACAGACTCTGTGATTCTTCACCCGGAATCACTTTATATCTTCCCCTCCATGTGTTCCAAAGATACCCCGCCTTCTTGTGTTGTTGTGCTTTTTAAACAGCCTAATGATAAATTACTGTCTGTCTGAGAGCCTATTTGCTGAATTCTTTCCAAAGTTTGATTTAACAAATAATGATGCCATGATGGTGAATCCATCATGAAAAGTGTGAAAACAAAAACTTTGCAAACTGCAGTAGTAGTCGAGCACTGCTAGCAGAGTTTGAAGAAGGCTCCATTTAGACTTTGAAACTCTTTTTCTGCAGTTGGAATGAAATGTCTTGGGCTGGTGCAGTCCCTCTTTTCCACAGCACTGCTCTATTTTGTGACTGGACAAGGTTGTGCTCTAACTTAGATTCCACTTATGCTTCAACAGATATCAGCCAACCGATGAAAGTGCAAGATTTTGTATGATGACTTTAGAGGAATGAGATTACCTCTTCAATGGTATTTCTGAGATGTGCAAGTTCATTTTCTAGCTAGGTCTTTTACCCCAACCCCTATGTCTTCGTTGTTATCCTGTCCTAATGCTACTTGCAAATGCTGGTGTGCTTCCCTCAGGACACGTACTGTTCTACCTTGTACTTGCTGTACACTTGTAATTAAAGGTGTGAGTATGATTCCTTCCTTCTTAAACAAACTGTATCCGCTTCCCAGGATTGTGCAATCTGTTTTACTGGGTTACAGAGCTGATGCTGGAAATTATGTGTGTTCTTGCACAGAAAAGCTAACAGGAGCCTGAGAGGTTGAATTAGAGAAATAAATTTATTAATTATCCAGAGAGCCTCCTGGCTGATGCAAGGTAATCCTCTAGTCATTCTCCTATACTTTGTTTCATCTAAATTTAGCCGCCTCCAAAAGACGGGACTTCTGCCATTACTGCTGGAAGACTATAACAGCTTAATACATCTCACATAGAAGAAGTTTTTCATGATGTTCAGTGTAAATTATTTCACAGATGAAATATACCTCGTTGTCAGGGAGCAGCCTAAATTTTCACTTTCTTAATTTCATCCCATTACTCCTTGTTATATCCCTTGTACCAATCTAAATAATTCATCACCCTTCTTAATGTTTATACCCTTCAAATATTTATAGGCGGTTATCACATCTCCCTTTAGTCAGAGCTTAGCTGAGCTGTTCGTATTTAGGCCTTTTAATCTTTCTTCATAAGAAAATCCTTCTACACGAGATTGAGGGCCTGATCCTCAAAGGTATGTAGGTGCCTGTCATTGACTTCAGTGGAATTGTGGCCTAGATATTAGTATCATTAGGCAGCAGGTTTTTTCTCCTCTCTGAATACTACTAATTTGTCAGTACTAGATACTGAGGGGTACAGAACTGAATGTGATATTCCAGGAGCATCATGACCAGTCTTCCCCCGTTTGCTAGGTCATGCATCACCTCAGTACATGCATCCCCAGGTTATGTTGCACCTCTTGCTCTCACACAGCATTGGAAATTTGTTTCTATGGTAGTGTTCAATATTGCCACTACTTGCTTTCTGGACCTCTATATTCCAGATTTCTTATTAATGAATTTGCTATTCTGTGTGTGCGAGTAGACATATTTATTATAGATGCATACGTATATTGAAAAAATGGTACTTACTGCCCATTGTCTGAACATAGATGAAAATTAAGAGGCTCTGCTGAACATTAATCTCTATATCACTACACTATATAGTTTTCCAGCTTCATATGGTAGCATTATTCACTACTGTTTGTTTACAGATTTTTTCAAACAATTTATTGTCCATGTAACTCTGCTCATATCCAAGCCAATTTGAATTAAGATTGTAAGGCAGAATCCCTATATCAAATGCTTTACTAAAATCCAGCTACAGTAAATCTAGTGCAGGACATATTTCATTGTTCTCAGTGGTCTCTTAGGTCCCTCGGGTATGAGTTTTTGTTTGAATCTCCCAGTTTTGTCGTGTGCAGTATGAACTATTACTGGTGGTTATGGTTTCTGGGCTACCACAACTGGAAAACTCTCTCATTCCAGTTAGAAATGAAAATAGTCATCCCATATTTGAGTTCAGGATGGACTGAAATTTTGTTAAAGTATCAATTTCTGCCATCACAAAAGAGTTTGGACACACAGGTGTAGGTCTGGAACCAGTCAGAGCTGGACATATCACCACACTAGTGGTAATGACTATATATTTGTGGGCTTGACATGAAATATTTTTAGGTTTTATTATTTTAGTCCTTTTGTCTAAATTAAGAAAATAGTTAAAGAAAATATTTTAAAATGAAAATCAAATAGTAGGTAAATGTGTAAAAGCAACTTTGTTTTGGAGTGGATAAAACTAATAACCATATTTGAATGAATTTTAGACAGATTTCTTAGCTACATCAAAGTTTTCTCAGAGTAAATAGCTTTTACACAGCTTTACTTGCATTTTGCATCTGGCAAACATGAAATCAAATCTTGGAACTTGATACTGCTATTTTAGATGCCAGAGTCCTGGTGCAGAATGATGCTACGTCACAGCCTGCATATCACCCACAAGCCTTCCAGACCGAACTGTCTCTCCTTTGCTTGTTTTTCTGACAGTGTTTGGGTGGTGGATTTGGGATTTTTGCCTGAAAGGCCTTGATGCTTGTCAAGCCTGTAAAAAAACAAGACTTCAAAATATTACATGGTAGTAGCACCAAATTGAAATGACTTCCTGAAGGCTGACTTAGCTCATCTATGCTATTTTTCTGGATGACCTTGTTTTATTGCAGAGAGCACATTTCTCTTTTTAGTATTCAATACAATGCAGTTATCATCTTTCATCTCTCCCTAGTTCACATTTGCTTATTCAGAATCTCACGATACAGATTGTCATCTACAGCAAAAGTATTTTACTGAAGACCCATTTCAATCTTCTACAGGGCTGCTGTGAGTTATTTTGAGTCTTATACACCATTGCCTTCCAGAGGTATATAATTTCAGCTTCAGTCTTGTAAAGCTGGTTGGTTGTTAGTTTTGTGAACTTCTGGCATCACAAGAATTCATTACATGAATTCTTCTGTTGTTTAAACTACTACCTAAAAAGCTGTATACCTAAGTGATGCTACTATGCATATGTGTGTCCTACTACAGACACTCATACTCTGCCTCTTTCTTTGTGAGCAGTGCTATGTGAGGGATTATTTTAGGTTACATTATCAAAAGAAAGCTTTTGACATTGTAAAAGCTGGTCTTCCCTGGCAGTGTTGGCCCATATAACTCTCCTGAGAAATCTTTTTAAGTGTAGGCAAGCCACTCCTGTGTGACCTTTAGCTGAAGCAAAGTGAACAATACAGAAAACAAAGCTCAGAATCTTCTATGAGAGAGTGAGCACTTAGCTGGGCTACATTCTAGCTTGGACCAAGCTGCATCATTCACACTTGGTAAATGTGGAATTTTATTTTTTGGGTTTTAAAACAGTAAGCAAAGCAAAAAGAAAAGGAGTAGTATCTCCTAAGATTGATGTTCTAGTGCCTAATATCTATTTTTTTTCTATTATAATTTTATATCTCTGCAAATGTATAGTGTTGGAGAATCAGGTCCACAGTGTTTCTCTGACAGCCTGTAATGATTAAAAAAAAATCCCAGGAGAGATGAAATGTTCAGGAATTAAGGGAATAAAAAAGATCCCACATATTTATAACTTTGACTAAATTAACTTATTGCAAAATCCAGTTTATTTCAATGTTGTATTTTAAACTCTGAAAAAAGTACTATATCTTTCCAAAATGTGATTAATCAAATGGTCATTTCTTTTCTGTATAGGAACAGGATATTTGGGTTTTGATTTCATTAGGCTATTTTCTTTTACTGATTTGAATTCAAAACTTTCAAATCTAATAAAATAGGAATGGCAGGAAGTTTATATAATTTCTACTTTCTTATTAGAATAATAGTGTTAGTTTCTTTTGTTCTAGGAAATGAATAATGACACCAATTATTGATCTTGTGACAGGTTAAGAAGATTATTATCTCAATACATACTAGTCAGCTTGACCTTTTATTGACTTGACCTTTAGCTTCTCTGAGAAACAAAGTTAGGACACCTACATAACTTTGTGCTGTGATTTTGAAATTCTAATATGGTTTAGATTATAATCTTGATTTTGGTAAAAGAGTAATCTCTCAAATCATTAACCTGTACCAGTCACATGGGCAGATAGAGTCGAGACAGGCTTTGGTCGATGATAACATAGCTGTCAGGGGCTTGGGGTAGGGTTTTTGTTGATTTTTATTATTTCTGTTAAGTTTCACCTTTTTTTGTTTGACTTTTTTTTTTCTAAGAAAAAGGAGCTTTAGCAAAGAAGACCTGAACACAGGAATAACCAAGACTTCCAATCCAACAAACAGTGTGGGTTGGTTAATGTTTTCTGAATTTCAATCCCCATTTCCACTATGCCCAAAAATATTTTTTCTTGCTTTCTTGTGGAAAAGGTTATTCTAGTTTGGGTTTTGCTGCAGCAAATCTACTAAAAAGCCAGTTTAATAAAAATAACTTCTATATGATGAAGGTGAAAGTCTGCAAATAGTGGAGTGTTAACGAGAACAGTCTAAAATATTTTGTCATAAAAAAGGTACCTTAGTCTCTCTAACCATCCCTGTAGGTCTTTTGGTAACACCAAGGTCTCTCTTTTTTCTTCCCATTCATCTATCTCTCTCTCTCTCTCCCCCTCCATTTTTCTGCTATCAGAGAAGGAGATAGACGTGAAGGGGAGGCATGGTCAAACAACACATCTACTTATATGGGAAAAAGAATATTATGAAGACAAGTGCATGCACCCTTGTGAAAAGGGCCACATCTTCTTGAGAGCACCTGAAGGTGACTTTTAGTAAAAGAATGCCTATGAAATTGAAGTATGAATTTGCTCCAAATTGAACCTTACCTAGATTTGGGGAAAAACATATTGACAAAGACTGTTTTTCATTAAATATGTAGACTCTCCTCTACAATATTCATAACAATCACAAAAATAGTGCTAATCTTGTTGACCTCTAAGCCTGATTTGTGTTAACAATGAAAGGTTATTCCTGCTATCAGTCTTTCATCTGAAACAGCAGAGGTTCCTGTAACTGATATGAAGGTTACAACCCTACTGACAAACAGTCTGATGCCTTGGGATAAATTCTCTTGCGTGGTTCACCCTCTTAAAAAACATGGCAATCTCACACATGCACAACTCCAAGCAAATAAACAAATATATCCATGTGAAAAGACACTGAAATTGCAAAAAAACCTTCAAATGTCCGAAAACTAGAAAATGTCAGAATTAATTTGTTAGTGCAACTTTGGTGTGCTCCAGTGCACACACGCTTAATATAGTGACCTACTTGTGTGTTCAAAAACACCCTTAGAATTTCTGACTCGTGTTTAGAATGGGCCTATCTAAAAGAGAAGTGAGGAAAATGTAACAAAGGACATTATTCCTCAGAAGTGCTTTCCTTGATGTCTGTATACTTTTAAGTGTGCATAGTGATTTAGGCAGTTGCAAGGAGAGAAATTATAGTTTCTTGGGTTCTGTCCTTGAGTATCAGGCTATAGAAATGGACTTTCTTCCTCCTTCTTCCATAGAAATCCTGTATGATGTTAGGTGAGGGATTTCAGTTCATTCTTGTCACAGCTGGCAGGGAATTTTGCACCATTGTTTCCTTCATGCCATTAACAGTGTTTAAGATGGGAGTACCTTCAGCTGAATTTTTTGGAGTTGTGCTATGAACATAAGTGATGGTGTGCAGTATTGAGCACACAAGAAAAAAGACAGTGCTCAATTTTGAAGTCTAAAGTCAGGTAACTTTTGTTCTTAATAAATTTGTGCCGTTGTTGCCCATCTTCAGAATGGAAGGAATGCTTCTGCCCCACTTTCAGGTTGTGAATACTAACTCCTTTTCAGGTCCTGCCATGGGGAGTGCCATGGAAAAGACAAAGGAAAATTAACCTCTCTGTTTTAGGAACAAAGAGGCAGACTCCATACTGTGAACATACACCACAGTAATGAACGAATGACTGTTCAACCTGTCCCCACACTGACCAAAACATGGATCCTGCAGAAACATTAAGGCCACTGTCACTGAGAAATGTAGCACAAAAGTTAAGGAACAGGAGTCTGAATGATATTATATATAATCATATTTCTGCCACGTTACTATATTTTGTAGCATTTTCATGGCTTTCCCTGCAACCCTTTTCCTTACAATTTTTTTGCCAGTGATAGACAATGCAGCAGGACTTCTTCTAAAGACCTGACTTCCCCGGGGCTTTTTGTAAGCTGTAACTGAGACTGGGATAACTTAAAGTTTTCAATATCTAGACATTCAAATTGGATCCAGTGACAGAGTTAGAAAAATAAAACATTATGGATTAGCAGAGTCTAGCCCTGGGTATTCCATAGGAACAACTGAAGGCCTTCTGTGTTATTTCAGCTAAAGCTAGAAAATCTTTTCTTGGAAAGTTCATTTTGATGCTGAGAGATGTTTGTGCAGGCTTATTGCAAAAAGTGGAAGGAAACTTAAGACTATTTTTTCACTTTTTGTTTCTCCTCACATGCATAACCAAAATGCACCACTAAAACTATGTGATGAGAAGAACTTTTGGAGCTTTATGTAAAGCAAGGTTGAAGACCTCATACGACCTACTCCCACAAGTACTTCTCTGAATGGTTTTTAATACATCTGAGCATCCTACAGTTTGTCTGAAAAAAAAAAAATAACATGATATATCACAGTCAGGTGCATTCTGGACTTAATTAACTTCTATTTCATGGTGAGAAATTTCAAACAGGCAAATTTCAGCCAGAAAAAATTGGAATCCATTTCCTATGTAATGCAGTTGCTTCCATACCTGTTCACTCTTTTCTGGGATCTTCCAACTGTGACATTTTATCAGCAGGAGTACCCACCAGCCCAGGCTAATTAAACACTGTACGGATTATTTCAGCTATGCTTAGCCTGTAGTGTCCTTATTCTTACAGGGCAACATTTTACTTGGCCAGTGGTGCTACTGAGTTTTGTCAGCATTCTCAGACTGTGCATTATTCCTGCTTTGGGTCAATAGAGTCTGCTCACCAATTCTCCCCATTATTTATACCCCATGTTTTTTTTAACCTTGGGCATCATTTAATCAAAACCAATACAGCAAAAAAAGGGAATATCACATCTCTGCAGCAAATTATGCTTTTTAACTGTTCTAAGTTTGGCAGTTGTGTTTTATTCATGGCATATTACCAGTAGAATGGAGAAAGTTCCAGAGATATAACAAAAAGTAATACAGTAGTATCTTTTTACATGGCTTTATATTCAATGGAGATTCAGTGTTTTGCAAAGTAGGGCTTTTGGAAGTTTTGCAATTAGACAAAACAAAGAGTTTAATAATTGTGTTTCTTGGATGACTTAAATTTCTATTAATTAGCATTGGAGCAAGAACGGTGTTGACAAGTCAGAGTTTACTTCGATGAAATATAGGACCTGCCTGCAACAAGAGCTCTGATTCTGCTGTTACCAATAGGGCAGGCAGGAGAAGGAGGAAGATCATCTTTGGTATCCTGGCAGAGATACTGCTGTAGCAAGAGTCATGACAAAGAATTTTCCTAAGGTGTTCTTGGCGTTTGGTGTCAGGAGTTGAGCAATCTAAAAGGATGGTTGTCAAGTAATATCAAATAAGATTCCTGTGGAAATATACACAAAGTTTTTTCACATGGGGAATAAGCAGTTTATATTCCCAGCATGGTGGGAATGATGGAGGGTAGATCTAATGGTTAGAATTTTGTTAAGGCAGTGTGCTTTTAACAGGGTTTGTGCAAAGATCTTTGTTAATATAGATCTGCAGACTGTTATAATCTTGGCCTTGGCTCTTCAGTAGGAAGCTGAAAATGTTGGAAGTGACAAGTGATGAATGCAGAAACAATCTCAGCATTTAGGAGTATCCCAATGTTTGGATCCTTTTGTGTGGGAATTAGGTACCAAAAGTAAGGGTTTGATACTTGCTCTGTCACTTACTGGCTTATCTTCCTAAGTAACAAAATCCCCAGCTAACCCTTTTTAGAACTCCTGTCCCATGATGCATGCTCAGTGCTGCTTCTTTGATCCATGCCATTTCAGGTTTTGATCTCTTCTCCTTCCTGCCACTTTCTCTCTGCCCATCATCAGTAAAAAGCTTCTTTGCAAAACTTAGAAGCACACTGAACTTTTGAACTGCTATCAATGGTTTGTTATCCAACTTTCTAGGAGGGAAATTGCTATTTAAAATACTCCTATTGTTCCTTTTGGGAGTCTTAGCCCAGATAAAGTAATCATTAGTAGTGGTGTGAATCTCTGGTACTTTCCTGTGGATGTATTGGGAAATATTAAATACATTACATCCACATGCATAATATGAATTTAATCTCCAAGTCACCAACTCCCAGGACTACCTCCTGCTTCCCTTGGGGTGGGAAGCCTTGTAAGCTAATTAGTGATAGCACATAAGCCTCAGCCCTGAAGAAAGTTGTTCATTTTATCACTTGTGCAATGTTGAAAAAGGGAGGATGCTGCTGGATGATAAAGTGCATGGAAGCAGAAGAAACACTTGGCAATGGAAGAAAGCTTCTGTAATGCTCCAACGTCCTACTACAAGGCCATCCTGCAATAACATATTACATGTCCCTGGTCAGCCCGCAGCTGAATGAATTTGAGAAACAACCACACGACAAATTTTAACATATAAAAAAATGTATAGAGAGAGAAAGAGAGATGTGTAAGAGCTCTGACTGCCTTCATGGGGCTCATAGGAGGGTTCTCGAGGGGTTGTGTTATGGCTGCCCTCTGGCCCTGAGCCATTTGCCTGGTCTCAGTAATCCAGGTAATAAAATGTTGATTGTACCTTTTCCTGAAAATGCACTCCTGAAAATGCTTGGTCTAGTTACATAGAGATTCATCATTTGTATTCTCTTCACAAAGTGTAGGGGGTTGCCCTGTTGCATACTTTTGCATTCTGCTGGGGCTTTAGCACTGTTGGAAGCTGGTGGCTGAAAGATTTTCCTTAGAATAGAGTGGAGTAATAAAATATCTTTTGTGAATGGGGGAGGGGAAAGTGGGATCCACAGCACAGAGAGATGTTCTAAATTGCAGAAATTAGAGATAAATTATTCAAAAACTGTAGTATTTTTATGGCACTGTAACCTCTTCTCCTGCTGGGGCTCCTTAGAATAGCCTAGAAATAACAAAAGGTGTGGGATACAAAATGACAGAGGCCAGACAAAATGTTCACTACTGAGATGAAAATCTAGGCCTGCAGATTAACTTGCTCTTTGAAACCTCTTTCTTCTTACAGAAATAACAGTAGCACAGGCTCAGTGGCCCTTACCCTTACTGAAACGAGTGAGTTAGAGCATATCAGGAACCCACAGTAACTTTCCAAGCACACCCGTGTCAATACAAATTAGCCACTAATTACTCCAAAACACTGACTTTCTATATCAAAAGGTGTGTGGGTGTTCAGTTAACTCATGCCCCTTGTGTATGTAGTAATGATGTCTCAATTACATGTGTATGTGTGCCTGAGAGATGCGTGAACACCCATTAATGTGCCTACGCACTTTACTTGTGTTTATATACAAACAGCATGCATTTATTCCAGCCCTTGTCAGTGGTTCATTTGTTAGCTGGTCTTTATACCTTCTGTGTTCAACTGATATTCCAACAGGGGCCTGTGGGGTGTTGTTTTGTCTCAGTTACAAACCTAAAGCCAAGAGCTTGGATACGTGAAATGCACGGGGACTCTTTAGGTGCAACATTAAATGCTACTCTTGATATTTTACATTATTTGCGGTAGAAAGTCTCCAAATTCCAGTGTTGTGGGCAACTTCAAGTGGAATGATTTCACTCTCTTGGGTGATCTTTGGGATCTTGGGTTGCCCTTGAACAAGCCAGTACAGATAGTAACAGAGTAGATGCTCATCCTATCCCTCCAGTGTAACAGATTGTAAGTAGAAAGGTGGACATATGTTTGACGAGAAAAAGAAGTGGTTATGGGTGTGCTTGGTGGACTTCCCCAACCTTCCAGCCCTGATCACTGTGTAAACCTGTGATCAAGCACAGCCACACTGGTCTAGTTCCCAACCCCCTGGAGCTGATCTACATGTA
Organism: Dicrurus megarhynchus; assembly: GCA_013399195.1. Taxonomy (NCBI): domain Eukaryota; kingdom Metazoa; phylum Chordata; class Aves; order Passeriformes; family Dicruridae; genus Dicrurus; species Dicrurus megarhynchus. The sequence continues at coordinate 1,879,637 of VXAD01008914.1, forward strand.
ATAGGATCTGGAGTGTTTTCCCAGGCCCTGTGTTGCACTACGTTGCTGCATGGAATTGAACACCCTCAGGTGTAAAGACTCAAGAGGAAGAGCTTTTTAAAGAGGGTTTCTTAATACAAAGCTATATAAAAGGCCAAGCAGCCCAACTGGAGATGGTGAGACTCTGCAGATGTTGGGTGTGACCTAATATGCTGTCCTGGGACAATTTCTTTACTATAATAGTGCATTATTGCATTCTTCTTTGAGAACTAAGACATATTTTGACTTTCTTATTGCGTACTGGAAGAGAAAAGTCTGGAATTGTTGTTGAAGTGTACATAATCTAATCTTGTTCTGCAGTAGAAACAATAGTTTTGTAGGATGTAGGATAAGCTTGATGTCTGTTCTTTTGTAAGACAAAGTTCTGCTAAAATTACTGGACTTCTGCAGTTATAAAATTTGCTTGAGTTTGGTTGCAAAATCTGTCATAAAGTTGGATTGCTGAACAGCAAACAATTTTGAAATTAAAAAAAAAAATTAATAGAAAATAATAGATACGTATACAGATGTTTTCAGTTTCACTGCCAAAAAGCTATGAAACTCAGTCCTTTTTTGTAGTACATATGGTAGCAAAATAATTCTAGATACAAAATACCAGCTGTGATGTGTTTCTCAAGTGCAGTGACTATGTGTGAGAAATTAGGGAGTTTTACGTTATCATGAATTGTTTTAATTTAGTGGTAAAATTGAACTTGAGCTAAGGCCCTAGTAGGTGGATTGAAATTTGTCTTCCTCCGATCATATTCCTAACAAATTGTTCTTTTCTACAATATTATCCTTTATGACTCGGTGTCTCTAAAATGTGGTTTCAGGTGATGCCTGTAACTTGCTTTGCTGATGCTTAAAACGAGGAAATTAAAAAAAAAAATCATCTCCATATGTAGGTACCTTAACATTTTTTTAATATATTTTAATTAAAAGTCCATTTCCAATGTTAATTTTAGATGAATGATAGTATAGTGACAGACAGCTGAGGGGTCCTGCACTTGGCTGCATTCCATTAAGAGTGTATGACATGTAATTAGAAATGAGCTAATGCCAAAGCTGATCTTTTCCGAAGTCTGAGTGTGTTCAGAGAGGAAGACTGTGTTTTAATTAAGAATAGAGTGGCCAGTAGCAAAGTTCAGGTCCTCTATGTAGTAAAGCAGCACGCCACTCAGCAAAACACATAAAATAGAATTAAGTTTTGCCATACTGACCACAGCAATTTAAGCAGAATTTAGTGGGCCCTAAAAATATACTTAGAGTTTAGAAATAAAAATACTTTTGCTGACTTTAGATATTAGATTTTACAATTTTGGTTGTATTCTTTTAATTAAGCATAATTTTAAATGAGGTGATATTGAAACTTTTTTTTTCCAGGATTTAATAATACTGAACATTTTCATTATGTTTTAACAAAGTCTTTGGAATTCTCATCCTCCCTTTTAAAATCTGAATCACCTAATACTTTTCCAGCAATGAATTTCATAGACTCTGAGCCGTAAGTAGAGCGTGAATTGTCTATTGTAAGACTGTGAATTAGAACTCTTGTGATTTTGAGTGCCTGCAGTTAGTGGAAGTGGAAGACACCCAAATCATTCTTATATCAAGGATTACAATGACAGTAGAAGCTGGTAATGCTGATAAACTTCTTATGGTCTCCTGAATACATAGTTATTCCTGTTTCTCTTCAGATGAATGCCATTAGAATAAACCCTTTTGTTTACAACATCTCTTCTAATCCAGAAAGCATGTGAATGCATTCAGCATACTGTAGAGAGGGATATATTCATCTGTCACCGAAGTGCAATCACCTCTGAAGTGAAACATGGCACTGGTTCTTACATTAAAGTACTGCTGATAGTCTGATCACTTCTTTTTTTTTTTTAATCAAGATTAAGCCTCACCATAAATCAAGAAGTACTTTTTCCCTTTTTCTTTCTTCCTGTGACTTCTTATACCAGAGCCAAAGTAGTTCTCTGTCCCTTGTCAGTGCTTATTTTTGAAAAGGGACTTTGAGTTAATAGTGAACACGTCGTTTTTAACTTCACCAAAGGATCTCAGTCTGCCATTAAATTTGTGCTACCGGTAGACACAAAGGGGCAGCAAAAAGTGCCAGACAGTCCAGAGCTTAATATGTTTTTCACGGTTGGAGGTGACATGACAGTCCTTTCATCATTTGACCATGAATTTAAAAATATTTGCCCGGAGCCAAAAGCCACCACCATATAGATTTCTCACTATGCTGCAAGATTTAGGCCACCAAGGCTATTATTTTATTAAGGTGTCTTAGAGAGAAGCACTCCTTTGTAAACAGCCTCTGTCTTTTGAAAAGACCTTTCTCAACTCCTATAATTTTTTGTGCATTGATGACAGAGCAGCCATTAAGTCTGGGCAGAGATAATGCCAGGTGATAAATTCTTTTCCTCCTGACCTCATAAATCAATTGGCAGAACTGTACACTGCTTGGCGTAACAGTGTGCCATTTTTAATTTGCTACTACTGCAGCACAAACTAATTTTAGCACTTTAATGCTTGCTCTCTGATCCAGTTTGCAAAACAACTCCTGGTTAAAACCAATACAATGGGTGGCTATATTTATTGGCCTTATACCAACAAGTGACAACAAGAAAATCACAACTGATGCCAATGTTAGTGTTATTACATCTAGGTACTAGTTGTGTTTAGAGTAAGATATGTATCAATTCACGCTATGCTGTTAATATTTAGTTTGATTGTCAAATGTCCCCTGCTGATACTTAGGGAAGAGAGGCAGAGATATCTCAAGTTTTAGTAGTCCTAGTTTGTGCAGGGCAAAGAAATTTGATTTTCAACTGGCATAGTTGTAGGTCAGGTTTACAGAGGTCTACATGATCTCATTCTCTTGAAAAGTTTGTGGAAGAAATCCTCAGTGATCTATTTGCAGAGTTCTTCCCTCATTTTTCAGTTAGTATTTGGAAAAGGCCAATCAAAGTTTCCAAGAGAGAGGAGTAATATTTTTCTGTACATAAGGAGTTCAAAAGATGTCACTTTGCTGAGTTTGCCACCTTACTTCTGCCTCCTGGGAACATCTTATAATGTCTTTGTATTTTTGCAGTAGCTCTATCTCCTCATCTCCTTGAACTGTTTGCACTGTGGTTGCAGGGTCAGTAGGATTAGGTGTAAGAATGGATCACGGATATATTTTGAAGTCTAGTGTGGAAGGATGGCAAAAGCAGTGCTTAACAGCAGAGCCAGACTTCCACTGCAAGAGGACGAGTCTTTAAACCAGATGGTAAGCCAAATGAAAAGAAAATCAGAAAGAGGAGAAATTAATATTTCATCCTTGTCTTATTTATTCCTTCAATTTTTAAAGAAAAGATCTGCTGTAATTTTTGTTTTTCAATTGAACTGCTTGTAAAAATGCGAGAGGAAACTTCAGCTTAATGCAAGAAAATCAGAGCAGGAGGGAGGGAGAAAAGAAGGAGTCTGAGCAACAGAGGAATGATAAGTTTTGGGATGCGGCGGAGAGTCAACAATCTGAAACTACAAAGGAGAGCAGTTGAGCAGTGTGCAAGTCCTTAAGAAGGGGTTGTATTCATGGCGAAGCAGGCAAGTTTATATAAATAAATAGATAACAAATTCCCTTCACATCAGAAGTGAAGGAACAGGGAGTGATAGCCTTGAACTAAGCTGAAGAGAATCAGCTTTGAGGAGGTCAGTTTGAGACAAATCCCCAAAGGAACCATCACTGTAAGAAAAGCATCTTAAGCTCTTAGTGTCAAAACAAAAAAGTTACTACATGCACAAACTTGTGTAATCAGTTACGTTTTGTCATCTTTGAAACTGATACTAGCTCTCACATCTACTTACAAGTTGAGTGTCTTTCTATGGATTAACATTGAAGTTAATTAACCATGAAGCACAACCTGTTATGTTAAGAAAATGCTGGAGTGATATCCCACTTCTGGCTTTGGGGATATCTTTGTGCTTACAAAACCATCGGGATTATGATATCACCTGTGTGTGCACAGCTTATACAATTTTGGTTGTATGAGAGAGAAAAAATAAACCCTTCCCTATGGCTGAGTGTTTTGCGTGTGTAGGTGCTACATGATAAACTCTAGATGTGGATTTATTTGGTTAAACAGAGCCTGTGGCTCATTGCTAGGGCTGAAAATACATTTTAGGGTTTTTAACAAAGAGGCCAGAGTCTTTCTTCAGTGTCTACAGGGTGAGTCCATGCAGCCTTCTGAGATTCTTGAGTCCTCCTGTTTCCTGCGCTTTATTGTGTATTTCTCTATATGATATCTCTCTATATTCACGTGTATAATTTTATTCTTGTTATATGTAAATTTCTATATTGTGTATAGATATTTAATGTATAGTTGGTATTTATAGATATAAAATTGCTATGTACATTATATCAATATATGGATTACACATAAATTGCCCATCTTTTTCTATGTATCATATAGGATATATAGTATATATGTAGATATATGCATATATAGTATCTGAATATGGTCCTGGGCAACTGGCTTTAGAAGACCCTGCCTGAGCAGGGAAATTGGACCAGATGACCCAAATGAAACTGGTCTCTTCTGCCTTGACCTGTCATTCCGTGGCTAAAGGAAACCTTTGTTTTTCACTTAGTAGTGGACTAATGCCCCAAAGGAAGGAGCTGAGTGTCAACTAAAATTAAAAAATCATAGTATTTTTGAAGATGCTTTTTAGAAAGAGGTAATTTTCTTATTACGTTGGCCCAACTCACTATTCAGTTTTATAGTTTTGAACTCCCATTTCCTTTTGTTATCTGGCATATCTTTTCCTGTCAGCAATCCTTTTCTGTTCTAACTTCCTAGAGGTAGGCAAAAGAGAAGCAGGAGTCGACAGTTTGCTGGAGCATCAAGGTTAGTGAATCCCTTTTCTCTCCACAGACTTTTTTGTAGGCCTCACAAGAAGTGTTTTGCTGTGCAAACACTTATGAGAACAGAAAAAGTGCATCTAAAACATTCTTCAGGAAATCAGGGAAAGTAGAATTGAGATAAGATCATCTCCATGCCTGTGACATAATTGCTCCATCATCTTCTTTCCCCACCTATTCATGTACTTCAGGAACAAAGGAGAATGAACATTCAACAGCTTATGTATTCTTCTAATGATCCACCAAAAGCTGTTCCTCTTTACTAACACTGCTTTTAATATGAAAGGAAATACTTGTATTTTGCTATATTTGCTTTCTTTTAGAGTAGGTTAACTTCTGTTGTTGACGTAAATACAAAGAATGCCTGGATTTTAGATAGAGGTTTGAAATTGAAAAGCCACAGTCTAATCTTGTTCCACCAGGTGAGCTCACCTGAGTTATAGAAATGGACCTCTAAGAAAGAAAATACAAACAAATGGAGATGGAGGGTAGCAGTACTGTTGTTAGGTTAAGTATGTGTTTGGGTTTTTAAAGTGTTCCACAGGGGAAATATCTGGATGGTAAAAAAGCAACAGAGCTAGTGGGAGGATAGGTGGCCATGAAGCCATTACAAACTCCAGAGGTGAGTTTGTAGTGAGGTTTAGGTACTGTGTAGTACAGGTGACGTTAAAGACATACTTGTAATTATGGTTCAGCCTGGAGGTGGGTCTCATAAACCTCCTTGTTCTTTACCCTGCTGTGTGTCTAATCAGCCATATTGGTCAAAGAAATGATCTGTCTTTAGCATCACTGGCAAGAGAGACAAAGAGAGACAGGAACTCCCTGTAGTGAAAGCGCTCGTATTTTATTCCAACATGAACTTGTTTTCACAAGAAATATATAGGACCCACTGGGATGTTTGAGAGTATCAACATGTGTTCTGTTTTGTCAATTTAATTGTGTATTCACCGTTATTTTTAGTCTTCAACTTGAACTGTAATTCCAAAAGGTGTTGATACAAGGGAGCAAACAGTGATGAGCAATTAAGGGTCATTAACAGAGAGTGACTTTGTCTTTGTAATACCTCTTGTATCTTTAGTTACTGCTAAAGTTTAGGAAATATTTGTTTTCCATTCCGGCTTTCAGACAGGTGGCAAACTGATTGGTTACCTTGGGAATTTTTCTCAGAGAACAGCTTAGGACAGGGTAGAGGAAATTCAGGAAGGACAAGGCCTGGTTCATGTTACTTGCTCTGCAGCTGGAACAAGAAAGAAGGACTGAGAAAAACAGTGAACATGCTGAAGGGAATCATGGGCAAATGAGACCTCTGAAAGCACCAACATGCCCAGTGCAGAAGGGAGGAAACTGCTCATTCACTGCATTTTGTGCATTGCCTTACAAGTGCATTAGCTCTGGAACAAATTTAGGGGGTGCTTCCTAAAAGTAATATCAAAAGCAGTATTTGTGTCCTGAGGGTGTAGATAGAATGTATTCTACACAAAAGAGTCTAAAAGCATATGGATCTGTTGTATTAGTCCCAATATAGTTTTCTGTACTGTTCCCAAATGAAAGATCACAGCCTATACCAGGACTGAATCACAGGCTGGTTTTTTTTTATAGAAATCTGTTTAATAGCAGCAATTTACTGTCAATGACAAGTAGCAGCAAATTTGCAGATAATCTCCTGAAACAGGCTCTTACAGATGACACAGTTTCATATACAAGAGCCATTGCAATTTGTAAGAACATCCTTAAAATGTTCCGTAAAGTATCTTAAAATATCAGCATACATTGTAAGGTCTATTGCACACTTCCACAATGCTCTTATAAAAGCATTTATCTACTCTAATCTTCTTAGTCCTTCACACAAATGTTTCTAACTGTCAGAAGATGAATACCCAGGGCTTTATCTCATTATCTTTTATAGCTGGGTTAAAAAACCCAAACAAAAACAACAAAACCCTACCTTTTCTTCTTAAGTAGCCATAGCCGTGTACCTTATCCTTAGGTAGCATCAACATTCTTAAATACCAGCCTGTGTTTTCCAAAGATAAGTCCTGAAAGAGGCTACTGTGGGCTGACCTACTGCTCATTACTGTTCTCTTGTCCCATGCTGCTTTACTCTTGATTCTTCAGCACTGAAGTAGCTGCATATGATTTAAAGTAAACTTGCAAGGTGGGGCCTGTGAATCTTTCCAAGTCGCATCATGGTTTGTAATTGCACTGTTGTCAAGGGGAAAATAGTTTGGACCCTTGTGTTTTTTCAGGTTCTGAGTCTCCAAAGTTCAGCTAACACACACCCTCGCAATGTGCTTCTAGGCTAACGATGTTGAGGGTGCTTTGGTGGTACAGTGATCAAGGGAATAACAAATACCTGCACCAATTAAGAGTGAAGTTCTATGAAAACACCTTGTCCAGAAGACTAGTAAGAACTAGAACTGGTAAGTTGTTGTAGATACAGTGAAAGAGAGACAGCAAATGCAATATAAGAGAGACAAATATTGTATTTGGTCTTCATTTTCATCTGGAGTAACACTAGAAAAAATATGCCTGGTCAAGGCAAGATTGAAATGCAAGGGCAATGAATAAATAGGCACTGATTGGACTGACAGTGGATTCATTTTAAAATTGCAAGGGGAAACTTAAAATTAGAAGAGAGCTGAAAATAGTCAGTAGCAAAAAAATATGTTTCTTTTGAGGTCCTATATCCTGCAAATCAGAGAAAGAATGTACCAGGAAGGAAGTTTAGAGCATGTTCCTTTAAAGCAAGAGTAGAAAAGTTTACTAATGGCAGAAATAGAAGCTGCAGCTGTGAACATATTCTAAAGAGTGTTAGATAAGCACTTGAGGGGAAAAACACTACAGGGTACAAATGCTAGACTTAATTGGCTATATGCCTTCTTCTATCCTGAAATGTCACTATGCAACCAATGTCAGCTTCTCCACTCATCTGCTCTCCAGGGGATAATAAACACAGCCTTTGTACATGTCAAAATTGTGCTCCTTACCATTGCTGTTCAGAATAAATCTGCACATTCAGTTTCATTTTTCTTTCCCATTTGTTTTTGTTTGGAAGGCTGAGGTTACCCCTAAGCCCTTGTGTAACCCTTTTGTTCCAGGAAAATCAAATGCCTGGTGGTTTTTTTTTAGACAGATCTTACATGTGAAATAAGGACAGGTTTTCAGGCAACATGAATATGCCTCCTGAAGTCTGCCACCTATCCCTTCTTTCTCAAAAGCACAAGGTCAAGGGCATGTGGTTATCTTAGATCCACAGCATACATTTTATTTGTGGCGTATCACAGCTGTAATGACAATCCTTGAGGCATCACAAGAGAATCAAACTAAAAAGGGGTGTAGCCTAACTCCTCAGCTCTGTGAGGTGAAGCCATCAACCTACATGTAAGCAATATTTTTATTTTAAAAGCACTATTGGTGGCATTAAGGATAATAACATTGAAGTGAACCATGTCTTAATGTGATTTTTTTTTAGACACTGGAAGTGAGATGTATGCGTATTTTTTTCATGAATGATGCAAATTAGAGCATTAGTATACAAAAGAGCATGAACTCACCCATATAATGACAAGTTTCCAAGGGGAATCCACTTATATGTGGATTATGGGATATTTGTGAGAGCCCTTGAAGAGAAAGTTTATTACTTAGGAAGAGTATGGCCAACTAGCCAAGAAGTCTGAATTGTTTTCCCACTGACTGATCCTGCTTTTGTCAGCAGGGAATAACTTTCTCAGGATCACTAAGATGTGTCCAATTGCATAGAGGAGCAGCTACACTCATGGTGTTTGTGAAATTATGCTTTACATGGGCAGGGATCCCTGTCAGGCAATAATTCTTTTCAGTACTACTGCTTCCTTCCTTCTCTTACAGTCTAATTGGCACTTTGACTTTCCCACTACTGAATACTTAAAATATTTGTATTGTTAGTTTATGGAGCATGAAACTCTCATTACCATATAAAGGTTGCCAGCAACACTGTTTAAGTGTTTCAGCAGTTGGATTTCAGACCTCATCTTTAATCAATAATTGCTGTGGTGACAGCTCTAGACAGACTCTTTCTTCCCCTTGCGCAAAGCCCAGAGTATTTGTGAAGGATCCTCTTCCCCTGGGCCTTCTCAGATAGAGTTCTCAGAGAGGATATGGCAGGTAACAGTTACATCAGGGGTAACAATACCTTTACAAAATCAGTTTTGCCTAGTGTTCCAAAATACTAATACTGTACTTTTGAAAAGTGCATCGTGGACCATCTATTGTTATGAAGTCTACACATTAAATTTCATTGTAATGATCAGAGGCTGCCTTTCATCTTTAAAGAGCTGGATAAATACTGAGCTTTTTAAAATATTGGGTATGTTTGGACTGTAGATGATGTGACTATGGAGGCAGTGTAATGGGCAGTGGTGATAGGGCATGTTGGTGGTAAGGCACCTGGGAATGGAGTGATGCCCTGCAGGGGTTCCCTTACCCACCTAATACCAGGGCTGCAGAGGGAAGAGTGAGAACAGTGGCTAAAGTCTCATTGGTTGGACTCGATGATCTTAGAGGTCTTTTACAAACTTGATAATTCGGTTATTCCTTTATACTCTGAACTGGCATAGAGGATTTGGGAGTGTGAAACTTCCTTTGTTCTTATCATCAGACCTTATTCCAGGAGAGCCAAGCCACCCCTTCACATCCCAGATGCACCAGCCCCTTCTGAGCCCCCCAGCTCTGCCTCTCCTCTGCCTTTCTGAAGCTTGTGATAAACCTTGCTGTGGAGTGGAGAGAGTACCTGAGCATCCCAGAAGGAGTTTAGGAGGGAGATTTGTGAGATACAGCCCTTCACTCTCCCTCCCTCATTCTTATGCTTGTGACTTGACACGAACCTTTGGAGGCAATGCAAAACTGATGTTCTTTCCTAATCTAAGGGTGATTGTTGCCCCTTTTTCTTCTGGAATAAAGGTTACCTTTAAGAGCCTCAGAAATTCTGGGCAATTCAAGTCAAAGTGAGTCTTCCCATACCATAACAACTCAGAGCCAGGCTGAGGTTGCATGGCTACGATCGTCACAGCAGTAGAACTCTGCAGTGATTGCTGTGGCGTTGACAAAATGAGAATCTGGATTCAAGGTTGGGCTTTTAATCCTCTTGGACCCTTGCCTACACAGCAGTTATTTAAACATAATTCTCCTTACTTATTTGTGTCCTTAATATATTATTACATTAATTATACAAATTTTATGGTTTATTAAAAAAAAATGTCCTCAGCTAGGACATCTTGGTACATACTATTTCATTTACATGCATATTTCTCTATTCAAAGCCACCTGTGGTTCTAACTGATCAAAAACAATAAAAAATTTATAAAATAAAAATACTCCCCTGGCCTTAACTTACACTACTTTTAATTCAATTTTAATTATTAATATTATAGTTGCTCTTTTTGTTTTTTGCACTTTAGACTTTGTGGAAGCTAGACTTAGCCTTGGTTTTCTGTCTTGGACCTGAAAGTTTAGCATTTTCAGCTAAAATTTATATCTTATAAAGGAGCTAAATGCTCCTTTGCCCTTATTTCACCACTTTCCCCTGTTCTGGATTAGAAAGTACAACTTGAGGCAGACAAAATCACAATGTCTAAGGCGGGGGTATTTCCTGTTATGGATTATCAAGGTACTATCCTTATTTTTGAGCTGTGATTTTGTGCAGGGTGTGGGACAGAAATGAACCAATGTTTTGGATTACTGTTTTTTTGAACAGTCATTTCATTACCTATTTATTCAGCTTTAGATCAGGGCATACCTTTTAGAATGCAGTCATCATCTGTTGCATCTTCCTGCTGAGTGGTCAAGGATTGCACACTAGTAGTGTTTCTCTGAAAGCAAACACCATCAGCAAGCAATGAGGTTTTTTTTAGTGCCTTCTGAATTTTTTTTGACCCCCTAATATTTTGAAAGGGAAAGAATGCAAGACAGAACAACAGATAACTGTAAAAGATAGAACAAGTGGAATTGTATTTTCTATAGTAACATGGGTTTCATTTTTAATTTATCACGTATCCAAAGATCCTGAATTTCATCCTATGCTTGTTTTTTTCTGGATACTTGAAGCATGCCCTTAGTACATCCCTTTTTCTGGCTCTGGTTGGAGGAGAGATGTAAGTACACACACATATGTACACACTGTACATTTGCAGGGCTTCTGGTTATTCCTTTTGTCTAATTGTGGACAGATGCAGCAAATTGCCTGAGGGAGAGAAACAGAATAAAAAGGAGGGAGCATAGAAGGGGACAAAATATAATATAAAGAGGCTATTCTATTTTAAGACTTGGAGTTGTCACTAGATCACCTAGTTCAAGCTTTCATGTGCAGGCCAAATAATTGTGTTCAGTTTCTTTTGTCTTGGGGCCAAATGCTTGAGTGAGGTGGGTCTGGACCAGAAAGGCTGGCCTTCACATGACTTACTGATTTTTCTGTCTCTTTTCTGGGGAAAATGGGGTGAGTGTAGTTCCTTAAGGTCTTTCCCTGGAGTACTAAGTACTCTTCAGAGAGCTTGGGTCTGCTTGAAGTGGCTACTGTTAAACCTATGGGCTCTTCTGCTTTTCTGCCTTTCTTGCTATTTTTTTTTTCTGTGTGGAAAGTTTATTACTTCTTTGATTAGAAGCTGTTTATTTACAAAAAAAAAATTGTAAAAATGGAGATTTTACTAAAAACACCGTGGGGAAATATCTGATCAGTCTGACTACTCTTAGTCACTGTTGGTAGTGGTACTTTTCATGAAAAGCAGTATCCTGCAGCAAATATTCTGACAGCCACTGACTTTTACTGTGCCACTTTTGCAAGGCAAGGGAATTATATCTTTATGTCTCATTCATAGTATGAAATAATATCACACACACAAACATGCAGAGAAGAAAAAATGCAGTAAAAAGTATTAATGTACCACAAAGGAGGAAAAATATTTAGTAATAGGCAATCTGCGTGTGTTTTCTGCAGTATATTTTTGCTGAAATTTCTGACATCAAGGGTTTTCCTTGGAACTCAATAGCCTGGGAAATATCTAGCCTCAAATTCTTCACTGCCTGTGCATTGTAACCCATATATAACAATATAAGGAGAGAGAATAGTGTAGTAAAACTCACGGTATAGATAATTTTAAATGGTATCCTGTGTTACTTTTAAGAATTGTAAGTAAACAGCAATAAGTAATAGACAATAAAAATAAATAATGATGGATTTTGTTCGTCTAATCTCTCCTTGTTTACCGATGGGCACCATAGTGAGTCCAGAAAAGGATAAAATATAAAATATGCGGATATTATAGCTTCTTTTCTGTGCTGTATTCTATTGATATCAATAGTCTATTCCTATCTGGGTTACTATCTAAATAGGGAAAGCAAAGGAAACAGAAAAGTCACCCTCTATCTACTTAGCATATGTGAAATTACTGTGTTTCAATGACCTAGAGAAAACTGAAATGCCACTAGCTCTCTGGAAAATTCACTTGCTTTTTGCCATTAGTAATCATCATCATATATATGCTATAATGAGGGTGTATTTTACAATTTTGCTGCTTTCTTCTCTGTGTCATTTCTACACCAACCTCGGTATGCTCCCTATGTAGCAAAAAAAATACTATCTGATGACTGCTTATCACCTTCTGTTTAGAAGCATTAGGATACTCAGCAGAGTCCTCTTAGGATTTTGTAGTTCTCCAAGGAAATTTGGTATATGAAACAGCATTTTATCTAAAATGATAATGAGAGAAAAATATCTGATCTTTTTTCCTGCCCACGTTTGAGGAATGAACTAATGAAAGCAAATAGAACCTCTCTATTATTATAGCAATTACCATTTTCTCTCTGGTCTGGAAGGGAGCCTTTCTGTTGATTTCAGGTGGTGTGGGTGTGAGCTGATGGCTACAAGCCCTCAAGGTTTTACTTGTCTCTGACATCTGCACTACTGATGCCAACATGTCATGAATGTCCTTATTAGTGCTTACATTTTCCACTCTTTATTAACAATGTGACAATTGTTGATTGTGTATGTGTGGTAAATGGTTCAATATGCAATTACTAGGTCAACAAACTGACTGTTATGAAGTTCTTAATTTTTACAGGCTTAAGATGGAGACATAGATGCAGTTAAAAAAAAAAAAAAGAGGGAGAGAGAAAAATAAAAGCTTTCTGCAATGTCAACAGCCACTAGAAGCATTTTATACATCACAGCCATCTTGCCCAAGGCACAGCAGGAGGCATTGACCCATTACCAATGAGATCATGTGTACATCATTCAAGAATCCATGATGGAAAAGGTCTTTGCTTCCCTCATTCCACTTTATTTCCTAGTTTCTCCTTAAAACTAACAGAAAAAAACAAAGAGGAAAACCAGCCTCCTTCTTTTATATCTTTGCTTTTCATTTTTATTTTTATTTGTGCCTCAATCCTCTGTGGAAAATATCTAATTTTATCTACTTTATTACCAACACTTTATGTCAATCCAGGGCTCAGCAGTGCAAATATCCCAAAGGGTGAGTGAGTTGGAACTGCTCTTCTGAGGACAGATCAGGAGAGGTGTCGTGGAGAAGGCAGAGCATCACCTGGACGTTGCAGGCACAATTTGTTTCCCTCCCACAAGTCAAACTGAGCTGCTGGTTTTGACTCAGTGATAAAGCCAACTCCTCCCACCCTTGTTCAGCATTACGTATACTCCAGGGCAATTAGCACTCAACTAAAGAAGGCATTCTTGGTTCTCCACTCTGTGGCTTAATCCTGCTGCCATTAAAATGTTTTTTGAGGGCAGGGCTTGATCCCTTATTTGCTTCATTGTAACTCAGCTCCTCTCAGAGGAGACCATTCACACCTTTGAAAGAGTTATTTGATCTTTGCTCTTACTAGACCACAAACCTTAAAATTATATAGTTTCTGCCTATTTGGGCAGATAATGAAATTAGGCAGTGGGAATGGTACTAGACTCACATCCTCACATCAAAGCTCATATAGAAATTTGAACCCTGAATCCTCTGTCCTTTCTTTCTAACAGCTTAAGGCTTCAAAAGGTTGTGAATGAACATGGAAAAATTAAACAAAAAAAAAGAAAAGAAGAAACTTGCTTTTCTGTAATGTATTTGAAGTAATAGTTTAATGTTTATCCATTTGTTACATATAAGCCTTGAAGAAAATATAGCAATTAAGAGTCAGTTTTGCTGTGTGCTACCAAACACTGCACTATTTAGCCTGTCATTTAGGCTGGAGGAGTTAAAATAACTTACATTGTTTATAGTGGTTCATTTTTTACAAAATTCTTCCATCCTCTTTCATACTGTGTGTGAAGTCCTGCTCTGTGAACCACGGCCCTGATTCATTTGAATATGTCAGTTCATCAAATAAAGTGCCAGGTGCTGAGCAAAGAGGGTCAGAAACCAGCCATGTGAGTAACGTCTTGGTACCACTACCTGGCCCTGATTTTCTGTTGGTGAAGTCATTTAACAGGCAAAATATTTGCCCTGAGAAAATCATATATATTTATATGAACAGAATAATCACATTATCCAGGTTGTTTATCCACATATCTCAATGATACACACAGACCTGATGACCCAAATGAGTCCCTTCCAGCTCAGAATATTCTATGATTAATGATTAATGTCGCGACCCCTTAGGATTTCAGCTTCAGCCCATCCTGCAAAGAGGTGACCACTGGCACTGTGTGGGCCATGCACTGGGACTGCCCAGGTGGCCATGTGCAGAAGCAGGGCTGCTGTGTCTGTTCCGGTGTTTTAGCTGGGAGACTGATCGCCATGAGACAGGAAGCTCAGAGAGGCTGGTGGATGTGATTTCCTCTCCTGTTCTTCTTTGCAAGCCACCCACCAGCCTCTGCTTCTCTCAGCCCCAGGTACAGAGGTATCTGGACACAGTTCACACCACAGGAACACAGGCTGCTGCCCCAATTTCGGTTCCTGTCTAAAGGGTTGGGCTGCAAGCTCTGGCTCCTACTCGGGGGTGGAGATAGACCCTTCCTACCACTCTGCTTGTTCACCTTCCACAGTACCTCCACAGCCCTTGGTTTGAGTTTTGATTTCAGGCCCATTCAATAAAGTAGGGTTTTTTCTTGAGAAGGATAAATCTGTTAATAACCTGAAAAATCCAATAAAAATCAGAAGCAGTCTGCAAAGGGATATAAGTAAATCCCCCAAACACCACAAATTGGCCAGCCTTTACTGTAGCTATTTTTTGTTGGTTTTATAAGAGCCTCTTGAAAATTCAGTCTCATCCATTTTGGGGGGCTTTTTATATGGGTAGTTTTGTATGTAAAATTGTGCATTCTTTTGCAGTTCTGAGGCATACATTTTAATTTTCTAATTGATTTGGACTACAGTTTTTTTTAAAATAAAATTCTTACCATCATAGGTTTTTGTGATCACATTAGCAATGCTGGCTGCATCCACTGGCAGTTTTACAAAATGTTCACCCGCATATGCAGTTAAAATATTTTCCCATAGAAACAAACTTGTGTGTGCTCAGTGGCACTTGTTAAAGCAGGTTGTTGTGCTGATTGATCTGTGAGGCATTGAGGTGCTTCTTCATCAGTGCTGACTCAGGGACTCTTGGGCAATGGCACGTCTGCCTCCCTCTGCCCACTGATAGCCAGAGAAGGCTGCTCTGTCCTTCCCTGTGTGGCAGAATTCACTTGCAGTCTCTCAAGCTTGTGGCTCTGCTGGCTCTGCCAGAGCAGCGCTCCTGAGCTGCTGTCTGACTGCAGGCACCTGACGAATCTGAGTCAGTGTGAGAGTACACGATGTTTCTGGTGC
Source organism: Dicrurus megarhynchus (assembly GCA_013399195.1). Classification (NCBI taxonomy): domain Eukaryota; kingdom Metazoa; phylum Chordata; class Aves; order Passeriformes; family Dicruridae; genus Dicrurus; species Dicrurus megarhynchus. Next base: position 1,895,345 of record VXAD01008914.1, read on the forward strand.
CTGAGACTGAGCAGTGGGTTGTTTCATATGTTCCTTCGGCTGACTGACGGTGTCTGCAGCTCGTCTCCTCCTCCTCCTCCTCCTCGTACTTGCATGGTCTGGGAGCTGGGACTGCCAGGGTTTGCCTCATGGGGCTGACTGAGCCATAAGATAGATTGTGCTGTAAGAAATAAGAAATAGGCCTAAAGAAATGAATTGAAGTTTCACCAGAGCACTTGTTAAGTGGATCATGAATCAAACACAACAGGGTCTACTGGCCGTCCTTTTTTTTCTTGTGGTTAGAGGCTGCCATTCTGTTCTTCAGGGAAGCTGCATATCAGAGGCTGAACAGGTGGGGAGGGTAAGGAGACAGAAGTGACCTTATACAAATTCTTTATTTAACACCTGAAGCTTGAACTATCACTTACCAAAGAGAGGTGACTGTGGTCAGAGGCTGAATCTATAGAAAACAAGTGCTGAAAGCCATGTGTACTGAGAAAATCTTCATTTCAGCATAGACTAGATTGAAAATGAAACAGTCAAGCAAAGCTTTGGAACTACTTGCAGGGATAAAAGTGGTCACTGGTAATGTAGTGTTGTAGCCTCATGAGAGCAGACCTGGCATCCTCTCATTGCCAGTCTGTTATCCATTTGATTAGCACTTTCACTGTAGATCTAATTTATGTCTCCATCAGACAGACCAAACTATTTAGTAACTTGAGGCTGGTCAAGCTCTGTAATGAGCTAAACAACTGGTCAAAAATTTAGAGCATTGATGTGGTTTGATTTTGCTTGATTGTATTTTTTTCGTTGTTAAGCATGTTACCTGTCAGACTATTGGCTTCATCTGGAATTAGAGAAGACCACTGTAATTCAAGGCTGAAAGATGAGGCTGAGCCTTCTTTGCAACTTTCTTTCTACTTTCTCAGGAAATATTCTTTTAAGTGTGAAATTTCTCAGTCTCTCTGCTAAAACCCATAGAAATCTTTTAATTTTGAAAAATATATGTGCTTCACCAAAGAAAAGTGTTCAGAATTATGTATTGTGTTGGGGAGGAAGTATTAAGTGCTTAATTTTATAATCTGAAAGTGAGCTCAGCCTTTCGTAAAGAAAACTGTGTTTGAAGTAGGTGTGGATTTAAAGCAAAGTTCATTCTTCTATTTTTCTCTTTCTTTGAAGTTGGGGGAAAAAGCTATTTCTTGAAATGTGGTCACATAATATCAACTAGCGAAAAGTATTTGCTGGATGAAACTAAATATGTAAATTAATCTTGCGTCTCAGGCTTTTCTGTTCTTATCTGATATCAAAACCTTTTTCTCAGAATCAGTTTAAAAGGGGGTTCTGAATTGTATCTGACTTGCCTTCTTTCATTCTGCATAAATAAAAGATTTTTTAAAAGAATTTTGGCCAAATGGCAAAGTTAATACTTCCAAGGATCTCTGGCAAGTGTGACAAATTTAACTGCTCTGCTACAGAATATGGTGGATGCAAGACATTTCAGAAGCCAGTGCTTAATGAGGTAACCAGCAGCAAACCTTAGATAAAAGCCAGTGACACTGAATGGAGACTATGCATTTCTGTGGCAAGAGAAAAAGTCTATAGGCTGTCTATTTAGAATTAATTCTTCACTGCTATTTGCAGATGAAGCAAATGTGTCAATGTTTCTACCTTATTTAAAACCTAGGACTCTGTGTTTATGGGTTAAACACTGTACCAGAGATGTGTATTTGACCATTACTGAACTGCTACATGTGATTTCTTTCTTGGTTAGATTTGATCTTGCCAGTCTGTCTTTTCCTCTCTGTAAGAAACTATTGATGTCTTGCTTCTCAATCCCTGCTTCCCTAAATCTTTGGTTTTCTTTTATGTTCCCATAGTTACAGATATTAAATGGGAAATGATGAGAGGAAAAAAGCCGTAGAAATGTCTGAATTGTCTTTTTGCAATGCAGGTATTTGACTTGAGTGTCCTTCCTCTCTTCCTAGCCCAGATAGTGCTGTGGTAGGACTGATTATTTATCTGCATCTACTGTCATTGCTGTGATTTTTCTTTTGACTTCTGTTTTCATCCCTAAATGACAAGTGACTGTAGTTCATTGCATGCAGTTTCTGGAGTCTGGAAGGAGAGAGATTTCCTAGAGGCAAGGTCTGTTGTTGATCTTTGCACTGATCTCTGCATTATCCTTTGTTTTTCTCATTTGCAAGTTGTTGATTCCTGTGATTCCTGTGTTTACCTGAATGTCTGGGGCCGGGAGAGAAAGTAAGAGGGAAAGAACTCACTTTTCTGACTCATCTGAGCTATTTCTGACTTATGTTTTTACAGCTTTCTGGAGCTGGGGGGAGAGAGTGTGTGTGTTGACATTACTGCTTTGATGGGTACTGTTCTACCTTTTTGTTTGGATCATGAGAAATAGTGGTGTTTTCTTGAATTTGTTTTCAATTATTTGCTATGCCTCTCCCTTGTGGTCAACTATATATCATAACACTTAAAGAAAAAGAAAATCAATGATGTTGCAAGTGTTGGGATTGTTTCTATATAACTGTAACTCAGTGGAATGAAGGACAAGATCTAGAAGATCCTTTTCTTTCCTACTGTTGCTAAATCCATGCAGCTTTGAAGATGCTAGTGGTGAAGACATTGTACTTTTTAGACATGAGAACTGAAGTGAAGGCTTCCTCTCCATTCCTTAAGTAATAATCCAATTACAGAAAATGGGACAGCGAATAAAAGCAGTGAGAGGAGGATTTGGCCAGATATAAAACACTGAGGCAGATTGTTGAGTGATCTGTTCAGTGGTCTTTGGAGAGCATTTTACACAGAGTTTAATTCCATTCCAGGATAGTTTACTTGCATCTTTATGTGCAAAATTTGAAAAAAAAAAAAAAAAGGGTTCGCATATCTCACAAAACAGGGGCAACATTGACTGCAATAACAAAAATAATAATAAAATTATATGTTTGCTGATTTTGTTGTCTTATTTGGTGTATTACAACTACAGTTATCGTAAAGCAGTGTAAGTCACCAAAGTCAATAGGTCTACACTGATTTGTTTAGTGTGATTCACTCCCAAATACCTGCCATACAACAGTTCCAGCACCATTATTCAAGTGTGTGTGGCTGACATGTGTGTGACTGGAGAAGTTGTTTACCTTTTTCTAATCCCTGTATCAGTTCACAGATTTATGCAAGGGGTAGGAGAGGGAGCAGCCGTCCAAAAGTCTTTTTATACTGAAGGCAACTGCAGTCTTAAGGACTCTGCCTGGCTGTGCTCATGCAGTTCCCATCAGATGCTGCAAGGCTCCATGACCTTGAAGATTTGGCATGGCTGTCCTTGTCTGATGAACACAGTGAGTTGGCTGCTTGTTGCATCCAGCTTTCAGAAAGCAAACAGAGCTTGAAACTGGTAGTTTGTGATGAAATGGCATGGGCACTCTGGATTAGAGTCACTGAGGTGGGTTAGAATTTTCCAGGATGATGACAGCTACATGTCAATGCCTTTCTCACATTCTGTCCTGATGTTGGTGTATGTGTACAATGGCCAAAAAAAGATATTGGCTCCTCCCATACCTATGCAGCATTACAGGGCAGACAAAAGATGCCCTGGGCAGTTCCAGGGGAGAGTGTGCAAGTTCCTTACTGAAATGATTTTGAGTTGTTATGAGAGCCTGTTATGTCCTTCAAGAAGCACTATAAATATTTTATGAGGTACAGCGTAGCAGTTGTTTCGGCAGCCAGCTGTTTGGGTTGGAGGGTGCTTGCTGGTGTCCACTGAAACGGCAGCTAGGAAGGGAGGCCTTGTTCAGGAGTTTCCGACGCAGAGAATGCTCTGACTCTGCCTTGGAATGTATGCAGCCCAACATTCAGCAACTAAGATAGAAAAGACTATTAAAATAAACCAGAAACACCTCTGAGCTATTATTATGTCATAAATCAGTAAAGAGTTTTCAGCCTTATCATGTGGTTTATTTATTGTGTACCTATTAGTAAATACACAGGGAAAAATGCATATACTTCCTCAAGGTATTAATTATACTGTGCTGGAAGGTCAACACAGAAATTCATCTGTAGTATATTGCCAGCAGCCAAAAAGTACATTTTTATTCTGGACACTTAGATTTCAAGTTTTCAAGATGATGGAGAACAGGATGCCAACAAAGAGCTGTGTCTAATGTCTATGGCTGTGTAAAGGTACAAGGTAAGGAAGTAGGGAACCTGAAATTACCTTACTGTTTAATGGAAAAATTGTAGTTTTGATTAAATATCCTTTTAGAGACAGGACCTTTTGCCTGTCTGCTTTTTCCTTAACTTTCCTCCTCTAAAATAGAACAACCTTATGCTCTTTTTCTATTAACTGTTGAACAGTATAATTATGCAGTTATGGATGTTCAAGCCTGTAGCTTCCTTATAATAATAACTGATATTGAAAGTATGAAGAATCCACACTAAAGAGTAACCAGTGGAAAGCCAAAATGATGGCTGAGTTACCATGGAAAGCCAAAGCCTGCTGAAGAAGCATATTCAAGCTTATGGAACAAAAATGATGTGCAAGTTAAAACCAGGAATTTCTCTCCTGAAGTTCTGTTCTCCTACCTGAATTTGAAGAATCAATCTAATCTGGAAAGATGTATCATATTATTTATATCCTTTTGATAAACCACCAAAATAACCTTTTAAAATCAGATGGCTTGTGCCTTTAAAAGCCTTCTGAGACTTTCCCTAAAAATAGTTTACAAAGCAACAGCGTCAAATTGTTGGGGAATTGCACTCAAATGCATTAGAGAGTCTATTCCTGTGGCACTTAAACCAGTCAAAGTAATAAATATAAAATGGTAATTTTTCTCCACGAGCTGTGCTTGCTGCTCCCACATGATTTCATTCCCACTCCAGAGTAATATAACACTGCCTGCTCAAACAATCTCCTGGATTCATGGAATAAGGCAGCATGTGGCTGCTACTTTGTTAAGTGTGCTCAGAAAAATCGACAATTACAATTAATCCCTGTTTGCCTCAGAGCATTCCATTATTATTTCCATACCCCAAGTGTCAGTGATTTTTTTAAATTGTAAGGAAATTTAGACCAAGCAATGGATTAGAAGGATATATTGGTGTATTAAACAAGAAGTGAAAGCATAGCAAAGTAGGATATAGCTCTATTTTGGTCCTTAGCTTTACTTTTTACTGGTCGCTAAATACATGGGAGGAATAAGTAGAGTAAATACTGTAGATAGCCATTCAATAAAGTGTTGTAATTAATTTAATTTTTTTTTGTCCGATGAATTAATTACCTACTTCTTCCCAATTAATGTCAACCATAAAAATTTCTGTTAATTTTGGGATTTGTTCTGTACTATGAAAATTCTGTTAGCTTACTAAATTTGCAGTTTAGTCTTCCCTACTTAGGTTTTTCTTGGTCAAGGAGATTTTGGCTTTGATGTGAGGGTGGCCACAGGACCACATAGTCCTCCTGTGTTGGCCAAATCATCTGTGGGGAGTTGGCACATTGTCAGAGCTGGTATATTGTTTTGAGTTCTAAATTTTATTTTAAGACAATTCCCAAACTCTTGAGAACTGTTTTCAGCATCCATCTCACTGGTTAATTATCAGCCTATTTCAGGGTATTTGGTTAAATAAGAAGTGTTTACTTCTTAAAGTTTGCCAGTAAATGTGAAGTGCATATGTTTGCATGTTAACTTTTCTCCTAGGGATAATCGTGAGCCAGTTTTTGAAGTCAGGGATGACTGCAAATGACTATCATCATTTTTTTAAAGTACTTAAGAGAGGTCTTGGCATACTCTTTTCTATTTTTCTTTCTATGTTCAACCAGAGTACATCTTCTTTGAAGCTCTTTCAAATGAAATGTATCATAGGAGACCCATATCCAGCACCTCATGTGAAATGCAATCCAGCTGGGAAGACAGTATGAGCATAGTGACTACATAAATTATTCCACAGAGGTAGTTTAGGCAAACATAGTTCAGGGTTGCAAATGAAACATTTTGACCATAGATGAAACAAAGGGGAAATACAGGAAAGAGACTAGTAACTCTGGATTTTGTTCACCTGTAGTATTGGATTGAACATCTTGCCTTAGTCTCATGTCTTTTCAATAAGTGGATTTTGTTCGTTTGTTTGTTGTTTGCATGTTCTGTGTATTCTATGTCTGAAAATTTACTTTGAAGGCATTCTGACTTCTTTCTGTTTCTCAAATCTAGTAAAAAATCCAAAATATGGTGAGGCAGTCAAGTGTAACCAAGCATTCTTCCTTGCTTGTTGTCTCTATTGTGGTTAAGGGCATATCTGCCTTGCACAGCGGAGCATCTTCCAAAAACCTGTCAATCAGCTAGATGAGCCCATGAAATTATATACCTTACTGGGATTGCACTGTGGAAAAATGAACTGAATGGCTGAAGAATAAGGTAACTGATGTATGCCACATACCCAAGGAGACCTGTTCCCTATCTCCCTGCTTGGAACTGAGCACAGTTTCAAGACTCACACAACTGTTCAATTTGAGTTCTGGTTCATGTTAGTGGTAGATTCAATCATAACTCACGGTGTCATTACTATCAACAGCTGCCTACACTATGTCTCTAAAAGGCTAAGAGGAACAGGAAGGGAATGTTGGGAATGTTAGTTCATGCGCCACTCTGTTTCTCAGCTCAACACATTACCACAGTAATTACCATGTGACTGGTGATGGTTCATATCCATTCAGCAGGCTGAAAATTTCAGCAGGGAATGAGTTAGATTTGTGTCCTATTTGTCCATCTTGGTTCAATGACGTTAACCTAGGATTTTGATAGGCAAAGGCTTACAGAGTATAAGCACTTCATCCAACCCATCCACTGAATATTTGTCATCATCCTTTATTTTGCTATGTGGGCCAAGGACATGCCACCTTCATTCAAAAACATCTTACATAAATTCAAAAGTTAGTGTGGTGGTTTCAGTGTGTGGGTTATTCCAGCTAGAATAGATGGAAGAGGTGAATTTTAAAAGTAGCACATTGAATTATGATTCTTCATGGAGTATCTCACAACTGAATCACATGTTATTGTCTGTGCTGCTTCCTAGAAAGAAGGGTTTCCAAAGTGCTTGTGGAGGAATTCCAGTGCTACTTAGAAGAGCAGCAAATTGATGCTTTTTCATTGGGTACTTGGTATCCCTTGGGAACTTCCTGTCAAGTCTTCAGGCATTATCTCCATTGCTAAAATATATTTGCTTCTTCACTCTGCAGAAAACTTTTTCTCAGCCTGCCCAAAACAGGGGCTGCCCCAAACAGCTGCATTTTATTGTCTTTTTTTTCACACAGATGTCATCTCAAAGGCTTTCTGCAGCACCTCAGGGGAACACCTTGAGCCACCTGGCTTACAGGTCTTGTTAAAGACCTCCTCTTCTTCCTTAGGATGATGTTCCAGATTGTTTTCTATTTCTGTCACATCTTATTTTCCTACCCTAATCAGTATAGTCAAAGTGTCTGCAGATTTTATATGCCACAACTTGTAATTTTTTTTATTTTATTGTTTTTGCCCTGAGCATCAAGGGCTGTTTTTTTCCCTTTTGCCTATCAATTATGTGTGCCTGAGGGTTGCTGAGGTGATAATAGGCCATTCTGAAGAGCTCTGCAAGCTTTTCACCTGCTTTGTCACTTGGAGCTGCTATTTTTCTTTGCTGGGAAATAGGGAATAACCTAAAAAGTCTCTCCTCTGTTTACTTTGGTTGTGATTTTCCGTGGTGCTTTGAACTACTCTTTGCTGTGCACTTTCACATCTGTATGATTTTAGTGAATGCTTCATGGCTATTGCATTCTATTGCATCTCTTAAATGTATATAGAAAAGCCATTCGTTTGCAAGTTTCATTACTCTTTTTCTTCATGAAACCACAAGAAAGTTGATTAGAAAAGATAAACAAATGCCAGTTAAACCCTAAAACATTGTTGTCATCCAAGAAATGTGGTGGCCTTGATTCACCGATGGTTAATTTTTAATTGTGTGTGTTAACCTCAAATCCCTGTGGAATTTGCCTTGAGTGACTAGGCTTTTTGCATGCCATGCTCTTTGCTGACTTTCTCAGTTTCCTCCAGTTGTCTACTGGCAAAGCTATGCCCCTAAAAATACTCCCTGGAACAAAAGTTAAGCTATAATATAATCTCCCCCAAGTAAGGAGGAATCTATGATGAGGCTGCTCAAAAAGCAGGTTTTTTTGTCAGTTCTTACACAGACAGAAAGAAACCTTGTCTCTGGTCCTTCCTTAGGTGTGTTTGCTGCTTGCATATTTCTGAGAAGAGCAGCTTTGGCAGGACTGCCTCCCACCACCTGCCAAACCCCAGGGAGAGTCAGTGCAGCCCTCCTACACGGGAGGTGAGAACTTTGCATCTGCACAGTCACCTGAGTGCATGATGAGCACAAGGGCATGTGCCAATTCACCTGTGTATTAACAAAAACAGCTCATTTGTCTCGCATTATAAAACTGCTTTACCTTTAGAGGCTGCTTGGAAAGCCCCTAGGAACTTTACAGAAAAGAAATGGGTGGTCAAAGAAAAACTTTTGGGATCCATAAAGTCCTTAATTTTCAAGGAGGGGCCAGTCGGGCAATCACCTTGTGTCTTCTGAAGAATTCTGTAAAGTTAAATGAAATATTTTCTTTTTCTAAAAATGTTCCAAGGAAAATAACAGACTGTTTGATTTGGAGATGTATGTATTTGTAAGTGATCCTTTCCCCAACTCAGCTTACGACAGAAAGGAAGCTCTTTCAAAATATGATGCCAATTCTCAGCCATACAAACAACAATCTTCCAGCTAATATGTTCTAATGTTTCCACTGAACACTCCAGGACCTGGATGTGCTTGCCTGGTTTTCTGTCATCTGAGTGCAAAGTGGGATGTGGGTTATATCGGTTTTATTCCGACAAGGGGAAATATCCCCAGTCCTATTGGCTCTAGACTCCTGTACAGCCTCAGTAAAACTTAAGTTGTTCTTAAGACTCCAGGTTATTTGACTTATTAAGTTAAAGACACGTTTTCTTTAGTAACCTGTCAATTTTGAGAAACCTTCGTGCTTCCTGTGGCATGTGGTGGTGTTTCATTAAAAATGCTGTGTTGCTAGAAGGGCATTGCCTGTGGGAAATAGCTGAAGTGCAAAGATGTTGCCATGTCTGATCTGACACTTGTAGACTGGTTCACTGACTTTTTTTAAGAGGCTTGGAATTTCAAGTGATCAGAGCAAAACATAGGCAATATCAAGTAATTAAAAAACAAACAAACAAACAACAATCCCGAAACATCTCCATGCATCAACATTTTTATTGGCCTGCTTTGCACTATTTGATTTCAAATTCTGCTGTTTGCTCCCAGAGACAGCTGATACCATCTGCAGAGATGGAAGAGATGTCAGGAGTCTTGCCCTCAGGATGCACTCTATGCATCCTAACAAGTCCATAAAGCGTGTAGTAAAAACTTTGAGGCATTCATTGTGTTTTACCTGATGAGAAGTTACATGGAAATGACTTCTGTGAAACCCTTGTCTTTCATCAAAGAATGGATTTATGGTGGTCCCATAACCATAAGCATTCCAGGTTAAAAGTATGATGCTTACGCACAATACAGAGTTTTCAAATGCTCTTCAAGTCATTAATATCAGTGGATAACAACATACAATACAGCACTTCTACTCTGAGGGGGCAATGTCAAAGTTAACTTACTATACCATTCTGCGAACTGTTTTCCAGCTCAGCTGGTGCCAAGTCCTTTCTCCACTTAATGTATTTGGTTTGCTTCACAGTAATTTACTGCAATTGCTTTGCTTCATTACAACCTGTGTTCTCTGCAAATAATGTCCATAAGGAAATGAAACCATAGGAACACCTGCAAACCTGCTCTCTGATACTGAATTTGTCTTCTGTCATCTTTCTACTTTCTTTTATCTGGAGCTTAAATCCAGCCTTAGTTAAGGGTTACAAGTTTTATCTTATACCCCTGCACTTGGATGAGAATGGGCTGTTGATCTGCCTTTCTAGCAATTTGCATTGTGCCAGGTTGCAATTCAAACCAGACGTTTAAAGATGTGTGAAGGAGCTGCTTAATAAAGCTGTTTTCTTGATAATGGGCTTTTATATAGAACCTGCCAATACAATTCTTTCTGAAAAGCCTGAAAGGAATCTTATGTAAATTCCAGTATATTCATTCAGTTTACAATTTCTGTTGCTTTGCCTTAACCTCTCCAACCTGTGTACAGTGGCCTTGTCTTTTGTCTTAATTTTTTTGTCCTGTATATGGTCAAATGGAGAAAAAAATCCAGACTGCAGTTCTTCATGATCAACTTGTTTCAGACCTTGCCCCCTGCCCTTTAGTTTGGCTATGTGGTCCCTGGGTTTCTATGTGTGTTGTGAGAGTGTTAGTACATCTATCAGTCCCAGGGAGAAGGATCTTCTGAAATGCAAATCAACTACACAGACACAAAACTTCTCTGCTAAAAAATGGGAGGGTGTGAAAACGTATATTGCTCCTTCCTCCCCTCGTCATATAGTTTTGTGCCATAATACTCTCCTCAAGAAAAGTGACAACACATTGGCTCCCATCAGCACTGGCTCTACTCGGTCTTACACTGCCTTAATCTCTTTTACCTGTTCAAAATACCATTTGTTAATAGCTTACTCAGTTCCATTTTTAACAGGATTTTCACCACCACGAACAAAGAAACAATTACAGAGAAGCAAACGAATATTAAGATGACTTCTTCAATGTTGTTTGGAATTGTGCTGTTAATCTGCTGCTATGCAGTGGGACAGAAGAAGCCTCTGCACAGGTTATTGCAAGGTTGTCACTTGTTGGGTTTTTTTTTTCCTCCTCCTTGGTGGGTCTGATATTTGTCTCAGAGTGAATAGCTGATACCTAGTGCTCTATAAAACCTCCGTAAAGAAGCTCATACCATGCACACTGTTCTAAGTACAGGCTGCTTTTTTTTACAGAGGGCAACTATTTAAGGTGGGCCATAAAATTGTCAAGAGTTATAAATCTCTGGAGTTAGTACTGTAGAACATTTAATCTCCAGAGAGCCAGCAATACCTGTAATGGGCATAGCCATATTCCCTAAGCAACTGCATACAATATTATATGGGACAAGCAGCCACTTCTAGCATGGTTCAGACAACAATTTACTTTGTAAAGCCCACCCAGCTTCACCCGCGTTCTTATACAAACAGAATCAATAACCTCATTGGAATTTAGATTAGAACATAACCAGATGTGAGCCTGCAGGTACCTAGACTCGTCTGCTCCAGGCCAGGCAGATACACACAGACTGCATCTTTTAGAGTCAAATATGACTGTCTCAATCTCTGTCAATTCCAATAATGTTGTTTTAGTGACTCACTTGTCATTTTCTCTGTCATTGTGCTCTATGGCGTGAGCAGCCAGAGGGGAAAAGAAATTGCTGCATTTCATTGAAGCTTACTGTTCATCCCTTGTTTAGTCTAAAACAGGTTGTTCACAGTGTAAAAAACATGATGCCTCACTTATAGTATTTCACAGCACCTTTTTATTCAGACTGAGTTGTGGGACACCTGTAATGATGGGTGGTTTTTAACTGTGAATCTACAAAAATCCTGGGTAAATAAACTGACAGCAACAATTGTGTACAAAAATATAATATGGACTATGAAATAAGCCAGCTTTAGAAAAGCTCTTTTAGGTTTTTGCTGCATCCTTAGTTTTCAGTGTTTTTCACCCCACTTCTAGCCCTATTGTCCGTATATCTGAAATCAAGCACCTGTATCTTGACAGGATCACAGCTTTACCTTTTTGTTTTCCTCTGGATTGTTCTCATGTTTCTCTTTAAATATATAATCAACACATTGAGAATGAGCTGACAACGTAAAGCAACCTTGATGTTTCTTTTGCTGATAACCCCATTAGAAGGGCTGGAATTTCGGACTGCCCTCCTGCTTGAGAAAAGGGATATTTGCCTTTTTTTAAAAGCCCCTGAGAGGGCATCATGGACCAGACTCTAATGTTTAACAGAACAAAAACCTAGAAGATAGCAACACAGAAAAAACACCCCAAACACTGTGGAGCTATTTAGTGAATTCTTCAAAAAGCCGAGGAGGAAGTAGTGGTGGAAGGGAAGGTATCTGTGTGCTGACTCCATAGACCATCCCATGTTCCTGGACATTTGTGTTGCGTACCTCTGTCCTGATGCACCATGTGCTGGCTGTTAACAGAGGCTGGGGCTTGTTCTAGTGTGGGAAATCCTGTGCTGTAGCTGACAGGAAAGAACAGATCATCCCTGCCAACGACTGGTTTCCACTGTGCTGAGTACAAGTTTCATGATGTGTACCTGCCTTCTGCAAAATGACACAAGATGCCATTTTCAGGCAATTTCATCTCTTCCCATCAAACTTCATTGTAATCAACTGAAAAAGAAAGAATCTTAAACTGTTATTGAGATGGGACAAGAGATATTGTTTTAGTGTTTCAGACAGAGTCTATAAAGAAAAATCCTTCTGAAAATCTCTCAGTTTCCAGAAACTAGAACATCATGAGAGACTGGGATTGACTTTGAGGGGTGGGCAATCTGCTCTGGTAGTTGCTGCAGTTGAAAATGCTAGTAAGAAAAATGAAAAGCCTAAGCATGAATTTTCTGCTAAAAGGAAAAAATAAACTTATCCTGTATTTTCATTAGGACGCTCTTTTAATTACAAGATCTTTTCATGTTTGAGAGGACTTGCTGCAGATTTTGCCTTATATAATAGAAAAAAGAAAAATCCCAACCAAACAACTTTGAATCCAGAAAGCACAGAAACGTTCACAACAGATCAGATATTTCTACCAAGTAAAATTTTTTTTGTTAGCCAAATAAATAAATAGCAGAGAGCAGAACACTTGTCCATTGCCCATAAATATTATCATTGACTCAGAACAGTGATGGTCCATGAGTAATTTGCCATGTCTCCTAACTATAATTAACAATCCTCTAATTAAGGCATCTTTGCCACTTGTAGGAAAACTTGTGGGTTTTTTTTTTTAAATGCAGTTTTTATAGTCTTTAATATTAAAACTAAGTTTCTAAGAAATGTCAAAGTGTATTCTTGCCAGCAAGGAATGAATTCATGTTCTGAACAGTGTAATGTGAAAATACCACTATAATATTTTGATTGGGAAAACTTTATTTTAATTTTGTATTTAAGAGGTCTAAGTTGAGTCAGATTGGGATGAGTAGCGCTAGGTAAATTCCACTTTTGTTAATAATGCCTTTTGCAATAAATGCCTACGTACTTTAACATAGTTTCCTTCTGTACAAAGGGAAAAACAAGTTGAACTTCAGTTTTGTTCCATATTGCATCCCCTGTTTTTGGTGAATGGACCTTCTCTATGATCTTCTTTTCATGTTTTCAGGTGTATATAGTAGATAGATGAGGTTGTGATTACAACATGTGGTCCACTGGATTGGCTATTTCTTTCAAGTAGGTTGCATTTCATGACTAGTTTGTCCCACCCTCATAATCAATAGAAGGCAACAATCACACTCCTCAGTCTGTGTGACAAGCTGGTAGGAAAAAGGTCACTTATATTTCCTGTATCTTCACATGTAAGTGAGCTCCGATACAGTTTTCCAAACTTATATAAAGAGTGATATTGACTTTAGTTTTATGTCAGATAATATCCCTCTGCCTGGCTGGCCTTGTTGTCTTCAGAGTGACTACCCAGTTTTAAAACTGGAAGAGAATTTAGTATGTGTTTTTAAGAAGTGGCAAAGATCAAAAGAAATGAGAATGTCAATTTCCAGCAACATCTTCTACTGTACCATTTTTGTTTGAGGGTTGTACTTGTCCTTGATGTTTTGTACCTTTACATTCTTGTTTATGAAGTTATTTTGATGAAAGGCAATATTTCATCTTGTGTAAGAACTAGCCTTTCAGAGAGGAAATGGATAATATACTATTTTTTCATTAGGGTAATGAAAAAAGGATTGTGGGGTTTATGGTTTTTTGTTGTAGTTTATTTTTTGATGGTTTTTTTGATTGTTTTTGTTTTCTTTAAGGCAAGATATTTCCTATCCTTATATAGGCACTAAAAGTCTGAAATGAGATAAGAAAATTAAAAACATTAATTTTTTTTTGTGAATCTGTGGCTAAGAAGGAAAGAAAAACAACCCATAATGCTTTTTGAACAAATAAGGTCATCTTTACCCTCCCATTTGGCTTTCTTCTCTACATGGCTATTTTCCCCCTTTATTCAACTTTGCTTTTTCATCCATTACTACTCCTAGTTCAAAACCATTTCTTTAAAATATAAACATAATACCAGTAAAGATGAAAAGTCTGCTATAATAACTCCATTTGCCTGCAGGTGATTACAGCCAGCATCAAGGAAAGAAAAGGGAAAGCAGATGAAAAGGCAGTTTGTTGCCACGATGGAGTGAATGATTGTGAAAGAGACGCAAATTAATACGTCCCCCTGAATAAGATTCTATATTAAGATGAGTCCTGGAATCAGCATCCTTACAGGCTTTTTCCTCATCCTTTTGGGGAACATTTGTGCCAATGCTGAGCTCCGTTTTTGCAGAAAATCAGGGGCTCAGGTACAATTTGAACATACAGCATGGTGTTAAGTGGATACCACTGGTTACTAACAGAGAAAACTTATCCAAACCACTACCCTAGTAGCTCTCCCTCCACTCAGAGATTATTAATATAAATGAATCACATCTGTCTGGAGAATGCAATTTAAGTTTCCTAGGTCCTATTACTTTCTTCCTTGAGTTTCTTCTTCATTTGTTTTCCCTTCATACCCACACTTTTTTACCTTCTTTCTTTGTGAGTGCCTTCATTCTGTTTCCTGACTTTTCTAGTCTCTGCACAAATCTGGAATCTAGAACTGGCTTCCAAAACCCTTCCAAAGCCTACAAGTAGCAACCTTTGCATTTTAACTTTGTTGTACTTTGCATGAGTCAAAATCAAGAATCGACTTTAGCTTTTCTGCCTCTTCATTTCTTCTTTACCATGTCCAGAATATTGCATTTTGTAATGAATTGATTGGTGTTCTGTGGCCCCACCAGACAGGGGAATGGCAGCATTTTTGTCATGTAAATCTCCATTGCAGGAGGTCTGCATGTATGTCTCCTCAGACACTAGACAGAGAAACTATAAATAGTGGTATTAGATGGGTATAATATATTATGTGTACATGTGTATTCAGAAGAAGTCACTTTTTTTATCCCCTTTTGAAATATTCTTCTTGGCTTTGCTTTTAATTAGTACCCAAAATGCAATTACTGAATTCATAAATCTCAAAGTATATTTAGGTTCCCAGTTAGCAACATTCACCTCTATTAAGACATATGAAAAGAATAACCTTGAAAACTGCTACTTTATACAGACAAATATATCAAAATATATGGGATTTTTCTTATACTTAAAATGGTATCTAAATTATTAACTTTCCTGATGAGGCTCACAGAAATTCCTTTAATAAGTTGCTGTGATATCAACCTTTTGTGTAATACAAAAATTGTATTTAATGATATAATTAGGTTTAAATGAAACCATTTTTAATTTATTTTATTCTAATTTGATGTTGCTGTACTCCAGCTTTGAAATGTAGAAATGGTGAAATGTGTTTGTGACCACAGTCTTGACTCTACAAACAAAACAGACAAATCCACCTTTTAAGATCTGAACTGGTTTTCCTCCTGTGGATCAGAAGTTCCTAGCCCTCTCTGTCTTTTAGCTTTGTCTTTTGTAATGACACATATAAACATTTCCTTTAGAACAATGGGTACGATAACAGTCATTTGAGTGTAGAGGAATTTCATATCCAACCGCCTCCTTCATTAGGTCTCTGTATGCATGTGGTCAAAGGGTATTTTACTTTTATTTCTATGTGAAAAAGGATAATTAGCACAGTGCTCTGCCTATCACAATTTCCCTGGATTCTCGGCTTTGTGCTAACTTGAAAAACAGCTGCACAAACTCCTGGGATAAAAGATTACAGAGAACTGTGGAAGGCAAAGATGCCACACTGGCTTGAAAGTCCTGACCCTCAGATTACTGATGGATGAGAGTTTATTCTAGACCTGAAATACTGATGTGCCTGTGATGTTTCCTGGGCTTATGCTGCTGACCACCACCAGAAAGAGGCAAGTGGCCTAAGTGACCCTTTGGTATGACCTAGTGTGCTCATTCTGTTTAACAAAGTGTCTGGTACACAAACCATATCCTTCAAACACCAGCTAAGGTATTTCTGTGTGGCACTTTGCCAAGTAAAGCAGCATTAAATGAATCACTCAGCTTGCTAAATCAGGTCACAGGAGGTTGCATCATGCAAGGTGTAATAATGAGAAGAGACCTCTCTTGCTTGTGGGTCCATCTTGTCCTTCACTGAGATGCAAGTGAAAGGCAATCTTTTTATGAAACTTAATCCTAAAACAAAGAATTTTTGGTCTTTCTCCCATGCTGCCTGGCATCTGGCACAATTCTGCTTGAGGCACAGGTTTAGAAAGTAAAACATATATTTGAAGTTTTCTGTCATGCTTTTTTATGAGTTTGGGTGTATTTTCGTTTCTTTTATTTTCTTAGGCAATTGCCAATTATATCCATATTCTTTAGAGACGTGTGTGAACTGGCATATTAAAAGCTGTGTAGCATTTAGTATCTCTGCTGTGTGAGAGACTAAAAACAAGGAAGGATGGATGATTTCCAGGTTGCCTGGGGCATCCAAACTCTTTTGAGGCCAGTACATTGTCCTAGTTCTTTATATGCAGTTTCTATCGACTTCTGCCTCATGAAAAAAAAGGAAGATATAGCCCAGGAATTGAAGCAGAATGGACAGAAGAAATTTTTAGTAAAATATTATACTATCCTCTGTACCAATTTGTACTGAAATAGTTTGATTTTATTTGCTAATATCAAGAAAATTATTGCTTCTTAGTACAAGTTATCATGACAGCAATTATTTCCTAGGGCTCTCAAACTCACAATTCATTTAACAGAATTTCTTTGGACAAAACTGATAGAGAGATGTCAAAGCATATGCATTTATTAGTTGTGGAATACACAGTAAAGATTTTTATTCTGGAAGCCCTCAGTGATGACCTGCCCTTAAGTGCAATTTCTCACAGTTTTGCAAAGATTTTACTAGTAGGCCTGGAAGTTTCCTGACTATTTCTTCCACCATATTTTTGAAATCCATAAAACAAATTTCAAAATTAAAAATAGGCATTGGGGGTAAGGTTCAATACATGACAAATGAACCTTTCTTGTTTTTAGCGCATGAATTTAAAGTAAAAATTGTTCAATCATGAAGTGATAGAAAACACTTCTGTAATTGTTTGGGAAATGCACTACCTTTCCACTTAATGTCAGAAAAATTATCTTGTTCAAGTCGGGTATGGTTCTTATGGAAATCTAACCACATCTAACAATCCAAAAGAGAGAAGAGTCATTATTTCCTTGGTGGAAGACTCTGAATGGCAGGCAACAAAAGCTCCAGACACACTGGACTTCTGCCTTGATCATAGTTTTTTCCATGCATCTGCTCCTTCTGCTTGGCAGAAGCAGTCTAGGACCCTGGAACTGAATCTCAGGCAAGTGGTTCTCCAGTAATCTTCCCATTGTCCAGACATCTGGTGAGCAAGCAAGCCATTTCTGATAAGGAGAGAGGAATTGCAGGATTTCTTTGGCCAGAAATTTTCTGTCCAAAGCAGAGCAAGGTCAGATACACAAGGTAAGATCAGCATTCCTAAAGGCAGCAGCAGAAGGTGGTAATCCAGGAGAAACCTTTGTCTTAAAACCATCACTTTCAATTTAAAATAAAAATGTGCTGAAATTCTTTATTAATTATTAATACAGAAAGAATAATTAACTTCTTTTACATCTAAGCAAGGGATAAGGCGAGAAGAATTCATAGACTTTAACTCAGCATTGATTCCTCACCGTTTTCCTTAAATTAAAAGTCTGTGGGAGTGTTATATTACAGACTATTCTCAAAGTGAACTATAGGTTAGGAATATGCTAGGTGAATTATTATTTCCCCAACTTTGCCTTTGTTTTGATGCTTCTAGACCCTTCCTTGAAAAGATGTAAAAAAGAAACACAAAAAAACCAATCCTTCTGCCTCCTAAGAAACAGGTGCTATGTATGCAGAGGTAGAATGCCACAGGTACAGCTAACCTGCTAGTACGCACAGCTGCTTATAAATACTTGAAAAGAAAAACCCCAAACCTGGTAGGTAAGTTCAAATTGCTTACAGAATAAATATTGAATCACTTGCACTGAAGTCTAACAGTGTTAAGTGTATCCTTCTACATTAAGTAGAAGGATAAGGGCCTGATTATTCTCCACAGGTAGACATAATAGTGTAAGACACAGGAGTTAATAAACACATAAGGAATTTTCAAAGGACTGCTCTCCGCTGAAGAAGCCAACACACTCTTTATTGACCTAGTGTAGCTATTAACACCTGGGGTTTTTTTCAGTGCGAATAAACTCAAACCAACTGCAAGAATGTTTCTACATGCCCCTTAGCTGGAAATTAGACAGAAAGTGAGTACCCTCTGAGGAACAAGGAGTTAAGATACAAAGGTCTGAACAAAATTTGCCTGAAAAGCTAAATAGAGAAATTGTGTGGAGTCATTTGTCCATTAATCTATGGCTGTCATGAGAACCCAGATAAATAATGGGTTTAGTTTTAGCCATTTCCTTGGGTTTGTTATCTAGTTTTCCTCCTTGTTTCAGGGCATGTGTGAAAATGTCATGAAGGTCATGGAAACCCTGATTATGTGCAACACAGTGGAACCAGAGGTCTTTTTGGGAAATTCCAAAGTTCCTGATTGTTGGCAGGGTACCTGCCAATTTTAGTTAGGATATAATGGATTATAGAGAAGAAACAAACAGAACTGTCAAAGGGAACTGAAGATGCTGCAACAAGTTCTGCAACCCAAGTGAGATGAAGTGAAAAATATCATTACACTTTGTGTTAAGTTATTGTTACTATTAGATGTACAGAAATGAACAGGCACTATATAAAAAGATTCATTTACTTCACACAGAAAAGAAGTAAAGTTTTATGATACAAAGTTTTATGATACAAAGTTCTTGCAATCATCTGGGTTAGGAAAGGCATGCTCTTGATGTAATATTTAATTTTGCAAAGTTGCCAGCATGGGGCAAGGTTAATTCATTGTTCCAGTAACATAAAACAGCTGACAGCAGCCAGATGTATAATTCTATGCCTGTTAATGGAAAATTAATATCTTCACTGCACAATTGTTGATACTTAAGAGATAAAAGAGATCTCAATTTGCTCAGAAAAGAACAATAGGTATTCTGCCATTTGAGTCTTGGAGTTGATTATACATTATGATTTCCAATCCACGTGTTCAGTGCTGCTATTGATTGTAAAACGGAGGCTATTTTGTGTAGAAGTAAATCTCTTTGACTGAAAAAGGAAGAAAAAAAAAAGGCTGCCTGTGACTGGTACTGGCTACTGGATCAAAAAAGAAATCATCGCCATGCACACAATGTAACCAAAAATCCATATTAATGTATTACTGGAACATTGAAAAATATGTCAGGTTTTTCGATTTGGCGATGATGCTGGCTAGCTGGATTTTCAGCTTTATAAGCACTTTCTGTTTCTCAGAAATTACTGTCTGCTGTATTTTTATATGACCTCAAGACTGTGGAAAATTGCCAATAGATGTGGAAGTAGAGGTGCTGCGTAAAATTGGAGACTAAGGTAGTTGCCCATGGTCTTTGAACAGGAAGGTTTCAAGAAGACACAGAGGTGTCTCATGGATAATCACTGAACCCTGAAATACTTGTATCTTCCAGATGATTGTCTTGCACTTCCAGGAAGTCTCCACATTGTGGGCAATATTTGTCTAGCAAGGAAAGATAATTAGTAGAGAATTTTGTCTGAAAAAACTATCACTGCCTTGGTAGGATGGAACTACTACATCTGGAATGGTGTTTTTATGCAATCTTCTGCAGCTAGCAAGTAACTGGCAGAACTATAGAAATTCTATAATGCCATTAATTTCCATATCTTATTGTTCATATTTATTGTTCTTGAATAACTTGTAGCCAACTATTTTCCCACATTTTTTTAATCTATCAAATGTATCAAAAACACTTAAAAAAATTTGCATAAGTGCCTCAGATTGAATACAGGGAGAACTAGCAGCACTTCAAAATGTCATCTGAGGAGGCTCAAAACTGATGTATCATTATCGTCTAACAAGGGTAAAAGACTTATATAGGCCTTATTTTTTTGAAGCTGCACAATGTCAACAATTCTTTCTCTAAAACTTCAGAAAAAGGCAAGTCTTTGTGAGATAAAGACATATAAACTGCTGGGATTTCTGCCTGTCTTGGCATCCAGCTTAAGATTTCCTCATTCTTTTAAACAGGGTGTTAATTTTGAAGCCAGTTGTTTTGAAGACACATAATTTTGTTCCAGAATTGGGTGGTGTGGAGTCACAAAGAGCTCTGACTTCTATTGTTTCAGCCATGCTGTAATAGGATTTTGGCAGTGGGTGGAAAACACATAGGATTCTTCTGGAATAGGTTATCGTGATACTATTCAGAGCCCTGGGACAGAAATAGGGCAGTGGTCTCTTACAAGAAAGTGGGTCATGCAAGGAAGGATATCTGTTAGAATTGTTGCAAATGGCTCTTCAGTGAGTGCAGAGCCATAAATATCCCAGTTCTCAAAGAGCAATGGTGTGCTGGGTGGAGCAATGGCATGGGGTTTGTTTGCTTGCGTTGTGAATTGACAACTTGTCCCTACCACTGATCTCATCACATGCTGCCCATGAGGTACAAACTACTGATAGATATAATTTCACCTTGCACAAGAGCCTGTTTAGTAGTTTCTGGAATTCTATTTCAATATTGAGTTTTGCATTGCTTTGGATTTTTAATATGGAAGAATTTTTTTCATGCTCTAGTATATTCACAGTCTTTAATCTGCCAGGCTTGGCTAATGTTCTTCCAATGGTAATCATTATCTGTGGCTGTCTTTATCTTCTTTCTGTATTCTAATCCCTTCATGCTTTATTTCCCCTTTCTTTCTGTGACCCTTTTTTTCTTTGCTGAATTTATTGCATGCTTTCCCCTGGCAGCCTCTCTAAATATGTGCATTACTATTAGTTTCATCTCAATGTGTATGGGATTTATGCCTATACAGCTTGCTCTCCACTTAATTTAATCACAGGTTAATTAGATCCTCCACTTAATTTGATCAAAACCTTCCTTGAGCCAAAATCACTTACATTAAGAAGACTAGTGGTACTTTCTACCCTTTAGTTTGATCAATATCGATCTTTTTAAGCAGGTACTTTGGGGTAATTCAATCACTGGCTATGGATATTTTCCATTTAATTAATAAAAAAGAACAAAATCCCTAATGAGAGGAGAAAATAAACATAGAAAATACCTGCACACATGTGAAAGACACTAAGTAAATTTTGGCTTCTTTGAGGAGGAGCAGTTTTCCTTCTGTTTTTGCTTCTATATTGAAACAGTTCTTTTGGTAGCAACATGGTCAATTCTCCTGTGTACAGTGAGGTGGGCAGGGCTGTACTTCTGGCAGTGTTAATGAATAGACAGAAATTACAGTAAGGAATTTTAGTATGTTATTGCTACATTCCAGTGTAGCAAAAGTTCACTGGGAGTCTTGTTATTGCGTATTTGGGTGATTACTAATAAAATATTAATTCTAAATGCCAGGGAGCAGGATGTCAATGTAATAATTTATATGCCTGTTATGTGTGTATAAGGATATTAGTGTTGAATGAAGTTACAGAAAGAACAATTCTTTTCTAAAGCCTGGTGTTTGCTGTATTTAAAAAAAAAAATTCTATGCTTAATTTAATTTCTCTAGAGAGGTCATTTACAGACCCTAAAATAACCATGGAAACTAAAGGAAGACTTAATGCTCAACCTTGCCTTTTTCAAGAGCTCTGATTGAGAGGTGGCAACCTTCATGTATCACATTGTAGATGACTTATTTTAGTGAGCATTTGTTCACATTACTACTGCCACATTACTACTGTTTTCAGGAAGAGTACTTGCATTAATTCTTATAACTTTATGCTGTCCAATCTGTCTCAGAAAAATGTGCTCATCTATATATTATGAGATAATTCTGAAATATGTCTACTTTAGCTAGACTTTCCGGGGCATGTTGTTAGCATGTTAGCATGTCACCACCACTGATGTACAAATTCCAGTTCTCTAGAAGAACATGTTGTTCTCTCCTTGTCCTTATCAGCCACTAAACTAATCCCTGGGTTTATAACAGCAGTTCTTTAAAGACTGTGATTCCTAAACCAATACTGATACCTACCACACTAGTGAAAGTAACACAGGATTCACAGAAATTGCTGGCGTTTGAAATTCGGTTGGGGCAGAAAGACAGAAGAGAGTTCATTTCACCTAACTTTATCCATTTAAAAATCAGGTGTCTAGTCACCTATTCTCATCTAAAGTTTGTGTGCTCCTAACTGCACTTGGTTTTATTTTATTTATGTGGGATTCTTTCTGTGTTGATGTTACAGGAACCTTATATTTCTAGTTTTAATAAGCCATTAAACTGTGAGATAGCTGAAATCAGGTGACAAGAATTTCATCTTTCTTATTAGTTGTTAATATCAAGAACCATTGCAGCCTATATTAAAAAAAGATTTTAAAAGAAGGGCTGAAGATCTCTTTAGTGGTGATGTTACTGCTTGCTGATGGATTGCTCTTTTTTACAAATAACTCAAAACATGCAAGTCTCATGAGTCTTGTATTAGTGATCAGAAATGACAGCAGAGACAACTAACAGATTTTAATTCTTGAAGTCAAGATTTCATGAATGGTTTTTAATATTTAGGACTAAACTGGATTAAATTGAAGCTGCCATCTGTGTTTACTTATCTTAATGTTTATAAACTGACTCTTTAGGCTGCAAGAAAAGCAGCTTGCCCACAAGTCTCACTCAGGTATTTCTCAATATGAGATCCAAAGTTCTATAGGTAAAAATAAAATTATTTACAAACTCAGAGGCTACTCAGAGTTCCAGCTACAGGTTACTAAAGCTTTTAATGAGTATATATGATGGATTTTGGTGGTTTTTTTCATTTTTGGTCAAGCTTGTTCCAGGTCCGAAAATTCTTGCTGAAGACTTTTGTTAGTACAAATGGTGATCTTCATGGAGAATTATACCCATTTCCCCTGTTTTGAGTGAGTCTCTCAATTAGGGTTGTGGTTGCTCCATGCTCTCTTTACAGTCAGTAAGATGTATATGATCAGGACAGAAGGCTGATTTTTCCATCTGACTGGTGAACAGCGAAGATACCCAGGTCTCTCTCTCAGGATCTAGGGTATAACTCTGTACTCGGAGCAGAAGTCTCACTGAGGTGCCCAGAAGTACATGGGACTCAGGTTACTTGTACAGATGCAAGTACATTTATGTACTTTATGTACACATTGGCTTCTTAATTGTGATGGGAATTTTTGCGTGTATAAATTTAAAAGTATTCTGCCGTGTCAAATTGATGAAATACCTTCTTCATAAAGACTACTTCTTCTGTAGAAAATGCCTTCCCTTTCAAATATCTGCCAATCTCCTATGACGGCACTTAAAAAGAGGAAAGAGGGAGAAACAGCAAAATAAATGGGTTTGTGCTTTTGCTTGGGATGAAGTTGAGGTACTTTGTAATAAGTACTTATTCATGTTGAAGTGCATGTGTTGTGATGGTTTCTCAAACAACAAATGTAAGAAACACACGACTGTGAGTGAATGTAAAGATTTACGTTATGAGGAATTTTAGCAGATGGGGTGACTTTTTCATGTTGCTGTTGGTCCATGGCTAAGCAATGGTCCTGGATTTCAAAAGACTTTGCCATCACTTCTATTTCCTTTGAAGTCAAAGCAGTTTTTTTTTTCTGCTGGAAATAAGATTTTGCATATATATGAAGAAAACATACATGATTCCTATGTTAACAGCTCCGACACAAGTGGTTTGTGATTTTCTAGTTTCTATAGAAACATTAAAAGCATTTGTAAATCCTTCATTTTTAGGTAAACGTATCCTATTTTATAACAAACCAGATGCTCAGACTGTTACCTTTTTTTTTAACATTTTCAAAGATTATGAAAAATAGTACTGGTGAACTATACTGAAAAAAGAAGTAAATGATACTATTTCAGGCAGTACCTTCCAAACTGTTTTTCATTTGTAATTATAAACTGCAAAAGCCTTATGCTATCAAAAACTCCTGTAGGTCTTGTGTGTAGAATAACACACTAGGAAGAAAGCTTTCCTGGGTGGATAAGGAACAGGTTTGGTATATAGGAGACCTGGTTTATATACCCAGTTCTACTACTATCCTCCTGGTTTTGTCAGAGCAGTTCTCTCATCTCTCATGTGCCATCTCAAAGAGTGATCTAACATGACACTTACCATTTTACTGAAGTGCTTACTTATGTGTTGATAAAAGCGATACAAAGCAGCTACGTGTGTAATCACCATCACCATCTTGCTGCCTAGTGACCATGCACTGTTTTACCACAAAACAGTCTCATTAAGAATACAGTCCCCTGCTCTAGTCAGTAGAAAAATTTGTACTCACCAGAGGGAATTATTAGATTGGTGTGGGGTGCATGGTCTTATATTTGGCTTCTGGAAGGAATAATATTGAAACCTCTGAAGAGGCAGGAGGGCTGGGTGAGGAAGCTGTTAGCAGGGATGCTGATGGGTCTCTCAGCAGTTGGTGCCACACAGATGAGTGATAACGTGTAATTCAGTTTTCAAAGCAGCTGAATTTTTTTTTTAACTTTTGTTTTTCCTGTGTTTTGCCATGACTGAAATATTCCCCCCCCCCACTCCTTAGCTCAGAGAGGATAGCAATAAAAGGTGAGGTATCCCAGAAAACTGATATGCGATGGAGAAATTGGACAATCAGTGGCTTTCAGTTATGGAAAGAATGGTCAGATAGTGGTTTTTAAGCTGCAGTCAATTTCTGCCATGGCTCATGATGCTGTGGTTCATGAACGTCTTTGTCTAATGGGTTTGTACTTCTGTTTAATGTGTCTCCTGAAATGTCTGGTGTCTGTGGGAGAAAAGATGGTGTTTTGCCCCATGTTTGTCTCCAGCATGGCAACAGAAGTCCCAGACTGTGATGGAAGCTTTGAGTAAAGGCTGGCAAATTTTATGGGAATTCACCAAATTCCGATCCTGACAATACATTGATACCAAGTTAAGGGAAGTGCAGAAAACAAGGAAAAGGCAGGAGGATGAGAACATTATGGAAAAAGAAATGAGCAAAGATGTTCTACAACAATGGAATAAAAGATCTTGTTGTCTTTATTCCCCCTCCAAAAGAGCAGACTAAGTGATAATGGAAGCCACTCTAGAGAAATCAGAATTGGGCTGTTCTGTGGGCCTAAGGGTGGGGGCTAAAGAGAAAGGCAAGGAAAGTCAGAAAAAGGAAAATGCAGTAAGGATGTCTGTGCAATGCAATAGGTTACATTAAAAATAATGTTGTTGCATGGCATTGCTTGACAACATTTTGCAGATGCAACAAGTGTAAGACAAACAAGCCATGGTAGTGTTTCTAAATTGTCGATAGTGGTTTTGGATTAATATAGCTAGGGGAAGAAATGGGGGTACCTTCATGAATAATAGCTGTTGTATAAGACTGATACTTGTTTCTGCAGCTGAGTCTATGTAAGGTTAGTAAGGTTTCTTGGCTCAGTAAGTGCCCCGCCCCCCCTACAGTAAAACAGCTTAAATCTAAATGCATTTACCTCTCTTTTGGCTTCATAGGCAAATTTTCATGTCAATCATAGCTATTTGTGTTTAATGAGGGTTGTCTTCCTACCAGCCCATCTTCTCCAGCTACTGCCATTCTTCATGCAGAGCAGATATAGTGACATAGCAATCTTTTTCATTGCACAAGTCATTAAGGGTGTATATAGCAATTTGAAATTTGTAAATATTCTGACAAGTTGATTGCCCCCTGCCCATTTTATGCCCATAATCTGCCAAGGTAGACCTGCCAGTGCAGACAACATTATCACTAACCCAGCATGGGCCATCATAGAGTGATATCTGGCAGTATGTTAATAAAAGACCAGAAGAAAAACAACAAAAACATATCTCAAAATTACAACTATAAACAACCTGCCAGTCACAATAAAAAAATGTTGCTGCTAGGAAATTAAAAATTGTACACCACAGTGATCATAGCCTATGCCTCACTACTCCAATGCATGGCATAAACATAAGACTAGGACTTCTCTACAGATGAGGCAGAGTCTGAGGTGTAGCAGAGACACTTTTTTTCTCAAAAATGAATGACTCTAGTAAAACAAATGCAAATGTGCAGTATTCTTGACAGATTTTTTTTCTCCTCATGTTTTGTATTTTTCAAGTCTGCCTTGTAAGAATTCCACTCTAACGAACTGTGCAGAAAGACAAATTTTAAAATACAGTGATATTATTATTATTAGGTATATTATTGGTGCTTTGAGTAAAGAGAAAGCAGAACAGATGCTGTTAAATGTAATCAAAACAAATTACAATCTTAAAAGATCATAAACATACAATGTATTTTGGTATTATTCCATTATCTTATTGTTGGAAAAGTATATTAAGTGAAATCTTGAATAGTTAACATTTAAAGTACTATGAATAATACAATCTTTGTCCTGGAACTCAGCCTGGATGTTTACATTTTTAGTTAATGATTTTAAACTAATTTTTAACTTCCCTTAAAACTCTTGGCAAACTGAGATCTTCCATCCTGGTTTGTAGAGTGGGGGAATTGTAGTTCCCACTTTTCCTTAGGTTAGAGCAGATGCCCTTGCCTGTCCCCAGAGCACTCTCTCTGCCAGGGTCCCCTGGCTTCCCAACTGCCTCTTGTCATGGCTGACAAGTAGTCAATGTGCTGCTTAGATTGGAGTCATGGGCTGGAACGGTGATCTGCTGTTTGATTATTTAATCCTGACCTGGTGAGAATTTCATAGGGGAACACTGAGATTGTGTGCTTTGTGGTTTGGGGATTTTCCTCCTGCTTAAATCTCATGTTCTGACCAAAACAGAGGCAATGAGAAATAACTCCTTCTTGCATGCTAGAACAGTAGTGACATCACTATTGCTTCTGGCTGACAGATTAATATCCTGCCAGGTTATTTATGGGAAAGAGATTGGTTTTCTGACCTCTCCATCACCGTGTGCCTTCCCTTGTCTTGGATGGTTCACAGTGGGGATGGCTCTTTCTCCAGACGGAAGCTGAAGTGAGCTTTTTGGTGGCTCTAAATGGTATTTACCAGTTTTGGGGGGTTTGCATAGAGCTTCTGTCCCCTTTCTGTAGTATTTAGGGATGGGCAGGGCCCTCACTTGGAGCAAGGGTGGAGCTGAAATCAGCCACTGATTTGGATGGTGAGCTACAGGCTGCCCCAGGTGCTGGCAGCACAAGACTAAATGCAAAGGTCCCAGGTCTTGGGTACAGCTGCTTAAGAGGACAGGAGGGAACAATGCTGAGTGATGAAGTAGTGCTTATGTTCTGAAAATGCCAGTGTTTCTGAGCCCTGATGTTTGAGTAATATTCCTGTCTCTTCAGATTTTGGACAGTGCATGACATATTGAGTAATATACAATGTGAATTTGTAGTGAAATTTAGTCCATGTGCAGTTTAACAATAGGTTTTTATCACTATACATGCTGGAATACACTCTTACTTCACTTTAGTGGGCAAACACTTCTAAATCTAGACCCATGGTGTTGGGTCTTGTTCAAAAGCAGCATTGTGAGCGATTTTCTGCTACAACATCAGGTCTGTGTTCTGTGGGTATCTCCATTCAGATTTGGGTGGGTACAACCGAGTGCAGGAGTTTCTTTTCTTTTCAAAGGGGTACAGCATTCATTCTGCTAGCAGTGCAAGAGATTGAAGCAGCCAGAAACTGCCTGGACTTGGTTAGCATCTGAATCAGTGAGTCCTTATCTTTACTGTAAAGTTATGTTTCAATATATGATATCACTCCTACACGTCTCTTAAAAAGTAGTATTTTCCTATGGATAAGGCATAAGCTGATAATAACTCAGCTATACTGGGCAGTTATTGGCAGTTCAGGTGGTAATATGAATCAAACCCCCTGTTATTATCATGTGGACACTTTTCTACCCATGTGGGAATGTCTCTTTTCCATTTAACTTATCACTTTATTTTGCCTTAAACTGATTTAAAGAAAAGTATTCTCTTTCTGGGTTAGGTATTCATCTGTGAAACTACACCAGTACTATTCATAGTACTAGAAAATTGCCTATGAAGACTTTCTGGCTGAGGAGATCTCAACTGAATTCCCACCTCAACTTTGGGGACTTACTTACCAAAAAACAACAGAAAATTGCTGTGGCTTGGTGTCACAGGTAGGAGCAGCAAACTGCATCAGCCAGGACCCTAGTAAACAGCAAGCAGGGAAGAACACAGGGACTACTTCATCTTCTCTCACTTTCATCACTCATGTAGAGAAAGTGCAGGTTCCTAGCTTCCTAGTTTAGGTAGGACTAAACTGGATTTCAGTTAGGAGTGAAGAATCAGTATCCTAACTCCTTGTGCTTTAATTCTTTATTTCTTCTATCTGCTGCTGCATATATCCAGACTGTTGGTGCACCCTCACTCCAAGTACAGTACCTAGCACAGGGAAGCTGTGTTTTCCATTCCATATGTCAAGAAATCCTGGTAATTATGAATGAGAAATCAATAACATTTAGTAGCCAAATATTGTTATTTTCTACACCTATATTTTTTTCTTCCCTGCTTTTGTTCATGCTGTTAGAGGATTGTCACACTCCCTGCTTTTCACGTCCAAGCTCAAGGTGATGTGAGCTTTTAATCAGCAGGCTACAAAAGAGCAGCTCTTGAATTCTGTGGCCACCAATTGAGTGTGAAAAACTGTCTTAAAATGGAGAGGTTAAAATTTAAAATCTCTCCCATTGTTTCCTGATCATTTTTGGGAAGAGGTAGCAAGATTTACACTCTTTGCAAGGGATATTTGAAGCTTTTGTAGATGTAAACATGGAGTTTTTCTTGCCAAAATTCATTCATATGAATAAAAACAGCAATTTTATTCAGAACATTTAATTGCTTTTTGAGTAGGTTTTTATGATTGTCACACTGCCACGTATAATGGCTGACCTCTCTGCTATCACTGCAGAAGAAACTACAAGCAGGGAGTGTCACACTTCATAGCTGGTGAATAATAACCTCAGTTATTTGCCTAAGGACACTGGAACCCAAGATATTGGTACAATTGATGCCTTTGCCAAAGGAAAGCAGTGGCTGCTGTGAGAGCCGAAGCCATTAACCTGCCTTCTGTTCCTCAGGACAGGTGTGTTGGAGGTGCCCAGAACACCAAACAGAGCCAAGATTGGTGTTTGCGTCTCTCCTTCCCACTCCCATTTACCTCCTCGATAACCTTAGGCAGGATGATTCATGTAGGGGCTCTGTGCCTTGGCTGACCAGTGTGTACAATGATATGCTGGAACTCACTGGTCATGAAGGTTTCCTATGTTCTTTCAAATAATATTTTTAAACTTCTTGGACCTTTGCATGGGAGATATTCTGTATGTGTCATATTACATAATCTTTCACATTTCTAATATTCTTAATTTATGGGATTTTTAATATTGTTAAATTATATATTTAAAGACATTTTTAAAAGTTACACAGTCTTGAGGTTACTACCATAAGAAATTATTGGATCTCCAATTAACTGTGTGCTCAGCTGTTATGTACAAGACAAAAAAACCCCCCAAACCAACAACAAAACAAATAACAATAACAAAAAAAACCCCCCAGATTCTACTTTTTCCAGCAAAGGAGAGTGATGGCTGCTGTAACTAGGCCAAAAATGGAATGTGCTTGGGAAGACAGGGAAAAAACACAAACTGCCTCTAGCATCTAGATTAATAATTATCAAGTAAATAATGTAGGTAGAATCACTGCTACTAAGAACAGAAATGGATTTATGTGAATTTAAGGTTGGCTGAAGTTTGGTTTATCCCAGTGTGTGTCAAGAAATGTCACAAAATGAATACAATGAATGTAAGTTCTGATGGTGTGTGTACTCTGTGATTATTCTGCCAAAGAAATGAATGCAGCTATGGAGAGCAGATGTAGGGGGTTTCAAGTTTAGTTTAAGGATAATCAATTATAACTGAGCAAAAACTAGACCAGTCTGTGTCCAGACAGGAATGATGTATTCATCTCTCCAACTACAGGCATAGTAGCTTGTCATGATCAGCACTTGTCAGGGCTGGTCAGCTTTCTCTGAAACTGTCTTTCATTTTGGAATAGGTATTTGAATTTATACTACTACTACTACTACTACTACTACTACTAATAATAATAATAATAATAATAATTGTAATAATTATTTAATAATTAATAATTAATAATAATTGCTGGTATGTAAAATAGGAAGATTTGCCTTTTTGTCTCTTTATGGCCAGGTAAAAGTTCAGTTGAGTCTGTTGGTGGTCTGACCAAATTTATTTGAGGTTCGGTTTTGGGTTTATTTCTCTTCATTTCCCCTTCTTAGTAAGGGATACTTTCTCATTTATCATTTTACTTATTGTGGTCTTCACCAGGATATCCAGGAAGTCCTGGATATCTGTAATTTTGGAATGACTTAGAGTGCAGTCACAGGTCCATTAGCCCAGCCGAGTGTGGGAAGTGTTTTATTTTATTTATTTTTATCAAAACATAAATGAACCCATTTACAGCCATCCTTTCTGGCAGAAAATGTCCTAGGGAGTGATGAGGCTAAAAGAATCAGAAGCCTTGGGCCTCGCTTATGTTTTCAGAGCTGAGAGCCCTATGAGCCTTGATTGAAAGACAGGCAACAAGGTGAAGCTCTCAGAGCAGGAGATCTGGGAGATTTCTCTTTTCTAAGGGAATTATACAAGCTAGCTTAAAGCTTACAAGATCTCCAATGGCAATGTCATAGAGTTTTCACAGAAGCTTCTAAAAACTGAGATGTGGACACATTTTCATGAATTATATTTCTGATGGAAATAATTTTTGCCATAAGAATTTTGATCCATTTTAATTGTATCTTTCCAAATTTCTACTAAAATCCAGAAAGATTTCATTTACTTCATTTACAATACTATAGCTTCCATCTAGCAGCTTCAGTGTAGATGGTTTGCAGAAAGAATTCTTCTTTGTCCTGAGTGCTGAGTGATCTGAATCACCATAAGAAACACAGTTCTGATACCAAGTTTTGGGTCTCTTGGTCATAAGGCTGTGCATTTTTGTGTGATGAAATACCACAGGGCAGGATGACAGCATGTGTGTGAGAGGCAGGGCAAGTGTTGTAGAACTCCGCATTTTCACAGCTGGAGCCTTGGACTGACATTAAAACAAGCAACTTGGCATGTAAGTAACAATTCTGCACTCTTAAATAGCAGAATATAACTTCCCAATATTGCATGTTCACACTTTTTCTGCAGAATGGCCTATAACAAAATTATTTGCTGATTCTACTAGATAAATGGCTATTGAGCTTGGAACTGATCTCTGGAAGCCATTGTAAAAGAATTCCTGCAGTGACACCCAGTTTCACCTAGTTCTGCAACACCTAAACAGCTTGCCAAAATTTAAACAGCTGTGATATTTACATTGTGAGGTTTTCAGCCTAGCTCAATCAGTGAAGCAGCTGCCTGAGCCATAAGTGTCTCTAATACACTCTGGTCTTTCTGAAATGATGTTTCTGAATTGTATAAAGGAATACAAAGCTATTTAGAGCACACTGAGTTGTAGTTGCACTAGTGAAGTTACTTGGAGACAGAGGGCAAAAAACCCTAAAAGCCTGAACCTGTTTATAACAAGTTTCAGCATGCTCTGGAGGTGTCTGGCCCCGGCAGAACTCTGTACTTTGGCTCCGTTCTTTCTATCCTCTTCCATTAATTAAGTCAGAAGATGACCTCAGTCTGACTTGCTCCCTCGTGGCAGTTTTTCTGCTCTGAGCTCAATGGAAAGTGTCTTCTTAGTGTGCACTTCACCTATGATGAAGAAAATAACATTCATTCTTGTCTAGCTCTTTCTGAAGCCATGTGATAGGAAAGCAAAAAATATTGCGGAAGCTGTTAATCCCAGCTATCGCTCTAAATTATTGAATGAAGGGCTTCAAAGGATGGTTGTTATTGTTCTTGCTTTCAATCTTAAGAGTGAAAAAGAGAAGGAATTCAGAATATGGATAAAAGCAGATGCTCCTGACTCATCTGCAGGAGGCATCCTAGACTGATAAAAATTCTGCTTTTGAGATGTCTAAGAGAAAGAAAGGCTTTGCCAATAGCAGCATAATGCTCTTGCTTAAACCAAGCTGAAATAAATCCATTACTTAATGTAGCAGAATTGGAATAAAGTGTGACTGGAGTTCTTATTGTATAAAAAATTGCCTCAAATTAAAGAACATTGGGTGCAGATACACTTGGATCTGCTCCATCAAATAATTTATTTTTCCTGTACCGACTAAAATGAGGAGGATGCTAATTCTGTTGAGTAAAATTGAAATACACTATGTGTCTGTGATGACTAAATGATTTTTTTCTGGGATGAGTTCTGTTTAATCTGGCAGACCTAAGACTTGTTCTGCTTTGTTTATAATGTCTGGTACCCCAATAGTTGATTTGTTCAGAGTCTTTTTACCTATACAGATCAATGAGGATGTTTATTGGGCAGAAGAATTGCAATTCTCGGGTGATTTAGCAAAAAAGAAAATACGAGTATATGCATCCATGTGAGATAATTTGATTCCATAAGCATACTATGGATATCAAGTGAAGATACATGATGTGGGAGGGAATACATCAGTGAAAGATATAAATGGACTAGCAGGCAAATGTTTTCATCAGAGAGCTCTTTCAAGGAGATCTGAAAGATCTAAGTGGGATTGTTTGGGTGGATTCAGGGAAACCTTTCTAAGTTTATGTGCTCAAGCTATGGCATGGCAAACCCTGAAGAAGTGCATAATAAATTAAAACTAATTGGTGTTGAAATTGATTGAAACACGGGGAAACTGTCTTTGCCTAAATGTGGTGTGATATAAAGTGTCCTTGCTTGCTTGGTTTTTTACATGGTAATGTCTGTGTTTGTATATTTTTTCTCCCATTTTCTTGCAGTGTGATGAACATAATGAAAACACACCAACATCCTCAGGGACACGGGGGGAAAAACCAGACAGACAATAAAATCAAAGGGCAGCAATAGAACTAATAAAAGAATTACTTTTTTTTTGACTAATGCATAGTCACTGCGTCATGAAAGTGAGAGCCTTAGGAAGTCAGCCAGACAAATCTTATAGATGCATTTGATAATGTTAGCATCATAAATAATGTTTGCAGTTATGCAAGTTAAGACAACAAATCAAGCTTCAAGCTTCATTGATTAAGGGAAATGCTCATTGAGGGCACAGGAATTTTCCTATGCATATACTTATATATGCATATAATATTTCAAATTAGCAGTCTATTAAGGACTACTTGTCTTTGAAAACTCTACTAATCCTCTGCTAAGTCAGTGAAATCCAAAGGCCAAGCGGAGTAATAACCTGATCACATGTGATCATTGGTGAACATGTCATATATCTATCTGGTTTTCTGAACAACATCTTGAAAGAATCTGCTAAATGAAAATGTCTGTGTCTGACTTTGGAACCCCCTGAATCTGAGACAGTTCAATAGCAGCAGAAGAATTCAGATAAAATATTATTATTTCCTTTTCTCCCCACACTTC
The DNA here is from genome assembly GCA_013399195.1 of Dicrurus megarhynchus. Classification (NCBI taxonomy): domain Eukaryota; kingdom Metazoa; phylum Chordata; class Aves; order Passeriformes; family Dicruridae; genus Dicrurus; species Dicrurus megarhynchus. Next base: position 1,929,112 of record VXAD01008914.1, read on the forward strand.
TTCCTGATTCCCCCACTCATGTAAGTAGTAATGCTAATATGTCCATGAGAAGTGACAGAACAGAGAGCTGCTGATGAGGAGGAATTCAAACTTAAGAACTCCATCCCCACCCCTCTCCCACACCCCACCCCAACACACATATTCTACTGCAAACCACAGCATTTTACATTATAACTACATTAATCCTCTAACTGTTGTTGCAAAGGGTTTTGCTCCCTCTCCATCCTCCTGACTTGCAGTGGCTCTGGCCCAAATATGGATGTGGCATATGACTGAGTGGTGTGATAGTTCTGGTAGCCAAACTGGCAGAGAATGTCATTAGGATAATTTAGCTATGTCATGAAACTGCACTCTGCAGGGCTATTTTGTGTTTCTTCCTCACATCCCTCATCTAATTGTCATATTAAGATGTACAAAGTGATGTAAGGTACTCATCAGTAGTTAGGGCCTTTATACTTGCTAAGAGATGCTTGATAGTTTTGGGAAGTGTGGGGGGAAAATAAGTTAGTAAAAAATAGGGGGAATAAAGAAGGAATAATTTAAAATCATTTTTACCCACTTATCTAGTCTAATAATCTGTGCCTTACATCAGCTTAGAAACTTTTGCCTCCAATTCCCAAAATACAACATCACTGTCTTACCTTCAATTTTGTTCTGCATGTCCCTTATCAGTTTTGAGAAATGATGAAATGAGGCATTATAACTCCCCTTATAACAGGGGAGTTGTTCCTCTTCTTATGTACCAGAAAAGCTATTTCAACCTGTTTAGGAACATCTTATTGTGAACTCATTATGAAGGGTATTCCTGATATTCTTTATAATTCTTGTTATATTTTCCTTCATTTTAGCTCAGATTATTCTGTTATTAACCACAATTTTTCTTAGCATCATCCCCTTGGTGCTTTGTCCTTTCCATGATATGCATTGCCTCATCATTATTGAATTTAAATCTAAGTAATTTTTACTTTTCCTCAAGTTGCTTCTCAGTTAAGCTTCACAAAGGTCAGGACATCTTCTAGAGTTTAGATCCTTAATCACATTCAAGCAACTTAAAAGAAAAAGTAATCAATGTAAGAGCTTCCCATGATAGTGTTTGTACTCACTAGTGAAATATTTCAGTCACTAATGAGATGCACTTAATAAAGAGGCTTTATTATACAGATAATGGAACTTTAATTTATTGTAACTATTTGGGGTTTTTTTGCAACGGGATATTTGTGACCGACAGTCCCGATGTCTTACTGCAAATGTCATTAAATTGGATGGCCTATGTACACAATTGGTACGTTCACATTGCTTCCTCTCTTCAGAATGATGACGCTCCCTTGGGAAGCACCACAAGCATTTGAGATATAATTCAGCATGAGGAAGAGTCCACTGAGAACAGCATTAATTTATACCTTAAAGCTCCTTTTTTCCCATTATCTGTAAGACTTGATTTGTACACTCTCCCAGAGCCTCTGCTAGCTTTATGTCTACAAAGAGGCAAGCTTAACAAAGTTTATTGGAAAAAAAAATCTAATCCTGTATATGTTTGCCAGAGTTAGAACTTGTGTTGCCATCTGCACTGTTTGTAAACCAGCAAACACAGGGGCTTTGCAACAATGTGTGCTGATTGTGGTACTGTAAATTCTTCCTCTTGAAGCCTGGATTACTGCACTTTATTCATCCTAATGCTCCATAGCTTGTCTGACATTTCTTGTACGTAGGTGGAACTTGGAAGATGTTACATAGCACTAATCAATTCTGAATCTGTCTGAAGGTTGTGAAAATCAGAGCTTTGAGCTAAGGATCAGGCATATAAATACAGAGCAGCAAAACCTCTATAGTAGTTATCTGCGAATGTTGCATAAGAAGACAAATTACAGGGATCCACTTCAAAAGTCCTGGAAACTGGGAAAACATAAAGAAGAAATGCTTAGAATACTTAGTTTTAACTGAAGGGAGCTATTCTCTGCACAGAAGAAATGACTCTATCTGCAACAGTTAATACCTTTTCCGGTTACCCACTGTGCCTGCCAGTAATTCCCAGCAGTCCGGAATTGATGCGCTGTATCTATTCAATAATATCACACCAGAAGTTCCAAAGAGTGGAGAGGATGATGTATTACCAAAGAAATGATGTGGGAAGAAAAAAACAGATGAGCACAAAAAGCCTGAGAAGTTCTGAAATAATGGCAACCACCTCCCTTTATTAAGGAAAACAACCCAAAAACTTTCATGCCAGTAGATGAAAATAGGCAGTAAAGGGTTTGGTCTGGCCAAGCATGTTATTGGATACTGTCTGCATTATCTTTCTTTTCTTTGAACTTTTCCTAGTCTGAACTGAGAATTTTGCTTTATAATTCTGTGTTTTCATAGTAGTAATAGTGTTACTGTAGCTGTGATAAAAGGGCTAGCGTGTCTAAAGCTTTGTGCTTTTTCTTTTCTAGTTAAGTTGGCCTTGCAAAAGATAAATAGACTAGACTAGAATAGACTGGAATAGAGTACTTCAGTTGGAAGAGACCTCTAGTGAACATGTAGTCTATTTGCCTGAACAATTTAGGGCTGAGCAAAAGTTGAAGCATGTTGTTGTTAAGGGCTTCAGTGGTGCCTCTTATGATCCTAAATAAAAAGATAGAGTTAAATGATCTGAATTCTGGAAAACACTTTACTTCTGTTGCTGTTCTGAAAAGTGCAATATTTGAACCATCCCTAGAAAATGGGGGTTGGGATATGTATTTGGGGACAGTTTGCCTATGATTGTGTTCAGCAAAAGCAAATTTAATTTGGGGATTTTCTGTAATTTTGAGCATTTTCATTTCAATTTTATTACTATACTAGCTGTGTGGTGCTTTTAGCTTTCAGAAATTATGACAAAATATTTATGAAAAATCCTCATCTGCTCACTATTGACCCAAGTCATCACTAGAGATAGCACTGGCCAAAACCCCTGCTGACTGACACATTTCTGTGGGTAAGCCATGCAGGGGCAGTGGGTTTCAGAAGGAAAGGGGAGGCTTTGACTCACCATCTCCCTTCCATGCTTTGAAGTGTGCTTTAATGGACAAAGATCCTCCTTCAGTCTGCTTGACTCCTCTATATCCAGCCTCATCTGCCTTGCCTTCCAGTTTTGTTTCCTTTCCTGGCAGACTCTGGAATTTTACCTGTATCCATCCTTTTGGTCAGAAAATTTACCTACTCGTCTTCTTGGGCTGTCTACATCTACTCCTGAGTTCCTCCTCTGGCTTTTCTCAGGTTACTTTCTTCGGCATGACCTGCAGAATTTGCTTTTTCTTCCTGTAGACCCTGCTTCATCCAGCTGCTTCTCTGTACCTAATGCTTGGCTCATTCAGGCCTGGTCTTGCACATCCCCCCTGCAGCACTGACTCCTATTTCCCATTTATCTTGTCTAGGTGGTCTCAGTTATCTCGCAATATACATTTGGCCTGAAATGCACAAAATCTATGTCCTTTCCTCTAAATCTTTCAGTTTTATTCAGCCAGCAAACAGATCTCTTTGGCATAGCCCAAGTTACAACTCCTCCAGTCCACATCTCCTCCCCACATTTATTTGTAACATTGGATGCTCTCCTATCCAGTTCTTGGGAAACTTCTGGGCTCCAACAGTGGTGGAAAGAGAAATGTTCTTAGTTCAGGTACTTGCAATTGCAGGAAAAGTCCGCTTGACTTTTTATAGGACATCCCAGGAGTAGTAAATTTATGGGATTTTCTTCTTCTCTGAAGAAGAAAGAGTGAGCTAAATGGGGAGTTTCTACTGCATCAACTTTAACTTTTAAAATCCATACACAGCTAAGCTTTGACTGACTTCCCACAAGAAAAAGGCTCAGCACTCGACACAGGGAACCCAACACCAACTAACTTGTAATTGCAAAAGTGGTGTCAGCAGAAGTAAAGCAGTCTCTCTGAGTAGATTATTGTGGGGTTGATGTTTCCTTAAACAGTTCATTTTTAAGCCAGTACAGTAAACTTTAGCAAACCAGTGAGCAGTGAAAAGTAAGATCCCTAAAAGGAAATGTTAAGAAATTTCAGTTGCTGTGTTTTTCATACAGGCAGCATCTTGCAGCTAGGTGATTATTCAGTTGTAATCTTCTAACTCTTTGCTTCTTTATTGTTTCATTCCAGACTGAAAGTCCTAAGAAAACATGAACATTGGTCTGTGTAGCACAGTCCAGAGGAAAGTGTTTATAAGTGGCATGAGAGTACCTAGTAGTGGTTATAGCACAGAGCCCTCAGAATCTGTAAAACTCAAGAGGTGATTGTATCCTGAGCTGGGTAAGTTTCATGTGAGTGGGGTGCACACAGAGCTTGTGCAGGGTGTTACTTACCTTACATTTGACAGAGTGGTCTTAGGGAATTGCCTTTCCCTGAGGATTCTTTCTTTATTTCAGAGGTGGAAGTAGTCTCTGAACAAAAAGGCAGTGATGCTGAGCATAGGTTGTTCACAAGTGAGTGCACAAATTACACCAGTTCAATACTTTTTGTTCCTGTGTTTTGTTTTATTTTTAACATTCGAGGTTCATCATGACCTGTGCTATGGCACAGTGCTATGCTCTGTACTGTGCCATCCCACATCATAGCATAACTCTCACTTGCAGAAGGAGTTTATTTTAGTGATAGGCAGCAAGCTTCATAAACTTACGTGTATACAAAGCCACAGAGCACAGATGACGAGGGACATGAACCAGCAACATGTGGCTCAGATGCATACATGCTGATATTTTTTCTTTTTTCTCCTAAGGTTTTGTCCGTAGTCTTTCTTGCTTTGCTAGGCCTCATAAACTAAGTTGTAGGTTCTGTTGAGGAGATCAGAATCTTCTGTTTCTCAGCAAAATTTGATTTCCCATCTGCTTCTGACAGATTTCTCTATTCAGCAGACTCTGAGAAAGTCTTGTCATTCTTGACACATGGGAAGTTATGAGCATAACTCATGCCCTTTTAATGTTCATGGGTGTTATCTGAATAAATCACTGACATTAAAGTCTTAACACTTTTTAGTCTTAAAATTGACATTTTCAGAGCTTAATCTCCTCTGTCTGGCTAATGTTTCTCTTGTTCTGCCAGATGTATGCAATGTCACTCATTTCAAAACTGTTTGCACTGTGCCTTGGAAGCTGTAACATCTTTAAATGGAAGTAATTACAGACTTATTCAGGGGCTGTCACGCTCCCTTTGCGTCTTTCATCACTGTTACCAGTGGCAAAATAAGCCAAGTAGAGAGTGTTCTTTTGTTAGGTTTTGCTCATTTCTTTCCAGATCAGAAAGATCCTCTCTTAATATTGTCCTGGAGGCCAAGGTGATAAAGTGCAGGTGATCCAGCCAATACATTGCCTCAGAATATCACTCTTTGTCATCTCTCCTTCCTTCAACCCTCATGAATTATCCCTGTCAAGATCAATTCTCTCTAATCAGTTCCTCTAACTGTACTTGCTGCTTCAGTTCCCCATCACTCTTTATTATTTTAAACTGAAGAAGAGCCATGGGATGACTGGATGAAGTTTATTCCTTTTATTTTGTTCAATTGCTTGTTTACCGTTTTATATCTCAAATTTATATCCTAAATTTTTGTATCCCCTATCTCTTTCCCCACAAATATAGATGGTACTTGTTGTAAGAATTATTCTGCTAAATAATGTTCATTCGAATGAATAATTTAAATGAGTTGAGAGTCAGCCAAATTAAATTAACAAGCTTCTTTGCTATTGATTCTTGTCAGAGTTGTCTATGAATATGAAGCAGCATGATAAGAATTAACTAACCAATGATTTTGATGGGTAAGAAGGTGGGCTGTGTGAGTGAGCAGCATTTAGATCTCTACATATTGTTAGCAAAGCTTACTTATGGATTGCTCACTCTCTTACTCTTTGGTATTCTTCATCATCATTGTCATCATCATCATCATCATTTTAAAGCTGAAGTTGTCTCGTGCTACTGTGACTACTAAGTTCTGTAACAAAAACCTGTTGCTGTGGAGCAGCACCAGTTCTAGAAATTAGACATGAAAATTAAGTCTAACTGATAGGAGCCATATAAGTGTCCTTGGGAGAGCTTAACTAGCAGTAAAGCTTTTGGTTTTCACTTCTTTTTTAAGACTATGGCCTGGTTGTCCACTTTTCTGTCTGCTGGCTTAATGCCATCTTGTAATAGAAAAAAAGGTCATTCAGAATTTAAGGTACCAGCCTGGGGTTGGGGTAATCTGTATTTAGTTCCCTATAACGACAACTGCCCAAAATTATTTTTAAAGTTTCTAATGCAGATAGGATTTTGGTCTCTTTCCAGTCAGTGAGACCTGTGCTCCTACAGTTTCCTTAAACAGAAACAGGCAATAAAAGAACTCATTAGTCTTTGAAAACAATGCTGAATAATCTGTTAAATGCGAATAGCATCATTTCCAGAGGCATGTGGAAATGAAGACATTAAAGAATTTAAAGCAATTAGGTGTTAAAGTAGCTGGTGACACATCAGTTCTAAAAGAGAGGACTTATTTTCTCAGAATGAGAAGGCAGGAGTTTATTTTTCCAAGAAAAAATGCTTGCCTGCATATTAGCATTGTCTTGCTCTTTGGAGGCCATAATAAGTAATATGATAAGCAGCGGACATAATTTAACTGTACCATCTTCTACTGATACACTTTTTAGTATTTAAGTCAATATAATATTTCTCTCTCTTTTTACCACTCTATCTTTCCCATTCTGCTGATACAATATGAAATGCTTTCTTGAAATCCATATAAAATTCTGAACACTCATATATTTTTATTATACAGTCATTCTGGGTTATATATTCCATGCAACCTAAACTCTTTTATTGGCAACATTTGATGCTTGGATGATGTAAGGAGCTCTGCACTGGCTGTCTGCTTCACAGTGCAGCCAGATTTGTTGGCTATAGCACTGCTGAATTTATGTTTTTCTAAACTGTTCTGTCACTTTAGTTCTCAATTAATGGTTCTAAGTTCTGTTTTAGTATACTTTGTGTCAAAACCTTGGATAAATTTCAAATCTAAATAAAAAGAAATCTCAAAAATTAATGTTTAGAGGAAATTTTACAATTCTTCTTGTTTCATAGTCCTCTGATTTCTTTGTTTAAATTTTATTTTAGAGAACCTTTTACTGAAACTGCTTTTTTCTTTCTTTGCACTTGTACTGAATAGGTCATATTTTATAGATGTCATGTCCATGTTCTTTGCTCATCCAAAACACTCTTATGCTTCATTTCACTTCAGGAAGAAAGCATCCCTGCACAGCAAAACTGGAGGAGAGACTGTAGCAAGCACTCCACATGTAGTGGCAGCTTCGGGGAATACATGATGTCCATGTAGGATTGGTGCTATGTTAAAACAGGATGAGGCCAGTGCTAACATCTTTTCACAGGTTTTGATGCCTGCACAGTCCTAGGTAGCCTGTCATTTGCTTCTGTGCTGGCTTTTTTTCACACTTGGTTGTGAGCTTCTGGCAGAGCTTAAGACTGTTCTGAAAAATGTTGCTGCTTAGAGCAAGAGTTGCACACCTTTTTGAAAGCAGGGCTTTGCATCATTTTAATAGCTGCAAGAATGAAAAAGAAACACATGGGTTACAGTTTAAGAGTTATTCGAAATACTGGGGTGGCAGTGAGAGTACCTGGTAAATTATGAATTTTATAACTGAGGGTTTGATCTGTAGTAGTTAAAATGAGGAAAAAAGGAACTGCATCAGCTTGGTAATCCATTTTTGGGATATATGTGAAAGTCTGCACCCAGAGAGTAACCTTGTTAATGCAAATGTTTCCAAATGCCATCCTCAGATGCACTGATACTCTCATTTTGGGCTGTATCTACTGTAATATTTCCTGTTGGTCTTGGTGTTGCCCTGAATAAGCTCAAGCTGGCTTGTCTTCACTACCCTTCCCAACCAGAATCATCTTTACTTCATCTCCAGCAGGGCATTAATATACTTCCAGAGCTTTGTTGCACTGCACAAAGCAGTGCAATCATTCCTTGTTTGCTCCCACAAAGTTGTCCTTACCTACGGCTAGCAGAGAGTTCAGGAGTGTGAAAGGGGACACAGGGAGGAAATCAAGACAAGGAATCATGAGTTTCCTGCTTCCATGCTGGAGGCCTGCAGAGTGGGTGGAAACAATGCCAGGAGAGGAAATATTGGAAGATGGGAAACTCCAGACTAACCTCAGCCTGTGGAACATCCTGTTCTGAGAAGAGCTGTTATTTAGGATCGCGGTGAGGACCTTGCAGGACACTACAGCCTAGTTGGAAAACAGATACTTCCTTAGGGTTGACTCTAAACTAAATACCTTCTAGGACTTGTAAGCACAATGCTGTATCCACAAATCTCTCTTAGGACTTCTTGGTCAACATTTAACAAGACATTGCATGTGGTCTTACATTGTTACAGTTTTATAGAAAACTATCATAGCATTTACTGGAGAATGCTCATAAATCATATGCAGTAATTTGATCAATAGAACATTGCAACACAGCTACAGTACTTTATTGAATAACACAGGTTCATTAAAATTCTGTAAGAGTAATATAATTCATTTTCAGAAGCCTCTTGAATTCCAACCTTTTGCTTTCCTCTCTATTATTCCTCATAGGCTTTTCTAAAAGAACAGTTTCCGTTTAGCTAGGTGTTGGTGGTGCTATAATCTCTGGCTCTTTATGAGGCCAGGAATTTTAGCAACACTCTCCAAGTACTGTGGACCAGATCCAAAGTACGCTCTGCAGTCAGTGAAAGTCTTTTCATTTATTTAAATAAATGTTGGCTCAGGCCCTGTAATAGGGGCCAACTTTTTCTCTGTCATAATGGTCATGACAGTGCTTTTAAAAAGTCTGTCTTTTTCTTTCTTGGTAAATGGACCATAAGCCAGCATCATAATTGGTTCAGAAAATGCTGTGTATATGTTCAAAGGGCACTGAATTGCTCTGTGTATGGAGAGCTATCAGACGTAGGAGGATGTTTCTGCTGAGCCGTTTAGGCACATGTTTACTGTTGGTATTGCTGTCTCTTCCTGCTGTGGTGATAAGTGCACTAATATTTTTATTTCCAGTGTTACTGCTTTTTAAAAGTTGTTTCTGCTTTGGGCTTCAAAAGAGCATATCTAAGATTATATATATAGGATGTTGTGTCTGTGAATAATATATAAAGAATTCGCTAGCATCTTCATTATTTTTCCAGTCTTTCTACTGAACGCAGTTGTTTAGTCACTTTCAATAATCATATTTAATTCATCAAAAGGGAAATGCAGTAGAATTGTAATGTAAAATCTCTGATTAGGAGTGTGAAGCTGAAGGCTTGGAGTTTTTCTTTGTTCTCACATGATTTTTGCCCTGAAAATGGACTCATCTGTTATTTTCTGAGCTTGCTTCTAGAGTCTGTGCAAAACATCCAGCGTCAGTCCACCTGGTGTGTGCAACCCTACTGTCTATGCAACTTTGTGGTTTAAGTACGGCGTTTCTACTGTAGTGCCCATTGTACTCACTGCTAGAGACAAGGAATAATGCAACAGCACATCAACCAGCTTCAGTATTTGGACCTCACAAGTCTCAGTCAGCTTCATTTCCCATAGATGCGAAGTTTGATGAATCCCTCCTAACCACAGAAAAGGCAGGACTGAAATGACCAGGTGTATTGAAACAAATTCATAAGACCACCTAATGCATGATACAGAAGGCCGTCTGACTTGGCAAGTATGGAGAGCTCCCCAACTATTCCTTGGGTTCAAAATTTGGACAGATTGAGACTTGCCTTTAAATAGAATTAGGTTAAAAATATGGATTTGAGCCACTGTAATGATAAAATATGATGGGTAAGGAAGTGTGCAACTTAAATCTATCTGGATTTATCTTTTCATATTGTGACACACATGGTTAATTAAATCACTGTGTGCCATGTTGGTGATGTGCTCTGTCTCAGCTAACTCACCTTAACAAACCCTTGATGGGTAGTTTACTCCAAACATTAGAGACAATCTGTGGGAAAGATGAAGGGTACTTTTTTGAATGTTTAGTAAATAGGCACTGGAGATGGGTAGTAGGTATACATCAGAAGTGGGTATTTTAGTGGACAATAAAAGAAAAAAAAGTAAGCAGAATATAGGAGACAGTGCCCTTGATACCAAGTAGGCCCTTAGCATGTTGTCCCTCATGCAGCTGGTGACAGGGAAGAGCTCTTGCAAACAATATTTTTAGCCTCCAATAAGTTTGTCAGCCAGTGTTGCTGGTCTTTCTGGGAAAGTGGCTGTTCATATGCACAAGACTTGAATGGAGGCTTATTGTCTTTTGAGTATGAGAAAGAAGAACAGAGGCAGACAGTAAAAACAAATAAATTAATTCAAAGTTAGAAACCAAATAGGGAAGTGCACAAAAAAAGTGAAAATAGGAGAGCAAAATAAGAAGAATATTAGATGTTCGTTGGTTTTTGTTGGTTTTTTTTACAGAAGTGATCAATCCCTAGACATAAACTTTTCTCATTATGTGTCAAGGTTATGGTCCACTTTGATGCTAAAGGACATCTGACTCTATGTGGGTTTTAGGTCACTTTACTGGGAAATAATAATGACAACCATGAGCTCAGTTTTGGGGTGTTTCACTGATACTGGGAGTAGGAAGCATGTTTGTTCACAGGCAGTGACATCCAGTTCATCCTGTCTTCCTGAACACTAGAAGTAGACTGACCTAAAGGTAAATTAAATTGATTCCCTAGCATCTGGCATATACCACTGAGATCATTGTAAATTTCTCAAATCTTGGTTAAAATGTCTGTCACTGAAACACATCATAGGACAGCATGCCTTATCCTGATCCTATTATAAATAAAAACAATTAGAAGAATTTAAAAAACTTATTTCCAGAGAAAGGCACAAATAAAAAAAAATCCATGGTTCAAAGGTCTCCCACCCTTTTTTTCTGATCTAGATGGAAACAAGAATGAATATGAATACAAAATTAGCTTCTGATTGCAATCTCAAGAAAGGTATTTTGCTGGTCTGTTCCTTACATTCGGCTCACTAATTTAGCCTCATAATAAAAGCTGATATCTGGGGGAAAAGCTCTGTGTGTAGCACTCTTATCAAGTAAAGATTTAGACTGGGATTAGGCTGAAATCATAATAGTTGCTCCCTGCTGTTACCAAAGGTTTGTAGAAAAAGGTTTGATGAGAATGTGTATTTACAGTGCTCCTAGACAGGGTTTCACATGACAGTTTATTGCTCAGAAGTATCGTCCTAGTTTTGCACCGTTACTCATAAGTGTTCAGCTTCGGTGTTTTACTGTAAAAGAAGGAAAAAGAGGCATCTGAAAAGGAATAGGTTCTGTCTCAGTACACACTGACAGAGGCAATGTGATACTCCCTTTAATCTTTTAAAGGTTATATTCTTCCTCCATCCCTTTGTTTCTCTTCAATTATGGCTTTTCCTCAAATGTTAATACATGACCATTGCACGCCTGTTGCTCTACCTGATCAGAGGTGTAGGCACCACGTGTAATTACAATTATCATATGAGGAACTCTGTGAAGGTTCTGCAATAACCCTGGTAAGTGCTATGTGCTGCAGTAGCGATAAGAGAATTTCTCACTTCAGGGTAAGTTGATTACTGCAGAAGGGATTCAGCTCCTCACTTCCCCTACTGCCATCTTCCATACCTACCATATATGCATTGTTTTCAGGATTTGGGACTCTGAATCTCTTTTTAGAAACCTCCAGGAATGGCCTAGGAAAGCCCTGATCTCACTGTCTTCACTGATCTGATACAAAAAGTACTGTGTACTTGCACCCTACAGCTGATGAACAGAGAAAACTAAAACTTCTAGGAAGATGCTCTAAATTAAGTTGCTGTCTTATGTTCACACAAAAACAGTGCCACACTTATATGCCTTTTGTCAACACACAGCATGGGTCAATGCTGGCGATCAGCATCTGTGTTCTCTAAATTTGGCCCATTAGACATGAAATACAGGACTACTCTAGAGCATGAACGAATGTTTAGATGAGAGTTTTTCACTGACAGCTTTTACAAAAATAGATTTTTTTTCCCCTTAAATTGAACCAGAATAGCAACGGTGGTTGACACATTTTGCTCTCAACTGAGAGAGATTTTTAATGCATCTTGGATCAGTGGGGTGCAAAAGTTTGATAGTTTCTTTCCACTGAATGCACAGAGGAGCAAGAAAACCACTTTTTATCTGCTCTGTTTATTTGTTCAATCTTTGAAGCTGAGAGTTTCAACCTTTTCTCGTATAATACCTTACAGTTTCTTCAATTTCCACTTTAAGTGCTGAGACTTCCTTGATATGATAAACAGAGTTTTGCAATCCCAATACCCAGAAATTGCTAATTAATGATAATGAACTGGTCCTGGACAAAGAAAAAAAAAACCCAAATCTGTAACATCTTCTGAAAGACTGAGATACTACGGGATTCTTGGAGCATGAAGGATGGTTCTTATTGTGACAACTAATATTCAAGTAGTGAGTCCACTATGTTTTTGTCTGGCTTAGATTTTTCCCATCAAGAAGTATCACATACTTCAGGCAAGGCTTATCAAAGAAATCATGGTGTGACAAAAGCTTTTCTGCAGAATGTCAAGGAAGGTCTTGTAAATGCTTCCTGAACTAAACTTTACCTACACTGTTTATAAATAGTCTCTCAAATTTTATCCATACATTCTCTGCATTTGTGCATGCTCTCACCCTTCTTTTTGACAGTTATGTTCTGATGTAACATTCTTACAATTTCCTTTTATTTGAAGTACCCCAGGTGAAGATAGGTTTTAGAAGTTTTTATTTATATACCTTGTGTTTAGCCAAATTTTCTTTCGCATTCGAGATTTCTTCTTTTTCCAGAACCACTATCCATACCCAGACCAATACTTGGGTTTTTTTTTCCAAATAGTGACAGTTTTTGCATAAGCTGTTACTCTACCTTAAGATAAAATTTCTTCAAAGTATTTAGAAGTTGAACCAAAGTCCCTGTTGGCTTCAGAAAGAGCAGATCTGGACCTTGGTATTCAAAGGATTACAGGATTATATAGTTTTGTCATATTTGTTATTTACTGACTATGTAACAGTGATAGTGACATTTCCCTTCCAAAAGACTCTCAATCTATAAGCGTGTATGTTAAAGAATGTGGTCATCAGTTTCCTTTCACAAGGTCAAACCGCCTTATCTGTGGGCTGCTGGCATCTCCACCAAGTCCTGTTCTTATGTGAGACCCATCAGCCTACAAAATCATGTTTAAAATGTGACTGCCAGCAGAAGTTGCACAGAAAACTTTGAGGCAGAGTTACTGAGCTTCAGTAGGTGTCTAGGAAATTCAATAAAGGTTATACAGAAAAGCTCTTCCTAAGGCTCTAAAACTCATTGTGATAAGACAGTGCTGAGGCCAAAACCAGAAACATAATACACAAAAAAGCCCCAAATTTTGTTGCAGAAAAACAAAAACATTTCAATTTGCACTGAGTAGCACGACTTAATGATTTTAATATTTTAAAATGTATTTAGATTTTTTTTTTTTAACCATAGTGGCATTTTAGTAAACTGTTAGCAATTTTATTATGAAAAATGGAAAAAAAATCAAAAATACAAATGAAAATTAATATATTTAGAAAGTTATTAGAGAGAAAAAAATTAATAGAATCTTTGCAATGCAGATTGTGCTCTACAGTTGCTTAGTTGTCATCCTAAATTAATGCTAGTAGTTTAGAAATAGTGCATTAATAAATATTTCTGAAGTTCCAATTTGAAATAAGGTATTTCTTTAAAACTGAGATAAATCTTAGCAGAAAAAATAAATCTGAAATAAAAATTTCATTTTGTAAAAATACCAATTGACCCTATTCAGTGAAAACTAGTTTTGATGTCATCAAGGAAATTTGTCCAGTGCTGCTCTGCCTAGATATTTTTCTAACTTTTTTCCAAAACGGAAAATTTTCCGCTCAAATCTGTGGAGTACCAGTACAGAATATTTGGCTTCACTCCAACTCACTTTTAGAAATCTATGCCTTAAATTTTGCGTGTATGCATTAAGGCATCTACCACTACACATCCACTGGCAAGAAATTTTTAACCTGCTGCTGTCAGACCAGCAGCATGAAAACAGGATGGCCGTGTGACTGAACACAGAGTTAGTCTCCATCTGGATCCTGCAAGTGGAAGCTTGAGGCTGAAGTGATGATCCTGGTCTTTAATGATGACACAAAACAAGGAGATAATATAAAGAGGGAACCAAAAAAGGTATCCTTTCATGTGAGCTCTTGCACTTTCAGCTTTATCACTAGAAATAAAGTTTGTTTGTTTGTTTTTGGTTGATTTTAACTATCAGGTCACACATTCCTCTAATAGACTTCTAGCACAAGTGTGTAATTGTAATTGATCTGTTTTTGGGGTGGACTGCCATAGGGGAGTATTAACTAAGAGTAAAATTGACTGACTTGTATTCCAGATGTCACGGCAACACTATGAAAATACAACAGCAAGGCTGCTTTTCTCTAAATTTCAATTCAGTAGCCCTTAAAGACAAAATATGGAACCATCAGTTGTGGGCATCTGCTTCACTATCAGATAGTAAATAAGAAATTTTTAAAACTGAGATGTCCTTGATCTGTCACAATACAACACTGGTGTTACTCATTACAGGTGGATCTTTTTAGCAGCCACTGTGGGGTCTGTGTGGCTAAAGGGGGGAAAGAGAAATACAGATACTTCCTCTTTTTTTCTAATCAAGATATTGAATTTGTTATCTCAGGGGAGGCAACAGCAAATTTTCTAAATGGCAAAATGCAAGTAGTGTTTCTATCTGCATAATTTTTGTAATTTACCACGTACAAAAAAATTTGAACTGCACAGGTTACTACTTTTAGATTACTATATGAATTTTCTATGTAGAAGATTAGGTTCTATTTGGTATCCTATGTAAAGACATGAGCAGGGATGTAGATGGAGAAGCAATCTGCATTTAATGTTGAATGACTCATATCCTATTTAAGTCAAATTTTGAACCTTTTAATACCACTGGGTTGAGAAAGCAGTAAGATGCCAGGGGTGATGGAAGAGGCAAAAGGATGAAGAGGTGACAGAACCAATGAAAAGTCTTGAACAAGCTGGTACATGGAAAACTCATTCTGGAAGAGAGAAACTTTGGCCAACTCTGAGGGGTTTGTGTGAAAAGATTGAGAGTTCTTTATGTGATTGTGTGTCACAGAGCCTACCTCAGGCTTTTAAATCTAACAGTTTATGTAAGTTGTAGGCACTGTTTGGTTTAGGATTTTTTTTTCACCAGTATAGGCCAGACTGAGTGTACTTGCCCTGCTTCCTTAGCTCTTAAATGTCTTTTGATAGATGTATGTAATATCTTTTATTATCCGTGAACAAGAGAGTGGAAAGACAGGGGAAATATAGGAACATAAATGAAATAAGACTTTTATGGAAGCATCAACTCAAACCATTTAGAAAGATTTGTGTTATTGCATTTAATTTCCTCCAGATGTTCTTGCAAAGGTGGAATTTGGATTAACCTGGGAAGGTCAATGGAAAAGCATGTCTTCCTGATTTTAAGAATAGGGCAGAAAGGACCCTTATAGTGCTTGTCTGGAAACTTTACAATTATCAGAACAGTCATTTATTTTGCTTATAGTGCAGGGAGGAAAATTTTTGGAAGAGGCACCACCATGACAGCTATTAAAATTCTAGGAACTTTCCTGCTATTCAGAGTCCCTGAAAAGCCAATGGGGAAAAGGCCCTCTGTGTTAGCATTGGATTGAGATTGTTTGCATTTAGTCTGGGTTTCATGTGACTAAATGTTGACACTGACTGAAAGAAAGAAAGAACAAAGAAAATAAGAAAATGCTATCACCAGAAATAGCTTAAATTAGCATCCTGTTTGACAACATCAGCAAAGTCTGGAGTTTCTTATCACTCTTAATTGACTGTTTTGCAAAAGGTTTATCTTATGTGCAAAAATAGGTCATATTTGAAGATTGAGAAGTAATTGCTCTGGATTTAATATGATAAATGTGGTGGGAAACCAGATGGCTTACAGAAGTCATATGAACTAACATGATGTCAAACATGGTTTTGTAGTCTAGAACTAGAGATGCATTACCTGTGTAAATTGCTTATTTGAGCAGTGAAGATTTAATATATGGGGGTTTTTTTCCTATCTTGTCTTGCTCAATACATCTGTATTTAGTCTTTGCTAATGATTCACTTGCTCCTGGCAAGACTGAAATCTGCTGACAAGATAGTGGGGCAGGTATCTGTTTGCGTAGCTGCTTTTCTGCTCAACCTTCACTGAGACAAACTGCATTGTGAAAACATAGAGGCCCAGAAGGGCTAGTAGATAACAAAACTACATTGAATGTCTTCTCCAGGACTTTTCCATGTCTCCCAGGCCCACCACTCAGCTGTCCTTAGAAAAAAAAATTAAAAATAAATGTCATACCATAACACAGAGTTGAGCTGCTGGAAAAAATAGGTTATTGTCAAATCCTCAGTAGTGAGTGGCTTTCCTGTACAAAGAAGATGATTGTGAAGGTTTAGAGAATTTTTCACTAATATCTTCCCCAGTGCAGGGAAAGTCCCAAGGTAGAGATGTTGATGTTCCTGGTGTGCTAGACAAGCATTCTCCCATGTTCCTTTCCTTCAAAGAAATAAGGTTGAAGACCAAAAGTTCTTTTCTCTATATTAAAACTAGAATTTCCCAGATCTCAGTTTGCATGTCTGCTATTTTGCTGTCTTGGCCAATTTCAGTAAAGAAGTTTACTTGAAGAAATATGCACTGATTAAAATAGAAACTTACTTCCTTCTCCTCCATTCATTGGTCCCTATCTTCCACAATGGGAGTAAGAAATATTAGTCATTACTAAAAAATGAAAAGGCTAGAAGTTTTCCCATGGTAGTTTAATGAAATTTTTATTTTCCCATTTATTTTTTTGTGCTTTTACTTCACATAGTTCTATATTGAAAAAAAGTACACCCTAAGATTTGCTCATCTACTTTCCACTGCCTGTGGCTCTTCTTTCACATATTATATCCTGTTTTCTTGGCAATGTTCTGCTTTTTGTAGCTGTTTCCAGGTGGGATGGGGACCATCTCTCTGAGTTTCATTTAGAAGTAAATAATGATTAATTTTCTTGCTATTTGGTGAAAATCACACTATGTATTTGTGAAATATCTCAGGCTTATAACTGTTTTCAAAAATTACTGTGCAAATATATAAGAAACTATTGTTGTCTAATGGAAGATCATTCATGAATGTAAAATAAAAAAGAAGTAAATAAGACAAAAATGTATATGCTTCAATTGATTGGAATGGAAATTTCTCTAATCTGTTTAGACTTCAGGGTTGTTAGATTGGAGGAGCCCAGGGGAGAGGGGGCAGAGAGTGTCAGTAGGACTTGGCAGGGTTTCTGGAAGGCAAGATGCAGAGCCATCAGCTGTCATCATATTTATCTGTACAAGCCTGACTGCAGTCACCACAACACAAGGGAGTCTGATTTGTGTTCCAGTATGATCTGCTCCAAATATTGTTTCAAGGCTTTTAATTTGTTTGTTTTAATTTGCTTCTGTGTATGAAGGTAAATTTAAATGTTCTTTTTCTAAATATTATTACAGAATCATGGAATTGTTAGGGTTGGAAGGGACCTCTGGAGATAACATAGTCCAAACCCCCTGCCAAGCCAGGGTCACCTAGAGCTGGTTACACAGGACCATATCCAGGTGGGTTTTGAATGTCTCCAGAGAGGGAAAATCCATGACACCCCTGGGCAGCCTGTTCCAGTGTTCTGCTAGCCTCAACGTAAAGTTCTTCCTCATGTTGAGTTGGAACTTCTTGTGCTTTAGCTTATGTAAATTACTCCTTGTCTTGTCACTGAGCACCACAGAAAAGAGTCTGGCACCATCCTCTTGGCACCTGCCTTTAAGATACTTGTATGTGTTTATGAGGTTCCCTTTCAGTCTTTTCTCTAAACTAAACAGGCCCAGCTGCTGCAGTGTCTCCTGATAAGAGAGATGCTCCAGATACCTCATCTCCTTTGTGGCCCTCCAATGGGCCCTCTCCAGTAGGTTTTTGTCTTTCTTAAACTGTGGAGACCAGAATTGAACACAATACCCCAGATGTGGCCTCACTAGGGCTGAGTAGAGAGGGAGGATCACCTCCCTCAACCTGCTGGCCACACTCTTCCCAGTGCACCCCGGGATCCCATGGTCTCTCCTGGCCACAAGAGCACTGCTGGCTCATGGTCAGCTTGTCATGCACCAATACTCCCAGTCCTCCTCAGCAGAGCTGCTCTCCAGGGGGTCAGCCCCCAGTCTGGGCTGCTACTTGGGGTTATTCCTCCGCACGTGCAGGACCCTGCACTTGTCCTTGTTGAACCTCACAAGGTTTCTCTCTGTCCAGCTCTCCAGCCTATCAAGGTCCCACGGAATGGCAGCAGAGCCTTCAGGTGCATCAGCCAGTCCCCCCAGTTTTGTATCATCAGCAAACTTGCTTAGGGTGCTCCCTATCCCTTCATCCAGGTTGCTGATAAACAAGCTGAATAAGACTGGACCCAGTGTTAATCCCTGGGGAATGCCACTGACTACAGGCCTCCTACTGGATTCTACTCCACTCATCACAACCCTCTGAGCTCTGCCATTCAGCCAGTTCTTGATCCACCTCACTCTCCATTGATCCAAGCCACATTTTCTGAGTTTACCTATGAGGATGCTATAGGAGACAGCACCAAAAACCTTGCTGAAGTCAGACAATATCCACTGCTCTCCCCCCATCAACCCATCCTGCCATGTCATCATAGATGGCTATCAGATTGCTCAAGCATGACTTCTCCTTGGTGAATTCATGCTGACTACTCCTGTTGACCTTTTCTTCTATGTGCTTGGTGATTACTTCCATAATGATCTGTTCCATCACCTTTCCAGGACTGAAGGTGAGGCTGACTGGCTGGTACCTTCTCAGGTCCTCCTTCTATTACCAGGTCCAGAACTGATCAAATCATCCAAATGGGTTAAAATAAGAGTCTCTCTACCATGTGCATCCAGCTATGTTGGGAATAAATACCTGGGAGTATCTAACTCCCATCTGTGCCAATGCAACAAATGCTTGCTAGCACGCCAGAGAATGTTCTATTCCCTCTGAAACGTAAGTCCTGTGTAATTCATATCCTGACTCTGACAGGGAAAAGAAATAAGAAAAACCAACTGTAGATACTTTTTCCCCTCCTGATTCAGTTTCTATGCTAGTGCCCAGTGACTCTTCCAGTCCATCATGTCTTCTCCTCTAAGGATCTGCATTACCCTGAGTGAAAGCCAGAAATGTAATTAAAGCTCTTGAGCACCATTATCAGCTCTTTGTAGCCCTGCAAACTGAGTCTTTGTGTGGTAACCCTTCACTAGCAAATCATATTGATAAAAACATTCCCCTGTGGAATCCATTTATGTGCTGTGTGTGCCAAGGACCACTGTGTGATGACTTCAGTGGATGTCACTGGGACAGACTGGTTAGGAAAGAGGTAGAAAGCGACAAGGAAACTTAAGAGAATTGAGACAAACAAAAGCAAAAAATAAAACCAAATCAAAGCACAAATCCTTCTGTGCTGTGCAGAAACCACATCAAGCATATGTGAAATGGAGAGAACTGAGGGTGGTAGGAAGCCTTGGGCTCAATGTTATTCTTCAACTCTCAAACTGCAGTTTTCCAGCAGGTGCCTTCCTGTTGTTTGTGATGATTTGTCATACATGGTTTTCAACTCTCAAACTGCAGTTTTCCAGCAGGTGCCTTCCTGTTGTTTGTGATGATTTGCCATACGTGGTTAAGGGTAGCATTTGGTTTTCCTCAGAGGTACTATGCATTTTTGTGTGGTTTTAAGCTCCAGAGTTGGTCATCAAGGGAAAAATAATGACACTTTTTGTTTTCTGCTTGTGTTCTCAGCATAGGAGAACACCATGATAACATAACACAGCTGCTTTGTCTTTAGTTGATGTTTTAGTTGATGTTTCTAAACTGCTAAAACCACCACATTCCCCATTAATTTACTTTCTATTGTTTTCCTAGCAATATCTAGGGTAGCAATAAGAGGACAATAGTCTCCCTTTTTCTTACCACAAGTGTTCACTGAACCACTTTTAATTAAGAGATTGTATATTGACATGCATAACATAATCAGGTCAGGGACTTGAGATGAAATTGATTGAGTGCATCTCTTCTACACTTATTTCAATTTATGACTGTTCAGATGCAGATGGGTTGTGAAAAGGTTTAATTTCAGTTTATGTTGTTAGCACAATCCTTATAATGTAAGCATTAAATGAACATGCTCTGTGTTGGTGTGAAGCACTCACACATGTCCAGTTTTGGTAACTGGGGTTTGGAGGTCAATTTTCTTAGCAGGTTCCAAGCATTCTAGTTAGAGAAACATATTTACATTTGATCAGCTATAGTATAAAAGATTATACTGGAAAGTCAGCACATTAAAAAAAAAAGTAAAAAATATTTTGGGATAGCAACTTTTGCGTAAAAGTAGATTACATTTTTAATTTCATGAGTTATGGAGATGTAGATGTGACATGATTTCTTGCTACAGTTCCCTGCAGTCATTTCTTTTGGTTAGGTCATCATGCACGTCCTTGTAAACTGAGGATTTCAATTCTAATATAAATTTACCACGAAAACGTAAATACACCGAGTTGTTCTGACCAGAAAGCCCTGTGGAATACGGAGTTATATTTGTTAAAGTGGTTGAGGCTTACGCTCACCAGAAGGCCCTGTGGGCAAGGCCCAGCTGCAGGCCGGACGGTTGGCAGTTGGGTGAGGGGGGAGCGGCGGTTGCGAGTCAGGAGAGAGTCGGTTGTGCGACCGGTGGCAGTGAGATTGTGATTGGCTGGAGGAGCATGTGGACAGCATATGAGCAGGAAGCTGATTGGCTGATAGGATGCACGGACAGCTGCACTGCAGCTTAGCCAGCCAATGGGAGCCCTTCTGCTGTTGAGTTCTGTTAGGCTTCACTTTGGTTTGGGTTGTGTGCGGTGGAAATCAGGGGTGTAAAAATGGGCTGATTTCTGACAACACATGGATCTTCTTTGGACATGCGAGGGGGACTGTCGGCTTTGTTCCCCATTGCTACAAAGCCCCATGGTAATAATGAGTTACGCTGCTTTTTCCA
The DNA here is from genome assembly GCA_013399195.1 of Dicrurus megarhynchus. Classification (NCBI taxonomy): domain Eukaryota; kingdom Metazoa; phylum Chordata; class Aves; order Passeriformes; family Dicruridae; genus Dicrurus; species Dicrurus megarhynchus. The sequence goes on from VXAD01008914.1 coordinate 1,950,259, forward strand.
TGTGTGTGGAGTGCGGCATTCTACACCTGCTGAGTAATGTTCTCTACACCTTAAGCCAAGCAGTATAGAGGGTTCTAAAATCTGTGATTTGTTCATTAAAGTGTTTTATCCTTCTAATGAACTTTATTACTTTCCATTTTATGAACAAATGGATTTTCTTTTCTTGCACACTGAATCATGGGTATATGACATTTTCTATCACCCTTCTTTTCCCGTGTTCACGTCATGATTTGCAAGTATTTAGAGCTTGAATTGAAACATGCAAGTAACTTTGCATTTTGTCTACAAGAAAAGTGTGATTTATTTATTTATTCATTTGCTTAGAGGGGAAACAGACCATTAAGATACACATCTCATTTCCAATTTAGATTCCTCATAAATTCTGCTTGGTTGATAAATTAATGGAAAGGTCTAGGGATTTCAATCTGGGAATTTCTGTCACATAAAACATTCCTCCTTCCCTTGGAATTTTATTGACTTAGAAAGAAAAATACAACCCCCTATTTCTGTAAACCTACCTCAGGAAGTAAGGGTCATAACTTAAAAGGTATTCAGAATGGTGCAGCATTGTACTGTACTGTACTATATATAGAACAATAGTCGATTTCTTAGTTCAGCTGCCAAATAAAAAAAAAATTGCCGCCAAGTGGAATTGGTTGTGATTAAATCAAAAAGAAAGGTTTTCCTTTTTTTTTTTTTCATAAGGAGAAAATGTTTCAAGATTTCCTTTAGTGTCAAAGTCCCTGATTTCCCCTGAATTGTTTATTATATTTTTGTTTTCACCTAAGGCAGGCAGCAAATAACTTGAAACAGCTAGTTGTCATTGTGCTCTTACACTAAGAAATTGTTCACAATTGGTGCAAGGCTCCTTGATTCACATTTCCCTTTTTCCTGCAGACTGTGAGCCTGTGTTTGCTCAGGGAGGCCATGGACATGCAAGGGAGATGGGCTGTCTCTCATTCTGCTTTGCTCAGGCACATTTTCTTTCTCCACTTGAAAAGAGGAACAAGCTAATCTCACCAATTTTAGCTTTGCAATGAGCATACTAATCAAGATAAGTGAGCAGGTTACTCTTCCTCACACTGAAACATGCATGTCATATAAAACAATAATGTATGCCGTGGCTTATCAGACAAGATACGCTCGTGGAAGGTGGAACATGATGGCTCAAACAGCTGCAACAGGCCATGAAAGTTTAATCCAGGATTTCTAATGAGTCATTGCCATAGCCAGTAAGTGTTTATTTGTGACCTTTCAGTCATCCTTTTTTAATACTACTCTTGAAAATTCAGCAGAAAATATTTTGCCTAACGTCTAATTTTTATGCTCTTAAATGTGAAAAGAATCATGAAGGGGGATTTTTTTTAAAGTTCCTGACTATTTAATTCCTATTGAGTCAAAAGACATTCAGGAGTTTAGACTTTTTAAAGTTCTCATAAATGCTTTTGGCATCTGCTTAAATATACATGCATGTATGTTTTAAATATCACCCCAAAGTATTTTCTTAAAAGGGAATTTTTGTGAGTGAGTGAAATGGAACCAACATGTAAAATCATGATGTTTTCACTCTGCTAATTGCACATTAAGACAGAGACATGGTGAGATTTAAACAGACTCCAAATCAAATTCACATTCAGCATATTTTTCAGTATTGATCATAAATGTCAACATGTCTTGATGATATGCCTCAATCCCACCCCTACGCTTCCTGCCTTACATGAATACATGATACAACAGATAGAAGGCCCAATCCTCCTTTCACATGGCCAGCATGAGATCAAACCAATCTCCCCATCATTGTAGAGATGGAAATTAGAAAGTCTGGAGCAAGTGGAGGAAATAAAAGTTAGAGATCAACCAGCTCCTTCCATTTCTATCTATAGCTAGGGTGGATGAATCTTGTTCCGCCCTGGGAATGTGATGCATCTCCTCTGCACAGCAGGAAGTCCTTACCCTTCAAATGCAAATTATCTTGATCACAGCTTAAATGTAACTGGCAATTATTCATACTCACTGTATATGTCCATTTTTTGGGAAGGGCCTATGCAAAGGATTAGGGAGCATGCTTGATTCTTTCTGTATACGAAATTCCTTGGTCTGAAATTTATTTCTGGTGTTAGATTATTTGAAAGACAAGCAAAAATTTACCCTATCATTTAAAAGGACATATATTAGAACAGACGTGGCATGATACCATGTTTCTGTCATATGATTATTTGTGATAGACTGGGAAAGGTGGTCCTCATTGCATACAGTTAATACTTGTGTTTGATACTCACTGGCAAATGATTGCCTACCTTGCTGACCTTGTATTTGATGATGCTTTCAAACACTGAGTCAGACCAGCTGCTCAGACTTTCTGGAAAAGGTATCTCTTTATGGTTCCTACAAGATGTACTAAAATACTGTATACTGTCCATCTAGGGATATCTAGCTTTATTCAAAGCAGGTCAGATCAACTTCTGGATATACTGCTGAATGAGTATTCTTCAGGAGAATAATATTTTCCTTGTTATTTGTAATTTAGTATCTTGTGGTTATCTCTAGAGTAGTGGTAAACTCACCAGACTAATTATATCTTCAATCTTTTAAATTGCGTCATATATTTTCCAAAGTGTTTTCACTCTCAAATAAAAACCTTACCCTAAATCATTCTTCATGGAAAAGTATAAATCAATGTCTCACCATGAAATCCTCTAAGGCAGTTGGTCTCTGCAGGCTCAGCACAATTGCATCATCTCAGCAACCAACTCACACCTCAAGTTTCTACACTCTGAGAGCTGACACAGCATCCCTGTAGCTGGCTCTGGGAAAGGAATTCAGTTCTCATTTAGCTTTAAATATCTCTAAATGTATCTAAAGCTGTTAAATTGGAAAGAACCAACATGTCCAGGACTCCATAAGACTTCTGCTTCTGTTCCTGTTGAGGTGGACAGCATGGTGGGGCTTGTCTCGTGGAATTTCTTTTGAGGGGATTCAGGTATGCATCCACATCTTCACACACAAGCATAGAGGAGGGTGGTGGGAAGAAGTGCCCTGGGCATGTGCTGACTTATGCCAAAATCCCAAGATTTTATTTAAGTAAAGCTTCTGGAATATTTAGAGGGATACTTCTGTGAAACAATAGATGCTTGATTTCTCCATGGAGTTATCTATATCCACTTTCGCAATGACTACTAGAAAAATTAATGCAGTCAATATTAAAACATAAATAGGCAATTGTGTGACTCAGAAGTGAAAGAATACTTTTAGTAAACAACGACAGCTCTAATTATTCAAAACTCATTTTGTGAACTGGCAAGACCACTTAATTGTCCAAGAAAGTATTTAAATCTAGTTTCTCAGACAGGAAATTTATACTAAATATTATGATGTAACTACTATTTATCCTTGCAAAAGTCATCCTTATCTTTCCTAATTAATTATAGAAAAAATTCAGTGCTGGCTTAAGAGTTTAAAACTAGGCATCTTGACTGCTTTTACTAATTTCCTAAATTGCCTTTTGACTTTTTGTGAGAGGAGTGGTTTTCAGTGTTTTGCTGGACTAAGTACCTTTAAAAGCTGGTTTAAATAATTTTCTAATTCAAATACTTGGATTAGTGCAGAAGGCAGATGGGACAGTGCAGTTTATCTTAGAAGCAGTAGTCCAAACAGGAAGCACTACCAAAGACAAGGAATACGTGCCACAGACAACCAGCCTGCTGCTCCTGGGAGACAGGCAGATAGATCAACACTGAACTGATGCCAGAAAAAACAATTCACTTTGGCTGCAAAACCAGAAAAGTTTAAATTTTAGAATATCACCAATTTTGTTTCAACTTTTTCTTGTGAAAACTGAAGGAGAATGTTTTGTTCTGTTTGGTTCATCCTAAATCCCAGGGACCGGAATTTTCAAAGAGCTATGATTTCCATTTGTATGTCTTTGGGGTGGAAATTCATGACAGAAAAATTCTCAACCAGTCTGCTTACAGGCTTTTACTTTTTTTTGAAAAAGACATTAAATAAATGCAATATGTTTTGTTAAAGAAGTTGTCCATGATGGGAACAGTAGTAAGTCACAAAAGCAGCAAGGATGAAGGCTGCTCTTCCAAGTAGTATTGGAGAAGAGGGAAATGCCACCTGTTTGTTTAGAAACAGACTTGTTAAAGAGTAAAGTTCAGCAAGTCCTTGTGTCTTTCAAACAAAAACAGGCAGAAAGGAGAAACAAAAATGTTATAATCTGGAATAAATTGAGAAGTTCTGCCACCTGTCTGGGTGGATTTTTGTTTTGCTTATTAAACAGCAACAGTAAGTAGAAATAGCAAAAAGACACCAGGGTCTTACCAACTAGATTTTCTAGGCATAAGCAAACATGAAAGTCCTCTGCTACTTTGCGTTCTGGTAGTTTCTAAAACAAGGAGATGTAAGCCAGGGGGTGGAGGAAAAATTTCTTTATAAAGAAAGTTCTTAAGTGAAATCTCTAACCCTGAAACATGTTTTTTGTTGGGACATGTTTGAAGCAATACTGAAAAATCCAACTTTCAGAATACAAATTGCTGGAAATTTAGAGCAGGCAGATGAGATTTTTTTTTAGGTTTGCTGATTTGGAGTAAGCACAGCTGGCACCTGAGCCCTACAAAACCAGAGGGGAGGGCTACTTAATTAGAACAGAAATTTAGACATACTTTTCCTCCAAATGGATTATCAGCTTAAAGCGTTAGTAGAACTGAAAATTCATCTTTGCTCCTTGATATTGATCTCTTTCACAAGGATTTGCTAGAAACACTTCAAAGACTTTTGGAGTCATGTACACAAATACGATTTCTCTCCATAAATCATCGCCTGTTTGGTTTTGATGTAAATATTGAAAAGCTAAAGCAATACTGTTTTCCTTTTCTTCTTGCTCTTGAAGTAAAAAGTCATTGTACAGCACCATATATGACATATTTTGGAGGAGTAGAGGTGGAGTAATCTTTGTGCATAAATCCCCACTCCAAATATAGATACACCAAATGTTTATCATTTACCTGCACCCCAAACTAAGACTCAGCACTGCTTTTGTTACAGTCAGTTAAGAAATCCATGTTGACAGGAAAGAATTGAGACACCCAGCTCCACAGGCAAACCACATGGACACTCCCCCTATAGAGCTTGCTAGAGGAAGGGAAAGACAATGGCAACAAAGAATATTTTTTACACTCTTCATGTGTTTAATGAATATGATGGAATATCTAATATCTGTGAGAGATGGAAAGAATCTTGTCTTTTGAATAGCCTATCCTAAAATGCTGGCAGTTTACTAAGTAGAAGAGAAAATGCTTGTTTCAGGAAGATGAACTGTGACAGTTTCATCAATTTTTTAAGGAGGTCTTAGTCCTTCCAATTTGAAGTTTAAAAAACCCTGCTCATAAGGCTTAGCATATCTAAGATAATGTATCTGAACTTGTCTAAAATTATTTGGATTGGAAACTGAGATGGAAATTTCATGAGAATGTAATGGGAGAAGTTTTCAATAGCTCATTAGACCAGGCATTGGTAAGGTCACCCCCTGAGTTCTGTCTCCAGTTCTGGGCCCCTCAACTCGGGAAGGACATTGAGGTGCTGGAGCTTGTCCACTGAAGGGTCTGGAGCAAAAGTGTGATGAGGGCCAGCTGAGGGAGCTGAAGGAGGCTCAGGGGAGACCTTATTGCTCTCTACAACCACCTGAAAAGAAGGTATAGCCAGGTAGGGATCAGTCTCTGAGGCAACCAACAGGATGAGAGGACATAGTCTTAAATTGTGCCAGGGGAGGTTTAAGTTGGACATTAGGAGGAATTTCTTCATGGACAGGGTGATTAGACACTAGAATGGGCTGCCCAGGGAGGTGGTGGAGTCCCTGGAGGTGTTTAAGGAAAGACTGGACATGGCACTTAGTGCCATGGTCTATTGGACATGGTGTTGTATGGTCATAGGTTGTACTCAATGATCTCAGAGGCCTGTTCCAACCTAATCGGTTCTGTGATTCTGGGATTACTTGCCTGTGTTGAAAATAATGTAGAGAAGAACCTTCTTGTCCTGGTTTTTGGAGACAAAATTTTAGGAGGAGGCACTCATTTTGGATTTTCTCTACGGCGTAAGAAAAATTGAGTTCTTCAAGGACAGGAAAATTCAAAGAAAATACTTTGAAATCATAAACTCTGTGAGATGATTAATTTTTTTTTTTATTTTATTGAAGCCAATTGATTTCCCTCTTGTTGTTGATGTAATGATATAATTCCAGAGCTTGCCCACCCTTTTGTTGTTCTCTTAATCTGTCCATCTGAGAGATAAGAGCTTTGCTCTTAGTGGGCAAGTTGTTGTATAAAACCAAGATAAAATACAAAGATTAAAACTTTAATCACAGATTACAGTGCAATGATGAGTGTGTGATAATATAGAATAGAAATTTCATCTCACGGTGGGGTCTTCTGTTTCTGGAAGCAGAGCTGCAAATATAATTTGTGATGTTTTGTGTTTTAGTGATACGTGCTGGTCTGCTGGGAGGCATCAAAGCTAACCAGAAGTTGAGCAAAATATAGACCTTAGATTAGATTTGGCACTTCAAGGACAGCGATCATGTGGTTTTTTGTATAGAATTGTTCAAGACTGGTGAGGCATTCTCACTAGACACTAGAAGCTTTTTGCATTGCATTTCTGTAAGCACTGTATTTGCCCTAAAACATACACAGAAATGGTAAAATCAAATAAAAGTTCAGACATGCCCATTAGAAATATTATTCTGCTTTTCTACTCTTGGCAGGAATTTCTACTGGGATAAAATGCTACTAGCAATCTGTGGAATTGCTTTGTATTAACACACTAGTGGACCATACTGCCATGATAAAAGGTGAAAGTACCAGACAAAATATATGACACTTAAAAGTTCAGTACTGATGTCATTAGTGATGTTATTTTGAAAGGGGAAATTAAAACATGGTAACTAGTTCTAGACCTGGTCTTTATGACTCCTTTAAAAAACCTAAATACTGTTCTTTAAGGTGCAAAGCTTGATACAAAGAATGAAGTTTGTTCTTCCATTGCACAATAAATATTAACAAGTTAACAAACTCAGTCCTTTGAGGATGCTTGAAAAATTATTATTTTCACTATTATTCTGGGTTCTAGGAGAATAAAGGGGTGAAAAAGTAATTCCTTAGGTTTTACAGCTAAGGTTATAAACTTTTTCCAGTTTGATTTTCTTATTACACTTACAGACCATTCTTTCAGCATGAATTCTGAGCCTTTAAAACCATTGGCTATGAGCAGCAGAATTTTATGAAGACTGTCTTCTTGTAATTTTTGTGATGAAGCTCAAGGAGGTCACAAAGCAAATGAATTGTGCATGTCTTAACCTGACTGTTTGTGGTTACTAACAGTTTTCTCCCAGAAGAACAAGATGTCAGTTAAATTTCAAAGATTTTTCTGAAGTTTGAAATTCTCAAAATTCATCACCTTTGCATAGCCTTACGCTATTTAACAATCTCATTAATCATAGTGCAAGTGCTGCTGGCCAGGCTTGTTTCCAGCCTGGCTCGCAGGTAAACGAGGTNTGTTTGCTGGCCTGTTACAGGACTTGAAGCTTCTGTGATAAGAAAGCAGACGTGGTGTGAGTGACATGCAAGGGATGTGCTATGCTGCAGATTCTGCCTTTTGTCTGCCTTCGGGGGCAGGGTCCTGCGATGGGTAGTCAACCCATCTGAATTCTGTTTCTGATACAGGCTGCACCATAGCAACATGCAAGCACCAAAATGGCCAGCCAGTCAAAATGCACAAGGTCAGAAGCTCAGAGCATCAGGAATGTTAATGCCAGTTGGTGCCTATTGCTGTTCCATGCTGAGTCAATGCTGCCTGTGTCCTTATTTGTCATCACTTATAAAAATCCCAGCTCTACTGATTTTGGTAAGGTTCTTAGATTCGATAGGGATCTTTGTAAATGATATCCAAATTTGTGTAATGTGAGTAATATGTGATTAAATCTGATAATTTAATCTTAATTGTGCAGATGAAAAAGATGGCATTAAGACAAGGCAGAGTTTCTCACAAGAAGTTATTAAGAAAATTAAGGATTAGAGAGTGAGAAACCGATTAAAACAATTTATCAGGGAGGCAGAAAATACATATCAGGAGTAAATTATTACTCTTTTAAAATTGTACAGGATCAGAAGAATGATCTCTGATCTCCCTTAGGACTGGTCCCAACTCCTGGGGTGTGCATCTGACATAGTAGTTGAGAATTAGGTTTTTCTTTATCCAAACTTTATAATAAAGGCTGGGTACCTTAGTATTCTCTTGGTCCAACAGCTGTTTCAAGGTAAAGAGGTAGTTTGTCTTCCTGTGTAAATGACCCCAAAACAGCAAAGCAAAGGGGTATGTGTTTAACAGCAAATATGCGAAAAGTTCAAATTAAGATTGTTTCCATGCCAGACAGCCAAGAATACAATTCAGTGTCTTCTTGGCTCTCTACCAAGAAAAATAACATTTTACAGGATCTTGTTCAAAATATTGGGTACAATGCAGCTACTTCAAAGCTTACTACCTTTCTGACAGTCCAACTTTTTAAAAAAGGTGGACAGATAAGAACATTATATTTACACAGCTGATTGCAGTAAGACTAACACAAAATTATATCCCAGATGTCCTTCCCTCCCTTGCGTACAAGGCTGTGTTCAGCCTAATTATTGTCACAAAAGGGTCAGAGGTCCAGCTATATGATGCAAAGACACTTTATGTTGGTTTGCATCACAATCTTCATGTTACATTGAAATAGCCTAATTGACACATTTTCTGTCACATAGTAACACTTTGCAATGCTCATTTACATGCAAACTTCCCACTGCTGTGCAAGAACAAAATTAAATCTTTGTACATTCATGTAATTGTGCACTGGTGATCAGCAAAAAGATTGCCAGATAAAACTGACTCTATCTAAAGTATTTAGTCTTATGGTTTAGGTTTCTTCAATATACACCTTTCTGCCTATTAAAATTTAAAGAACAGATAAAAACCTACAGACAAGTTTTTATTAGGAGAGCCGACATTACAGCAGTAGGAAGCTATAGTTACTTTAATTACTTTGATAGAATTACATTGCACCTCTTCTATTCTGATATTGAAGAAGAAGCTGGTCGCTGGTGTCCATGCAAATAAATAAACAAACAAACAGTATTTCTAATGCAAAAACACTGAAGATGCACCTCTATTGAACATAAAATGAAAATGGTTGTTTCTAATGCAGGGAAAGGTAGAGGGGTTTGGTTTGGGTTTTGTTTTTTTTTTTTCTTTTTTAAATACATTTGTCTGTAACAGTGCCCATCATTAATTTGAATGAAGTACTGAAATATTTGTGACCTTTAGAACTCACAGCAACTTAATTCCTATAACCTGCTACTTCATATGAAATCCAGGAAAATCTGCTCCTGAAGAGTGAGCGCAATGCAGCCTTTTCCCAAAAAATCTCATTTTTATCTAAATGCAAACAAAAAAGGTTCTCAAGAATATATCAGAGAGGTGAAGCCACTGGTATTCTGATGTTTGTTTTTTCCACTTAATAGCAAATAACGCTATGTTGTCAAGAGTCATTTGCCGTATTTATTTTTCAGTCTTGGGAAGGGATATCAACTGTCCAAATTTTTAATGCAATATTGCTGTTAATATAATATCAGGCCATTTAATAGTGCATTTCTTCTAATTCAAGAGTAGTTCATTAGAACAGTTTCTCTGTCCCAAGTCTTCGCTTTTCTGCTGTGTTCTGCAGGATGTGACAGTTTGACAGTTTTCCCATTGGTTGTGATGATACTGTATAAAATTTATTATGAGATATAGATATATATATATAAAGATATTATAACATAATAAATATTATATATCATCTTGAAATACCTACATGTAGTCTTTAAGGGTTAGATGTGTGATACACATTCACGATTAATAGTCACCATAAACTGTGATGTGATGTGAAAAAAGTCTGATGAAGAGAAGCAGCACATGCATGCCCCCAAATCCTAACCTCTAGCAAGAGGAGCTATCAAGCACAGTAACTATTACAGGTCTGGAGACAGTACAGAAGAAAAGAGCTTTGTGGAAGAGTGGAGTTAGAATAGCGGTTTCCACATGTTACTATCATAAAATCACTCTTTCAAGTCAACAAGTGCAATTAAACCTCCAGGACTTATTTTTTCCTCTGGAAGTCTTGCATCTAGTATGTATGTGGGATAAGAAGCCTTTTTTATTTGTTTCTGTAATCATAGTACACTTAAATATGAAATCTATTGCCTCAGTATGGATTTGTCTTCTTTATAATAGGTTCAACTTTTGGCCTCTTAGTGCAGTGTTGCAAAAAATGGGCTATGCTGCCAGGTTTCAATAAGTCTTTAGTGTAAAAACAGATCTGTGAGTATGTATCATTGCATGTTTTCCAAAGAAAGAAAATCACTGGAGGCCTTTTGAGAGTTTAAGACTTTTTTGTCTTTTAATGAAAGCCTGTACATTGTTTTTCCCACATAGCTGACTTCTTTGCACACAGTTGCATCTAAACTGACGTTACATGTATTGTATTTGAAGTAGATCACAGGACTTTTGGTGCCAGAGACCTCGTCTTCTACTGTATTTCATAAAGAATCTTTTGTGCTTACACTATTCCCTAAATAATAAATTAAAAAGGTAAAAAGCTTTGCAAAACCTTCAAACAAACATGAGTGAGATTTCAGTCTTATCCATATGACAGGACCTCCTGCTGAGGTGTGAAACTGCAATAAATTATTATTGTAAATTAATAGGGATTTTTTGAGTCAAAACAGGTCTTCAAAAAAATTATATAGGCCGCTTTGTCTCTGGTTGTCAACACTGCAGAAGCTGAGCACTGTAACACTAATGAGCTTACAAAAGCTGTGTTGAGCAAGGCAACAGACAGTTCAAAATGTCTGTTTTTTAAAAGAGAGTTAGGTGGGCCATGAGTTTAAAGATAAAATACTGATCCTGCACTGATTTTGAAGAGTTACTTGTACATAAAGATGCTGAGATGCTCATCTCCTGCAATCTTGGGCCAAACTTTTGGTGGGCTGCCCCGAGCTGTGCAGAGGGGCCATGGCAGGGTGGGGGCAGTTTAGCTTATCTGGAGCTCCATCTTAGCACCTTTCTTGCAAGGGAAGGAGGATATTGTAGCTTACAGCAGGGAAGAAAATGCAGCTATTCCTTAACTGTGAACAGCAGAACCTCGAGGACTCAGCTGAGGTCAAGGGTCTCATGCTCCACATTACACAGCACCAGGAGGCTACTCAGACCATGTGAACCTGGGCTGCAAAGAGCGAGGAGTGGAAGGAAAACCAGGGACACAGAAGAGGGAAGAAATAGCCACAGATCTCGCTGCAAGCCATTGATAGATGTGTATGCACACTTCACACTAACAGAAACCATTTTCCTGCTTTGCTGTACCTGTGAATAATTGACCAGCTGAACAAGAAGATGTGTTTAAACAATTGTCAGTTTGCTCTGATCTTCAGCACACAACTGGTCGAGTGAACTCCAGCTGTGGGAACGGAACATCACATCCCATGTTGTGTAGATTTCCTGTATCAGTAGTGTATAATTGGCCTGTTTTTCTCTTTAGATTAACAGGATGGGAGAAGATAATTGTAGCAGCTGGTTATACAAGAACAATCAATAACTAAACCTATTTTTGTTTGAATTTCTACTATTAAGCAGTGAAAAAAGGGAGATGTGTTTTGGATTAGGTATCTCTGCCATAGAAAAATCATCCTTACTTCTGCTTGCTTTGCTGAGAAAAAATAATTACAAGAAAGTCTGGCTTTTCCCTTCAAACAGATCTTATTCCCAGACTGCATATGCCACTTGCCTAGAGATCTCCTGGACGCTGGCAGGTGATCAACACAATGTGACTCACAACAGCAGAAGACTTGGAGTCAGCAGTATCCTTCAAAAATATTGGTGGGAGAAAAAATGAAAGTAAACAGGAGCGATATGTGCAAAAAGATTTCCATGTGGTTCTTACTCCTACTTTCCCACATCTACTGCTGCTCTGCTGATGACAAAACTCACAAGTTATTAAAATTTAATGTTATTCAGAACCATCTTTCCCTACACAATCCAAGCACTTTTCATTTCTCACACCTGTCCTCGGAAGCACTTTCATTCCTCAAGAATAACAGGGGAATAAAATATATCTACAATGTATATTATGTTTAATATATGGTGGTTGATCTTTAGTTGTGTACATAAATGTCACAAAAGATCAATTGCTGAGTATTTTTTGTGTCTCTGAGGTACTTAGAGATTTTTACTCTATTTCCAAAAAACTGTATAAGCTTATGAGTAAAGAAGATAAGGGATTGTACTATTTGAAAAAGATACTGTGGATTAAGGATGTGAAAAATGCCCACAGACACACACTGTGCCATCAGGACTGCAGCAGCAGCAGCTGCTCTGCTGCCCTTTGCTCACTCCGGGGAAGAGGCTGTGAGCGGGGGATGCTCATGTGGTTGTTTTATGTCACAGTTTGGAGCTTGGCCATGCCTTTGGGTGAGAAATACCTTGCTGTGCTGGAGCCCTGAGATCATGAATGACTCAAGCAAGGTAAAAGGAAAATGCTGTGACTGTGCACGTCCAAGGTAAGCAGCATAGTTTTAAAAGACAGAAGCAGAGGAGCTATGTGTCCTTTGCCTTCCCAGAGACTCAGCCAGGACGGTCTGTCCCTCAGTTCAACTAACCCACTGCAGCTTTTTCTCAGGTACACCTCATCAGGAATCCTGGACTTGTGTCTATTTAACACCTTGGGTTGTGTGCTGTGGAGAAAACCCCTTGTGGATTCTAGCTTTTGGAGTCCATCTGCAGTCCTCCAGGAAGTACACACAGATTTAATCTTCCTCTCCACGATTTCCCTCTTAACTGAACTAAATATCATTTCCTGAGAGGTGCCAGTTCTCTTATTTAGTCCAGGTGCCAGTACTTGCCCAGTTAATTAACAGCTCTTTGCTTTGAAGAGATGAAGGTGTTCCTTACACAAACACACACAGAGTTTTGTGAGGCAGAGACCTGCTCAGCAGCCACTTAGGCTGATCTATTTGAGGCTGTCATTGCTCCTTGTGCTCCCTGGCTCTGTGGTCCTGCTGACTTCCTTGTGAATGTGCAGTTGCTGTTCAGGGAATGGATCAGCCTGAAAAATGATGTTCTCTTTGTTTTGCTGGGCTGCTTTTGACTGGGGTGGACTCCTTGTGCTGGTACAGCAGAAGGGATAATGCCATCCTGCAAAGTGTCAGAGCGGGGAGCAGGACTGTGACAACTTATCTGGCTGTAGAGCTATTTGAATTGTCGTTTTTCACTGGGATGTATATTCTCCACTAATTCTTAGATTTTTGTGTCAGTGTGTACAGGAACAAATATTTTGCATATGAGCTGCCAGATGGGATAGATGATCTAGCTTATTATCAGCTCCTAACTTCTGCCACATACAACATAACCAAGCTCTTTCAGGTCACAGTAGGATTGGGATATTGACGTCCCCCACCTCCCCCAATATTTTTCTTCATAGACCTCTGTGAGACTTACCAAATTTGAAGTGACCCCTTTTCCATGATACAGTAGGCAATAGGATTCCAGAAATGATTGTGACAGTCTCCCCCTGCACTTTGCTAACCCAGTGTTTATAGTAGCTTGTATCTATGTGGGGTTTTTTTCTGAAGGAAACGTAGTCTCTACAAACTACAGGGAATAGAATCACTCTTCCAGATATTAATTTTTTTTTTCTATCAGGAAAATTGAAATTATATAGCTTTAGTGATTCTGCATGATGAATTGAAAATATTTTAGTTTCTTGAACCAAGCACAAATATTTACTCTTGACTCACAGAAATTTTTTCTAAGCTCTTAAAATTACAATGTGGGTACTCTATCATTTATGTCTTTCTCCCATAGTTTGGCTGTGCCATATGTTAACAAGACACAATATAAAGGATGGATTGGTAAAGGAAGCTAATAACAGGAATACTTTACCCCAAGATAATCACAAGTAAAGGGGTAATTGTAATTTAATACCAAAAAGATTTGGAAACAAATTTATCAGTTAGATTCAGCAAACGAGACTGCTTCTGTACAAGAATACTGACATGATTATTTCAATTGTAAATCTTGCAGTGGAATATTTTGCTGTGTTGCCTTAGAAATTTGCTGAGACTTTGAAGTCATGGAGCAGGTGAAGCTGGAAGAGACCCTTAGAGTTCTCTGGTCAGAAACAGGTCCAGGCCAGAACAGGTTGCTCAAGGTAACATTCAGTTGGGTGTTGAACATATCTAAGGCTGGAAACTCCACAATTTCTCTGGGCAACCTGTGCCAGTCAGCCAGTGTTTGACCACTCTCACAGTAAACTCTTTCTCGCTGAATTTCCTGTCTGTAAGTTTGTGCCAATTGCCTCTTATCCTCTTGCTAGGCACCACTGTCTCACTCTCTTTTACTTGTTCCTGTCCCCCCATTAGGTGTTTATACACAAATCAAGTATCAAAATACTAGAATTTCCTATCAGAAGAATATACCAGTTTTCTTTTAGATTTCTGTTAAATATTAGACTGAAGATATGAAGATAGAAGAGACAGAGGAAAAAGCAGAATTTTCTGGGGATTAACTAGTTTGCATAAAATAACTCCTATTCTGAATTTTTTCTTAGATATGATAGGACACATACAGGACATTCAGTAACATTTCTGTTTCTTGTACACCAAGACAGATCATTGCAAAAGCCATTACTGTTTTTATTACACCCATCTGAATAATATTGCAAAGGACACTTGGGGCTGCGTTTTAATTTATGAGCCAGACTGGGCTGTAAGTATATGTGGGCAAAAATGCCTCTTTCCTTACTCTAAAAATTAAATATCACCAGCACAGATCTGCAGAGTTCACATGCTAGTCTTTCCTTGCATTTGGATGCAAGTTGTGGAGCAGCCTCTTGTTTACTTGGCTTTGAAGTGCAGTTGTATCTGGCCTAGAGGGCAAGATTATTTAAATGGTAATAATTTTTTCCTGAAAATTTCAAGCAGCTAGTATCCAGGGTGTAATTTCCTCTTTTCTGCTTCAGTGAATTGCATATGAGTCCTTGTTTAAGAGGACCTGTCTCCTACAAAGTAGGAGATGTGCATCTACATAGAAGAGGGATTGATGTAATGAAGGGATAGTTTAAGTACAGATTGGGTACAGATGGCTGGGATGGAATGGGAGCTCATGACAAATACTCTGATATTGCTTCAGTGATTTCTCTCCATGGTTGATGCAAGACTCCTGATCATTTGCTGGGAGCAATGGGAAAAATAGTGGGACACTTTGTGTTCTTTTCCCCAAAATTAAAGCACTCTCTTTTAGTCTCTTCTGTTCAAGAAAAGCCAAGATGCAAGTCGCTCTCCAAGGCTGGCTAGTTATAGGGAAAAAGAACACCCATGGAGCAGTAGCTGGTAGGAGTTCTTTCTGCAGCACCTGAGTGCAATGTTACTGAGGTCTCTGTGGACCCCTGTGTGAGTTTTGGACAGAGAAGTAAAAAGTTCCCCATAACAAAGTTCTCCTGTCTCCAAGCCCCACCACTCCAGCAGGAAAAGGCATGGTAAATGTGCAGGCACTATGTGGGTCTGTGCTTAGGGCACGGGTACCTTCTTCATTTAATGTGTTCTCCACTGCGTGTGCAGAAGAGATGTGCTGATTGTCTTGCAGTGGGGTTTATTTAGCCTCTCTGGAGTATGCTGAACTTACCCCTTTTATGTATTGCATTTGCAGTTATGCCTTCCATATGCAGAATCCCTGCCTGATAAAGCATTTTCATGGTTCCATTGAGCAACCTGAGGAAGGAAGCTGAAATTTGAACAGGACACTCGTCCCATATATTTTGACTCTTGTCAAGACTGTGACAGTAATTTCGAATTTTTGTTTATGCTATTATTGTTATTATGTGGGTCTATAGGAGGTTCCCATCTTCAGCAATCTTCAGAGGTGTTACTTCAGTCCTTAACTGGCAAGACGTTGGCTGTCTCACTTCACAAGAGCAAGCGGAAAGGGGAGAAGGGATGCTGAAGAGATTCTCTTACAGAGGTGATCAGGGGACATCTGAGATGAAAGAGGTTTTTCTTTCAAGCTGTGCAATGCAGGTTACCATCATTTACTTCTTTAAAATGCCTCTTCAGTCTGAATATATGCCAAGAAAATTGAATGATGGACAGAAAAATTCAGTGGCTCAAATGAAATTGGCAGCTTTCCATATGCAATGGTATTGGTATGCATCCATAGTAATGAGGGAAATGTGAATAATATTGCAGGATGTTATGTTAATGTTACAAAGAGCTCTAGGTAATTAAAGAATTACATACGTGTAAATGATCTTAAAGCTGGGTTTCAATTAACCAGAAGTCTACTGCATAATGATATCATGTTGGATTGGTGCCAGTCCTAAGAGATGCTTACCCACTAAATTCCAGTTGGGAGAATTTCTCCAGAACAGTAAAAGTGTTCTTTGTGCTTCAAAATTACCACATAGATAGATTATCACAACAAGTGATTTTCTCTTCATTTGTGATGTACTCTGCCGCAGAAAAACAATTAAAGCTGTGTTTCTAATAAAAAGCAGGACTTGACTCCTGTGGATTACCAATTTTAATCATCATTTAAACCAGAAAACAGGAAAATTAGTTTTAAATAATCAAATTTAATCTTGGTTTACATTTTTACTTATTAGTCACCTTCCTAAAGGAATATTGAACCCTCCTGATTAGTAACCATGGGAGAGTGTTGATTTTCACCTAAATGCAGCTTGTATGCTAAATAAAGTACTTATTTTAGTGAGGTAAATATATTATATGCATTTAGTCAGGGTATAACCTGATATACATTTAGTTGGATTATGATTAGAAGGTAATTTAAAAAAATGGTGATAGATACATTTGCTATTTACCCTCTTATGATAATGCTCATATTTGTGTTTCTTGTCAAGATGCAATTGGAAAGAATTTGAAAATCAATTAAAAGCACAAACCTAGCATTATAAAGTTGTTTGTTTTAGTTAAATTAAACCACCTTAAATAGCTGGTTACTTAGGGAAAACATTCATTTATTGAAATGAGTTTTAAAACTAATTGATTCATTAAACAAAGGAAGTATTGTCAGCAGTTAACAAATTGTACTAATAGTTTCTGATCATCATGTCTGTCATGATTTTAGAACTACCAGATCTCATCCTGTTACACCTCATTTATATTTATGGATTGGAAGAGGGATAATAAGCTTTCCCATTTTTCAGCAGCCAAAATTTTCTCAGCTATGAATAGATTAGCCACTGAATTTAAGTAACATAACAAATAGAAATGCAGAAAATATTACCCCTGCAGTTGCAGAAGAGTCTATAGCTTTTTAATTCACTCAGAACATCTGCAGATTCAGATCTAGGACTCCATAACTCCTGAATTACCTGGTTCAGAGGTTTGCCTAGAGCACTTCACATGTACTACAGCAATATTAATGTTTATTTAATACAAATAATTTCATGACTTATAATAAATGCAGGTATGGATGTGAGTTGCTCGTATTTAAGTTTTAATTTTATATATATTTGCTAATAAAAGTTATGTGGAATTTAAATTAGGAACCAGTTTTGAACATAGGCTTCCACTCTGGAATCCTCTTTACAGAGATATGAAAAAGAACAGAAGAAGCTACCCATTGACCAGTAGCTGCTGACTCAGGATATTACAAAGAACAAAATCCATCTTGTACCTTGGCTGAAGCTGCACTATGAGACCCACCTTAAGTGAAACAACATTAATGACCAACTTACGCTTCTAAGGTATGAGAGAATCTGGACTAATACAGAAAAAAGTATTATTAAATGATGCCAAATCCACTTGAGGGAGAGTGTCAGTATGGCATGGAGGTGCAGAACTAACTGCTGATTCATCCTGACAGTCAGGTCAGGCAGGCCGACTCATTAACTCAGAAGTATAAAACATTGAGCTTTTCGTTGAGGCACGAGAAAGAGAGAAGGGACAGCAGAGATCTTGCAGGCAGAAGTCAGAAGAACAGTCAGTTCAGGAGGGATTTGAGGACTACAGCTTATGTTTATGAATAAATTTCTGCCTGCAGCCTTTTCCTTTACTGGAAATAAGAAGAAAGTCTGTATCTGAACTCTGTGATAGGACAGGTATGTAGATGGGTCCAAGAGGTAATCATGGCTCAAGAGCTCAGCTGTCCTGGGCTCAAGAGCACTCAGCAGCAGCTTGGCATTCCTGCTGTCCTCTGCTGCTGCTGCTGGCAGCCTCTTCTGGGGCTCAAGCATGCTTCTGTGTTCTCCAAAAGTACAGGAGAGCTGAAGGCTGTACACTCACAGCCCTCTAGCAATATAACCAGCGACATTTTCTTCCAAAGGGTGACTCTTTGCGTGCCCATGGCAAAGCATTGTTTCATGGATTAGAGTCACTAATGGCTGATAATTGTCCATACAGCTCTTGCAGGCTGTTTTCTGGCTGTCCCAGAGATGGTAGTTTTAAATTATGTCAAATGGATATGTGAAATGGCAATAAAATCAGGGTGTTCCTCTCATCTGTCTCCCCTAAAAACAGCAATATGATTTATCAAGTAATTAGTAAGTTTTCAGAAAAAGTCCTGAAAAAGTGTACAACTTTTTTTATTTTGAACCAGACATATTAGTTTCCAAAAACAGCAGTGTCTCTTTCAGCAGATTGTTCCATGATGTTGTGGTTTAATTCCACTTGCCACACAGCCGGTTGCTCACTTCACCCTGACAGAATGGGGGAGAAAATATGAAAGTAAAGGTGAGAAAACTTGTGGGTTGATATAAAGAGAGTTCAATAGGTAAAGCAAAAGTCACACAAGAAAGCAAAGCAAACCAAGGAATTCATTCACTGCTTCCCATGGGCAGACATGGGTTCAGCCATCTCCAGGAAAGCAGGAAAGTATTACTTGGGAATGTAAATGCCATCACTCCAAATGTCCCCCCATCCTCCTCCATCTCCCAGCTTTATATGCTGAAGGTGATGCCATATGTTACTGAATATCCCTTTGGTCACTTGGGGTCAGCTGTCCTGGCTGTGTCCCTGAACAACTCTCTGTGCATCCTCAGCCTACTTGCTGAGGCAGAAAAGGCCTCCACTCAGTGAAAGCCCTGCTCAGCAAAAACTAAAACATCCCTGTGTTATCAGCACTGTTTCCAACACAAATTCTAAACATAGTCCCATACCAGCTACTGTGAAGAAAATCAACTCAACCCCAGCCCAAACAAGCACACATAGATAAGGGACTGCTACAGATGGGAGCCTTTCCTTCAGACCGGGAAAACATAAGTCTGTTTGAAGTACAAAGGTACTGAGTCTGTGCTGCTTTTCTCTATGCTACATTTAAAAGTAGCCCATTCTTTGGAGGAGCTTCTAATTCGTTGTTGCTCCCTGTAAACAAAAATGGGATAACAGATATTTTGAGGTGTGTGTTGGAAGGCAAGAGCATTTCAGATCACAGAAGGGCTATTTTGTAACATGGGCCTGTGTTCATGTCTCTACAGGTACCAAAAGAATGATACGAAACTACTGACTGTCTTGTTTCCAGGCTTCAGTTCTGATCTCAGTCCTACAGCTTTGGAACTGTCTGAGAGGATTAACAATGGCCAAGATATTGATGGACTGCATCTGACACACTGCAAAGGCGATTACCTGCAGTACTTTCCCATGATAGTGATCCTACAAGATATTGAAAGGTCCACAGAAGAAACAGGAAACCTTACTTCAGAGGAAGAGAAATATCTCTTTAATTCATTGGATCACAAAAATCTCATAACCACTCAGTGTACCAAGGTATTGCAATGTTAGAATGCTGAGGGTCAGGAGCAAGAGTTGAATTGCAAAACGATTCTGGCACTTTATTCCATAAGTGATCTTATGGGGTATAAAAAAAAAAAAAAGATAAAAGCAAGCCTAACAGGAGAAAAAAAAAAAAAGGTAAAAGAATGAAAAATTTAATTAGGGGATGGGGTCAGAAGGAGAAGATTGGCTGTTCAGGTAAGCCTCGTCCAACAAAGCTTAAGCTTGTCTTCTTGTAATGATAGTGGTTTAGGGAGACTAGCTGGATTCATCCAGGGAACATACAAGCTAGTCCACTTTGCTGGGCAAGACCTGTATTTTTATGTGATTTAGAAAACAACATAATATTTATTCAAATTGACACACAGCTACATTTTGCATACTATATTATTTATTCTATTTTGCATGGAAAATTATTGCTTCACAATTCTGAAATATCTATTAAATTAAGATAATAATTTTTTTAAACATCTGCATCTTCCTCAATATTTTTCTGAGCCAGAAGAATTATTTTTAAATATTATTCTCCTTTTACCTCACTTCTTTTGATATTAATGAGCTACAAAAGTCGAATTCAGTCTAACCCAGAGACCATTCATTACACATTCATGAAGTAAAATAGATGCATAACAGCAAATGATGATTTATGACAAAATATTAAAATAAGGGAGTTTTTGGCATAGGCCAAATATAATGAGCACTAGTGTCACAAAATATTCCCAAACCCAGTCATGCATATTCTGCTTTATATTAAATATTTGTGTCTCAGAGGGCTGGAAAGGACTCAGTAGACCTTTTCAACAGGACATTGAATAGATAAAGCACTTGTTAGAGCAAATATACATACCAAATTGTGGATGAATAAATGATGCTGAATGTACCGCTCCCCATGTCCATAGAAAATCAAAAGTTTTAGAGGGGCAGAGACTTCTTAGGAGAAGCTTGTTGGACCTTTCCTGACTGAGAAGAGTCATTCGCGTGTAGACACTGCCAAAACTATGGGCAAAATTCAGGGTAAAGTAGTAAAATAAGGTAATGACAGCCAAAAGAAAATGTGAAAGGATAAATTTGAAAAGGTGCTGTGCCCCCATGCCCATCTCTTGGGACAACAACTGGTCTCCCCAGCAGTTTTTCTGATACCTGTGTTGACAAAGTCACTCTTTTTCTCCGTTACACACACTTCAAGTAGAAGTGAAGAAAAAGGAGGTTGTCTGTTGGCTTCTGGCACAACTTCCCTGAATGACATCTTTTGCCTCATGGGAGTTGTGCCAGCATAGCAGAACTGGTTCCATATCCCTCCCTGGAAGCAACTCCTTGTTGGCCAATGGTGTTGGGTTTTGTCATCCCAGCATGCTGGACAAAAATAAGACATTCATCCCACATGCCTTACTCAAGCTTGAAGGCAGCTGGTGTCCTAAAATATAAACCTTTGTTATTCCCATGAACTCTCTTCCAAGAAAATAGACTGCTATTCCTAAATTAGAACCATCATCAGAAGCTCTAGTGATTTACAATTTTGTCAGATCTTTCATCCAGAAATACTGTTCATAGACTGTTGCATTATCTGATTTATCTCTTTCAGGCCAAACATGGAATTTTTAGAACATTGCTTTTATTGACTATCAGATGGATTTTGGCCGATATTGACACCGTGAGCCGGGCCTTTTACTGTCCATTCAGAACACTACAGAAGAATGTGTCAACCTATAGATCATTTATCAACAACTTACACACAGCTCTGGCTGAGCTCCAGTATGTCAGCTGCTTAAGACCAACAGTGTCCATTGTTTCTGCCAAGGGGAAACTCATACAGGATGTATGTGAAACTGCAATGTGAGTACACATGGGGATTATAAAGTTAACTGCGCTGAACTGAACCAAACTAAAACAACAGGGCTATCTCTATCTTCTTTTAGACAGTACCATCTTCTCAGGTTTAGGAAGGGCATGCCAGGGTTCCCATAAACTGTGAAGCCAGGGGAATGATAGACTGAATTAAATGACTGGAGAATGAGCATAGAGAATTCAGAATCAGTTTTTGAAGTATCTTACAGCTGACCTCAAAAAAAGTGTGCAGGAAATGAATTGTGTTTGGATGGAGTGAGACTGGCTGTGGAAGCTGGGAACCACTGAGGCTGAGATTCCAAGAAGAGAAGAAGGAGGAGCTATAGAGGAGGAGGAGGAGGAAGAGGCAGAGGAAGTGGCTGAATCTTGGTCTTTTGGGAGGTTTTTGTTCACAAGATGCCTGGTGACTTCTAAAGATGGACTTGGGCAGGAGGACCCCTAAGCCAACATACTCACACCTTGTTTTTCCCCCCAAAACACTATTTCTCATTTCCAAACCTTGGGTGGCTGAAGAAGGAGGTTGTGAGGATGAGGAAGATGCTCCAGAACACCCAGGCAGGTGAGGAGGAAATCACTCCAGCTTTCCCTCTCTCTTCTCTTTCATCTTCCAGTTGAGCATCACCCCCAGCTCCTGGTCATCACCCAAGCTGGCTTTCCAGCATTCCATAAAAGAAAGAGAAAATGCCTTCGCTAATGTGACTTTAGGTCTTCAATTGTATGAGGTGACACCATTTTTTGGGCTCCTCAGTAGAACAGAGACATGAAGCTTCTGGTGGGTCCAGCAGAGGGCAACAAACTGGATCAAGGGACTGGAGCGTGTCTCTTATAAGGAAAGGCCGAGGGAGCCCTGCCTGCTCAGCCTTGAGAAGAGATGACTGGGAGGGGTACCTCATTGGTGTCTCTAAGTATCTGAAGGTGGGGTGCTGAAAGGATGCAGCCAGGCTCTTCCTGCTGGTGCCAAGCAAGAGGACACGAGGCAATGGGCAGAAACTGATGCCCAGAGAGTTCCACCTATGAGGAAGAACTTCCTTACTGTGCAGGTGACTGAACTTTGGAACAGGTTGTCCAGAGAGGGTGTGGTGTCTCCCTCACTGGAGATATTCAAGAACCACCTGGACACAATCCTGTGCCATGTGCTCTGGGATGATCCTGCTTGAGCAGGGAGGTTGGACCAGATGACCCAGATGTGGTCCCTTCCAACCTGACCCATTCTATGATTGCTAAGGAAGCAGACGTCTTTCCACTAGGAAAATTGAAAGTTAAAAGGGGTGTTTATTCTGTCTGTATAATATTCCCCAAAGGCAATGTTGTAAAAATTATAGAAAAGTTCAGATCTGCATATTCTCTGAATACTTTCTTGCACTCGGATTTTTCCTCCTCAGTTGTATGGTAGATGGAAAGGTTATGAAGCTCTCCAACTGACTGCTCAGATGCAAAATATCAGTCATGCCAATCATAATAATGGTTGGGGCAAATAGACAAGTTAGATCAACATCTACTTGGTCTGCATTGTGGGACACTGTTAAAGAGTAAATAAGCACAGGTGTGTAATGTAGATACAGACTTAAAACAGTGAAGATGCCACTGTGACCCTTTTCCCTTTTAAGACTTGACACTTTATGTGATTCTTAATGTCTACTAAATCCCACATCCCCCTCTGTCACAGCAGGGTATCCTCTGCAGAGACCAGCGGCTGCCTACCGCTGCTTTGGATAGAGTGGAGGCTCATCACTCTGCAAAGGAGATGGACGCTATCCAAGAAACCAGCTTATGTAAAGGGCATTCCTTACAGGCATCTTTGCTGTCATCATTAACATCACTGGACTGGACTGACAACTGCTCAAGGCAAGTGTAGATGGAAGACAAACAATATGTCTGCCACAAGCACATTAGTTAATAAAGCTTTTGTTACACCTTGATTCATTGTCTAGTTGGGAGTCAAGACTAGTTATTAAACATTTCAGAGAGAGAAAGTATTGCTATGACAACAAAGTATGAATAATTCATCTAAAGGGGAGAGGGGACATGCAATAATAGAACAAATTGCTAAAATTCTTCTTAAAGGATTTGTGTGCATCAAAAGCAATAATAAAAAAAAGCATTTCAATCTATGCTGCCTTGCTAACTGCAGTTTAAAAAACATCTGTCATCTGTGGTGGCTTGAGTAATACAAGCTAGAGTACAAAGTCTGCAGCGTCTTACTTCTTACAAAGAGCAAGGGCACAAAAAACCCATCAGGTAGCCTCTCTGAACATTGATGTTTTCAGTGTCTGGATGTTAAAATCTCTGCTGGCCAGGCTGTTCCCAGCCCGGCCTGCAGGTTAACGGGGTCCGATGCCCTTGTGAGCTAGAGACTGAANGCTATAGGACAGCAACATCTGGACTTGGTTAAAGTTTTGAATTTTGTTTTTATCATAAATGTTGAGCCATAGAAGTCAGTGACATGACCCAAAATATAGTAAAATACTATAAAGCAATGTTCTTTAGATTCAGTTCTATTTCCATGGGAACTTTCCAGTCTCTTCCAGGAAAATTTAAAGGAATTGGGGGAAAAGTAATAATAATACAAGAATGAAAGTGGTCTCATCCTCTCCATCACTTTATATTAAGTATTTTCCAGTCTATTACCAAGAAGGCTTTTGCGTTGCATTTTGTTTGATTTACTTCAACACACAGCATGGAATTTCTAACAAAGCATGGGAATTCTTACTAAAATTTTTTTTTTTTAAAGCTGATTCATCTTTCCTTTCAAATAAAGATAGCAGTCCCTAAAGTAATTAAATACTGACCCCCTAAAAAGCTACCTTAAATTCATCTACAAAAGCAAAGAGTGTAGACACCTGCAATGAAGGTTTTTCTGGCCTGCTTTCTCCCTCTGGACCTGAAGAAGGAGCTATTCTGGGGACTGATCATGATGCCAGTTCAGGCTTTCTTCTCTCATCTTGTACCATGTAGAAGTGTGTAGCTTGCTTACCATGTATTCACACACAAAGCAACTTGGATGAGATCAAGACAGTGAAAATTCTATTCTGACTCTAAAAGCAAGGGATGATCATTTGCTGTTTTAAAGAGAGTAATATATGAAGGTAATTGACAGAGATAGAAAGGAAAAAAAACTGTAGGTTTTTTTTTACCCAGTAAAAAAGAAATTTACTCAGATCTGAAATTTTAAACTGTAAGCCTTCTCCATGTCTCTGATTAAATAAATAAATACATTAAAATAGAGCAATATAAAGTAGAGTTTTAAAATTATGTTTGTATAACAAACTGAATTTGAATGATAATGCAAATGTGTGATTGGTTTAATAAAGTTTGATACCTGGTACTGTTTCCATAAAATTAATTTAGGCGGCTTTTTTCCTGCGGTATATACACTAGTTACTGTGGCTACATTGCTGCATTATTATACTCAGTAAAAATGCCCTTAGGATTTTTAGCATTGTGAAATAAGCACACAATACTATCACCTAAACTGATGAGAAAGAAGGTCATAGTTCCTGTATCTGCTAAATGGTAAAGGATCTGAAATAGATCTACACAATGTGCCTGAAAAATCAACTTTGTAGGAAGTCTTAAAGCTCGTATTCATGATTGCAGATAGATCACCAGTTTTTTGATTTTTTTTACCAGTGTGAACTTGCATGGAAACTAATGTGATTCACTACAGAAAAGCTCTCAAATTCAAAATAACTAATCTTTAAAAGTCAGGTGTGGACTTACTGCAGCAGTGAATTCCAGAAATAAGTTATACTTTGCCTACCTCAATGTGGCTTTTTATGTGCTTTGGATTTACATTTTCCCTTCAGTCTTTTTCCCCTTGTATTTTGAAACAAGTTTAAAAAAACTACTTCTCCTTTACCTTTTCCACATATTAATTTCTTCTTTCCTTCCCTTTCCTTCTTCCTTGCACAGCAGCTTTCATATGCTCGCTAATGATGAATTAAGCAAATAAAGTAAGATTTCACTGGGGGAAAAAAAAAAAAAAAAGAAAACCAAGAGAAGAACAGGTAATTGGTCTTTTCAATTTGCAAGGCACAGCTGCCTAAGATCAGGAGTCACCGATGTGGGCTGCCCACAGCTGCAGGCACAGCAGGGATGTGAAGCAAAGTACAGCACATTGCCATGAGGAAGAGTAACAGGGTTACCTGGCCAGAGAATTTAGCTCCAGTTGGCTGTGGAGTTCATGAGACTTCGTGTGCAACATGGGAGACTCAGGACTTGTTCACATAGCAAGATCAGTGCCTGAGATGCAATTTCTTCACTCTCTAGTGGGGACTCAAGAAAAAGGTAAGGTTATTACAGAAAGTAAGTGTATTTTGGCAGCAGCTGATGCAAGACAGAAGTCCCATCTGTGCACGGACTGAGTTACTGCAAGGTTCAGTCCCACCCAGAGAGAGCCGTAAATTACAATTAAACCTGCAGTGTTTCAACAGCTGAACTTGGCTATGTAGATTCTACTACTGCCTTGCTCAGACACAAGCACCTTCCAGAATCCAGCATTTCTGAATCTCCAAAATTCAAATTATCTCTATGGTTTCCTCTGTAAAGATGTCTATAATTCCTAGTTTGTATTGAGAACAGGAATGCAAGTGTCCAAATATCGAGGAGAAAGCTCACTCTAGGGATGTTCCTAAGCTAAAGGAAGGTGTAAATCTCATTGATTTCAATAAGCAATGAAGGAAAACAACTTACTTGCAAAATGACCAGAAAGAAGGAAATGTGAAATTGTACAAGCCATGCTGACCTAAAGATACTTCCAGTTCAGTCATGTTGTCAAAACATTTAGATAGTCCAGGACAATACTTGAACATCGTCTGTGAATATGCAGCCAATATCAAATGCAGTTTATTCACTGTTTCTCTGGAAGTGCTGTTGATGTACATGGTTATTATGCTTTATGGAAAGAAATCAGAACAAAATTCCCATTTTGTTGTGTTAACTCTAAATGATCTCAGTCAACATTGCCAGTAATGTCATGTAATATTGTAGAAGCCTTCTAAAAATGCCCTCTGAAACTTGTATTCTGAGAAGTACAATAATGAAATAAGTGTCCTTCTGTCTCTTTTTCTTCATAAGCCCTTAAATACAGAGGAATCTTCCTGCCTGTTGTGAATTTGCTGCTACTGTTTTTGTTGCAATAATGCAGCAGTTGCTCACAACGCATTTTTCAGTTCATGTTGTTTCCCTCTCTTCTTGGAGAGTTTGGCCAAATATGTCAAAAATAGATACCCAAAGTTAGGCTTAAGTTTGCACAGCTCATCTAGCAGCTTCTGTTAATGTCAATTAGAGTAAGAGCATTCATCACCTAATTAATCACTGAGTAGTCTAGGTAAATTTTACATAGGAATGGAGGCCTACACATGTATTTGTTTGTTTGTCTTTTCTCTTGTGTTGACAGTTCAGACAACTGCAGATCTAAGGTCTCTGAGTGGGAAATGGGGTAGGAGCAACTCGGGGCAAACCTACAGCTATTCTTAGTGAGCTTGTCTGCCACAAATTATGGGATGCAGAAGTGGAAGAAAAGCAACGTGTTTTTCAAAATCATGCGCTAACCAGGAAGGACCGTGAGCAAATACACCTCCCAAAAATTGATTAGTGAGTGCTCAGTGAAGGTTAGGATCAGTTTTTCTGTGAATATTTATTCATGTTTGACTATGAATTCAGATTTAATGGTTTTGATTGCAAGCCATTTGTGTCTGCCTTTCACAATTATCTGAGTGCTTGGGGTCTTCTATTATTGTGTAAAGCAAACATCAGTCTGAAATGCACAAACATTTACCAGGAGAATACTTCACATAGTGCAAAATGTCCTATTTAGATTTTGTGCTGGGATGAAGAATTACACAAACCATCCAGAAAGAAAGAGTTTGAATTGTGTAACAAAGCATCGAAGTATGAACTGCGAATGGGGAGTCAGTGGAACAAATGATCTGTAGACCTGGAACAAATTTGCTGATGGCATTTCCATACAATCTCTAACTATTAAGCCTGAGGCTTTTATGGCCTGGATGAGGATAGTTTCCCAGTGAAGAGAATGAATGTACTGCTTGAAAATTCTTCCCACGCTTTATCTGTTTATTTGCTCATGTTTGCAAACATACAGGGTGCCATCCTACTAAAGTGTCCTATCACAACAGGTTGCCCAGAGCAGTTGTCTCCATCCTTGAAAATATTTGATACCTGACTGGACATGGTCATGGTTAACCTGCTCTAGTGGACCTGCTTTGAGCAAGAATGTCTGACTAGATGACCTTCAACATGACCACTGCTATCTGTTCTTTGATTCCTTCATTTATTCCTATGTTTAACTTCATCCTGTCAAATGCTTTGCTGATGAAGATCTGTTCAGGTCAAATCAAGTCTAGGGCAGCCATTGCACTTTTACACCAGAGAGTTGTTGGTGTAAATGGAAACGGCCATAGAGGCTGGTCCAGCATTGCCCATGATCTTGGATAGCCCCATCTACGAGCCTAGCATGTTATGTGCTGTCATGTCATGAACTGCTGGTGCCTTGCCCTCACAATGCACAGATGTAACACTAGCATGACCCAGCATGGATGGTAATAATGGACCACCACTAGTCTTGTGTCTCACATTCTCCTGCTGGAAAAGGAGGGCAGTAAGAGATTTAGCATACTCTCTTTAGTGGAAATCCAACTAGTGCCCAAATGAAACTGAATGCTCCCTATAGCACACAGTCACTTGTAATACATTTTACTTCAGGATATGCACATCGACCTAACCTTTCTAGTATTTTTAATAGATATGGTCTGAGTTCTAGCTATTTGAATTGTTGTTTTTCTAGAAATCTCCTCAATAATTTTGCCATTTACCCACTTAAAAAAACCCCATGAAAACCTATAACCCAAAAGAGGAAATAAGTCTAAATGGTGAATTAGTCTTTTTTAAAGAACAGATGCGTCATGGCCATTCTTAGAATCATAGACTTTTTGAGATTGGAAAAGACCTTTAAGATCATGTTCATTTTTAAATTGTGTTGCCATGTCATACTTAAAAAAGCATTCTGCAAGATAATAAAGGAGTACAGAAGAGCTACTTGAGTTAGTTGATCCTTAAAAAAAAGGTAAGCTATTCAAAGAGGGGAAAGAAAAAGAATTACCTTTTTAATATCCTGCTTGCATTATGGTACATGCATCTATCAACAGATGAGAGAGGCAACTTAAATCTCAGCAAGTAGAAGCAAAGACATACATGTCCTACTGTGATTTTAATTCAGTGTATAAATATCTAAGAGGGAAAAAAGTGAGTACTTTGGAGGTAATTTATAGGTATTGGTAATGTATTCAATGGTTAGCATTGTAGGAAATTATTAGAAGGTAAACCTTAATGAGAAGTTGATAGCGACAAGCAAAACTGTGTTGTTGTATCAAACCATGGTAGCTGTGCTCATGATCTACTTGCTCTTCAGGATCTGTTTTCAAAGATAAGGTTGTTATGACTGGAATGCCAGACATGATTAGATGCTGTGCCATGTCCTGCTTTAATCATAGAATCATAGAAACTATGATTTGTGTTGAAAGGGATCTTAAAGATCATCTAGTTCCAATTCCCCTGTCATGGGCAGGGACACCTTCCTCTAGATCAGGTTGCTCAGAACCCAGTTCAAAATCGTCTTTAAATCTACTGATTTATACAGGTCTGAAAAAGGACTTGATGGACTGAGAATGTAGAAGGAGAAGAATGTAAGCATGGTCTAAATGGTTATGTGAGTTACCAATGTTGTCTTCCTTCCTGACCAGAAGATTCATGGCTTCATTTATTATCCTAGGACTCAGGTTCACTGTCAGGTGGTAGTACCAAAAAACACAGGTAATGAGTACTGCTCAGCTAAAGATTGCATCTTCTCAATGTGTAGTTAAATTGACTTCATTTTTGAGTGTCTTTTGTACACAACACACTGGATGTTAAAAACACTGTGAAAAGAAGAGTATTGGAAAAATATTACGGTAAATATTGCTTCTAGTAAAAACCTTAGGTCCAGGGTCTGGGAATCTCATACAGCCATTGCTACCAGACACCAGCTGGAGACTGAGTTTCTAAATAATCTGCTGCCATGGATTCTGGGTCATCCTCATTCAACTTCTTGTTGCAAAGAACTTTTAAGATAACTTGAGTAGTAAATGTGGTCTAGAGCTAAAGCCTCCTTTGCTGTCCTAATACATCATGAGATTTGCAAGGTGAAAGTAGGTATAAAATTTAGCTCTCTCCCCATTGTAGACAGGCTGGTAGAAATTCAAGATAATTAATGCAGTCAGGCTATGCTGAGACTCCTCTATATCTCCCCAGAGCGCTTAGGACATGTATATCAGAAAGGTCTTCAGAGGTAAAGGAAGCTTATAAGGTGAGAGTTTTGATCTCAAATGGGGTTTAATAACTTGGACATTGCTCATGATAATAACAATGAGAGCTCTAAAGAGGGGAGCACATTTCTGTAGTTATTTAAAGGATTTCTTCCTTCTGCCATTTTTTTAAATTGCAAATTACAAAATCACAAGTCATTTTGGACATATAATAATGGACAGCTATCTGAACAAGCAACTTAGAAGATATTATCTCCTTGAAAGACAGTATCAGAGAAAAGAAGCACTAAAGAGTTCATTGTTTTGTTTTCTTTTCAACTTTAAAGAATATGAAAATCTTTTAACATGCTTAAAGGGAGTGTCTCCACTAAAGAAGCCAAAAAGAAGGAAAAAATAAAGTGCTAAGAACCAGTTATGTTTCAGTGGAAGGGAATGAAGAGAGCCATATGACGAAAAATTGTATGACCAGCTTTTTCAGAGTAAGTTCCCATTTCTAATACGGAAATTATGTGAAGATTAATGGTTCCTTCCAAGACAATCTTCAGTAAAGAGCTCAGCAAGTCATGAGCGACAAGAGCTATTCTTAGCTTGCAGCTCGGGTGTCTGTGATTGTGGGGCAGTGTATAAAGACCTCTCTCCAGCTGTAGTGGTGGGCACCACTGTCTCCACAGGCACGTGGTGGCAGTTTGGAGAGATTCCTAGAGAGGTGACACATCTGAGTGAGCACAGAAACCAAGCTACCCTGACACAGCCCCAGTCTACATTACTGCTACCTGTTTTAAGGGCCTATCCAGCCTCTTTAGGAAACTACAGGAAAGAGTAGTTTCATGCTTCTCAATGAGATGCCAGCAAAACTTTGTACCATCTGCTAAGGCTTGCCTGTGTTTCTTAACTGTAAAGTGTTAGTAATATAACTCCAAACTCCTGAAATGGAATAACCTGAGGTCAAAGTAGTCTTCTTAATTGTACATAGGTGTTTATAATTATATCCAGTTTGTTTTGTATGGGCATATATGGTGGTGGTCATTTGGAATGTGGCATCCTTGAGACACAGTGATGTTAGAAGTGACACAACTCTCTGCACTATACACAGAAGGCTGTTGCAGTCAGTATCCAAATGCTACTTTTTAAAATGGTAGCTGTAGTGTGGTGTGCATGCATGTGTGTGTCCACATGCAACCATGGCAATGTTCACATGCTTCCCCTGTAGGAATAAAACAGGAAAAACACAGGTGCAAGAGGCTCCTGCTTCTACTCAGAGTTTCAGCTTCAGTGAGCTATGATGACTACATTTATGGTACACAAATTGCCCCTCTGAGAGAAGAGGGAGAATGGAAATTAGCAAAACTCCCAACAGAAATTTTTGGAAGTTTCCAAATATATGTCAGACTTTTACTGTCTGAAAGTGTCATTTCCTCACTGTCTACAAAAGGTGATCACAACCAACAGTTATGGAGTATCTTCCTAGCTACCAGTTGCAGTTATAGTATTAGAAACAATTTGCATGGCTGTAGGGAGGGAACACCTTGCAATTCAAAATGCATAATTTGTTTAGAGACAGCCGTGGGTGAAAGGAGCCTTAAGCTAAGTCTTAACTAACTTGGAAGGTTTCTAGCAGGTTATGGCAGTGAAAATATAATGAATGACAAATGCTTAGGGCCAGTCACTGGGAGAAATCTCCAGTGAGTTCATTCAAGAACCTACTTAAAAATTTATGACACAATTAATATATATATATATATATATATATACACACACATCCCTACAACAGCACAGAACCCCAGCCCTCAAAATAGCTCTGGGAAAGTTCAGAATTTGAGAAGGAAGTAAAAATATCTTTGAACAAAGATTTTGTTGTGGAACATCTGTGCTATACCTTTTTGAGTGACTTTTTCTGAGACTTGTTGGAAAAAGGCAGTTTGAGATAAATGAGTAATATTTGTTCAGGGGAAATGAAGAGAAGAAAAGCAAATGCTGATGGTTTTTTCTCTGCAAAAGGGAAGATTTCAAGGTGACTTAGAGAAGCATTGGAAATGATAAAGGACTTGGTTAAAGCTGAAAAAGATGAACAACAGTCACCAATGAAGAGTTCAAAACATGGCTTTATAATGGCCTCTAAATGGATTTTGTGTTATTTGGGCTCCAGCTGGGGAAACACAGAGTGGCTTGACAGCAGGAGTGACTACCCGTAATTAATTTCTAGGTTTAAAAGTGCAAGCTATCCAGAAAAACCTTTTCTGTTTTTAATGAAAGCAGTTGTAACTTGGAACATAGATGAAGGAAGAAAGTGCTTTATTTATTTATTTTAATTATGACTGTGGACAGAAAAATTAAACACAGTGGGTAGAAAGATCCTCCACAGATTTGAATTGATATTGTGTGTGTCTGTACTGACAGAGAAATGGACAAACTGTCTAGATTAAGTGGAAAATGGAAAAAAAAAAAGGGAAAAAAGTACCTCTCCATAATGTTCATAGGAAAATCAAAAAGTTATTTTATTAGAGCCTGAAATATTTTTCATTTTGGCACAATTTTGTGCTTTTGTCTTTCAGCCAGGGCAAAGCTTTCAGTATTGAATATAAGGTCATTTTCTTGAAGCAGTTTTTGGACAGAACAAGGAAGATGCAAAATCTGTTAACTTTTTCATGGGGAAACTCAAGTCTTTGGGATACTGTTCTGCTTTAGTATTGCTGTGGTAGTTTTTGGTTGCTTTACAGAGGTTTAGAAGAAAGATTGCCTTTATTTTAAAGAGCTGATAAAAGGATGCATAGAATTTGTGTGACTTACCCAAAACACAGAAAACTATGAGCATAATGTCCATTTTCCCAAACATTCAGTTTAAAACACAAAACTCTGACTTGGACCTATGTTTGCAGTAAGAAAGTGACACTAAAGCAGCAAAGAATTTACCTCTGATTAGTCTAAGGAAAGCTAGAAAATATGTGGAACAGGCAAGGAACAAATTGTGGGTATAAATGCTCTTGGCATGCTTATACTGCAAATTAAGGCATATTTGTGGCCTTTAACAGCACTCTTGATAAGAACTGTTAATGAAACTTCCCTGTCTGACCATTTAGGAGGCACTCTGGCAGTCACACTCCCACCAACAGTGACTTTAACTGCTGGGATGGAAGCCACTTCTCAGCAGGTGGCTCCAGAAAGCCAGTGGATGCCCCACTTGATTCCCTACACACCTCACTCTCACGCAGTCAGGCCAGGTTTCCTTACTGGCTCGACCCAAGATTTCACATAACAGAGTCTCATACTCCCAGTTCCTTTCATTTTATCATGGTGCAGCAACAGAATGAGACCTCAAGCTGGTGCCTCTGGGGAGGGACCTCAAAAAAAGGAGAAACTGGGCTTTTTGCCCTCACGGTCTATGCTCACAGAGATCTTCCAGCTGAGTCGCCGGCTCCTGCTGTGTGTCTGGGTCATCTGGCTTTGCCACAGGTCCCAATGCCCTTTGTTGTGCAGAGGGCTGGCAACAGTTCTTTCACCTTGGTCTCCCACCATCCAGCGCTCAACCTGCAGCTGGCACTGCCACTGCCCACCCAGCTACCTGCACTAAATGTATCTCTCAGCTGAAGAGTAGGAAGGACAAAGGGCTTTGTTTCCAGCCTGGCTGTTATCTAAAACCTGTGGGAGGAGGGTTGCTGCTTATGTACTAGTAGTATGTTACATGTATGAGACCCGTCCTTGATGACAGCTCCCTCAGCTATCCTCAAGACATGCTGCAGTCCTCCTTAAGTTTACTTTCCACATATGCCCATAGGCTCAGTGGGGAGCACAGCAACTGTGCCAATATTAAGTATTTTGACCCAATAAAAGCGGGTTCAGAAAGATGAGCAATTGGTGCTGTGACCTCTGCACAACTCACATTTTCAGAGGTGTAGCAAGGAGGGAGGATCATTTTGTGGTAGCTCTAGTCTGGTCCCGTGAACTGAATGCTGATCAGCAGCAGGAGCACATGCGTTGAGTTCCTGGGATATGTCTGTTGATTCAGTTTCCCCCGCAGGGGATTCAGAGCCAGGACAGCTCTGCAGTGTGAAACAAAACATACTAAGCTTTGCTAAACAAGTGAAAATGCTAATGTAGACACACCAGAAATCACTCAGGACTTCTGATGCGTCTTTAGAGTGTGCTCTTCCTGAATACTTTTTCTTAGACAATGCAAGTCATTATTCAGGATTTTTAGTATTTTATATAGTGGGAAACAATTTGTCCATAATGACTACAAATCTCTGAAAATAGGATTTTCAGTGCTGGTGAGGCTGCACCTCGTGTATTGCGTCCAGTTTTGGGTGCTTCACTACAAGAAGGATATTTTGCTTCTCTAGTGTGTCCAAAGAAAAGCAATCTTTTGAGGCAAGTACCAAGGCAGAATATCTTATCTGTGTCCAATCTTTGTTTTTCTCATACCAACTGGACACTAATAATTGATCATTTTCCACAGTTTTCTGAAATATTCTGCCATATAGGAAGTACATACCTGCTGTGCAATCCCATTGGATTTGATCCCACTGAATCCTCCCTTTATCTCTTTGCTCCTTACTGCATATTCTGTGTAGCCAGATAAAACCCCTTGTGGTTGACTGCAGGGGTTTTACATTTGGTTTTTATTCTCTCATTTTTAGTTTTTCTCAGATTATCAATAAAGGGATTATTTTTCTGAATAGGAATTCATATAACCTGGGAACCCAATAACCTGGGTTCTGCAGGTCAGGCTGTTTTCCCTTCTGCTTCTCACGTTATAACCACCGATAAAGAATCTGCAGCTGGGGACTCAGCTGACAACTTTGTCAATGATGCATGGAGAAAGAGAGTCTATAGTTGCTCTTGCACAGGTGCAGTAGAGCTATGGTAGGAACTGAAGCGGGAGATTAATTTTTTCTTGTAACAGAAACAAGCAGGTAACAGGTGACTGTATACAAGCCAAAATACTGAAACTATTTAAAGTACTTGTATGCTGAGTTTGATTTCTAAATGGTCACGACTTCATCTTGACCATTCTCTTGCTGTACATATG
This sequence comes from Dicrurus megarhynchus, assembly GCA_013399195.1. Classification (NCBI taxonomy): domain Eukaryota; kingdom Metazoa; phylum Chordata; class Aves; order Passeriformes; family Dicruridae; genus Dicrurus; species Dicrurus megarhynchus. The sequence continues at coordinate 1,985,295 of VXAD01008914.1, forward strand.
ATGTGCCCCAAGAGCTATCTCCTGCAACAACTTTTCACTCTATTCTATCTTTTTTCCCACTTTGTAGTTGCAATGAACATAAATTTTGGCTTCTGCACTGTGGCCAGCAGGTGTAGGGCAATGATTGCCCCTCTGTACTTGGCATTGGTGAGGTCACCCCTTGAGCCCTGTCTTCAGTTCTGGGCCCCTCAAAACAAGAAGAACATTGCGGTGCTGGAGCATGTCCAGAGAATGGCAACTGTGAAGGGCCTGGAGCACAACTCTGATGAGGAGCAGCTGAGGAAGCTGGGATTGTTTAGCCTGGAGAAAAGGAGACTCGGGGGGGGGAATCTTATCATTCTCTAAAACTGTCTGAAAGAAGGTTATAGCCAGGTCAGGATCAGTCTCTTCTCCCAAGTACCAAGTAACAGGATGAGAGGAAATGGCCTAAAGCTGCTCATGGGGAGGTTGAAATAGGATATTAGAAAAAACTTCTTCACCAAAAGGGTTGTTAGGCATTGAAAAAGGTTGAAGTGGGGAAAGTGATTGAGTCACCATCCCTCAAGGTATTTAAAAGGTGTGTAGATGTGGCATTTAGGGACATAGTTTAGTGGTCAACTTGTCAGTGTTGGGTTTATGGTTGGACTTGATGATCCTATAGGCCTTTCCAACCTAAATGATTCTGTGATTCTATGTTTCTATTTCCTCTGTCTTCATACCAATTGCTGCTCTTCTCTCAAGTTTTCCAGAACTTTAGCAAAGCTGCCTTCTTCAGTCTGAAAATATGAACATTCCCACTGGTCCCTGATGACTAGTTTTGACAGAGATTTTCCTTTACCAAAGGAAAAATATTGTGAGATATTATCCAATTGCTTAATTTATAATTTAAATGTGATGAGTTTTTTTCTAGGAAAACTGGAAGAGGAATGCTTTCTTTTATGAAAAAAGGTCAAAACCTTTGCTGTAAGAGATGATCAGTTATGCAGTTGGTCTGACTAAGACTTGCTTTAAAACAGTGCTAATATATCTAGGGGAAACAGAAGTTCATATGAGTGGACATAAGGTTTTTAGGTTTTTGCTTCTAAATTGTGACTCAGGTGGGGAGAGACTGGAAAGTTACCTGATGATTAGTGTGAAAGTGTTTCTTGGCTTTTATCTTAATCCTAATAAAAATACATCACCAAAAAGAAATCCCTAAATTAACAAACCCTGCATCACAATCAGTAACAACCGCACCCGAAGGAGATGGTATATAGAAAAAGAACAAGTTAGAAAATAAGCTACCTTCTTTTTTTTTAAGGTCAGAAGTGAAGGGTTTGGAGGTTTTTTTGGTCAGAAAGAATTCAACTTATCCTGGACTTAAGATCTTAAGATCCATGCAATTTTTGTAAAAATAGAAATTAAGAAAAAATATTCAGAAAGAGGAATTTTTATGAAGGAAACATCTAGAATTTCTGTGGATTGGAATACATGGGAAAAGACAGTCCTAACCCTGGGGAAAACTTGCCCCTCTGACTGCACTTTATGCTTAAAAACCTCAAAAAGAGGTTTTACTTCACCACTCAGCAGTCAGGGCACAACATAAAGGTAGCACCACCCCTGGTACCATGGATTCAGCACTTTTTGGTAAGGAGCATGTCAGAGTAAAGAGTGGCTTCTTTTCCAACCTGGTCTTATCCAGAGCAACAGGTTATTCACTTGACATTTCTAAGAGAAATCATCTTTGTTCTCCCATTTCTTTCCATCTTTGAAGGTCTCTCCCACTTTTATTTTCATTATAGAGTTTCAGATCTTTAACTCCACATACCCAGAGAAAATCAAAGCTGCTATTCCCTGTTTGTTTTAGAACTTAACAACCCTCTGATGAAAGTCTACTAAAGAAGTTGCTTGGCTTTTCTTGGTTTCACAGAGCCACCCAATGGGTGCACGCTCTGTGAGCTGTACACCCCCAGGGTCATTCCCAATAGGATGTCATGCAGAGGAAGAAAAGGGGAGCCAGCTTTGATCACTGGCATCATGCAGATTCAAAGGAAAATAATAGGAACTAAAGAAAAATGTGAGATAAATTGAGGAACAGCAAAGGTAGCATTGAGTGAGGCTCTGTTCCCGCTGTCAGAGGGGTGGATATGAACTATTCTGGAAGTGCAATGTGCGGGCAAACACTGGAGTGACATGGAAAATGGCACAATGTGCCTCACTTCTGGCTACCTTCAAGTGAAAGAGACCTCTGTACTGTAGCTTTACTGAAAAAGTATGCATGTGCTGTTAATGTGCAAAAAGATAGGTGAGATGATCCCTTTCCTTTAACCACAGGATATTCTAGGGGGAATGGAAAATGTTGACTTCCACTGGGATCAGTAGGACAGAAAGAAAAATCACCATGTTTATGTCTGGGCCCTCCCTCCAAGGCTTTGCAGGTGACAGACCCAGTGAAAGCATCCATCTCCGCTCTGTGCTCAGTAAGCAGAAAATGAAACAGAAGAGTCAGTGTGACAGTGAGTGATTTCAAGCCACTTGTAAAGGCATGCATTCAACCCGAGGCCATCAGCTCAGGAGCCCTCACAAAAATAGGGTAGTTTTTAATAAAACCACAGCCACCAGAATCCAAAGGGATCTTGAACAAGACAAACAACGAACTCAAAACTTTCTAAAATTCACGCTGCTCATCAAGGTACAAAAGTTCCCCAAGGCACTTTGTCAGGATTTGTAGTTACTATGGGTATTTTTGCCTGTCCGTTTGTCTTCAGCCCCCCCTCATCTCAAGAAATTCCTCCCAAAACAAACTGCAACAGCAGATGATAATTGCTGCTCTTCTCTTTTTGTCTAAGGACATCTGGATAAACTGCATAGCTCCTTTCACAATGTCTTGGCTCCCTCAAACCGCTTGCTTAAGGCTGGACACAGAAGACTGACTTATATGTAAATCTTGGGACTGATGGAATTTTTGCCATTTGCTAATAAACTTGCAATGTGTTGCTCTATGCAACATATATAAATATGCTATTTGCCAGAAGAGCCACTAACATGGCTCACAAAATTTTAATATCATGTTCTCTTCAACCTTTGAACAAGCACTGAAAAACATAGCAGGACATTTTTCATTGGGGTCTTGGATGCTAGGATAGAGATATGGACTCACTCCAACATTATCAGGACGCCAGTGTTTAAGTTCTGAAACATAACAAATTGGCATTAAAATACTAAAACAAAAGGCACTTTTTTACCTGGATCTTCCTGAGACCAAAGAGTGTCTTTATCCAGCAATCTGTAGTCAGCCTTTCTCTTAATCTCTTCTGGAATTTGTACTAAACACAGCCAGGTGATTCAGCCTCTTACCTGTGATTTGGGAAATGAAAGTCCAAACCCAAGTGCTGTGTCTGGCCAAGAAGTAGTTAATTTTTTTATATGAAGTTGAAAAGCCATAATGGGAGGCATTGAGAGTGTTTGAATCCATAACAGATTCAATGGGATCGGAGTTTTGCAAGCAAAAGTGTACCATAGACAGGTTCAGAAAGCTGCTGTAGGCAGGCCAGCTAGAGACTTCAGGTTGGCTTTTGTGCATCTCAGGTGCAGATTGTAAAGATTGGCTGGTGGGATTTCTCCTCTCTTACTTTTACTGGGTAAAGAGCAAGTTTGAATGGCAAAATCTCAACCTGATTTTCAAAAGGAGATTCCTGTTTACCACCCTGCTCTAATTTTCAGCTTTTTTTGAGCAAGTGTGTTAGGATAGGCTTTCTGCTGCAGCAGAGATCAATAGCAAACGATACCTTTGAAGAGGGAGATTTGAGGGATTCTGCAGGAAATCAAAGAAAACACCATTAAACAAGCCATTTCTTCCTTGTTGACCTCACATGCTATTTGGTCTTTCTAAGCAGTGGCTAGGCATATATGTCCCAAACCAGTAAGTTATAAAGCAAATTGAATAATAATAAAAAAAAATTACTTTATTGGAGTTTCACAGCCAATGTATTCTGAAGGCTTCCTCTCTTGCCCCCTCAAAAAAGTGTTAAAAGGAAACCAGGAATGCAATTTTCACCTTTGATAGCTCAGTCTATCAATTATGCAGGCAAGGCCTTCCTACAAGTCTTATTTTAAGGTACAAATGTGTACTGAGGAGAGAATGGTTCCTTTCTGCATCCTTTCTTCATGAAACAATGTCTACAGGCTCTTTTTAGCATTCTGATCCTCTGAAGCACCCAGCCTCATGGCCAAGATACTGAAACATTATCTCAACAAAGAAATCTTACTGGACTTCCCTTCTCAAGCAGAAGCACAAAGGGATAAAGCAGAGCTGAGGGGTGGTGCTGACTGTGTGCAGTTGCATGTAATATGTCTATCCAACATGTTTTTGAAGAAACTTAGGCTCATTTAAACAGTGACCCTTTTATTAAGTCTTTCAGGGGTGGGTCTTCCCTTAGAAATCTGGTAAAAGTTAACTGTCTCATCAAAGCAAATTATCTCATCTCCCTCAGTGACCAGTAGAGAGAGCCAAGCACCTTTAAAAATCAATCAATCCTTTCTCCCTGGCACAAATTTCTAAAGTAGATGAAATATTTTTTTCTGCTTGTTGCCTCTTTATCCCCATGGACAGTAAGGACAATACAGAGGAGCACTAGGAAAGACAAGATACTAGGCAACTGTATCAGAAAACAGCGGAGAGTCCTTAAGTCTCTTAATATGTAGACTTCATTGCATTTTATTCTGAAATGGAGGGGATTTGTTTGTTTCTCTCAGGTCTCTCCTACCTCAGTTTCCATCAACTCTTTATACACAAGTGGGGGTTTGTTTGCTTTTGTTTTGTGTGTTTGGGGGTTTGTTTTTCTGGGGTTTTGGGGTTCATTTGTGGGGGTTTATTTTGGTTGTTTTTAATATAGAAATGTGCTAGGAAATGCAAATTTTGTAAGAAATTTACCTTTGAAAGAGCTGAGTTAAGCAGGGAGGGAATATAATCAGAAAAGACAGGCCTGGTATGCTATACAATGTTCTGCAGTACAAAAAGATAAACACTGTAGATCTGTGCCTCAGTGTGCTGACAAGTGCTTACAAGTTTGTGTGTGTGTGTGTGTGCAGAGATACACAGGTTGAGGAAAGGTTTAGACTGGATTGTGGGATAGTGATTTGCTTGAAGTAAAGCCTCCTGTATACCATTTCATTATGCTCTAATATAGAACACACCTGCAGGGTGATTGGTGCCTTTAGCATTCCCTCGGGTCATGCAGAAAGTGCCCCATGCCCTGCAGAGTTGCAGGGTCTTGTGTAAGCTTGCTTCAAAATTGATCCATCTTTCAGGGAGTTCATATGCTAGTGAGCTCTGAGGATGACAACTCAAATACATATGATATATATAATTTTTTTTTGAAAAAGCTTTCTCCACTAAGTTCCTACTAAAGCTGTGATTTCTAGTGTGACTGGCGACCAAACCCCAAACATTGGCATTGCAATCAGGATCTTAATGCTTACCTTCCTATAAATACCAGGAATGCATCTTCTTTGTAGTGAGTTTCAGCAAGAGTGACTGTGAGAGCATGGTTTGGGTTTTTTTGTCATTTGTTTGCTCTCATTGCTAGTACATTACACCAATTTAGTCTTTGATATGTCTAAAGCCAGAGAGTCAAATTTTCAGCCTGGAGCTACTGAGTGTAGCTACCTAGACTGCAGCAGTGTGGTGTTATTTTACAGCACGGAGGACCTCACCTGCTACGATGATCTGAGGACAGGATCTCAAATGATTCAATATTGCTTATCAACAGCACATAAGCTGAAATGAAGAAAGCAGCATGTCATATTGAAACACGGGAGGAAATCTTTGTGGAGTAGTTTACCTAAATTGGGATTTGGGATGGGACTACAGCAATAATATAGTGTTTGCCATGTAGTTGTCTTCCCTTGGTATGATCATTAAAAGTTATTAAGTGACCAGTAGTTCCTTGTGTAAGTAAAGATGATGGGTGTAATTTGTGGTTTTTAATTTCAAATATTGGTGTATATTAAATCAGCATCTGTGCACTATCTGTTCCTTTCAGCACAGCTCCAACTTCAAGTTCCAAGTATAAGAGAATGCAGTGGAATATAATTGTGGTCATTTTATTTTCTTCAATAAAAGCAATCATTGCCTGTAGCTGGTTTCAGAGTGTTGTGAGCAACTTGAAACTGTTACTGACTCTCTGTTAAAAGAAGTCTCAAATGTGGGAAATGTCTTTGGAGAGTTTTTGTAATTGACATTATATTTAGCTTTTAGATGGAAAAGCACAGACTGTTCAGAACAGCTGGCAGTCACTGAAGTAAAATGAAAGGTACTGTTGTGCAAAAAACTCAGGTGAGTGCAAAGCAAACAATAGCCTAATTCTTTTACCTTAGTCAATTAAAAGTTAGTGTGTGCATTAAGAGCTTGATCCTTATCATACTGAAATTAATGGTAAAACTCTCACTGACTTCAATAGCAATAGCAAAATGCAATATAAAATCGCTCTCTAGAATGAACTGAAGGAGCTATTGCCTTCAAGTTTTTAACTTTATATTTAATAACAAGAATAATGTTTTGAGCAAATGACTAGTTATCAGGAGCCCTGTATCCTGTTCCTGGAACAGAAAAGCAAATGCTCAGATTTAAGGACATGTCCTGAATGAAGCTGCTTTCCGGAACTAAAATTTGTATTCTGATCACTGTTCTCTGTGTCTTTGGCATTATCAGTCAGGGCATTGTCTTGCCAAGTGGCAGACACTCTTGCCATAGGTGTCAGGATAATGTCATCTGGGTAACTTCTCACAGGTCCAGGATCTTGGTAAATATCTTCATCCCTACAACAGATTACCTGATGCAGATACTATGAAATTAAATAATTTTATATGTTCTTCTGTGTTTAGAGATGAAATTATATGTAAATGCAAGGTTTTGCTGTGATGTTGACATATCATTTCAGATGTGAAATACAGCTGGCTTCCCAGGACTCCAGTTCTCTGGTTTAGAAGTTTTTATTGACTTCCAAGTGATCTATTTGGTTAAGAGTTGATCACTTTCTATGTGAGTCCTAACTCCCTTTCTTTGCAAGGTGGAGGAGGACTGGGGAATATTCCAGTGTAATTTTACCAGCAACAATCTCTCTAAATGCTTAGAAGCCTCTGTCTAAAGCTGAGCAGCAGTGAAACAAGGAAAGGGTGATGATTAATAGAGGATTATTTATGCACCTTACAGTAAGATGAAAAGCTGGAGTGATTCGTGCAGTTCTTAAACTTGCTAAAATGCCTTGTTCATATTGCTTTTGCCTCCCTGGAGTCCGAAACCTGATTTAAGTCAGCTGTTTTCTTCTAGAGTTGGAAGTTCCTGCTCTGAAGAAGTGTGTTGGTTCTAGTCTAATAACTGCGTAAGCTACAAGCCTCATCGAAAGAGCGAAAGTCCTGTCTTATTCCATCTGATAAGTGGATCAGACTGAGTCTGATCTTAGCCCTTTTGGAAGTTTGCGGCTGTGCCCGTATCCAAGGGTGTGCTGAGCTTTTGCCTCTTTTCTCTTTAGCTTGGTTTTCTTGAATCAAGTTCTAGTCTATTCTGAAAGTGCTCTGTGCTTTCCTATCACATAAATGCAGAGCTCTGCTTGTTTGTCCATCCTGTTTGTCTACCTGGTTGTCACGTGGTCCTCGAACAAGGACCGAGGGGGAGCCTTGGATCATGGTTGTACTAGCTTCCCACCAAAATGCCCAGGCAGTTTTCTCTGACAGCAATGCTGACAAAAACAAACTGTAATAATGATGTAGAGACCCAAGTCATCTATAGGGAAGTTACAGCACAGGTCTACATGGAGAGCCTGAGGCGGCCAATCTGTTACAGTCTTGCAACCATGGTGATGATCACTTACCGCTCCAAGGGTTTAAAACTGGACAAAAAAAAATTGAAAAAAAATTGCCCACAAGTTACAAAAAATGAGTCTAGAATGTGCAATACTACCTTAGTTTGAGCTTCAGCAATGGGTCTGGGGAGCAGCCACGGTCCTGGAAAGGCTCTGAATTGGAAGGCAAGCAGATTCAGATCTGGATCTAAATGCCAGGGTCTGTATCCTTTGCAATATGGCACGTGCTTGATGGAGCAATGAAATGGGAATTGAAAAAGTTAATAAACCCTTTTCTTTTCTGGTGTTATCTCCATGTTTAATTTCTCTTCACTGTTTGCATTTACAACACATTTGAAAGTCTGGCATTTTACAGGAATATAATAAGACTGGTAATTAGAGCAAGCTGAAAGAATCCAAGCCAAAGTCAATAGTTACCTTTTTTTTTCCCTTGTAAGCAGAGGCTTGTCAAGTTCAACAGAGAAACTTTCTTCATTATAATTTATTACAACAGTTATAAAAACAAGATATCTTGAAAGATTAAACCTGCATCTTTCTTTCCAAAACTGATTTAGCAGGGTGAGGGAGTTTAAAAGGAAAGGAATTATATTTTTTAACTTAAGCTTTCCACACCAAAGCAAAAACCCACTCCACAAACAAAAACACTAGATGACACAATTGCAAAATTGGGCTCTATTCACAGAAGAGAAATTGCCTGGCTGGGATTCATACAGTCATCTATGGCTTTTCTATGAGAAACTGGGTCTTGGGCAGGGGCAGCTGTGCTGCTTGGGTGCCCACATCTACAGGGTGCTGGGATACAGTCAGCTGTGGGAAAGAGGAGAGGGGCTGTTACACCTGACAAAGGTACCAGTCTAAGAGATGGAGAATTTCATAGGGTGTTTAAGGATCCTGCAAAGCGTTAACATCTAACGAGAAAGCTTATGGCCCAAATGCTGCACTTCTGCAAACATTAATACAGGCTGTTGTTAGCCAGGGGAAATATTTTGTGAGGCTCATTAGTTTAATTGGTCCCTGTCATCTAGTTAAAAAGGAGGAAAAAAGTGTTCCAGACAAAGGCACAGGCTCTGTGCAAGTGGTGCTTTGCTGCAGTAGCTCTGCTGTGTGCTGGCTGGCTAGCAGCTCACAACCTTGTCCCCCACTGGCACAGGGCAGCAGCAGGCAACAACTCCCTGGCACAGTTATATGCCTAAGCCACCACCATTATAACCAGCTAGGATGTGTGCATGCCTCAGCCACTACGGCACTGATTTGGAGTGCCACCTGCCTGAGTGCTGTGGGTCTTTTCGCTGTGGGCAGCCATGGGTGCTTCTCCTCCTTCACTACTTCTGAGGGGGAGTGGCTCACAAAGGTGCTCATCTCTAAAATCGTTGTAAGCACAGCTGTGTGGGAATCAAGGTTCAGTAGGGACAGTTGTTGGAGACTAGTTGCACAAGTGTCCTGTTGTATAAGCAGGGATAAGCCATGGACCTCTACCTCCTTATCTGTGGTATGGAGCCAAAATTAAATTCGGGCAAAGCCTCTTTTGATGCAGGTGTGTACATCAGGAGACCCTTCCAGGTAGGAAAGGCACTGCATGCAGGTGATTACAGCTGTGTCTGGCTCTCCACAATTCTAGTGGTGACAGAGGTGCCAACTGGGGAGAGTCTCAGTGCTGGCCTGTGCTGGTCTAGGCTAGTCCCTGCTGAACCCACCTAACAGAAATTCAGTGGTGTTGTTAAGATCCATGCAAATCTATTCCTGCAGGTGTTTTGGCTTCTCATTTGCAGCCATTGCTGCTGTGAGATTTTCCTGAAATTTTCTTCTGTTGCAGTACCTAAGTTAAGTCTACTAAGGCAAAGTGTGTATTCTGCTTTCTAAATCATTTAAAACCTGTGGCAAAATTAACTATATTGGTTTGGTTAATTGTCCTCATCCAAGAAACACTGGTAGCTCCCCTGGGTCACTACAGCAATTTTTTTCATGTTGTAAAATGTTTACTTCCCTAGAGTGAAAAAGCATAGGCTGGCATTATGTGACTCTACAGTTCCACACTGATAAAGGCTACCTCTGCCTTTTTTCTAAGCTAGTAAGTAACTGACAGATTCACTGGAATAGTCTCAGAGACTTATTTCTATATATTTTTTTTCTTTCCATTGTTTTTGATTTGATGTTACAGGATTGATAACAACATTTTGTGCTTTGCGAATCTTGCTCTCTCTGACTGTGCTGGTTAGCCTCTGCTTTTTCACAGAAGGAGTGAGCCCAGCTAAGTCTTTCCTTTTGATTCATGCAGGTTGTAAGGTCAGTTCTGGTAGGTATGACTTGCTAATGAATTCATGCTCCATTTCTCAGCTGGCTGGTTCTGCAAGTAGGCCTGGACAAATACATTGACATTTGAATTTAAGGTGACATTGAGACAGGTAAAAAACATTTGAGAATAGATTTAGAAACCTATACAATGCAAAAGAAATATTAAAGTAGAATAAATAAAACCACTTTGATAATAAGAACATATATATGTGTATACATATAAATATATATATATATATATATGTATCCTTGTTACAGGTTACGAAGTTTGTATGATTTCATATATGTCAGCATCAATCTGAGGGATTCTTCTATGCTCCAAAGAAACAGGAAAAATGAAGTACAAGCAAAGGAAGGGAAAGGGTGTCATGTGGTGAGCAACATTTCCAGTGCATTCATGCCCCATGTGGTACATGCCAGCACAAAGAGAGATGACTTACAGGGCCACTGCTGGGTGTCATCTCCCAGGTGCACACGGGGTGGGACAGAGCATGGGCAGAACTGAATACATCGCTCCCCCTCAGACCACCAGCCACCCCGACTGGGTCATCTTAGCCAGGTGAAGTCTAGTGTGGACTAACTTTCCTACTCCTGAGGCAGGGAGAGACTAGAATTTGAATCCTAGGCTGTAGTGGATCTTTCAGCACCACAACCATACCTGAAACTGGGAATGGATTCTAGAGGCAGGATCTCTCTGTGCCTAGGCTGGTTTTTACACTCTTTGGTTCAGCATTGGAAAACTTTTCTTTGGTTCAGAAAAGGTCAGTCCAACAGATGAGACAAGGGTAGGGGCCAAGGCACCACCAGGGACTTCAATGTTGGCTGAATTTTCCATTTTTTTCTTGTTATTCCTGTGTGAGTGTACTCAAAGTATTTCATCTATCCATGTCTCCATCCACTCTGAGGTGAAAGTGTGCAATATTGCTTCACTTTTACTGCAATTTGTTTGTAAACAGCTCGGGGGGGGGAAAAAAAAAAAAGCTGTCTCATTATTTCCTTTGGCAATGTGTTCCCCATCCTTAAAAATGAGTTTGGGTCCTCCACAGTGTTAACTAGAAATGGTTAATGAACTGGTGTTTTTTCAAAAGACAGCACCTTTGTGTGATCCTTGGGATGTAAAAGTGTCTCAGAGGTAGAAGGAAAATAGGAATATCTATGAGGGAAACTCCAAACTTCATCTCAACATTCTCAGTGATTCTGACCAATAGAGATTCTCATAATTCATTTAGGGTACACCAGGAGTGTTGGGTTTACCCAAAACAAAAACTACAGCTTAATTTCAATGGTGAGAAGGCAGCATCTTATGGATAGAACTGGGAATTGCCTTTGACTCACTCCTGGATCAGAGGATATTCAAAACTACATTAGCCACTTTCAAGGAAGGTGTCCTAAATACCATGTGGGAGTAACAGGTACTTTCTGTGAATTGAAAAGTTATTTTACTGCAGAAAGGAGAAATACAGAAAATTTACTGAGAGTCAAAGAGAGATGGAAAGAAAGGCATGGAAAAGAGGGATATAATGTTAGAGGTGAGAAAACGGGGATGACAGTGAAAGGGGACACCAGTGCTTACTCTATAGGATGTTCTTGTATTTTGTGTTAAATGCAAAGTGAGTAATACATGCCACTGTCATCACCACCACTGTTACCTAAACATATTTTTCCTTTTGCCAGTCATTTACAGGAAACACAGAGACATCAATGAATTCTGAGAAAGAAAATGGCAGGCTGTGCTTCAGGAACAGGCTCCAAACAGAATGTCCCTCTTCGCTGCTGGTACATAGTGCCACAGCAAGAGAAGATCCCATGTTTTCAGTTTGTTGCTACTTTTAAGTCCCCCCAACAGAGTCCAGACAGATTGTGAGAATCTGACATTTTAAATGTAAATACTGTCGTGCCTAATTTTTAACCACCAAGGTCTATTACAGGTTCTTAATCCTTTCCATGGAATTAAATCTTAATCCCTTTATCCTGGGATTTAAGGTAATAATCTGAGTTTTCTGGAAAATCTCTGATATAAAAGTCCCTTGGTTTTGTATATTGAACACACCACAGGTATAGTTATTTAACTTGCTCAAGAACGCCTGGCCAAAATTAACTTATTGGAAGAACTGGTAATTCAATTTTATTGCAATTACTCTGCATATAAATAGGCATGCAAAATTTTAATTTTAATTTCTCTAAAATCATAGCATTCAGTATAGATACGTTAAGGAATTTCAGTGGAGCATGCGATAAGCTTCAGAAATGTGAAATCCTTTAGAGTACCACATTTGTGTTATCACTCAGCAGCTAATTCCATTTTTGATGATCTTGCCAAGATGTTCAAACTACATTAATTATGTCAAATGCTTTGATTGGTATTTAAACTGTTTTCTCTTCCTTTCAAAAAGGTTTCCACTTTAACTGCCCAAGTGTAAAATGCACTTGCAGAAGGGTTTGTGTGTGGCAATGAGACACACTAATCTTACCTGCTCATTCAGTGTGGATTCAGATTTGTACGTCTGAGAATAGTGTAATGTGTCTGAGATTAGTACAATGGTTCACTCTTGCTTGAATTATGCAGAAGTACTGCATAAAAAAAAAAAATAATGCATAGAGATTAGTGTCAAAACTTCTTTTCATTCATGTTGAGGAGAGGGGTCTTAGGTTCAAATTAGGATAATTGCAATTAATTGAATTTAATTTAGAAAGCAAAGTCTTTTAGAAATGGTGGTCAGCTAATGAGTAATCCAATACATCTAGCAGATGGATTGTTGACTGCAAAGCAATTAATTTGATGTTTCAGTGTCATTTATCTCTGTTTCCACACAGGAAAGTGAACACTGGACTCCAATGACACACAATGTCAGGAAACAAGTAAGTGCTGGAATTTTGTGGTGATATTATCATGCTCTGACTGGTTTAGTCAGTTTAGTTTTCATTCCTTCTGGCACTTAACCACAGGACCAGATCTCATATAAATAGTATTCAAACAAGCTTCTTACTGACATTAAAAGGTAGATTTAAGCATAGAAGTTATGTATGCACCAATGTGTATTTGGTTGGTGTGGCGAGTTTCTAGTAGCAGGGGTGCCAGGGGTGACTTCTGACAGAAGATGCTTGAAGCTTCCTGTGTCTGACAGAGCCAGTTCCAGCTGGCTTCAAGACAGACTTGCCAGTGGCCAAGGCCGAGCCTTTCAGTGACGGTGGTAGTGCTTCATTGGTAAAGTACTTAAGAAGGGGGCAAAAAACCCTGCAAAATAGCAACTGCAGCCAAAGAAGAGAGGAGTGAGACTATGTGTGAATCAACACTGCAGGCACCAAGCTCAGCAAAGAAGGAGGGCGAGGGCATCTTCCAGGTTCTGGACCAGAGATTCCCCTGCAGCCCGTGGTGCAGACCACGGTGAAGCAGCTGTACCCCTGCAGCCCATGGAGTTCCATGGGGAGTAGATATCCACCTGCAGCCTCTGGAGAACCCCATGCTGGATCAGATGGATGCTCAAAGGAGGCTGTGAGAAGCCGGCACTGGAGCAGGCTCCTGTCAGAACCTGTGGATCCATGGAGAGAGGCACCACGCTGGAAAAAGTTTGCTGGCAAGTCTCGTAAACCCATGGGCGACCCACACTGGAGCAGCCTGTTCCTGAAGGACTTCACCCCATGGAAGAGTCCTATACTGGAGCAGATCATAAGGAACTGTGGCAAGGACTCACTTTGGAGAAGTTCATGGAAGATTGTCTTCTGTGCGAGGGATCCCATTCTGCAGCAGGGCAAGAGTGTGAGGAGTCCTCTCCCTGAGGAGGAAAGAGTGGCAAAGATGACTTGTGATGAACTGACTGCAGCCCCCATGCCCCAGTCAGGTGTAAAGTTAAGGCTGGCAAGAAGGGAGAGGTAGGGGGAAAGAGTTTTAAGATTTATTTCTCCTTATCCTATTCGAATTTGATTGGTAATAGGTGAAGTAATTTTTTCCCCAAGTCTGTTTTGCCCATGACAGTAACTGGTGAGTGATCTCTCTCTGTCCTTATCTTGATCCACGAACCTTTTTGGTGTATTTCTCTCCTCTTGTCCAGCTGAGGTGGGAAGTGATAGGGTGGTTTTGGTGGGCACCGTTCTTTCCAGGGTCAACCCACCACAAGCAAATATTCTGTTTAACAAGTGCTCATTAGCAATAGCCTAGTTGAAAACCTATCCAGGTTAAAACCAGTTTTGTTAATTTTATAGCATATAAGTTTTTAAGCAGATTCATTCAGTGATGTATGTCTTTATGTGGCAGGATAAGCACTTGTGCTAACACATGGGAAAGTTTGGAAATGAGCAACAAGGGCAAAGAGATAGTGCCACTCCCTTCTGTGGTACTGTCATCCTTGTGTTTGCCCTCCTTGTCTGTATGCAAAAGGACAAGCAGAAGGTGGTGTGGCCCAGCCTAGCCCATGGCTCGATGACAAGAAGGATATTCTTTCTTATGTTGGACATGTCAGATCTCTGCTGGAACAAAAGGTTGAATCTGGGCTTCCTAAGCACACCAGAGAAAGAGAGTATTAAACAAAACTGCAAAGAGAGTAGGCAATGACACAGACCTGCTCAATGTGCAGCTATATCTTTCTTTACAGATGATGTTATATGCTGGGATAAATACTTGAAATAGCCACTAAATAGGAGGCCGGCAGCAATCAGCTGGCTTTGTTAAAAAATAACAGCTCTCTGAGTTGCAAGGAGGAGGTAGGTTACTTGTTAAAGTATCGGACTTAAGAAAAATCACAGGAAGAAAAGGTGAGATAAAATTACAGAGCCATGAAAATAGCTCCTTAATCACTAATTTCTCTACTTCAGGGAACAAACTCTACTGCAAAAAGTCCATAGTTGAGAAAAACTGGACTGCCTCTGTAAAGCCAGGTAGTTATCAAAAGCTCTCCTATGACAGACCCTTCAACAACTCAACAAAGCATAATCAGAGAAGAAACAAATTAACCCATCAAAAATCAGCTGGTTTTATGCTTCTTTTCCTGTTCCATTATTTGTCCCTCAGGACATTTTCAAGACTGATCACTGAGATTTCTGAGAGAGGTGAGAAAGTGCAACACTGGCAAGCCAGACAAGTGTACTCTTATGTTTTGGATCAAGAGCAGCAAGATATTGAGATGTACTGAAAACATCCAACTACATATGGTTCTTCTCTAAATGGAATGCTTTTTCATCTGACGTGTAGGAACCAGGAAACAATATATTTTGCAGAGCAAAAAACCATTTATTTTTCCAGTGCAGAGTGTCTCAAAGATGTCTTGAATAATTTCAGCGAGGATCCAGGATCCCAGGAGATCATTTACAGCTCTTTAACAAGGAAAAGGTAAGTTGTCTTTGAAGAGTTTACAGCATGACCTGAATGATTGCTGGTTTTACAGTTTGTAGTTGCCTGTTTTTCTCTCTTTTATGTTTGCTTTCCTGGAAGTACATTTAAGAAGCTTCTGTTTGACAATTGTTTTACCAATAATCATGATTTTAAAGAATAACACCATTTACTCTTATACCAGTCAAACACCATATTACTGAACTTTTTTTAAGAAGTGTTTTATGCTAGTGTTAATTAGCATTCAGCTAACCCAACTACCAGAAACACTGTCCCTGAGCTGAAATACAGATGATCTCCTGTAATACATGTGTAAACTGGTATTAGTGTCAATTTCATGTAAACACTAGAGCAAGACAAGAAATACTGCAAACATAAATTAATTAATGTTGGTGATCTGCTCCAACTTACAGTAAAAGGAAAAGTCTTTCTTTGAATAGCCAGAATGTTCTACCCTGGGCTGCATGTTCAGTTTGAAATGATGGGTTAAGAATCATTTATCATCTATAAAAACGATCTGGAGGCGTTCCTCTTTTCCTATTCATCTGCTTTCTGACACCAGCCTAGGCCTAAGAATCATGGAAAGATTTGGTATCAATTTATTCTAGATTTTGGAGTACCCTACATTTTCAATGGGTCCTGAAGCTCATGACCTACATCACTGCAAGACTTTTTAAGTCTTCTGAACAATTTTCATAGGGCAGTCCCTCCTACAGAGTGACTGGAAAGACGACGTGTAGGTGGGATGCATTCCTTTCTTTGTTGTTCTTCTGCTAGATTCTGGTAGGACTTTGCATTCCTATTTCAATTAAGGCTTGTCTCAGCTTAGAAGCCCTCATTTCATTGTGACAGCCTCACAAAATCTGGGGTGCTGTGCCCCATCTCAGACGAAAAAGGGTTGCAGTCATTATCAGGGGAACATACTGGGGTCTTGGAGAACAAAACAGGGAACACTGCTGTGGACTTAAGGAGTATAAACCATGGGAGGAGCAGCACAACAGAGAATGGTGAAAAGGACACCCTGGAGTAGGATCAAGCCTGCCCCACAGCCTCACACTGAGCTCCTGTGTGCCCTCCTGCTGCACCACCATCACTGGGGTGGTGTGGTAAGGGCAGCACAATCCCACAGCTCGGGCAAGCTCTGCAGTGGGGCACACTTAAGGGTAGGGCTGCAGGAGAGCCCCAGAAGGGACAGCTTGCCCTGCTCAGTGAGCCCAGGTGCAAGGTCCCTCTGATGTCTTAGACTGGGAGGAGACCCCAGTATTAGGCAGCCCAGGGTGAGGGATTGGCACCAGGGCTAGGAGATGTAAGCTTTATTGGCCCACACAAAAATTAGCTTTTCTCAATCCAAATTAGTGCATACCAGCTGCCTCATTAACAAATAGATAATATAATGGGGAAAAAGTCAGAGGAAAATCTACCTGAAGTTGAAAGTGTTTTGTCTTTTTAACTGGAGACCTGCTGGAATCCAGAAATGACATTAAAATTCCTTTTAGAAGAGGTAATTGAAAAGAAAAAGACGATCAAGGGATGAACAAATGAAGCCTATTCTTACTGCTGTATGAATAAAAAATGTTATTAATAAGCCCTTTCATTACAGGCTTCCACTCTGCAGTCACACATTTTGAATATATAACCACACAGATGAAAATTTTTACCTCCTAAGTCCTTCACAGCACTACAGATGTTTTTGAAAATAGAAAAAGGAAACAAAGAAGGAATGGACACACAGCAACAGATGACAGTGGAGATATAGATTTAATCAAAAACCCTTTAAAAATTACTTTCTTGTTTCTCAGTTTTCAGTATTGTATTGCATAACCAATTCTTTTTCTAAGAATAGCTGGTCTCATTTTGCTGTTTTAATTTTGTTTTAATTTCAATATACATTTTTGGGTGATTAAAAGGAAAATCTAAATTGCATATTTAACTATGATGAGTGTAATATGAAGCTCAGAAAGCTAATGAACATACAAGGAAAGAAACAGAGGCAGTGAGAGCAGCACCTATGTGTTTTGATCCACATTCAGCTGAGAAGACCTGAAAAAGCTAGAAACAGCAGCAGGCTGGTAAAATTAGGGTGAGAAGCAAAGAGAAAATAAACTAATGTCACACGAAATACAGTTTCACCCTACAGAACCTTTCTCTGTTTAAATTCCTGTAAGGAAAACATTATTTTCATGTATTAATTTTTGGGTTTATAGCTAAGGCTGAGTTTTTTTAAGATTAGTCTATGTCTTTAAGGACATGCTGGCTATTCATTTTGGATAGTCACAGTGCAATAAGAAGACAGCAAGTGTTCAGGGGTGGCAAATTTTGGGTTCTGCAGTAGTCTTTTGAAGAAATATTGAACAAAACTGATTTTGTCTCTTTGGTACCCTCAGCATGGTTAAAAAGAGGTGTTTGAGTGTGCATATCATTGATTAATGCAGGAATTAAGACAGGTTTAAGAGGGTTTCCTCAGACCCCTGATGGTCATAGCAAAGAAAAGCTCTATAAATCTAATTGGCTATACACTACAGCAAGTTTATCCCTATTGTTAATTGTATTAACCTACAAAAGGATTCGAGGATTAATTAGAAATAAAGACCAGGCGATGAACTGAAGATTCTCAAGGGAGACACTGGTATATATTATCCTTGAACTGTATAATTATCGGAAGCCTTACTATTTTAGAGCAGTGTGCTCACCTGAATGTAACCCTAATTGCCTCTTTTATTCTTAGCTCCGTGGTTTTGTACAGAGTGCTAATCATATTTCAAGCCAGAACCACCTGCCGAAGACCTGCAGAAACAAAAGTGGAAGAATTCTTAATGTCCTAATTTGAGAGGAGGTTATAGCACAATATTATTAGGATCAAACTGCCTCATGCTTGAAATCAAGAACAAACCACTCTTCTTTGACAAAAAGGTAGGATTCTTTTCCTCAGCTTGTACTCCAATTTTCCCTTAGGTTAAACTTTAGTCACAAGAGAAGTGGTGCCTGATTAAAAGGTGGGATAAATGAACTCAGTTGCTTTCTGAAGGGAAAAACAGACCTCAGAGCTCTCATTTTGATGAGTGACTGTAACACTATACAGTGTTGGGCTTGTCCTCAGCACTGATCTATCCTAGTCCAGAGCACTACCTGACACCTGTGAAAGGCTACAATATACAGTGACTGGGTATAATGGGAAGGTACCAGGGACTGACTTGCTCTGGAAAGATCCACTTTCCATCCCTGTCACTCCCCATGGGCTTTCAAAAGCTTTCCTCCCAGTCTGTGGCTGCCTTTTTGTACCATTGTATCTCTAAGTAGCATCCTTAGAAAGTGACTGTGCTCCCTTTTAGAAAAGATGTGTTAAACATAAAAGTAAGAAACTCTGAAATACATATTGATAAGCTAAAAAAAAAGGCAGGAAAGTACCTTGCAGGCAGTCTTTAAAAAAGGCAGTTGAATAAACCTTTAGATCTGTTTCTTTCATCCAAGCTCCCATTGAAATGACTGAGAAACCTTGCTCATTCATGTCAATGCAAATATGTGACTGTTGAGTTTGAATATCAAACAACTGGTATTCTTCTTGGCTTTTTTTTCCTTTTTTTTCATGCCAACAAGAATCTGATGTATTTTGCTATTTCTGAGAAGCACTATTGGTACTATGCAGGTACAGAACAACAGGAAAATTAAATTTTGATTTTAATTTTGGACTACACCAAGTAATATTCTTGTGTCCTCCCTGTATTTAAGCCTAAATATATATTGGCAATTCTGGATATTTGGGGCCCTGATCCAACACTCCCTCAGTGTCAATATTGTGCTTGATTACAAGGGAAACTCTTGCAGCCCAGCAGTGATGAATCTTGATGTTCTCAGCTGTTAAACAGTCCTGAGCATTGGACCAGCTTGCAACAGTCTCAGCAACCACTGCTTTTCCAGCAGCAGCTGTGAGCCTGCCCACTGCTTGATGTGTAATGCATTTGTCATACAGCCTGGGCTGAAAGAAGTCAAACAGAGTAAAAATCTATTGTCTGTAGCTTCAAGCAGAAGGGAGGTAACTACTTAACTTCCCTCCTGATGCTGATGTGAACACAGCATGTACTGTTCATAGGTGGTGACTGATAAGGGATCTGTGGTGGGTCTCCTTACCTGAGGTGAGGTTTTTATTGTAACACCAGGTAAGCAAACATTATTAGAGGGGTGGATTTGAAATTGCGGTGCTTGAAGCTGTCTTAGAAAAATGTATTAAAGCAAAGTGCTTGGGGAGGGAGGAAGAGAGTGGATTTCAGCCCATTCTTTTAGAGGGATTGAAAAAAAACCCCTTCTCTTCCCAAGTACTCTGAGGAATCCATGGCTCTTTTGGGCCATTGGCATCAGCTGTTTGGAAAACATGGGGTCTTACTAAGACTATGTGCTAGTCAGGTGGCAATATGGACAATCAGCTGACAAGAGCTATGACCCACAATTTTTACTGTAATTATATAGACAGGTACCATTTCTGATTTTTTTTTCCTACTTTGTCTCTTTGCACTCGTAGAATGATTTGGGGGCAGATGAAATGTCACAGTGCACATGACTGAAATGTGTGAAAACTTAATTAACAGAATAATTACACAGTAGAAATGAGATCTTGTCTCAGTGAAAATCTGGCAGGAAGCTTTGACCCTGTGGAACATGAGTCCACATATGTAGTCAGTGGAAAAACCATTAGTCACGAAGAGGCTGCATCTGCTGGAAAGAGTTAATCAGGTCCCTAACTTCAAAGAACATGGTATGCCTTAAAATACCCTTCTCCAGGCTTCTCAGGCATGCTGTAAATGAATATGTGATTTTCTCCCCGCTACCTGGGTAAATCTACATAGCTCAATTAACTTCAGTTGATTTATGCCAGTTACAGCAACAGAGGATCTGGACAGAACCTAATAGCATCTCTGTATCTAATAGTCCAATGCAGTGTATGAAAATTGGGCATTATTCTGCATCAGCCATCCCCTTGCAGCCAGGATGAATAGCAAAAGGATTTGTGATTTATTAAATGAACTCCTTTTCTACAAAGTTGAATATACGCTGCCTTCCATGAGTTTCTACACTGGCAGGCCATGCGTTTCTTCTGCATATCATCATTTTCTGTGAAAAATATTAAGATAATTAGACAGTGTAATTTTTTTGATATCTGGTCAGAGACACATCACCTAATCACTTTAATTTTATCAATCAAAATTTGCATCATGCCAGAAATTGATCACCTTACTTTTTACTTTCTAGCTTCCTAAATTATTTTTTACTTTTTCTTGTTGGACAGATTTATCTCCTAGGAATTAATTTGAAAATAAATTAGTATAGATATTAGTTGCAGCTCATTTTTTTAAGCAGACTGTGAGTATAAATCTGAAGGTTTTTAGTATTCGTCTTTCATTTTATTATACATATAGGGCAATATTTAGGCCACTGAGTTGAAGCAAATCCTGAAGTGTGATTATCTTCTCATTGAAATGCTCTCTATTGTGCCTATTTGTTTGATGTGTTTTTCTTGTACGTTGTATTTCTGATGGCTTTGGGGTAAAATAATCATTATATGTCACCCATACTATCTCTTTTAATCTCCAGAAGATTAAGCGTGTTTATTTAAAAACCCCTTTGATAGTGTCTTTACTAACTCAGCTATTTTATAAAATTGGAAATAATGAATCAGGGAGATGCAATTTTGATAATGCCATTTACACAACTCCTATGAGGCTAGCTAGGAAAATAACTGGAGTAAGTATCTGACATGCATATTGTGAGAATGGGAGAAATATTGTAATTTAATGTAGGTTATGAGGCACTGGAAAAATACAGTCAGCAAAAGCAGTTCAGTTAATGAATCGCATTCTTCAGGGACTGCTGGACTCAGGAGATGGGTCATGGGATCAGGAATGGTTCCTTTAATCTCTTTGTCACTGGTTCAAATCCAATCTCTGGGTCACTGGTGCGGATCCAATATGGATAGGTAGTAATTAGGAGTCTCTGTTTTTTGAAGGCTCTGAGATGAACCTTTTGAAATGGAGCTTGTGAAGAGACACTGCAAAACAAGCCGCCCCAAAACCTAGAATATCTGGAAAAATCACATGCTTCATAGTCAGAAGAGTGCTGAACAAGTCTTCAGAGACTTACTGGAACTGGGTGTGGGCGGCTTGTAGCTGCTGACGTGAAAGTGGTACGTGTCCATCACTTAAGGGACACACTTCTAAGCTTGTGAAAGAGGGGTCTGCATAGACAGTCACTTGTGATGCTTCCTGAACCAAAGGTTACACGCTGCTGGGAAGTCCACACTACTCCCCTTACAGTTACAGCTCTTGCCTGGTGCTTTAGGTTCCATCTAGGCATACCCATGGAACACCAATCCTCCTCACTCATCTTGAGGAGGCTGTTAAAGTCCCAGGCTCTGGGAGCTCTCTAATGCCCAGCTATCCTCCTCAAGCTGGTAAAGACAGGGAATGCTTTATCCTGTGGGCTTCCTGAGTGCCAGGTAATCACTCAGTGGTGTGAGGATTAATGTTGTCCATCACCAGTCTGGAGTTTCAGATTACAAGGGGAACTGGGAGGTCCCAGTGCCACTGTGGTTTGTAGTGTTTAAGTTATCCCAAAGGAGGGGTGCAGAGAAGGCCATGTGAGTGGAAAGGCACACACAGGGCATCACATGCCACTCAGCACCTCAGCAGGCTACCAGAAGATGTGCTCTAGAAATAATATCTGTAAGGCCGAAATATACTCAGATTGGACAGATGAACTGCTTATACCTGACAGTAAGGAATTCAAATTTATACTTTTTTTTTTTTCCCTACTGGTGCAAAATAGGGGTGAGGGAACTTCTGAGTGTCAACCATGGGGTCACACTGTCTGCTTTCCCAAAAAACAGTTCTTGACAGGAGCTGTGTTAGTTGGCACAGGACTATGTCTTTTGATGATATATACCCTTGTTTTCTGAAACTTTTTATGCTTTTAATCTGTAAATCCTAATTCTCTGGACTTTGTGTAAGACTTTGGAAGGAGTTTTTGTTTTTGTGAAGTACAGTAGATACCAAATCAAAGTCTTTTGATTAGAGACTTTGGAGAGATTAATCTATTTCAGCCATCCAAAACTGTGATTTGGCATATAGTGAGAACAGCTGAGACAGTGGGGGAAATTTCACACAGATTCCATCCTGCTAGCTGTTAAAGCAATTCCATTTGCACTCTGCATTTCATTGTTTTCTAGAAAATAAACTCACCAAGCTACCCAGATTAGCTGGTCTTGTAAAACTGAGGTTATTTTTAAGAAAAGAGATTTTCTTATTTCCTAAGGAGAAGACAAAAAGGAAGAAAAAACAACATTCAGAAGAACAGAAAAACAGGATTTGGGTATACTGTTAGTTAAATATCCCAGTCCATGCCTTGGCCCAAATGTGAATAAGCCATCCTCATAGCAGGGGGAAAAATCCTGGCTCATACTCAGATACGTGCAAAAGCAAAATTTCCTATAAGCGAGACGTATCTCGCTGGGCTCTGGGAGTGCTTTCCACAATGACCTGCATAATTAAAGTCTGCTTTGCCTTCTTGGCCCAAGAGAAGTTAATGGCAAAACAGCTGCTAGCATCCATTAACTGTATTTAAGTGCTGTTTATAGGGAAAGACTTAGGTGCCTTTTGGGCACTGGGAAGTAAGATATAAATACATGTTAGACATCATCAACATGCATACTCGTAACAAACTGCCTTCAGGGATTGAAAGCTGTAGTCACATATTTCAGGTGTCACTGATAACTATATGTGTAAAAAGAGCAACCTATCGCAGGAAATAGACTGTAGGGGATGTTTTTGCATTTGAATATGAAATGAGGCCTTCAGTTAATGACCAAGTTTCTTGGACCTTTCAGTCTTGTTGCCTGAAACATCAAAACAGAGAAATTATCAATTACTTCCATGTCAAGGAATGCATATGAATTTTTTGGAAATAAAACATTCTCATTTTCCTCTTTCTCTTAGAAATTTTATCTTTTTCCTACTCCAAAAAAGATTCCTTGTATGTCAAATCTCAGTTTTTACTAAGTCTTCTGCTCAAGGCATTCCTTGTTTTCAGAAAAATTAGCAAGCAAAAAGACCTTCATGATCCTTTTTTCATTTGTACCTGGGCTGAGTTTTAAAAAACTATGAGTAGAGAAAGAAAGAAAGAAAATTGGGAAAAGTGGGACATCATATGCATTTAATTTTTGAAATACACTTATGGATGGAAAGCAAAAAATGTATCATGAGAACAGGAAAAGCAGTTCTGTAAGCTGTTGATATGGTGTGTTGGTTTTCCTATGGATTTGAACTTGTGGCTGTTTAGAGCTCTGATGGAAAATCCCTAAGTTCTGGAACATTTTAAAATGTTTATTTCTTGCATGAACTCTTTGATGTGTAAATGGGTGAATGTACATCGCTGTCTCTTCTCCACAGAGCCACTGACAGGGTCTCACTCTTTCTGCTCAGCCTTCCAAAGTCTGTTCTGAAGATAGCCAAGAAGTCTGCAGAGTTTTCATTATTTCTGAGGATGCTGTATCTTTCACTTAGCTCAGGCAAGAGATAACAAATTTGAGTAAGGAAGATACAAACTGATATGCAGGCAGCAGTCATGATTCTTTAAATCATGACTTTTCATTAATGAAAATTAAATTAATTTTTTTCATTGATGGCACTCGGTGTTTCAATTTTGCTTCAGATTTCTTGTAAAATTTAGCCAAAATACAATTGAATGCTATGTACTAGTGAGTTCTTTCTTTTTTTTTTTCTTTCCTTTTGTCATAAAGTTCAGTCTGCTCTTTTTTAAGAAACAGAGAGTCAAAGAAATGTTCCTGCCTCCTCTGGTCCCAAAGTAGATATTTTGTTTGGCCTCTCCTGAGTTGACCTGGCATGTAATGGGCTAGTGAGGAGCCCGAGTTCAGAGCTCTCATCGGCACCAATGAGAAGCCCTTCATGGCTTTTGCTGCAGAGATCGGGATGACTCCTGGACCTGGACTGTGGGTACAGATGGGAATGGACTCTTTACTACCAGATGGCAAATAACATTGGCTGACATATAGCAAATATCATTTGCTTTTTCCTGTCACTGAGGACAGCTTAGTTCACCATTAATTCAACTGTACCTTGTAAGCCATTTTTTTCAAGAATGGCTTTTCTCTGTGGTGTAGACAAAACAAATGTTCCCTCTGGGATGAATCCCTGCTCCTGCCTCTCTACAAGTAAATGCTCTTCTCACTCCCTCCCAGCACAGAAAGTTGTTCTGACAAGATTGGTGAAAGCAATGGGCTTCACACGACAGATGTTCCACAAGAAAGCCGAAGCAAAGAGCTACTTGACTTACTGGTGCTATCATACTTTATAAGTAGCAAATTGTTACAGAGACAAGATCATAAAGAAGTGCATCTAAGACATAGCAGGCAGTCAAGTTTAAAGGTCTTCTGTCTTGCAAAAGATCCAAGAAGGTCTGGCATCTGCTTCAATGTCTACAGCAAAGACCTTTTTATGGACACAGATGTCAAGCAGGGGGTCTTTGAGGGTAGCTGGAGGCAATACATCTGTCTGCTGCCTTTTGCTAATTTTCTTTTTAGGTCAAACTCTGAAATCAAGCAGCCTGGCTTGCCTGGCACACTTGGTACAAAAGCTTCCCCTGCTGAGGTTCTTGCCAATATTGGACAGGAGATCAACCCTCCCCAGAGGGAGATAGCAGGTAGGTTGGTGAGAAGAAAGTTGTGCTTCTGCTGGGCTGGTATGGGCTGCTTAGGGGTGGCTTTCTATGGCAGCAGAGATAGTGGTGGTAGGCAGCCATATGTTCTTTGCCCTGGAAGATGTGGCTTGTCCTCCTTCCTGGCACTTCAGCTGTCTTCAGTTTGACAAACTCGGCTAATTTTTGTTTCCCAATTACATCAAGGGAATAACATCATAATCTAGGAAAGCAAATAAGACAGTTTAGTGTTTCACTGTAACATCTTTTCCCTCAAATATGGGCAAAACCATCTAAATGCAATGAGGATTTTATATCAGTACACCTACATAGGTATGGATAAAAGAAGAAATACATATGTAGTACATATATAGAAAATCACTTCAGTGTAGGCCTCTTCCACTTAGATCATGAGTTTCTGACACTTGAAAGGAGCAAGCAGGCATTATGTGGGGCCATGAAACACAGGCAGCCCTCTTAGCATGAGCCCTTCCTTGCAAAGAGGAGATCCCTGTGGTGAGCTCTCATTGCTATGCTCTCCCGGGCTCCAGTGCCCCGTGGGTGAGAGGGTCCCTTCTAGGCCACTGCGATGGACACATCTGTGCTTCTGCCTCCCAAGGTTTGGAAAGCAGGCATGGGCCGTGACATCCACAATAGTGGTCAATGGCTCATTGCCCACATGGAGAACTGTGAGGAGTGGTGTACCTCGGGGTCAGAACTGGGGCCAGAACTGTCCAACATCTTTGTTGGTGACACAGACAGTGGGATTGAGTGCACTCTCAGCAAGTTTGCTGATGGCATCACGTGCTGTGGTGCAGTTGCCATGCTGGAGGGAAGGGATGCCATCCAGAGGGACCTTGACATGCTTGAGAGATGGGCACATGAAAACCTCATGAAGTTCAACAAAGAGAAGTGCAAGATTCCTACCTGATGTCCCTGCTGTAATCACAGGCACATCTACAGGTGAGCAAAGAAGTGATTGAGAGGAACCCTGAGGAGAAAGTCTTGGTGATGGTTGATGAAAAATTCAAAATGGGCCAGCAGTGTGCTGACAGCCCAGAAAGCCAACCACATCCTGGGCTGCATCAAAAGCAGAATGGCCAGGAGGTCAGAGGAGGTGATTCTGCCCCTCTACTCTGCTTCTGTGAGATCCCACCTGGAGTACTGCATACAGTTGCCTCCAATCTGGTGCCTCCAACATAAGAAGGACATGGAGCAAGTCCAGAGGAAGGCCATGAAGTTGATAAGAGGACTGGAGCACCTCCTCTACAAAGATGGGCTGGGAAAGAATCAAAAAATATTCTGAGTTAAAAGGGTCCACATGGGACCATTGAGTCCAACTCCCAAGTGCATTTCCTTGCAGATCAAGGGATCAAACCCACAACCTCGACACTATTAGTGCCGTGCTCCAACCAACTGAGTTAATCTCAGGGATGGGACTATTCAGCCTGGAGAAGAGAAGGTTGTGTGGAGACCTCATGGCAGCCTTCCAGTATCTGAAGGGGGCCTACAGGGAAGCTGGAGAGGGGCTCTTCCTCAGGAACTGTAGTGATAGGACGCAAGGACTAATGGGTACGCGTTGAAAGGGGGAAAATTTATCTTAGATATTAGGAAGAAATTCTTTACTGTGGGGGTGGTCAGACACTGGAACAGGTTTCCCAGGGAGGCTGTGGATGCCACAACCCTGGCAGTGGTCACAGCCAGATTGGATGGGGACTTGAGCTAGCTGGTCTAGTGGGAGGTGCCCCTGCCTATGGAAGGGGGGTTGGGACTAGGTAATCTCTAAGGTCCATTCCAACCCCTTAACATTCTATGATTCTATGATCCAGCACAACCAGAGAACAGCCAAATCAAGCCTGAGGATACCATAGAAAAGAAAGAAGATCCAGACCCACAGAGTAAGTAGCCTTTGATGCTCTGGGTATGTCAGGTTAACCTGTGAATGTTGACAAAGACACTGACTGACCTTTCTGAAAAAAACAACCTCCAAGTGTATTATGATATGGCAAATAAATGTATCACAGTATTGCCTATAGATATTGGTAGCAGTAGATGAATACCAACTCTCCACTAAATATGTTGTTTCACATAAATCAGAGTATTGTGCAGAAGTTCAATTTTTTAGTTTTTATGGAGAAAATTCAAAATACAATGCTGGCGCATTTAATTTTGATGTGTTGTTTAAAGTATTGTAAACAATTCCTATATATTATCTGTATATAGTATTAGGTATACTAAAGATGTACAATTACAACACTGAATGTCATAAAAAACAAAATGTAACGATTCAGAGGAAAATATTTTAAAATGATCCATTACTGACTTTTTTTTTTAAAGAATTGGAAATTGTAGAAAATGGTTATTTTAGGAATAGTTTTTATTCTAACTGGGAACTAGAATTATTGAAATGCAGAATAGTCCACAAGAAAAAATTCAGTTCCCAACTGGCTCTTTCCACTGGTTTAAATGACTTACTTTGGACATTGCTGAAACAATCCATGGCAAACTTATTAGATAGCTCTAGGAATTTGTGCAGGCTGTAGAGTCAGTTGAGGGCTGCTGGTTCAAATCCAGAAGGCCTGCATGGGTACAAGGAATCATTGATAGCATGACCTCAGCCATGTGGTATGAGTTTACCTCCCTGGGTGTAGGTGACAGTAACAGAAATAGTATTAATTACTCCAGCATCTCAGCCAAGGTCTGACATGGCAAAGCAGGGAAGCCTACTGTGCTCCAGACTGAGCTAGGCTTGCTCCGTGGATAAAAATGTAGCTTCCCTTTTCCAGGTCCAATCCAGGTTTTATTAACACTATTGCTGCGATGCCAAAGAAAAAGCTAGCAAGAATAAGAAGAAAGCATCAGACTAGGTGATTGGTTAGAGATGGTACCCTGGGTAGACAGGGACAAAAGGCAATGAGCTGTAGCCAGCCACACAATCCAAACAAGCAGTCAGCACTGGATTAGCAACCAAGGCAACATTAATAATTTAACTATAGTCTTCACAATGATTTAACCCCGCTATTCAGAGCACAAAGCTAATGGTGATATAGTGAATAAAGCTAGAAGGTGGCAATATTAAAAAAGTTTTCAAGTATCAGCACATAAAAGAATCTCTATTGGAAAAGGCAATGTTCAAATTTTTTGTTCTTTCTTGTTTCCTGAAGAAAAAAAAAAGGCAAGCATTTAAGTTTTGGTAGTTGCTATTTAGTATTTTCCAACCATGAAGGGGTGGGCTGTTTCAGAAGTTCCTACTGACAGCCAACTTACAGAGTGTGATAGACCAACACGTTATGCTGTCTTTGAAAACTGAATAACAAATGTTTTTGCTATTTACACGCCAGAAGTGAAAGAATGAATCTGAGCTACAGAGCGCCCTCCCAAAATACACAAACCTCTCTCTGCATGCCCTGCCTGCAAATTCTGCCTTCATCTAAGTTAACATTATAACTCACCCTAATTCATGGAGGGCTGCAAAAAGAAGCATAAAGTGAGAACAAAGGAATGTGGTAGCTCAGAACAGGCTCTCAAAATTTATTTTATCACTTGTCTACATGCAGAGTCAAACCACTCTACTGCTGTGATTAAAATGGTAGAACCTCTCTCTAAGGGTTACACCCACTACTTCATCACAAAAGATATTTGCCTGAATTAAATCCACAATTGTCCTGTGTTGCATTCTCTCACTCTGTGAAGTTAAATGCTTTTCTAGAAGTGACCATGTAAATGTCTGCTGTTTTTACACCTGGCATGCTTTCATAGGCAGAGCTTTTACTGTGGTGACAAAAAAATTGATTTTTACAATCCTTTACTTGAACTAGCATTGAGGAGTCCGTACAGTCAGGAAAAAATGAATTAGATTCGACTGTGCCTCACATATCCTGATTGAAGCACTACTGCAAGCTCCAATTGCAGCAACAAATTCTACTAATTGCGTTGTGCAAACTAGCTACGGAGCCTGGGCTGAAGGAAAATTTAAACTCCCAAGAAAAACACATTATTATATTACATACTGCTGGCTGCTCTCAACTTCAAGTTGCAGTGGCCCACCAAATCAATTGGCACAGCCTTGGAGCTCTGTGAATTCCCTCTGAGCTGGAAACTGTGCAGGTCCTAAGTGCTCACCAAGTGCTGGGGATATTTTGGCTAGCTCTGAGCTAGTTCTAAGTGCACACTACAAGAAATGGTTTCTTCTCCTATTGACAACATTTCTCTGAAAGAACTGTATTTAAGAAGCCCAGTGGAGGCACCAGGGTAGTGGTAGGGGTGGAACTATAATATTTAGGGTTTGCTCAGTTTATGTGCAAAAAACTGTGTCAAGCTAGACTTCCTTTTGTGGCAGGCACATGAGAAAGGATCCAGAGATGCTGGATCCTAAGGTTGTTCCTACATCCCTAAGTACTTTGCAACTGCTCTTGCTAAACTTATATTGGTCATACCAAGAGGAA
The DNA here is from genome assembly GCA_013399195.1 of Dicrurus megarhynchus. Taxonomy (NCBI): domain Eukaryota; kingdom Metazoa; phylum Chordata; class Aves; order Passeriformes; family Dicruridae; genus Dicrurus; species Dicrurus megarhynchus. Next base: position 2,014,871 of record VXAD01008914.1, read on the forward strand.
GGGTAGCCCCAATTGTTCTGGATTTTAGGGATAAAAAAAGTTAGTCCTATAGAGAAGCTGAAAGCAAGGCTAGATTTGTCTTTGTCTGAAAAATGTAATATGAACAGTACCACTCAACATTTTGGTTCAGAGCTTCATGTACATAACAATGCAGTGCTGTCATTAGTTATACCACTCTGGGGCATCTTTTCTGAGTTAACAAAAATATTAGGCATGCTATTGATACCACCCATTTCACATGTTGATGTGATAAATGATTATTTGTAGTGCTTACCTTCTGTGTTATTTTATATTCTGTCCCAGTTTTTATGTAAGTGAAACCTCTAAGCATTCCTACCTTGAGCCCCTACCTTAGTGCACGCAGTCTTTAGATCAAACCCAAAGAAAAGATGGATAATCATATTTCCAGCACGAACGAAGGCCTGGCTGAGCCCATGGTTCAAGGTATGAAATTTGGTCCTTGAGCATGCAGCTCATATAACACATTTTAGTGCAACACATACACAAGGATTATCCTTGCCAGGCAGTGTGTGTGCTCCCTTCCACAACCAGCAGGGTGGTCTGCCCCCAGCAGACTGACAGGGGTTCCTGCCTCCCCTCCACTGCTGAGCCTCTGCTAGAGAGCTAAAATGTTGAAAAGTGCATTTATTTGGATTTCTTTAACTGAAAACAAAAGATAGCTACAGAAAAAGTAGACGTGTTTGGATTGTATTCTGTCTCCTTAATCTCCTATGTGTCTATACCAGGTCTGCAGCAACAACACACTAACACTGCTAAGTCACACTTTACTCTTCACACCCTTCACACTTTCTACTCATTAACTACGACCTTCCCATGGTTGTGCTTGGATGATTTTCCCTGCTCATTCCTGTTTGTCATGTCCTCTTCTTTCAGTACTTATCTTTGAGGAGCAGAAAGCAGTCTTGGCTTGCTACTGAGAAAAACACCTACAAAGAGGTGCCTTCTACATCTCGCTCTGAGGACCTCATGTCACAGCCAGCAGAGGAATTGGTGCTAAATTGCCATAACTGAATATCTTGAGGCATGAGCTCCATCCAGCCTCAGTAAGTGCTGATAGGCAAAGACTTGCTATAGAAGAAGTCACTAAGTAAAACTCTGCAGAGCTGATGTTGGCAGGTGACTAGGAAGCCCTAATCCCTTTGGATCAGGACACAGCCAGATGCTGAAAGGATCAGTCTTTGGTTTATGGAGAAAATTATGATTCTTGCCAAAATTCCTTGATTGTTTCAGACAAGCTAGATTAATCAGAAAGACTTGTTTTTACATTGTCATTTTTATTTTTGAAGATTATCTTCTGAAAACAAGAGCCTTCTTTGCTGTCCTTTTGATACATGTGATTTTGTCATGGACATCTGATGCCTTTTCCTGGTCTTAAAATCGAGTCAAACATGCTTAGAAGGGAAAAAGGGATTTTACCTCCGTATTTATTTTAAGGATCCTTAGGTGCACCACATCCAGATCGAATGCACCACAATACACACTGCAATGCTCACCCCCAAAAGATCTGGAATAACATTATAGGTCTTACTAATTAGCATATCTATCAAAGATTCCCCAATGAGAGGAACCTTCCCCTGGATGGTTCTATCTTAGTTTACAAAATGTGTTCTGGAGAGGACCTTGGGGTCTGGGGCACACTGATGCCTAACTACGCAGCTTCTAAAATGTTTAGTCTCCTAGCTTGACAAATAAGTCTAAGAATGTAAGCAAAAGCACTAAGGAATACAGAAGTTGTAAAAAGGTATAAAGGGGCATAAAAGAAAAGGCAAAAAATCATCATGGCATCACATCCTTTCCCAGCTGACTGAGTAGGGTTTTTCTAGAATGTCAGACCTCCTCTGGATTTTAAACGTACAACACCAAATCCACCTTAGGATGAATCTCTGTGATAGAAGCAATACTGCCTTCAATGATTGCATTGAACATAACTTAAAATATATTTACTGATTTTGCAAGACTTTAATGAGCTTTGGAAAGTTTTCAGAACTATTTGAAGTCCTTAGAAGAAACCTAGTATAAAAAGAAAATGTTACTTATATAAAACACATCAGGATGCCATGGAGGGAAAGAGCCATATACAGACCATTTACTCTGCTCAAAGTGGATTTAGGACTCAACAGTGTGCTGAGATAGTTAAACTGCCTATTAGCCAGTGCCAGCTGCACCAGAGGCTGTTTTCAGATATGTTTATTGGGCAGGGATCCAGCATTACTGTCATATCTACTTCCATCCTTTGCCTGTCCCTGAAGTATGTAGTGGTATTTTCATATTGTATAAAGCCTATTTAGTAGTGAAGATCCTTTCTTGATCAATTTTATAGCTTCAAGACTCAGGCAAAGTAAAAGAAGAAACACCAGCACTTCCTTCCAAAAAAGAAAAAAAAAAAAAATGTTTTCCCCACATAAAGAAAAATAAGTCTATCAATTTAGAACATCCGTTCTAAAAGGGTTACTCCTGCTGGTGTCCTTTAATTTTTTTTCCCTAGTTTTTAATTACTTTTCTCTTAACAGCTCCTCATGACAAGATATCTCTTCCCAGCCCAGAGGGAATGACTGAAGCTCCTGTTTGACTATCCCAGTGTTTTTCTGACAGCTGTACTGCTAGCTTTGCCTTCTTGTCTTTTTTGTCATTGTTGTTTTTTCTTAGCTCTTGGAATTGGCTAATAGAAGATCTCTGCTGTGAAGCCCATCTACAACGTGGCAGGGTCATTGTTTCCCTCTGGCAAAGGAGTTTTTGTTTGCAACAGGTGAAGATGAGTTGGTTGCAAACAGCAAGCCGTGTGTAGTAGTAACTCCACTGACTTTGAGGGTCTTTATCAGAGTACCTCACTCAGTGACACATACAAAAGAGGACATGAAGCTGGTCTCTGGAAAGAAAGTACAGAAGACTTCTGAGCTTGTGCCAGACCCCAGTGAAGTCCAAGTGAGTGCCCAAGTGTCCCATCGTTGTCCTTTCCTGTTAGCACATGGAGCAGAATGGGACAGCAGTCCTACTAAGAGCCTCTAGGGGCTACTGCAGTTCAATAAATCACAATAAATAAAATGCAAACCCAGTTTTGAGTCTGATATGGGCTGTGTTAATCTCTGGTGTGCTATCTGGGATTTCAGAAGAGTTACATGCAATGGAATACTGCCCACTGAGCGTTTGCTGACTGCTCTCGCATTGCCACAAAGGATAAAGGACCACAGTTAGTACAGACTATTCTCTTAGGACACAGTGTTTTGTCTTGTTTTCCTGGACGAGGAATTAGTCTTTCAGTACTCTTTCTTGCTTTGTTCCCTGCTTTCTGATAATATTATAAAAGTAGCATCTTTAGCTTATGCTGGGTTCTGCAGAGATCACACCAATTTTATGTACATAACAGTTACTTCACTCTTTGCTAGCGCTTTAATGAAATTTGCTTTTATTTGAGTTAATAAAAATGAATGTTTTACTAATTTTCTCTTTAAAAATACCATTCACCCTTGATAACTCTCTCCCACCACATGGGGTTTGTTTCACTGTGAAGTGTTGCATGCGCCATATGAGGCGTAGCAAGAGAATGTGCATGTGAGAGAAGGAACAAGCTTGAGAGCAGCATATTTAAGAAACTCAGAATTTAGGAGGAAATCTCTACAGGATATCAAAGCAAATTTCACTCCAAGAAGGTTTCACTGTGTCAATAGACGTAACACAAAGGATGCCTGTTGTTTCACAAACAATGAATCTTCTCCAGCCTATAAATAATGTAAAGTCTCAAGATTTTTAAAAAATTCTGCTAGCTTAAGGCTACCTACCCAGCATGCCTCCTTGTTTACAACTTCCACTACAAACATATATTGTGTTTGTTTTCAGACAAACATCAGCTTTCCTGACTCCTGCAATTAACCTCCAGTACATATTAGCAGCAGGCTTTTAAGCAGTTTTTATATCCAGTGACACTGGGCAGCACGGTCGTGGAGTGGTTGGCTCTACACCACGGAGAAGTGATCTCCTTAGCAGGGGGTGTGTGGTGCAGCCCCTTCACCTACAGTGCTAATGAGTTACTGCCATCAGCTGCCAAGCCTTAGGAAGCACCTGCTCTTCAGGTAAACTCCCTTAAAGCCATCTATAAATGTAAAATTAAATGGTGCATGGAGTAAAAGTGCTGCCACACCTTCCATAGATCTTGGGGATATAATGGGATCTCCACAAAGGAATGGATTTGTAAAGCTCAATTTTTTGTCCAAAGGTTGTCCTTTGTGTGAGGGGGCCTGAACTCCCAACATCTCCAAGAGTGCAGGTGAGTGTCCTTACTGCTTAAGCCCTCTTCTGATTTTGTTGGTCTCTCATACTGCATTTTTCTGTGCAGATAAGTAAGCCCAGGGGAGAGACCTTGTGCTTAGGCTAGTATGTCTTGCCAAGGTTAGGGCCCCTTGCACGGAGTCATGTGCTTGGACTCTGGCAGGATGCCAAGGGCACAGACCCTGTGCATGCCCCTTCCTAACCAGCAGTGTCTCATAGGAAATACAGGTGCTTGTCTGTTTGGTGTGGTGTCTGATCCTGTCCCTATGGGCGAGGTGTACTCTATGACAAGTGTTTGTTCACATTGTTTTTAGAATCTCATTAGATTGTAGATGCTCAGAAAGATGTTTTGTGTGCTGTCAGAAATACAGAATCCTGGGTATTTATAGAGCTTACAGACAGGGAAAAAAAGTCAAGACGCTGATGGAGTGTGGGCAACCAAGGAGATTTGGATAGCAAGTCTGAAGTTAAGCTGTTAAAATCCACTTTCTTTCAATTTCATCCACTTTCACTCTTTATTGGAATGATCCTGAAACACATTGTTCAAAAAAATCAAATTTGGGTCAAGTACAATTTAGTCTATAGCTCTACACTTCAAATGAAAAATTCGTAATGATGAAAGGCTTCTGTCTGGGACCTGAGTCTTGGCTACTTCTAAGATTCCTCAGAGTTTTCTCTTTGTTGTTACCCTCTCTGGTTTACCTGGAGGCTTTTTAAACATGAACCAGAGTTTCTAAAAGTGAATACAATTTATTTAAAAGCACATTTGAGGTTCAAGAAGAGACAAATAGTTCATTCTAATACAATGTAATAGACCAAGGCTATAACAGAGTATAGACCATACCCGAGAGCTGGATTGATTGTTAGGATCAGTCGAGGAACAACTGCAAGTCATAACCATCATTCAGATTTTTGATGCTGTATGGGAAGGGGAATTCACCCAGATCTTTCCAGTTTTCTAAGTCTTGGCTGACAGGTGTCCATTCACACAATGACAGCAACACAATAAAGTGCTCAGCCACATTCTGTGGCTGGACACAGAGGGAAATTCCCCTCTCCCCTGCTTCGGGCTGATTCACTGAGGACAGAAGGGAAGTACTTTCTTGGACAAACTATGGCTGAACCATTGCATCAGTGATACCCATTTAGGAACTTTCAGCCTGGCAGTTGCACAATCATGAGGTGTACCTGCAAAGTATAAGCAAGAAAAGCCTCGAGTCATGTGAATTTAAGAAAGCAGCAAGGGGGAGGGAAGGTTCACTAAGTCAGATAATGTCCCTGTCCATCCCCCAGAAGGTGAGCTATTCTCAGGCTTTCATTAGCTCTTAAAATTCCAGCTGCACATCTATTTTCCAGACCCTACATATCCAACTAAGGTATTACTTCCTTACTGCCCAAGTCAGGTTTTGTGTTCTACAAATGCTCTACAGAAATATCATTATAAATCCATAGCTGAAAGGGCTTGCGCATCTTAAGTGCTCTATCGTTTTCTACCTCTGAATATTCTGCCAGCAGAGATTTAGAACATTGGCTCTGTAAATGCTTTCATGTCAAGACTAAAGGCAACACTTGTTTAATTCATTCTTTGACCCAACAGCAGCTTTATCTTAGGTTATCACTTGTTAAGCTCTCTAGAATGTTTTAAACATGAAGGGGGCTGCTGTGTATATATATCCAGTGTATTGTATTTTACTTGTACAAATTTGACAGTAGTGATCCATAAACATCAAAACCATTTCCTTTCTGTGCTGCAAATTATGCTTTTCTCTAGCACCATTCACAGGGTGTGTAAGCCATTCTAGACAGAAGAACAAAAAAAAAATTTGTATTTTATCCTCTACCCAATTTGTAATCCTTTATTGCAGGTCACTAGAGGTCACAGATTTATATACATCTGCTTATGTGTATATATTTTTATATATACCTGTGTGTATAAAATAAACTTTTGGTGTGCATATAAATATACCTGTATGTACAGTTTGGGTACATGTGTATTTATAAGTATAAATATGCACACACATGAGGACAGTTTTGTATGCTCTGGTGTAAATGGAGGACTGTAGTTATATATCAAATGTACTGCAACCTGATTAGAATAACAACTAAGGTTTGCTGTACATCAAAATAATTTACACTACTCTGTGTAAACCCATCATTTCTGTAAGCATAGGATTTATTTCTAAATTGTCAAAACACAACTGTATTTAAAAACAGCATCTAAAAATGACCCCTCAGACATGACATCAACAGAATCCTTTTGGATTTACATTACATAACATGTATCAGAGACTCAAAAGTCTTGTGTTATAGACTCACAAGACTCTTGGTATCAGTCTATATTTACTCCCAACAATGGTGTTTTCTACACCATAAGACAGATAACTTTTCACCCAAACACCCCATTCTTGGGTTGAAGTCTGATTCCTCTCTCTCTGAATATCATTACAAGATCTGAGTACTTGCCATCCTTTTATTGCCTCTTTAAAAAACCCAAAACAGCCAGCCAAAGTAAAAAAAGAAAAAAAGAAAAAAACCCCCAAACCAACAATTGGGTGGGAGCCTCCAGGGGAGGCTTGCAATGTCTTGCAGTTCATTCCCCAGTCCTGATAAGCAGGGGACCAAGGGCTGCAAAGCAGGCAGAGCAGTTCAACCCTGTGCAGAGACATGGTTGCTATTTCAAATAGTTCAGTCTCAAAATCCATCTCATCTTCTGGTTACCCGCTGTGACATCAGCACAAAAATGTTTAATAAGTGCATAATAGACTAGAATGAACCTGCAAAGCTCAGTGTCTGTTCAGGAAACCATCCGCTACTTGCTGACACCACCTTCCAAAAGTACATGCTACAGCCCTTGGTCTACCTATGACTACCAAGCTGGAGATGGGGAAGCCCTCAGCTGGTGGTGGCTGTGGTGTGTCACAGAAGCTCAAGCAACCCTGTAATTAAGTGCCAATCAGTTAAGACATAGGCACTAGCAGCAGCAGACCTCTGTCAGATGCCTTGGCCCTGAGTAATTTCTCAAGAAGATATGTTAACAGGAGGAACATGAAAACAATACCCTGAGTGAAAGAACAGGACAGAAAAAGTTACAGCTCCATCAGGAAGGAGGTACTTAAGAAATGTGGGAGACAGCTTGACAAAGTTTAAATTATCTGCTTTGTAACTGCAAGTAATAGTTGCCAGAAGCAAGGGGCATACTTAGAAGAGAGTTTTCTTTTTGACACCTGCTTGTTTTGAAGCACTTTATGGTTTTAATAGTTTTCCGTTGGTGCAGGCAGCAAAACCTATGAAAATACAGTATAGAACTGCAGAAAGAATGTGCCTCGTACAGAATTAACTGGTTGTGGCAAGTGTACAGAGCAGACAGCAGGGTGAGCAAGAACAGTGTGCTAAAGTGAGTTGGAACCAGCCCTGACTAATAAAACCAGTAGAAGATGTTACCTACAGTGAGATTCAGCTCCACCAGTCACAGCTGTCAGAAAAGTTAGATGCCTAGTCAAATCTAATCCCTTATGCTCCTGAGGCTGGTGAGGCACCAGCACAAAAGGCAGCTCCAGAGGTTAATGAATCCCAGCTATTTGGAAGAGAGCTTAAAACAGGAAGATCTGTCCTCTCAAAGGAACAAAACCAAATACCAAGAATAAAACCTCCTTACTTTTTCCACAGTTGCAGTAATATGAAGTGAACCGCATTTATGACCCAAGCTGACGCTCATGAGGAAAGAACAGTACTCTAACACAATAGACATGCTGGAACAGCCAAAATCTTTGGGTTTTCATGTGTTGTTGGGGTTGGAGGGAAATAAATTCGTAAAATACTCCAACACCAGGCACTGTGAAAGATGTAGACAGACAGTGGGAGGCATTTCTGCTAAACTCTCGTTCTATGCCATTAAAGCTAAAACGGTTTTAACCATATAACTATAACCAAAATATTGAACCCCAGACAAGGTAGACTGAGGACCCTGATGCACCAGATGACAGAAAAATTTTCAATTGCTGTAATTTTAGTTCCCTTTTGAGTTCAGAATGGCTTCTATTTCAATTTGCTGCCATAACCTGTAACAAAGGAAAATCATAGCTCACACTGAACAACAAAACCATATATTTATTTCTTTTTAAAGAATGTATGCATATGTTTAAGAAGTATAAGCAGTTAGAAAGCCCTGAGACCAGTTGATGTTAATGATTTTCTATTCAATGCATTGATTTTTCTTAAATAAATAGATAGATAAATAAATCAGCTGTCAATATTGTGCTTATTTGTCCATTAATGGCATAGCCATGAAAAAGTTATGTGTACATATGCTCCACGGGCACTGAGGCAATGACATCTTTTTAGAGTGTGAGTAGAAGAAATTATTTCAGACATATATTTGGAATATCTATTTGAAGCTATCATGTTGCAGTGAATAAAATGTGTTTTTCCATGCTTAGTCTGCAATCAAGTCTAGCACTGTGGCTTAACGGGCTGATGTTCTCATCGCTTTAACTTTCTTGCTTGACAGGGGATCAGCCTCTCTTTGATGCTCACATTGAGTAGGCAAACTTGCAGATTTCAATCCTTCTGGAATTCTTCTCTGAGATAATGAGCTATAGTGTACCTTTTGGCCTGACAAAGAAATTGTTAAGTCTGGGAACATTCCCCTCAGACAGGGCAGGACCTCAGAGAGGGGCTGTTAGTGAGGAAACTTCATCATCAATGTCATTACAAACAAGGTGGCTCCTTAGCAAAATGCCTGAAACACAGGCAGAGAACTAAATTAGCCACGAAGAACAACAAAACCCAGTCTATCACCACTTAGAAAAAACATACCCAGATGAAAGCTATGGGACTAAATAACCTGAACTTGAATGGAATTATCTGGGGATTTTTTGTTCCTTGTGGGTCATATAGAAAGAAAAAACAGTGCTACACCTTTGATGTAGTTTTAATAAATATTCAAAGTCCCTTCAATTACTGCCTGAATGATTACTGTGGATGCAAATGAAATGGGGAAAACCAGAATGACTTTCTGGTCTTCCTCAGGGGAATAGACTTTGGAAGTAGCAGCACTGTATTGTATGTGAGGCAACTTCAAAAAGAGAGGAGAGAGCTGAGAATAGTAGGTGTTGTAAACCTCTCAAAGGCATTATCTTACTAGCTGTGCGTGCAGAAGAGTCTACATTAGTGCTACAGCCTTCTGCCATGGTGATTGGCCAACTACGGTTTTGGAAATGATACTTTCTTGCTCTTTGTGCCCTGAGGGAAGTCTCTGTACATTACCTTGCTGTCTGCTTCAGTGAATCCTTTACAGTAAAATAAACTTGGCCATGAGAAACAGAGAATATTTGCAAGCCAAAACACCCATGAAGACACTTCTCTTGGTAGTGAGAGTTTAATTCCAGGAATCATTTTGAGCACATCTTGTGCTTTGATCCACTGCTAGGCTTGTTGAGACCAGCCTATTCCAGAAGCACACCATGATCCCTCCTGCGATTCCCCACAACTTCAGCAACACCACTTCTCTCATGAAAACAGGCAGGACTTTGTGATAGATGTTTTTAAGCCATTAGAGTTGAAGAAAATATTTTGTTCTGTGCTGGTGAAGGACATTGGAAGGTCTACATGGTGTCTCTAAAAAGGCTGATATCCCCAAGTCATGTTGTGCTCTCATTCTAGAGGTCCAAGAAAGCCTTTAATTCATATTGAGGAGAGACATCTTGTTATCTCACTCCATCCCTCAAGCTACCAGTTGGACAACCCTGTAATCTCCACAATGACAGAGTGGTAGGGTCCTACTCTCAGGGTTTTTCATTCATTAGCTCCATGTCCCCATTATAGTTATTAGTTCACCAGACTCTCTGGTTGCAAGGATGGCATATGCCTCAGTGGATTCTATAGCCTGCCAATTTTCTAAGAATTCTGTCATCACACTCTGTGTGGACATGTCCTCTCAGTCTCAGAGAATCAAGTTGCAATGACTGGACATCATGTGGAAACACAGTCATCTCCTGTGATGCTGCTGTCTCCCAGTGGATCTGAAATGTGCTGGTCTTAGCTATTGTAGAACTTTCCTAAAACTTAAAAATGCCAGCAAGGGGTCAAATACTTCATGCCTTGGTCAAGCCAGTTGAAAAACTGAGGAATACTGAGGATGAAGGATAAACACTCTGGGAATCAGAACATGAGTATGAAAGTCATCCTTCTGTTCTTCAGCTTCCTGTTTGCATTTTATAATTTCTGCCCTCAGACAGCTGCTTTAGGGGGCCTGTATGGGGAATGCTGGGCTTCCTCTATTTCTATTTCCATATATAGGGCAGTCTCTGCTACTGACTCTTGATACTCAAATTTCTGTTTTGGAGAATGCAACCCACATCAGTCGAAGCTTGTGAGTGACAGGGAATTCTGCACAGGAAACAGGATCCTTCTGTTCCGCTACTGCTGGTTAAAAAAGACTCCCTTTCTGATTGTCATTCTAGTGATCCACAACTTTCTGGGTTGATTAGGAGCTATATTTATTATGTATTGCCTTCTTCTGTGATTCAGCAGCAAACAGGCTGAGATTTACAAACAAAGTAAAATGACATCAGCAGTTGTCAAATACAAAAAGACAAAACTGACAAAGACATTTTGCTTTAATACTTCTAAGCAGATACTGCAAGTAACAGAATGCACACACAACCACAGAGGAATATTCAACATGGAATTTTAAAACAGTTGCCAGCATTCATGTCTTGGAGAAAGAAATGTTGCTGCCTGCCTCAATAGCAGTTGGCATTTTTTGGTCAGCTGATCAAAGATGAGCACAGCAGTGGCTGTGGGCAGCTGCAGCAGCTGAGCCAGTGAACCCTGGCACAGGGACAGAGCCCACAGGTGCCAGCCAGGCAGGCAGCACCTATGCACAGCATCAGCCTCGTACAATACCTCAGGAGGACATGGGGATGGTGCATGCCCTTCCAGCTACACTAGGCACTTCTTTGCTGTTACAGCTAGCTCCTGCATTACCAATACTGAGGGAAAAGGAAGGGTTAAGGGCAGGGTAGTCATGGATCTCTAACTGTGTTGCTCTGTGTATGGTCACTGAGCTCCTATCAGTGACCAAGTCATCCACATTATCTGCAGACTAACTTGCCCACTAAGCTAGGGGGAGACCAAATGCCAGGCTTTTCTGGAGCAGCACTAGAAGTACTGCTGAACTTTGTGCCTTGGGAATCACGTGGTGCAGTCAAAACAATCCAGTAAATTCCTTGTCAGCATCTAACAGTTTTCTTTATCTTTCTCCAGTTTTCTATGTGACTCAGAGAATCAAGAGGCTAATTCATTTCATAGATCAGCTTTCTGTTATAATCAGGTATCCTGTTTGGCATTTCCTTATCTGATCAGCTAACCAATTATTTCCCCTTGTACAGAAGGATGAGTAAAAGAGGACCACTCAGATGAGCATTGATCAGGGCTTGTTCCTCAAACAGAACCCAAATCAAACTTTTTCTGATGCTACTAGTGGATGCTACCAGTCTGTCAAAGACAGGTGATCATATATTTCTGACCTTTCCTTCCCACCACAGAGAAAAAGGCCCTGAAACACAAAGATATTTTGCTATGGGCTTATATTCCTTCACCTATGCTTCTCTCTCTGCCTCTCTTAGATTCCCTTGATCAAGAGTCTCTTGATCTTTTGGTTCTGAAAGTCATCACACCAAGTTTCAAACATATCCAATCATTCATAACTTCTCCCTCCGAGAAATATGTCAAACTCCTTTTGCATGTTTATCTCTGATCCTCTTTACAGATACATTTAAGAACTTCCCTACATTAACATCCCTACTCTTCACATTGCGTCAGATGATTCCTTTCTCTTTTCAAAGCTAAATGCCAGATTTCTTTTGATCTCAGGAGAGAAACTGACTTTTTACCTCTGTTTTCTTAATAGCTGAGAGGAAGCATTGTCAGTTTTGAAGCTTCCAGCTCATGGTATTTTCTGCTTGAACTGAAGCATAGCCAAAGCATGTATTTTTCACCTTAGATAATATGCCAATTCTCTAAGGGAAAGAGGCTCAACAGGTAAATGGGCATGAATTTCACAGAAATCAGCTATCTAAGTTAGACCAGCTGAGATTCTAGTTGGAGAAATCAAAAGCAATCTGTTCTAGAAAGCAAGTACAGTCAGCAATTGACTTTAAGTTGCTTTTCTTGTCAATGCATACTTTTGGCTTGAGGATATCAAAGAGTTTTCTTCTTAATCTTCTTTGTACTTTTTTGTGGCCCTGTTTGGGTGTAAGTTCACCTTCACACTACATATTCACTTTCACTTGCACCTTGCTTTTAGACTGGGTGCTGAGCTGACATCTCTGTGAAAGCTGTCTGACACATCCTATGGCTGTCACGGAGCAAGACTGAGTGGCCTCTTTTTCTGCTCATTGGTTTCTCATACTTCAGTGACTCTCCTGTTCATTTTTGGAAGGCCTTGTAGCTCCGCTTCATTTCCTACACAAACTAACTGCTGCAGTTGAGTAGGCTGAAAGGATCCATGCCCATTTTTCTTCTATATTGCCCTTTCTTAATGCATTTTTCCCCCCTATCCAATGGAAACAATGACTGACTTAGGTGGCACATTTCAAGTCCCAACAAATAAACACACAGTGATAACTCCTTGACTTCATTGCATCTTCCATAATTAACGGTATTCCTTTCTCGCATAGGTGGGAAGGTATGCATCAGCACTGCTGCCTGGCCAGTGTGTTTGGGAAATGGAGTTTGGTGGAGAGGCAGAGTCCCCAACAAAGAAACAGAATGGGATCTCTGGAGTGCTGTGATGGCTCTTCAGAATTGTAGTATTTCATGCAGTTTCTTGGTTTGTCTGCTTAGGTTTTCAATGAAAAATTGAAATGTTCTGTGGGAAGCAGAACCATTTCATGAATAATTCACTGCAACTGAAAGCTCGCCTCTCTATTGCAAAACAGTTTGATGTAAAACTTTCCAGTTGCTTCCAATTAGGACAAATGTAGAACTCTCTCTGTGCTGTCCTGGGGCTCAAAAAGCAACACAGCTGTTGTCCTGTATCTTCAGTAGCAATAAACATTTGATCAGCTTGTGTGCTTAAGATATAGGCGTGAGAGGAAGGAAACAAGGCTTAATTTACTGGAAGTCCCCTTGAATTCTCCTCTGAAATTATTTGAGTTGGGATTGTTTGGGTCAGGGATAAGGTTTAGTTTTTTCTTGCTTGTTTCTGCTCTATGTTTGCGTTGCACAAAGGCCTATGTTTTTCACAAGTTTGTTTGAAAAATTCAGCTTTATTTCCTATTCTGCCATTGCATTAGGTTTGTCTCCTATTTGCTGTAAGTAAGATTTTTCACTGAGATGGATTAAACTATTCAAATGCCTTTGAGCTGATGTGCTTCTAAACTAAATTCTGTAATAATTAATGAAGATATAAACTGCAAAAAAATAATTATCCTAGTTTTGGTGTAAGAGAGAAAACTGAGACTGCTAGTTGCTTCATGGACAGCCTCAGCTGAAAGATCACCAAAAGCCACCATAGCTGGTTTGGGAAGTTTTGACAGCATCTACGTTAGTCTCTCTTGCAGCAGAATTACATGCTTTCAATCCTCAGGACTTCCAGAGTCAGTGGGCACCTTTCCCCTGATCATCTCCCCGTTTTTCTACCTGACTACTGGAATATGGGTAACATTTAGTGGAGGTGGTACATAAACTCTCTAGCTGCTTTCATCATTCTGTCAAAGGGAGGAAAATAATCAAAGTGCTGCAGCAAGAAAACAAATGGCCAAATAGCTGTTGAAGCAGGAGGTTCCAACTCACTGGAGCTCAGCTTATTACAGGCCATATGCCTGAGTGGCTCCTCTCACCGAGTGCTTCACCCAGGTATGGAAACCAGTGTGAAAGTGCCTGTGGTTCATCAGGCCTGATTTGCTATAACCATATGCAGCCACTGAGAGCACAGAAAATAAGAACCTGAAGAGGTTGTGGGGCTACCAGAAGAGAGAATCCTTGACAAGATATAACATTAACACATAAATTTCCCAAATATTTATGTAAAGATGATAACAGGCAATAAAAATTTGTTTTCTCAAGCTCACAGCTGATAATCTTGTTTTAGTCCACAGGCTATATTCCTAAATGATGCAGCTTAATATAGGTAGGGAAATGAATTGAAATGCTCTTCTACTTTTAAATATCTAGATATTTTTAAATATCATGGGGTTAGATTAATAGTTTCTCTTGACAGATACCACGAGCTCATGCCCTTATGCTCAATGTTTGCAGGGCTTGCTGTGTAAATGAGGGGCTAAGCACATGACTCAGGTCCTGAATGATGGATGTGTTACAGAGACTGAATGAGAACTGCCAGAATAAGGAGAACAGAAAGGGTGGAAGAAGTGTTTTTCTATCTGGCATTTCAGTTATCTTTACTTGGCAGAACTCCTTCCAAGAACACTGAAGTGTCAGACCCCAGCCAACCATTTCATTTGGGTGTTAGGAAGTCTTAATTATCGAGAAAAGGGAAGTGGCCCTCAGCAACAAGAGCTTGCTCTAGAGCTGCTATATTCCCCATCCTCTTTGCAGAGTACTTATTTCCTCACAGGGCTTAGTTGTTTAAGGACTTATTCGGGAAAGCATGTTCCTGCTAATGTGGCTTTGCTAATTTGGAGAAAGTATTCTTATTCAGAATAACGAGATATGCACTTTTAGTTATTCTGGAGGAGGTGCTCTGCTCTAAGTTCATACCATGTCCTTAATTCCAAAGGGTTTTCCCAAGGAAGATGGTGCTTCATCTCTCATCACCCCTTCCATATTTCTGTGGCCAGTTGTACAGCTCTGTGGCCTTTTTATCCTCTAGACTGGGGTTATGTCATCTGTCTAGTAACTCCTTGCACACATAATTCACAGCACTGTCATAATTCACTACAGCTATATCAGTCCACCCACATTTTGTAAAAAGGATGATGACAAGCTTTATTTCATTTCATTTATACTCCCCCTCTATGTGAGAGACTCCTGTCCTACCTTTGAAACCTTTCACCTTTTTTTTCTGCTTTGGTGGCTTTTGCTCCCCCTTTTATATTGCCCACTGGAAAGCTTTTTTTATGGCTTGTGTGCCTTGCTTAACTTTCCTAGCAGCACATCAAGTAAGCATGCCCTTTATAACTAAAATGAGCTGTGCTGACAGCACTGGTCTGTCTCTGGTTTGGTTTGAAATGTTGCTACATGAAATGCTAGGAAGGTGTCTAGACATGGTGCAGAGTAGGCACCTCATGCACACCCTTAGGAGACATTATTAATCCCTCAGTGCCAGTTGCTGTCCTCGTCCGTGTTAGTTCAAGGGAAAAAGAAAGGTTATGTGACAATGTTTTCACCTGTGCAGGATGTTTTTAACAGCCTTTCTTTTCATGTAACAATAAGCAAAACTAGATATGGAAATCTGTTTTCTTAGAAATTAAAAATATCATCTTACCAGTCTTAATAAATTTGCCATTCTTTGCTTCTGTGTTGCATAAAGGTCCATTAATTATGCTGCTGTCTCTGAACATGGCTCCAAAGAACAGGGTGACCACCTTTTTCAATAAAATTGCAGATTTACAATTTTCCAGCTCAGTGAATTGCTGGTATTTAAATATATTGAAAGGCCAGTGCCAGGCTGCTCTGCCTCCCTGTGCTGCATTTTATTGGGAAGAGGGTGCTGGAAGGGGGCAGGAGGAGGGAAAGAAAAGGAGCAGAGAAGAAAATATAGGGCAGGCAGATATGATGGTAGGAAAAGCTTTCAAAACTAGAAGGGATTAGAGTGCCTGGAAGGACCTAAGGCTCAGAGGTCGGTGGCCCTTGGTGTCTCCTCAACCCTTCTCTTGCTCCCAAATGGGAGCCATGAACATTACTAGGACCCTGGACAGGGCAAGGCTGGTGTCCAAGAGGTGTGGTCCATCACTCTGGCTGTGAGATGAGGACAAAGCTGGTTGAACTGCCTTTTGCCTCTTTGACAAGGAAATATCAGAACAAAGCACAAACTCTGCACCGTGCCTCAAATCCAGGTAGGTTTGACATGGCCATGCAAAGATGTGGGATGATTCATACTTTCTGTCAGCTCTCCTTGACAGGAGAGGGGAAGATGAGTCCATGCAGAATTTTCCTCTTGTTGTCTGCAATTGAAAATTGGTTTTATCCTTCTGCAAAATTGTGCATTCTTTTGGCAACAGGGAAGAGAGGAAGAAAAAATAGTAGGAAACAAGGTAAAGGGACTGAAAAGAGAAAATTAATGTTTATCTACATAAAAATTATCAGAAGGTAGAGGGATGGGGGCAGCAACAAAGGCAAAGCTGAGGCTTACATTTTTGTGCCTCTGGCTTGTGTTCATATGTTGTGACATATAGCTAAGCAACACCTTATGTCTGCCTTACCTGAGTATGACAAACAGCCTTTCTTACAGACACAAAATAATAAAATATCCAACTCCTAAAGCTCGCTCCTTCCTCTCATTGCTTACAGAAACAGCAATGCTCCTGGGAGCACTCGAGTACTTCTGGCATTGGACACCACTGGTGGAGGAAGCGATGCCTTAGGATTTAGCTTTTATATTTTTCAGATCCTGTACTGCTTTAGTTTGTAACTCTAAAGCTCCATAACCTGTTAGCTACTATTCTCACATTCTGGTTAGACATCAAAAATCCTCTCTGGGCCTGGACTCAAGGACACCTTGTTGTCCCAGGCTCCGAAAAATGTAAACTGAGCCTCTGAACGGGGGGAGAAAACTTGGGGTAATTACTTCATTACCTGAAATTTTAATTGGAGAATTAACCCTGATATGCAAATGGACCAAACATATAAAAGTGTGAAAAACCTGTGACCCAGTGTCCATCCAACTTGCGTGTAGCCCCTCGGAGGCTTTTTGACTGCCCAAGGTGTACCTTTGAAGGCCCTCAATAAATACCTGCTTTTATTCTCTTAATCTTGTCTAGACTCTGTTTCCAGGTAGCCACTCCAAGGCATCAGAAGTAGCATGGCAATCTTCTGCTAACAGCTCAGCCGAATCCCAGGAAACTGATTTAGAGGTGAGAAATGACTTCAGGTACAGGGATCATCTGCTGAGAACAGTGCCAGCTTCTGCCTGGTTTTAGACATGGATGGACCAGCCCAGGACCATCGCTACTGCCTGGTTGTGCCATGAGGAGTGGCAGGGCCCAGCACAAACTCCCTGCCACAAAGTCTCTCCAACCATTTTGTTTTAAGGGCTGCAGAGACAGAAGAGAGTCTCAAAGACCTTTAGATATTGACTCCCTGATTTTCTTTGGCTCTCTGTTTTTGAAACTAAGCTGCTGTGATAACAGCCAAGAGGCTTTAAAGTCTCTCCTCCTCTGTAGGAAATTTTACTGGAACTCACCCTATATTCCAGGCTGCACACATTGAATGCTCTGTGTGAGGCTGAAAGAGGAGACGTCCATTTCCCTGTGGTGAAGGCTTCCAAGAACCTCTGAGGGAAATCCTACTGCTAAAATAGCATCCTTCTCTTTCCCCTCTTCCCATCGTTGTCCTTCTTTTTCCTAACATGCCACACTGCATACACAGAGGTCTGTTCACACCTGTGCCCTGTGGTACTGAACAAAGATTTATTTTTGGTTAGCTCGTGTCTGGTGCTTGGATGACCTGGATGCAAATCTCACTTGGAATGAAAGTTTTCTTTGAGTTTGGCATGTAGGGTGGAAATTATGTGAGGGTCACCTCATCACAGATGACTCTACTGTATATCTGAGACTGTCACGTCTGTCTCCCTCCAGAAGCCAGAAATTAAGAGAAGGAAATATGTCTAGAGCACAGTGCATCAGACTTGCTTCATTCCTGTCTTAGGATGAGATAAACATGCCTCAGAGGGAACTGTTTCTTTCTGGCCACCTCAGGGTGGCCATATTTGTAGTGGTCATCTCTATTATGGATAGCTACCTTTAGCCAAATAAATCGTACTGCAGCCACTCCTGTCTTTAAGTTTATCCTTTATAGAGGTGGTACAGACATTTTCCTTTTGCAGAGATGTTGTGAAACTTAAATGCAGTAATTACTTAAATGCAGTAATGTGGCATCTACGTGGGGAAGTGAGAGCGGTGTGGTAATGGTTATCAAACTGTGAACATGATGAGCTGCCCTCCAAAGGCTGTCCAGGAGGAATTCCTCTGGCACTGGCACCTCTGTTCAACTCTACATTCATGAGGAACCCAGGGAGTCACCTCCATTGCCTCATCTTTATCCTGAATTATTAGTAACATGGGCAGGTCATGAAGTAGATGGTTTGTTGCAGGAGAGGCAGCACTGAAACCTCAGCCTTCATGGTTGCTGAAGTTCCTCAAGAAAAGTCACAGCCATAAATTGGCAGAAAGTAGAGATACCATGAAATTATTGTCAAGGGAGACAATGGAAAGAGAGCTTGATGTAAAATGTCTTTTAAATTCCTTTTTATTGAAATTGCTTTACTTTGATTACATTTATCTCTATCACACACACACCAAAAAAATCCAGGGTTCCAGCAAAACCATATTTATTTTCAGTTTGTGTTGTAAGAGAGAGGTTTTAATTTTTCCAAAAGGCAGTGGGTTTATTGAAACCCATTAAAAAAAAAAAAAATTCTTGTCCAAATACAGGGAAACTTCACTGAAATATTTCTTTTTTTCACATGTCACATTAAGAAATTATTTTTGCTACTTGCTCTGGCAAGATCAGGAGCTCATCAAAATTGCTGAGCATGTGCCTGTTTGAATATTATATTTTTCTCTAAAACCCTGTTCATGAAAGTCATTCTGTTGACCATATTCTTCATTATTAAGATTCTAGTCTTACTTTTTTCTAATTTTTGAAACTTTTAATCAGTCACAGTTCCCTGTTCCCGCCTTCTTTATCTAAACATGGCAATAAATAGTTGCTTACAAGGCACAAAAATGTATCACAATAATTAAGGCAGGGCTGGGGCCCTGCTGGTGTTTGCTTACATTGGTGTGGAAGAATATGCTTACTTATTATGAAAACTCACCTTCGGAAAAAGATAACTGTTTGCAGATACAAATCACATTTGTTTCTTCAATATATTTTAGTATATTTGTTAAAATCTCTAGTAGTATGTTCTCCTGGATTGCTCATGTGGGTTTGAAAGAATGCTTTCCCTCTCTTGGCCTCTCACACACAAACACTTGCGCAAACTCACACACCAGGGCAAGTGCACAGAAATTTCATCAAGCATTTCAGTATGTGTTAGGCTCCACAATTCAAATTTGATTTTTGTGTAAGGAGATTAGGAATTTGACTGACTTTCTGTGGCATATGGAGAATGAAAAGTACAATAAAGTATGCTGAAGACTAGAGACCAGATAACAGTACATCAGCAGCTAATTGCTATGTACACCATACAGCTGCAAATGAAACACAGCAAGAGACTTGAACAGATTCTGTTATATAGGATTATAACAATGGTCTGCGAACAAAGCTAGAAATTCAGAGAAAAACAACCCAAAAACTCCGAAATAACAAAACAAGCACTTGGAAGCCCTACAGGGTTTTTAACAATTTTGTAGCTGGAAGGGTCTTCCTATAAGGGTCTTCCTTTTCCATGACAGTGCTGTATCTCCCTCAGGTTGGAAAGAACAGCTCCTGGCAGCTTGCACAATCCAGACTAGCAGCAGTGATGTTTAGCTCCTGCAGGATCCTCCACTTTTTCTCTTAGCTACTGTGCACTGCAAGAGGGAGAGGTGAAAGGGAGCTGAATCTGGGCACTGGCAGAGCCACCCACCAGACGGGGTGTAGAGCAGGGTACTGGGCACAAAAAGCCTCTTCATGCTTTTTCTGTGCTCACGGCATTAAAACATCAGCTCTGTCATGTTTTGCTGTACATATGAGGTGCTCTCGTTCCCTCCTCACCAGGCAGCAGGGGAAGAAGTGGAGCTGGTGCCTTTTGGGCTGCACACAACCCAGTGCTCCAGGGCTGTCCCCATCCTTCTTTCAGAGGGGGCTGTGGCTGCTCTAAGACACTCCTTCAAGCTTCCCACAATCTGCAGGAACCACTTCTTAAACCTTTGGATATTTGAGTGCCTTCCAAATGTCCAAATGGGGCTTCATTTTGCTCAGTTAAAGAGGGTGTCTTGTTTTATTTAAATTATGTGCAATATGATTTTTTGTGGAGGTGAGATGTATGTGCCCTTGGGTAAAGGGAAGAATATCACTAGGCAATGATATCAGGACACAAAGAAATTAAAGCAATACCTATTTCCTCACAAATGCAGGCTGCTCTGCTCTGTGCTTGCATAGCAGAGTGGGCCAAATCTTCTTATGTGGGAAGAGAGTAGAGAAGCTCTTCAAAGGAATTTCAGATAAACCACTCCTGAATGACTTTTTGAGAATTTATTGTATTGAAGATGGACAGTTGTCAAAGACAGACACAATTACTTTTCCATTTTATTAAATATACAATTTACAAGAGTGCTAGTTTTTAGGGGTTTGTGTGTTGGGGGGTTTTTCCCTGTTGTTGATAAAGGCTATTTGTCAAAAATGTGGCTATTAAGCCATTTTCAGTCCCTTATTTCCCTTGCACATATTGCAAAACGTAACGTGTTCTCAAACTGGAAAAAATATTTAGCATCCTAAAAGTGATCTCTAGCTTGATTTGAAGAATTCGTTCACCTGTTGTCCTGAAACCTTACTGAAATATATGTACTGCTTCTGATATGTTGTACATTACAGTGTCTTGTTCAGAAATACAAATACCTTATAGATAAAGAATATCAAAGGGATAAATAATTTGTTTGGAAGATTTCTTTTCTATTGAAAATATTTTGACCCCACTAAAAATAGAAAATAGACTAATTGAATGAAACAGCTTTTAAAGCAAACTCAAAAGTTTGCAGCATAAAATACAACCAATTTTTGTTTAGTCTTCTAAGCTGTTGACACTGCACAATCCTTTTTCACAATGCAGCCTCATGCAGCCTCAGCCCACAGACTTTCCTGGTTCAAACTCTGCAGCCAGGCTTTGAACAAAAAGTGTGTTCCTCTGCATGTGCTGGTGAGCACCCATAGTGGCTGAGCACTCAGGTCCCCCACCAGGATGAAATCACGCTGGTTTTCTGCAGACACTGCTCCAGAGCCTACAGGTGGTTGCTTTTCCTGCAAGCAGAGTATTCATACAGTGAGATGCCATTCAAGGTGGCTATGGATAGCATAAGTACCAGTCAGTGAGCCATAACAGCCCACAGGCTGATATATCATTGTATACAGCATAAGGAAGCAACACATGCTATGAATTCCTCAAAAGGCTTTGGAGTAGTTGATACTACTTCGGAAATACATTTAGGGCAACCACGATTTGAATCTGCCTCCAATTTGGTGAGAAAGCAGCAGCTGTTTTAAGACTCAGTGGATGGCAATGGAGGGGTTTCTCCAGTAATGAAATTTATCACTCATTTGTAATTCTATAATAATTACATTATAATTTTATATATTTATATACATATATATGTATGTATATATTAAGTAACATAAAGCAGTAAATTACATTTCCAAGCTCCTGTGGATATAATTTTACAGGAATTAAAAGGATGCAAACAAAAAAAATGAGAGCCTGGTTTGGTTTATTGTTTTTTCCTCAGTACAAATGTGGCACTGTGCAAGCAGCTCTCAGATGGCTACAAGTTAAATTTTGTGTCTCTCTGGAGTAAGAAGGCAATTTCATTGCAGCTGAGTTTTGCGCAGACAGGGTGGTTGTAAAAATCTTCAGTCATTTGTGTTAGTCACAGAAGTTATAACTTTATTACTGGAAGACTGAACAGAGGCAGATTGCTTATGTTTTGGGGTAATGCTTTTTCCTCTTTGTATTTATTGTAATATCAGACAAGGTCTTACTGGTGTCACATAGACATTTGAGATTAACATGGAAAAGGATTTGGACTTTCAGAGAGATTAAGGGTTTAGATTTTTTAAACACCTATTTTTGATTTTATTTTTGTTGTATCTTATAAAATATTTCCTTATAATCATTAACACACATCATTTTAGCATGTTGATTATTATATCTTCTCCTTTTACCACACTGAATTTGGTTTTTTTCTTTGTACTCCTTGGTAGAGTTTTATATTTCTCCTTTCCCCAAGTAGGTTACAGCTATGCTTGTATTTCCTCTTTTTAATTTTGTTTTCATGCTGCTAAGCAGAGCTGGTAATTCGGATGAATTCTTACTCCATTTTCAGGAAGAAGAACTGACTAAGCCCAGCACAAGTGGTCTGTAAAGCTGGAAGGGGCCTTCTCCACTGGGAGGATCACACATTCATGTACTCTCTCACTCACAAAATGGAAATGTGGTCAGAATGGAGAGGAGGACTATGACAATCTGTGTGGGCAGTTCAGATGTTTCATAGCAGCTCCTGGACAAAGGCAGTAAGGTGGAGCCATGCCAAGGCAAGAGACCTAAAGTTTTTTACAAGAAATCTTACCTTAACATGCCTTCAGTTTTAACCTGGTGGAGTATGTATAATTGATGTAAGGGTTGGGAAAATCATCTGACATCAGCATAAGGAAAATGTTAAGCTCTCAGTTTCTAGCACATGATTTTTAAGACATTTTAATCCCCTCCCTTTCAAGTGTGGATTTACTGGGGAGGTCAAGGGGTCATTAACACTTCCCCTGCTCCTCCATCTTTAACAGGCAAACTCATAAAGGACTGGTGTTGGATACTATGATTTCATTAATGCACATACCTGCATTTGGGTTTTTTCTTTCAGCCAAGTCTTCATTATCCTACTTCTATAACAGTATTTGAAGTTTAGAAATTGACTTTCATTTAAATATCACCAGTCCAAAGCCCTAATAACAGACCTCACCATTTCTAGCCCTTGCAGATGTTCTAGGGACAGCAAAGGAGGCTTTCCCAACATTGTCTTGCTTGCTATTGCAAGGACCAGAGCCACAATGGAGAAGCTGTTTCACCCTGCTGCACAAATGATTGTACATCACTCTGTGGGCAGTATAGAGGGGCAAGATCATCACTAGGCAGTCTTTCCATGCAGATTGAAAAAACAGATGAGAATAAAATGGCAAAACTGGCACCGTGTCAAATGTGGTAAAGCAAAGACAGTTCCTCAGCCTGCTGTAGAGGAAGGCTGATACCTGATTATGTATCTCTTTTTGAAAGTCACTCAAGGATGCATAGTTTTATACAGCCAAATACCCATCTGTATGTAAATTTATTTCGTCAGTGTCATTTTATGGTTAGGTACACGAAGGCGGAAGGATATGACATCACTAAGTGCTAAGACATCACCCTCAGACACCAAGCTGAGTGCTATGGTCAACACACCTGAAGGGTGGGATTCCATCCAGAGGGACCTGGACAAGCTCAAGAAGTGGTTGCATGGGAGTCTCATGACATTTGAGAAGACCAAGTGCAAGGTGCTGCACCTGGATCAGGGCAACCTGTACTATCAATACAGGCTGGGGATGAACAGATGGAGAGAAGCCCTATTGAGAAGGACTTGGGGGTGCTGGTGGATGAGAGGCTGGACATGGCCTGGCAGTGTGCGCTCACAGCCCAGAAAACCAGTCATATCCTGGTCTGCATCAAAAGCAGAGAGGGGATTTTGCCTCTCTGCTCTGCTCTCATGAGACCCCATCTGCAGTGCTGCATCCAGCTCTGGGGCCCTCAGCACAGGACCGACATCGACTCGTTGGAGTGAGTCCAGAAGAGGGCCACTAAGATGGTTAGAGAAATGGAGCACCTCTCCTGTGAGGAAAGGGGAAGAGAATTTGGACTGTTCAGCCTGGAGAAGACTTCAGGGTGACCTATTTGTGACCTTCCATTACCTGAAGGGAGCCTACAAGACTGATGGAGAGCAAATCTTTACAAGAGCATGACAGGACAAGGGGGAATGGCTTCAAACTGACAGGGGGTAGGTTTAGATTAGAAGAAAGGGTGGTGAGGCACTGAACATGTTTCCCAGAGAAGCTGTTAATGTCCCATCTCTGGAAGTGTTCAAGGTCAGGCTGGATGGGGCTCTGAATAACCTGTTCTAGTGAAAGGTGTCCCTGCCCACAGCAGGAGGGTTGGAATGAGATCATTGTTAAGGTCCCTTCCAACCCAAACCATTCCGTGATTCTATGATTCTATGATACTATGACAAGTAGCACAAAATTAAGCTAGCAAAGAGTTTCCTGTGTGTCTGTTCTTTCGTGTTTTCTTAAGGGTAAGCTTGTTTGTCTTCTAGATGGAAGAAATGAGTTTCAGAGGCTACCTGGGTATTTTGGATCACTTACTCTTTGGAAATACAAAAAAAAAATACCCAAAACACAACCCAGGTACACTGAATATATGAAGTCAGAAAGGAACTTCTGCTAAGTACTTTAGTGCAATAGAAGCTGAAATTACCATATGATGTGTAGTGAATGCAGTGATATGGAAGAAAATGGCATATTACAACAACATTAATTACTTGATGACACAAAGCTGGTGATATAAAAAATATTGCTCTAGGTGGTCAAAGTTGAGTATAGTCAGGCTGGTGTAGCACTACAAATTCCAAATATCTATTTGATATTCTGCCTAAGGTTATATTCTTTTTTTTTTCTCCCTTCTTGAGATGGTCTCGTTTCTTTTTCTTGTTTTTTGCTTCCTTCAGAGTGTCTTGTTTTTCTCCAGCCTAACCCTCCTGAGACAGACAAAGATAGAAAAACTTCAGTTTGCTGCTATTTTACTCTGCTTTACTTAGCCTCATAAAGTTGCTTTAGAGACTGTCACTTTCTGGTATGTGAGGACAAGATGTCATGAGGCACATAGTGGAATAGTAAACCCAGGCTTTGATCTATTGCTAGAAATGGACATGGGAAGAGAGAAAAAGGGTGAGCTTTTCTAAAAGATAGAATTATATATATATATACATATATATATATGTCTATATATGACTCTTTACAGGAGTAAACAAGTTAAAAGATACCACAGCTCAAAGAAAATGTGTCAGGTGAAACCTACTAGAGTCTTCCTCTGACTCCAACAAATTAGCTACCAGGCCTGTTTAGTGACATACATCGGCTAAAGCTTTCTGTGTGATCATTATTTTCACCCAAAACCAGGGTTGCCAGAACTTCCATGTAGCTGCAGGCCATTGTCACACGATCTCAGCTTCATGGCTTTCTCGGTGAGAGCTTGGCTCTTCTGATCCCCAAATGCACAGTTTGGAGAAAAGCTGAGCAGATCCCTGGCAATTTGCTGAGCTGTTCTGGCCATGATTTGCAGGGAGTCCATCACCTGCTGACAGTACCTGCCATTCATCTCATATTGAAATCCCTCACTCAAGTCACTTATTCACAAGAAGGGGTTTGGAGGCTAAAAGAACACACTATTTTCCCCTTCTATATATCTTTTAAATGTGACCTCTTGTCTCCTGCTCAGGTTTATTTATACACACTGGCACATCAGAAGAGTGACTGGCAATGTTAAATACTGTGATTTGAATTAGTGGTTTGTGTAGCATCCAAATAATCTGAATAAAGTACCTTACAAAAATGCTGGAAATTGACGTTACATCTATGTTGATGTGCATTTTAGTTGCCAAGAAAAGAGCAGTTTGGCTGAGGGATCCAACAAAATCTGCTTAGTGGGTCTTCCTTGGCGAGAGCCCACAAAGCAGATTGCTTTCATACAGTACTCCCTTAATCACTGTAAAGAGGTTTCAGAGAGATTAATAATAACTAGTGCAGTTGTTACACCCACGCACAGTGACTCAGACACACAGCCCAGGGAGAGTCTTTACCTGTGTGGGCCACACAGACACATGCCAATATTTAGTCCAATAAAGTTGTCTTTCCAGCAGCATGAACAATAATCTTCAGGTAGATGATGGTAGAGGATGACAGGGCCTGTCGAACAAGCCCCTATACTGAGACACAGCCCGATATATAACAGCATCTCACTAGAGCCACATTAAAGGCTGCAGTGGAATCCTCGCTCGCTCTCTCCCCTTCTCTCTCAAATATCAGCAACACTGATTAAAACAAAATAATACTTAGTCCCAGTGTCATGCTGTGCTGCAGCAAGAGGACTCTAAGAGTAATGAGGGCCCATTTGGTTTAAATGAATTTTTGGCCAGTGTTTCTTGAGCGCAGGACTGAGGCAGCTGGCTGTTAGTCAGACGCGATGCAGGCAGGAGGTGATCAGACAGTGCTGTGGCAGCGGGGGGTGGTGGAGGAGTTCTGAGCTGCTGCTGCTGCTCCTCATGCTAAATGTGTGGATTGCTTGGTGCTACTGACTCTGTGCTGGCCACAGCAGACACCCATCCATGGTTTTGTCTCTTTTGGAACTGTTATTTAGCTTACATTTTGTGGGGTTTATGTTAACTCATCCCCTATTTCTGACATAAAAGAGCAGCAACTGTGATTTGATTAACCTGCCTGGGAACGGGGAGTGCTCAGGAATACTCTGTCTGAGTCTTTAGTCAGATACAGATTAGCAGAGAATAATAATTCAGTGGCTGTTACAGAGCAAGTTCCACGTAGCAATCGGAGTTAACTAATTATGGATTGCCTCCGGCTTGCAGCTCATTTGGTAGCAAAGCTCCTATTGACTTCAATGGCACAGTGGATTGTGGAAGCTGTGGACTAGCGGCAGGAGCAAGTCAACCGTAACCTTATCTGTGGAAATAAAAGCCTTCCAACAAGAGCACTAGAGATAAATTGAGGACAATTAGGAAGTATTTGAGCTCTTATTCCTACCTGCAATATGGTATGAGGTCAGGCTCCGAGTTAATTAATTTTGTTGTCAAAAAGACATAAGGCAACAAGCCGCTTTGGAGAGGAAGAGAAAAAGCACATCCTGTTTGGCTAACCTGATCTCCTTCTATGAGAAGGTAACTCACTTGGATGAGAGAAAGACCTGTGGCTGTTGTTTACCTGCACTTTAGTAAAGCTTTTGCCACTGTTTCCCACAGTATTCTCCTGGAAAAGCTGGCTGCTCATATCTTAGATGGGTATACTCTTCTTTGAGTAAAAACCTGTCTGGATGGCCTGGCCCAGAGAATTATGGTGAATTTATGGGGAGTTAAATCCAGCTGATCACTGATGGTGCTCCCTAGGACTCTGTACTGGAGCCAGTACTGTTTAATGTTTTTATTAATGTTTTGGATGAGGGGATCAGGTGCGCCCTCAGTCAGTTTGCAGATGACACTAAGCTCAGTGGGAGTGCTGATCTGCTTGAGGGCAGGAAGGCTCTGCAGAGGGGCCTGGACAGCCTGGATCAATGGGCAGAAGCCAATTGTATGAGGTTCAACAAGGTCAGGTACTTGTGCCCCATGCAGCACTGCAGGCTTGGGGAAGTGTGGCAAAAAGCTGCCTGGCAGAAAAGGACCTGGAGGTGCTGGTTGACAGCCACTGACCATAATCCAGCGTGTGCCCAGGTGGCCAAGAAGGCCAATGGCATCCTGGCCTGTATCAGCAATAGTGTGGTCAGCAGGACCAGGGCAGGGATCACCCCACTGTACTCAGCACTGATGAGGCCACACCTTGAATCCTGTGTTCAGTTTTGGACCCCTCACCAGGAAAAAGACATTGAGGTGCTGGAGTGAGTATGGAGGAGGGCAGCATAGAAGCATCTGGAGCACATTTTTTATGAGAAGTGGCTTGTTGCTATTGTTCAGCCTCGGTGGGACACATGGGCTGATTTCCCATCGCAGGACTCTGCCTCCGAAGACAGACCTAAGGCAGAGGCTACAGTATAGCCCAGCCCTTGCATGTCACTCACACCACGTCGGCCTTCTTATCACAGAAGTTTCAAGTCCTGTAACAGGCCAGCGTGGTTTGAAATACCCTCCAGCTGTTTTGTTGTTTGTTAGTTTGATATTGTTCCTCCCCTGAGGGGTCTTTATTGGTTTACCACTGTGTGTCTTCCTTTTAGGATTGGTCAATTCTGTTATCTCTACCTCATGATGTAATCCCTTAAAACTGACGGCCAGAGAGCAAACCAGGGTCTCTCTGCTTAGCTTCCCTTCGAGCTAACTACCTCTTGCCCCCCCAAGGGCAGGAGGGAAATAAACTTGGACTGTAGCTAACAGAGTTTCCAACTCTTTCTCCTTGCCTTCTGCTACTGGCTTTAACAGCACACCTACATGCTGTGAGGAGGCGTTGGGCTGCACTGGTAAACTGAGGCACGCTAACTTCAGTTACCGTCTTTCAGTCGCTAGCTCACATGGGCAACGGACCACGTCTACCTGTGAGCCAGGCTGGGAGCAGCCTGGCCTGCAGTAATCAACAGTGGCTGAGTAATCTAGGGTTGTTTAGCCTGAAGAAAAGAAGGCTTAGGGATGTCTTATCATGCCCTGCTACTGCCTGAAAGGAGGCTGTAGTCAGAGGGGGGCCAATCTCTTCTGCCAAGTGACAAATGAAAGGATGAGCAGAAATTGCCTCAAGTTGCACCAGGGGAGATTTACATTTGATATTAGGAAAAAAATCTTCACTGAAATTGTTATCAAGCAGTGGAACAGGCTGCCTGGGCAAGAGGTTGAGTCACCATTCCTGGAGATATTTAAAAGACATGTAGATGTGGTACTTTGGGACATGGTTTAGTGATAGACTTGACAGTGTTACATTTGTGGTTGGACTCAACTATCTTAAAGATCTTTTCTAACCTAAATTATTCTATGATCTTGTTCTGTGAAAAGCAGGAGAAACTTCTCCTTTTCTGATCTTCATGTCTCCGCCTGTGCAGAAGGGATCAGAATTTATTTGGGGGAGTACAGTGTTGTCTGGCTTACCTAAGGTTTTCTTTTCAAGTTGTTTCTCTAACCCATCCACCCCCAGACCAAATCACACAGAGACAATGACAGGAATATGGAGAGGGGCAAATTCACAACAAAGGGTGAAGTACAATACGACACTGAGAAAAAGGATTGGTTTTATTGTTTTAGGAGAGGAAGTGAAACAGAGATTAAACTTGAACTTTTGTTTCAAGTTTTTGTCCTTTTGGTAACCTGCAGACGAGCACAAAGAGCTTCAATAGTCAGAAAAGTTTTCAGACCAGAAATCACATCAATAAACTTCTGCTATCCATCCTGAAGCTGTATTAGCTCACTCCCACAATTTTTGCTGTGAAGTAGGCTGCTTCTTTAAATTCATAGTGTTCAATGCTGTCTGCACTATACTCAGCTAATCAGTTTAGTTACAGACCAGATGGATAAGAGTAGTGTTTCGATAGCCAGTCCCCTAAATGGATGTGTAGAGCCTAAAATAAATTAGCAACTCACATATTATTTTAAATTCCAGGCTATTTGCCAGAGAAGTAGCACGCAGTACATATGATAAATTGTGAGGGTGCCTGAATTTGTGAAATGTGGGTGTGGGAAGATATAACTGATTTTTTTTTTCAAATCTATGTATTTATTGAAATTGGCAGCTTCAATTAATTTACATATGTGCAAGCTACATGTGTTTTAGAATTCTGTATGTTGTTTGTTTTGCATAATCTGTCAGAAGCTACATTGCAGAAGGTCCCAAGGAGCCTCTGTGGCACAAATGGCATGATGTGCTATTATGTATGTACAGAAATCTCTCTTCAGTGGTCGGCCTTAAGCTGAAGTAGCTTTTCATCTGTTGTCAAGACTTTCTGACTCAACAAGAAGATCTGTAAAATAAGAAACAGAAATAAATGGCTCAGCCTACAGGCTTGTTTTAATACAGTAGAAAGAAAGAACAAGTAAATTGGTGAAAAGGTTAGAAAGATGAAAGGAATAGGGAGGAAGGGAGAAGAGACTAATATGATCAATAGTTTGCTGAAGGAAGTACTGCTGTTATGAGGTCTGCACTCAGTTATGAGATAAGAGATAATGATAGAACTACACCACTAGAAGCCACATAAGGTCAAATAAAACCCACAGAGAGTGTGGGCTGTCCAGTTCACCATGCGGAATAGCAGTGATAAGGTGGTTTAACAGCAACACAACTATAGAAAAAGTTTAGCTTAGAAGTCACTGCTTAAAATTATGAAAAAGTAGTGTCACTAAAATGGTGATGGAGGGTAATTTTTTTCCCCTGTGTTCATTTATAACATTTCTTTTTAAGTGAAAATCTCTCTGATAAACACTAGGAAGAATAATTTCAAAATACATAACATATTGGGACATGAATACTTCATAGATTTATAGTTACCAGTAAATTGAGGAACTAAATTTCCAGCAATAAAAATTTAAAGTTAACTTGTACATGCAGTCCATTTCTTTCCTGTCCACAAATCTGCTTGAATATTCCTTCCTTATTTTTCATTTTAACTTACTCTGAGGATAATTTCCAAAAACTGTAGGTTGTTTGTGAGCAGCTTTCTGTAGGTTTTCAAAAATTAAAAAAAAAATCAAACCAGTTTGGATTTAATGTGTTATTCACATGGTATTTCTGTGCCTCTACTGAATGTATCTGTGAAAGTGTTTGGTAAAAATTTGAAGGATTCCAAATCTGCTATCAGTAAAAACTTTAAATATTGACTGTTTTGAAGCACATTCTTGACAGTAATTTTTTTCTGCCAGAATATTTATAGGAAGCAAACATCAAATGGACACAAACACTGTTAATAAAAAAACCTGAAAAAATCTTTGCCAGTTCTTTTCAGATAACTGCAATAGTTCATTACCTTCTTTCTCCAACTGGTGAAATATCCCTATTCTAGTTGTTTTTTGAGTACATAGACCAAAGTCATGTTCTAATTACCTTTGCAAATCACTGTAGTGCTTAATTTTCATTTATTTTTTAAATTTATCTCTGTGCAGAGAAAAGCACAGAGGGAAACTTCCACTCGGTCCCCTCCTTGCCACACCTAACAGGGATTCACAGAGGATTTCAGTATCTTTTATGTACTCCCCTGTCCTTTCCCCTCCACCACAGTGTGAAGCCTCCACATATGGCATCATTATTGGGGTTGACCTTATAATGAATGCAATAATGTAAGTAAAATGGCCTTTTCAGCACCTGCTGTGCCAGCTGAAAAGGCTGCTCCCCTTGACAGCCTGTTGGTGCTGTTGTTCCTCACTGCAGGCATGGTGAGATGGGAGAGCTGTGTGACGCGTTTCTCTACCACTGACTGAGAGGAGTCTCAGAACTGCTTTACCAGTACAAACCTGTGAGTGGAACTGTGCCTGACTGTGTGAGGGGAACCTCCCATGAACATGGTGGGAATGGGCATGGAAGGGGCATTGTATCCACACCTGGCCTGGCCTACCTTTTCTGAAACCAAAAATAAAATTACATACATGTTTTGTTGTCATTCCCAGACTGCCCTTCTCTCTTTGAGAGTTAATAGTGTGTGTATCCCTTTGTAGCAAGTGCTGTACTGGGAATTAATGCTTAGGAGAGTCCATAAAGTGTTGGAGGTCAGAGAGTCAAAGATACCCTTCTGTTTATCCTCTTGCAGTAAGGCAGGATTTAAATGCTCATTCTGAGATTCTCACTTCCAGCCTCCCCTGACCCAGCCTGGAGTTGGCTATGACTAATTAAAAGAGAATAAATATGTCAGTTCTGACCCCAGGGATAATACAGAGACAAGTCTTAATTTCCAGTTTTCAGATGTTGAACTCTGCTGAAATGGTAGCAGTGATAGAGCGCTTCACGGTCCTATTAAGTCTACTTTATACATCCAGTGTACAAAATCTGATGGAATGAATGACCTTGGCTGTACTTCTCTTCACTCCCTAAATATAACACAATATACCCTGGTTGGGATAGATGCCACCAGCACCTCAAACAAATGTTATTTGCCCCATCATAATTTTTTTAGCATCACAGCACATCTGCTGCTCTTGTGCTCTTGTGTGCCCTTGCCATGACCAGTCCTTCAATTTTCTGGAGGGAATCATCACC
Source organism: Dicrurus megarhynchus (assembly GCA_013399195.1). NCBI lineage: Eukaryota > Metazoa > Chordata > Aves > Passeriformes > Dicruridae > Dicrurus > Dicrurus megarhynchus. The sequence continues at coordinate 2,046,992 of VXAD01008914.1, forward strand.
TACTAACTACAGCCCTATTAGTCCTTAATTACCAAATTTGCATGCATTCCTGACATTCAGGAACTGACACAGATGAGACTGTGAGGACAGCATCAAGTTTGGTCTGTGAGGAGACACGGTATCAGAATTTGTCGTGGTAGCAGGCACTGTGATTTAGGAATCGAGAGGCAAAGCACCAAACTGATGCAATCACCAGCTAGCCTGGCTGAGCACATAAACCAGTGAACAAGGCTGCCAAGCTGAGGGAGTGCAGAACCGTAAACCTGCCTTCAAAAACACCACAAGGTGCGAACTTCAGGCTTGTCAGTCTGTGCCACTGTCCAATACTACAATGAATAAATCATTATGTTAGAAATTAAACTCAGCTTTCAGCATGACTAGGATGGTGCCAGCTTGTGTCTGAAGCGTGCCTGAGGGGACAGCAAGCTGTGGGACGGTGAACTGAGCAATTCGTAAGAACTTGTGCTGCTACCACACTCAGCCATCCTCAGCGGGTCAACAATTCAGAGGATGTTCAGAGAAGAGACTAAGACAGAAGGATAGCTCAGAAGTGCATCTTTTTCTTTGCTGTGCTTTCCCCCCTGCCAGGTTCCTGGGAACATGGCATACATTTTGTAGAGCATAGGTGGCAGGGAAAACGGCATGGGCCACTCCCTAGACTTCATTATGTGTTTGCCCACATTTTTTCATTTGCCCCTTTTGCTCATCTCTTCTGGTTTAAGAGGCTTTTCTCCTGGCATCAGCTGCCTTGACTCAGTTACTTTTTATAACCTACACAGCTTGCTTTTTTTCAAGAAGAGGATGGGGCTGTTTCTACACTGTGTCTGCATTTGAGAAGCTATTTGCAAAACAAGGGAGAGTTGAACTCACACACAGGTGAACTGAGACCCCAGTGCCCATAAGGGCATAACCTGGGCTTCTTAGTTGTGAAAGCCCAGAGGATGAGGGGAGAACTCTGAAGTTCTTGGTTGACTAAATAAATAATGTATGCCTATTATCTACCTTCAAACCTTCTTAAGGGGCTAAGCAAAGTAGCAAAAGTGCCACATAAAATGTCATTGGATTTAAATCCCTGGAGATTAGCCAGTTGCCAAACATCACTATAGCAAATCAACTCTGTTATCTAAAGCATGGAGTTAAAGAGACTTACAAGCCCATTGAGCTGCACAGGACCATGCAAAACTACATCTAGATGGGCTGGGTTCACAAGTTCAGTCCATTGGGCACTGTTCTCTCTGCTGCACAAAGCACACTTTCTGTCCTCCTCTCATTGATACTATAGTAAAAAGGGACTTGTGTGTTGAGATTTTCAGTCAAAATTTCTCTGCCAGTTCTGCTGGTGTCACTGGAGTGACATGAGTTATTAAAGCACTTTAGCTGTCTGCAAAATTCAGCACAAGGAAGATACATGTACTGGCCCATGTACTGCATTTCATAAAAACAACAACAAAAAAAAAACACCAAAAAAACCCAAACAAACAAAAAAAACCAAACAAAAAACCCAAACCAGCAGGATTAAGACATAATGAAACTTAAATCTTTTATTTGTGACAGAATGATTTGCTTGTAAGCACAATGTTGCCAACATATGACTTTAGCAATGTGTTAAAGGATCTTAAGGAAATCAACCTCCTTCTACTTCCTTTCTATGGAAACATGAACTTACTGAATTTGTTGCACTTTTTAAGCATAAATCATAGCGAAAAATAAATTGATAAGAAATACATTTGTTACATACTTTCAGGCTTTTATTCTTTCCAGTCTAATAGTCTGCTAATGACTAATCAGTCTGATAACTTTTAGGGATAGAGTTTGCTATTTTGGGCTATTCCCCTAGATGAAAGTTATTTCTATAGCAGCTATTCTTAGAAGCATTTATGGAAGAAAGGGAGCAAGTGAAGCAGCAGAAGAGGAGTGACTCACCACAGCACTACTAATTGCCAACCAAAAAAATGTATTTTGCTTTGCGAATTAGGAAATCAACTTCATTTAAAAAAACCCCACCCTATATATTTGAGAACCAAACACTGCTTGTGATCTTTTGATATTAAAACTACGTGGGATGGGTGCACAACCAAAAACAGGGACAGACAAACATCTGAAATTACTCCTTTCTAGGTCTATATCTCTCCACATCATTTACCTGCCAACCCAATTTCCCATTGCTCTTGCCTCTTTCTTTATCATCCCTGCAACCTCCGCTTGCCTTTGATTTTTTCATCTTCTGTTGTTCCACAGCTTGAAATATGTTAAGTAAAAGGTAGCTAAAGGGACTGCTAGCAGCCTGCAAAAATTTCAATTTCTAGGTCTCTGGCTAGGATCCAGGCAGGTCAGTGGCAACTGAAAGTCATTACCACCTCATGTCTGCTTGCTGACCTCAGTGACATTAATTGCTGGACTGGACACAGCAGCAATCTGAGCAGAGAAACCACCCACTCTGTGCTGAAATCAGGCCATCCTCTCCCCTGAAGAGTCAAGGTTGTGGCAGGGCTGTCTCCAAGAGGCCATAGAAACAGAAACGTTCATCTTCCTCTTCCCTTTAAATATATTAAAATAACTTCTTATTTTCCAGCTTATACAAAGGTAGCCTGAGAGCTAAGGCTATGCAGAGCTAAGGCTGTGCTGTCATGTGTTTAAATACTCTGCAAATGACTTAACAATAAGCATTACTCCATGTAACTAAACAAACTAAATAAGTATGGGTATAAAGCTCAGAGCTTACTGAGGTGACACATGCTATCTTGCTCTCCAGGCAACTGGTTAGCTTGATGTGTCCAGGGAAAGAGAAAGTGAGGAAAAAGTCTCTATGTCTCATGCTGCAGCCTGATCACAGCTGTTTCCAGGAGAGCTGAAGAGCTGTTTTCCCCTTTCTTCCTCTCCTCCTATGTTATTTGTAACCTGTCAAGACCAGGAACATATTTATCCTTTGCTCTTCACATCTGAAATAGAAACAGCAAAATTTTTCTGTCCTTCCTTCCTTCCTTCCTTCCTTCCTTCAGCTCTGGGGACTACATGTGAATACTTTTTGTAGTGTAAAAGCAAACCCCTCACCCCCTCAGAGAAATTACACTAGCATTAGAAAATGGAGTTTTCCATTTCAGAGAACTATACTGTCATATTTCCATTAATATTTTACCCTTTTCAGTGCTCATGACAAATCTTGCCATATTCTCCATGGAAATCTCTACCTTTCTTTTTCTTTTTTATTCTTCCTCCCCCAAGACATCCCAGCTGCCAATATGAGAATTTGGCCTTTTTTTTCTTTCATTTTCTTTATTCAGAAAAGGACATGAAAACACGATCTCTGTAGGTAAAAACAATCAAAGGGAAAGCAAATTTAAAAATAAACCTTTACTTAAAGGGAAAAAAAAGAGCAATCCATGGTTGAAACTACATCAGGGATGTTTGGAGTCTGCCTCGACATTTTGCAGTGCTGGGAAAGGCAATATAATTTATATCAGATTAACCATGATTTAAAGGTCTTTCTAGTTAAACATACAAATCACAGTTATGCGGAATTTTATTCCTAGAATAATGTTATCTAAGTCTTCTCGGTTAAATTTTTCCTATTCATTGTCTTCAGATGTTAACTTTTTATAAATATTAAATTAATTTGCTTACAGATAGTTCCTGTAAAGGACTGAGTCACAAACATTCAAATTCAGATATCTAAATCTGAATTTCCAATGCTGGAAAACTTTGGCCCATTGCTGTCTAGCCTCAAAAAACGGAGATGACATTTATCAGTTCACATCACTGGGGGAACCTGTTCCTGACCTGGGTGTGGCAGCTGACATACTGGCTAGAGGCAAGACACATCACCTGGTCAGGATGATGCTCTGATGAATAATGTTCCTGCAGCTTTGAGTCACAGAAACAGACCCAGGACTCAGGCCCCATCTCATACTCCTTAACAGCAGGTCCAAACAGAGGATGATGAGGCTATTTACAAAGGGAAGGAACATCTCATGCCACCAGTTGAAACCCAGGATAAATAATTTCCTGTATACTTTCATCTGGTTGACAGCCAAAATGAGCAGATCTGTTCCTCTGCTATCATGGCTCCTCATTTCTCAAGGCTACTGCAGTAGAGGCATACTTTCAAACTTGAGTCATCTAATACATGCATGGAGGTCTACTACATGTTCACTGGGGAACAATTCAAAGTGCGTAAGTAAAGCATAGCTTGAATAAATGAAGGTCTTTAGCATGAACACAGACGTACTGGGTCAGACCAAAGAGCCAACTAAGTCACTACTCTGACACAGCCAACAGCAGATGCTTAGGGAAGAGCAGAAGAGTAGGCCATTCATATCTAAATTTTCTTCCTCGGTTGCTTTTTCATCTATCACCAGTAGTTACATATCACGAGGACTTCCTAATGTGTCCATGGTTGGTATGAATTTAGAGAAAACATTAATTTGCCTGTTTCTCTTTGAACCCAGGTAAATATCCAGTGCCTACAATATCTAACAGCAGGATTTATAGAAGTTTAACTATGTGAGGACTTTCATGGGAGATCACTATGAAACTACAGCTATCTCTGGAAGCAAACTTGAGAGGCATGAGTGAAATTGGGAACCAGAGCACAGTGCAAGCACCGTGATATTTTTCTAGCCCTTTTTCTACCGCTGAGATGTACTCACATCTTTTTGCTGCATGAAACACATGCTGAGAGCAACGTGAAATTGTGAAGTAGATGTTGATGAAGTGCATAGGTCAGATGCCACAAGTTTTTTGATGTGACCAGCTTAAGGATAGTTCTTATCATATTTATCATCATCAGAAAAAACTAACTGTCAGGAATCTGACCTAAGCTTGCACAGGGTCATAGGACTGAAAAAATTGGGTTGGTGTTACCATTTAATAACTAACAATCTACTGGGAAAATTGACAGCTTTCCATAGATTATACTCTTTCTCGCCTTAGAATTGTAAATAAATATGTGGAAATCTCAAATTTAAGCTCAGTTTGAGGTCACATCTGCCCAATGATCAATTTTTTACCAATTTCTTGCATTGCACAACAAATCTGAACTCAGGTTGTCATAAAATATCAGCAACAAATTCTGTTGGTTGCAGCACCTTTTGGTGTGACTGGGGTTGTTGCAGTTTGCATGGATTCAGCATGAAGGGAACTTGTTATCTGCTGCAAAATCATAGAATCATAGAATTTTTTAGGTTGGAAAGGATCTTTAAGATCACCAAGTCCAAACGTTACTCTCACTACCAAGTCTACCACTAAATCATTTTTCACAGATACAGTATAATGAGCTTGTGGAAAGTATGATACCAATTATGGGTTATAGAAAATCTTTAGTAGCCCTTAGAACCTTGCCAGGATAAGCATTCACTGTATTTACTCTATTTTTTTAAAAAGCGTCACTCATAGTAATATGCTTCTAGTTGTGCTTCTGCTAAAAAAATATTATCCAGTAAAGGATTGCAGAGATCTTTAAGGCAGGACACACTGAAGCTTCTAAAAAATGTGCAATTGGAAGAGAGCTTTAGTGGGATATGAAAAGGCATACAGTCAAGAAGAAACAGCATTTGCATGCATAAGAACATAACCTAAACAAGATGTAGACTGGACTCTCTTGAGCCGTGAGCAGGGCAGGCAACTGCTTAGGGTAGCAGACTGCTGGGATGTTGCTTGGGCCAGTAAATTTTGCTTCACCCAAAGGCTTCTGCTTCAGACTTGTTGATATCCAGGTTGGTTTCTCACACTGAGGAAGCGTTTGGACTATGGATTACGGCAACAGCAGAGAGACTTTTGACAGTTGCTCTGCAAAGCTACATCATTATATGTCTCCAGCTCCAAGGTAAGATAAAATGGGGCAGGCTCTTTCCCCGGCTCCTTACCCCTCTTCACAGATTCACAGACTTGCTGAGGTTGGAAATGACCTGTGGAGGTCATCTGATCCAACCTTCTTGCTCAAGCAGGGGCACCTAGAGCAAGTTACTGAGGACTGTGTCCAGATGGCTTTTGGGTATCTCCAAGGAGGGAGACACCACAACCTCCCTGGATAACATATTCCAGTGTTTGGTCAAATTTGCAATAAAACAAAGTGTTTCTTGATGTTCAGACAGAGCGTCCTGTGTTTCAGTTTCTGCCCACTCCCACTTCTATTCCAGATCAGAAATTGTCCAGGCTGGGTCTGGTCCTGGCCCTTCAGTTTTGAGGTGGCTAATTCAAGGCTACCTGCATGGCCATAAACTGACTTGGTAGCCCGTTGTCAGAAACTAGCTCCAGCCTTTAAGCTGCTTTGAGACGGTAAACTTGAACTACGTAATAAAAATAAAAATTGAATATGGTGCATACAAATTCAAGTGACAATGATCAGATCCAGACAAATGTCACTGTCTTCTTTCTTCCTCTAGCTAGCTTGTTTCTGAGAAAACTCCTCCTGACTATAAAGGGCAAGCAAAAGCCATTTGACTTCTATTCAGTCTACAAACTAAGTTTTTTTTATCCTATTTTTCAAGCCCTCGTTTATATCTGATTAGCTAATGTCACCCAAGAGCTAGACCATTTGTTTGACACTAACTGCTTCTGAAGCATTTCTGTTAGTATCATCTAGAAAAACTGATGTCAGTTCTATAATGAAACAAAGGGTTATTATCATTCACGGAGCTGTGTAACAACATTTAATGCTAAGATTGATACTTGCACTGTAGCTTATGCAAATGAAATTTCCTTTTCGTTTCTACATCAACAGCTTAAGAAAACCTCAATTCTAATACTGTTCAAATATGTAGAAATACAGATGGGATTTTCTTACCCTTGCCTTTACAAAATCCATTAAAAGATCAAAAAGATTTGTTTAAACTTGATCTTTGTCCCATAAATTGCAAGGAGACACAATAAGCAAATAATTCACAGTAATTAACTGAGATTTTACAATACCAGTGCACATAATAAACTGTGCATGCCAAAGTATGATTTGCTCCTTAAATCTGTCTGTATGAACCCCAGCACCTTCCTCCATATATTTAAGAATTAATTAAGAATGTTGTAAGTTAAAACACAAAAACAACTTGTCCTTTTTTTTGTATCAGACTCATTGAACAACAGGCCCAATGCTTTTTCCTTTTCTATCCTGCCTTTATGTACTCTAAATTGATTTGCTTAAGACTTGAGGTGAAATTAAACACCATGTATCTAGACAGGACCCCAAGAAAGAGACCACATGGCTGCACTGTGCCTGGAGAAAGCCAACAATGATATCTTGGTTTGGTATCCTTGAGCCAACATCATCTCTGCCCCACCTCGGGTGCAAGGCTGCACTTTCCCCTTGCAGGGTACAGACCCATTTTTCCTGGCAGGTGTCTGTGGGGAGGTTGAGCCAACACTCACAGTTGTGATGTCTGTGAGGAAATAGCCCACCAGAAGAATCACAAGCTTGTAACAGTCCCACCCAGTGAAGAAGCCAGAACTTGGCCCAGTCCAGGCAATTAAGACACATAACTGTATTTAAAAGTAACTTTCGGAGGTTTGGGCTTCCAGACGAATACATCAGTATTTTCTGCCTATCAATTTAGATAACAAGCTCAAACTACCCAGTGCATTTCATCAGATACTATAGGCAAGTTTGATGGCATCTCAGCTAATTATTTGAGATTTAGTGTTTTTCTAACACTGGGGTGGACATCCAACCCTATTTCCCTCCCCCTCCCCCCAATTAGAATAGATGTAGTGAAAGAAGTATAATAACCCCAGAAATAATTGGATTTTGCAGCAGTCTGTGACAAGCTGTCCAACACATATTCATACAGTCCACTCTGCTTTTACAAGCTAAAGTCACAGATTGCAATTTATTGCTGCTTCTTGAGGTTGAAATTAGAAAGAGTATTAATGTTGGAAGGAAAATATATTAGCAGAAACATTTTCTGGAGCTGAGAGATCTGCCTTTTGGCTGAGATCAATAACCAGAAAGCCCAAGGCTGATCTTTATCAGAATATGGAATGAATGCCTAGGAGAATGGATAATAAGGGCTGTCCAGAGATTTCATTCCCTTCTTACAACAATGTGAAAAATGTAGCCACTGGGTCCCACAAAATTATAGGCTTCATTGAGATGAAAACTTCAGTTTGCTTTTATTTAACTAGCAATAAAAATTTTGGAGCACTAAAAGCTGAAAACTGCTGCTGTAGCTTTCAGCTTGTAGGTATAACATGACTTGTCCCCACTGAATGGGGTAGTTGTCGCAGGGACTTTGTTTCCTGAGGTGTTTGTATGGCACCTAACAGCAGCTGGCTGCCAAGCTCCACAGAGGACAGTAGCTGATTCTCTGGTGTGCCAGTTCAGTAACCATAATTCACAGTGATATCTGCCACATTGAGACTCCAACTCTCGTTGGAACAACAAACAAAGGTCATATGACCATGTGGATTATTCAGTGTTAGTTCTGGTGAGTAGGTATATACTTTCAGTCCCTTGTAAACAGGCTGAAGGCAAGGGAATCAGTCACTACCTATGGGCTTTCTTGCTGGGAGATCCTAGAGGACGAACTCAAGGAATTGTTCCTCTTCCTTGAGGGCTGTGGCCTGCTGAGCTCAGAGCCATCATGTCCTCATGCCAGTGGAAGGAAGTGGGATGTGTGTGACCTGCTACAGCTCCAGAGGGAAACTTGTCTGTTAGAAAGTTCGTGCCCATGTACATTGTTAAGACTTGTGATTTGGGTTCATTTGGACACATCTCTACCACTGGAAAAAAACCAGGTCCAGACTGAGGGGTGTCTGCATACATATTTAAACAGAAGGACAGATTGGATTTCTGATGCTGACCACATTACAGACACCCATTTCTGTCAGAGAGATTTCACCACATGCTCTGCGTTACATATGTGTGTACCTCACTCGGAAATGGCACACTAGGCAGAGAATGTGCACCTGAGGAATGTGCATTATTTATGACCTTCTCTAAAATAGAAGGGGCTTGCTAGACATGCACATTCAGTAACAGGCCATTGAGGCCAACAATTTCTCCTTCAGTCATCTCCATGGAGTCTGTATATCCTTCTGCTGTACAGACTTTGCCACAGCTCCTAAGAAATAGAACTACAACCACTGTAAATGCAGCAGGAAGATGAAGAGGCATTCTTGACATGGTGGGAAAACCTTGCAGAGGGCATTCAGATACCATACTCAATTTATTACTTTTGACTTGTTTATGCTTTGCCATGTAATGTATCCAGAGAGAGAAAACACATCATGTTTTAGTAGTTCAAATAAAATAAAGACTATGCATACAACCTGACTTACCCATGCTCTTGGAGCACTCTGTGAGTCAAAATTAGCAAGTGACAAAATGAGTGATATAGGATGGCTCAGAGGAATAGGTAACAGGTAACATCCTCAGAGGAGCAGGCCACTCAGGATTCTAAGTGATACACATGTGCTTGATACTGTTTGTACAGGCTGTGAATAAGGATGACGTGCAATTCTCAGTGGGCTCGGGTGAATGAGGGGAAAAAACAAACCTCACTTTGTTTAAGCATGGAGGCAGATCTGTTAGCTGAGCTTGCAGAGACCAGCCCTGATGATCTTGTTATAACCACAGAGAAAAAGTTATTTCCTGGGAAACGTAGTTAGCTACTGGCATGCATATTCCCTCCATGGTACCTCAACATAAAAGGGATCCTGAGGAAGAGGTTTTGTGAGAGGATGACAGATCTCATCTTGGTCTGAATTGCTGAGTTCATGGTGACTTAAGGCTGATATCCGATGCCTCATCACATTCATGGAAGCACCTTGAAAAGTCTCTGTACAGCCTGTGTGAATGCAGTGCCTGGCACTGCTGTCTGCTGGCATGTCCCTGGTGAGCAGCCACAGCTGAGACCCGGGAGTAAGGCATGCCTTCATGGTCTGTAAATCAGGGTCACTGCACGCGGTCTCTCCCAGTCAGCATGGAAGCAGAGGGGAAAATGAGGAGGAAGTTACATCTCCTGTAACATCTTAGGAGCCAAAACCTTCAAGCTGAGAAGCTTTATCAAGCACACAGTTTAATTAAAAGGATAAATATGTACAGCAAAATAAACAAAAATGGTGAATTACATCCTAGCAAAAACCCAGGTCAAGATTTAGGACTCCGAGAGTCCTAAGAAGTTATTTCAGCCCTTTCTCTTCAATTATATGCGATTTTGCAGTTCTTAAAAAAAAAGACAAAGAGAATACTTCCAAAACTCAGTGTTTATCTGGAAACAAAACAATTGTTTCAGTGAATAATATGCATGCATACCAAGAGGTGGGTTGGGAGATGACTGAAGCCTGAAAGAGCTGAGCCCCTACAAAGTCCTGCAGTTGTGAAACATCCCAACTTTTCAGGACCCAGTTCTCTCACTGTCTTGTATACCTAGGTGCCTAAGACTTAGTAGGTTTTTTTCAGCATCTCAGTAACAAGTTCTAATGACGTATAAAAGAAAAATATCACTGCCTACAAAACAACTAGTGAGTGTTAGGTTGTGCTGTTTTAGTATTATTTCACTGAAACATTGTCAGTAAAGCCCAGCAAAAGCAAACCTTAACAATAGCAAGAAATTTAGGTCCTCCTGAAAAGGACATAGCTACAGGAGAAAGTAATAAGTGCCTTTGCTATGAAGTGACTTTATTTTTATTTCTATACAAATAGAAGCGACATAGAAAATGCATTAGCAACCTTCAAGTTACATTTCTTTTATATACAAGTGCTGGATTTTAGATCAAAGCTAAATTGTTTCTGGTTTAGTTGTTGGCTTTTTCTTTTTTTTTTTTAATTCTTGAGTGCTTTTTAGTGGAAGTGCACTAACATTGATATTTTCCCTGGCAGAGATGAGTAGCACTGCTAAGTGGATAACAGATGCTTTGCTCTGTATTAGAACCCAAAGAAGCAGCTAATTTACAGGCTTTCAGAAAAAGTAGGACAAAAAAAATGGAAGTTAATACATTTTTTTTTTATTTTGCCACAGTGCGGTTTTAATTTTGCTGCCCATCTGGGATTTAGCTCTGCTTTGAATCAGAGCTGTGCAAATCAACATGAACTCTTTTATAACTTTTTAATTGTTCTGTCTACCTATACACATACAAAATGGATGAAAAGAAATGGAGTGATCAGTGGTTAATTACACTACAATTACTCTTACATGTTATATGTTCTTTTACAATTATACTGATACTTATCAGGAAATTCATGTGCACTTAGATAATAATTTTTCATGAAAAAATTATTGTTAACTGGAATATATTTTGTAATTTTCTTAGTCTAAGAGTAGCTTTCATTATTTCACGTAATTTCTTATTAAGCCCTTCAGTTTTTGCAGCACTATTTTGCTGGGGAGCACACAGTATTACTTTTAACTTCTAGTACATTACAAGGCAATCACTAAAATTCTGTAGAATTGGTAGATACTGAAGCCTACCAGTATTGAAATATCTTGCTATCTTTAGGTCCTGATTTGTACCAATACAAAAAAAAAAAAAATTCTTGAGACCAAAGGAAATAAATTTCTATTGAGATGAGAAGGTATCAATGCTTATTGACATTGATATGGTAATAACCTATTGATAGAAACACCTTTAGATATGTGTAAAAATTGATTGGTCTCAATGCCTATCTATATCAAAAGGCCTCACTAGCTACAGGTCTTGACTGCTACCAGTATCAAAAAGTTTCTTCAGAGCAAAGTATTTGGATTCTTATCAAGCTTGAAAGGCATTGGTGCCTATGAATATCAAAATGTTAACTACAGAACTCAATGCTTACTTCTTTGTGGGTGACACAGACAGTAGAATCAAGTGCATCCTCAGGAAATTTACTGGTGACACCAAGCTGTGTGAAGCTGTTGACAGGTGGAGGGAAGAGATGCCATCCAGACACCTTGACATGCTTGAGAGATGGGCCAATGCAAACATCATGAAGTTCAACAAAGAGACATACAAGGTCTACACCTGGGTCATGGCAATCACAGGCACATCTACAGGTTGGGCAGAGAAGGGATTGAGAGCAGCCCTGAGGAGAAAGACTTGGTGATGGTTGATGAAAAATTCAAAATGAGCCAGCAGTGTGCTGACAGCCCAGAAAGCCAACCACGACCTGGGCTGCATCAAAAGCAGAATGGCCAGGAGGTCAGAGGAGGTGATTCTGCCTCTCTACTCTGCTTCTGTGAGACCCCACCTGGAGTACTGCATACAGTTCTGGTGCCACCAATGTAAGAAGGACATGGAAGTGTTGAGTAAGTCCAGAGGACGGCCACAAAATTTATAAGAGCGGTGGGGCACTTCCCTTACAAAGACAGGCTGACAAAATCGGAGCTGTCCAGCCTAGGGAAGAGCAGGGTGTGTGGAGACATCATAGCAACCTTCCAGTATCTGAAGTGGCCTACAAGGAAGCCAGAGACGGACTCTTTGACAGTGATAGGACAAGGAGTAATGGGTACAAACTGAAAGAGGGGAAAATCAGAAAAAACTTCTTTACTGTGGGGGTGGTTAGACACTGGAACAAGTTGCCCAGGGAGGTTGTGGATGCCCCAAGCCTGGCAGTGTTTAAAGCCTGCTTGGATGAGGCCTTGAGCAACCTGGTCTAGTGGGAGGTCTCCCTGCCCACGGGAAGGGGGGATGGGACTAATCAATCTTTAAGCTCCCTTCCAACCCTTAACATTCTATGATTCTATGTTCTATGATTCTATGAGCTACAGGTATAGCCTATCAAGTTTGAAAGTTATCACTGCCTATCAAGAGCTATCAAAATTGTTCAGTATCAGTGCCTGTGAATTTCAGGTGTTGGTTCTCTATTGGTCTTGACTCCTACTGATATCAAAAGATTTCTTCAGACCAATAGAATAGGTGCTTCTCAAGACAAACAGGTATCGAATGCCATAAAAGCTGATTCATTGAAATGCATGTGTTCTACTAAAATTAAATTGACTGTAAGTAAGTATGATGCAGTAACATCCTTTTGGAAACATCAGCTGATGATGATTTGAAGATGGCTCAAAAGCACAAATCCAGATAATATCACACATATTCATACAGTTCCTGTAAACAAGACAGTCTTTGTGGTGGACCAAATGCTGTTTTGATAAATGCCCCAAGAAGGCTTGAATTAATACATACCGCAGTCAGATGTGAATTTGTCTACTCTACTTAGCCTATTTGTTCTTATTTAGAAATTTACAGGTAATAGTGGATCTCCTTTCCTCTCTAAATCTCTCTTCTTTTAGTTTAAAACTGTTCCCCCCTTGTCCTACCACTACCTGCCCATATGAAATGTCCCTTTCCATCTCTTTTATACGCTCCCTTTAAGTACTGGAAGGCCAAAATGAGATCTCCCTGCTGCCTTCTCTTCTCCAGGCTGAACAACCTCAGCTCTGTCAGTTTGTCTTCATAGGAGAGGCACTCCAGCCCTTGGATCGTCTTTGTTGCACTCCTCTGGACCCACTCTAACAGATGCTCATTTTCCTTGTGCCCCAGAGGACCCCAGAGCTGGATGCAGTACTCCTAGTGGGGTATCACAAGGGCAGAGTAGGGTAAGAGAATCGCCTCCCTCGACCTGCTGGCCACGCTGCTTTTGATGCAGCCCAGGGTGCAGCTGACCATCTGGGCAGCAAGTGCACACTGCTGGCTCATGTCCAGCTTTTCATCCACCACAACACCCAGAGCCTTCTCTGCAGGGCTGCTCACAATGAGTTCTTTTCCTGATCTGTACTTATGTCTGGGATTACCCTGACCCAGCTGCAACACCTTGTACTTGGATTTGTTGAAATTCTTGAGGTTGTCATGGGCCCACTCCTCAAGTTTGGTGCTTCTACGCCAGACTTTGAGAATTGCAGTGGAATAAGGGAAGGTAACTGAATCTTTAAACACACATAACAGATCATGGCTCTGAAACAAAAACATCAGACATAAGAACAAAGAAACTAATTTTCAAAGGCACTAACAGACATATCTCTTTTTAAAGCTTCTATCATACATCATTTTCATGGGTCAGTCAAGGAAAATGTGAAAGAAGAAACCTCTTTCCCTCTCTGTAGTCAAAACAATGAGACAGAAAATGAGAGAAAAAGGATTAGAGGCATCTTCAAAGTAAATGGTATCTGTGAAGAGCCTAAGACTGAAAAATAAAGTCATGCAATACAAGATATTTGAAAAAAATATGCTCTTAAGAATGAACATAATATTCAAGAACCATATTTTCATTCGTCTCCTCTATTAACAACATCAAAAATGTTTGAAGGATAGACTGATGATTGAAAGCAAAAAGTAATACAAAGCTTAAAAGGCAAAGAAGTAAAAAGTTCTTTTTATTTCTTTTATGTATGTCTGCTGTTGGAGTCAGCTTTTTCAGAAAGAAACCCATATAAATAACCCCGAAAGCATTATTGCTGTTAAAGCAAGTTTTGTTCTAGTGTTTAAAAAAATTCATGGACAAACCCTTTAAATAATGTCAGTTCTGTTTTTCTGTTTCATCCTTTTTTCTAGCTAAAATTATTCATGGATAAATACTGGTTTTGCTAGTTTATTCATTCTGTAAATCTTGAAAGAACGTGCTTTAGTTGCTTGTAAACTTTTTCCTTTTGGTTAAAGTCCCAGATTGATAAATATATTTTCTGAACTGCAGATGACTAAAAAAAATTAAATCAGAGGATTAATGCCTTATTCTTGATCCACAGTGTGCCTGAGGAAGAAAATTGCCTCACCTGAATGTCAATGGCAAAACTCCATTGACTTCAACAGGCAAAGATCCAGTCCTTGTTCTTTGCCATTTTACTGACATAAAATTTCAAATATTGTATCTTCTGATACAAGGCCAAGCTCAGAAAATCATGACTTTTTGAAAATCAAGTAAGAGAGGGGAACAATATTTTTTCCTAACTAAGTGAGCACTTAGAAGTGGAATCAATGTTTTCAGACATTTTTCATGGCACTTGCCTTTCATTCTTAGCTAAAAGTAGTTTTCTTCTATCACTCTTGATACTTTTGTCTCCTGTGCACCAGGGCTGCAAATCCATACTGAGCCTTAGCTCTCAAGGTTATTGTCTCAAATCTGGTCAAGCTCAGCAGTGACTGTACACCGTCACCATCTGAGAGCTGCTTAGGGTCTGTGTGAAACACCCGAAGGGGTCAGTGCAGTCCTGGGCAGATGCTGACTATGATATAAAAAGTATGACCAGAAATGACATTAACAACTCTATGAGTTCCAGGTGGCAAAGGACTGAGTAAGCTGCAGCTGACAGAATTACTCTGGCACCTCTGGGGTAGTCCCCTTTGGCCAGAAATGTGGTTCATTGGTGAATCTGGTATGAAACCTTGAAGCAAACCAACAAAAACTGGGGAAGGATTTTATTGTCCAAGGATGCCAGCCTAGCACCTTTCACCTCCACTACAAATTGCACACGAAGTTGCACACAAAGTAACAGTTTCAGCAGTTTGGCAGGGCATTATTTTACTTTACAATGTGGCCAGGGGGTCTGAGCTCTGAACTCTCAAGCCCCCAGGTAAACTAAGTGAAAAACTCATTTTAGAAAGTAGCATGTTAAGCTAATAAAAATAATTTTTAAATCTTTCCACTGAACTCTGGAGCAGCCTTCCTGGGTAATGGATGGCTGCACAGCTGCCTGGCAAAAATCACAATCTCTCCCACTTTCATGTGGGCAAAATGGGAGAGGCACAGCAGACTGATCTGAAAGATGCTGACAACACCTCTATAATATGCAACTGACTTTTCTCAGTTTTCTTTGTTGTCTCAAACAACTGCTGAATGATTTTTCAAGCAAATTTCACACTATTCTTCAGACAACTAATTCAGCTCATTTGGCTTCATTTATTCATTCCTTGCTAGCAGACGTGTCAGAGATGAGCAACTCAATACAAATAGCAAAACAAATACACAAAATGAAATTCTGAAGTTAAGGAGAAAGAAAAGAAAACATTTATTGTGTTTCATTGATCCCACTGGCAAATCCAGAGGAAAGTGGACAGTCCGGTCTCTGGATGACAGCTGAAAGAGGAATCCTCATGGCAGAGTGAGTTCTTAATTTCTGCAGTTTGCCATCCACCTGCCTGGGCACACAGCTGAAGACATCACTACCTGGTAATTTCATCCAGCACTCCACTTCTGTGATTCATCTAAATTTCATAGTGTAATAAACCCTCCCTAGACACATTAGCACCACTAGATTAGAATATTTTACTTTTACATTTGTTATCTTGGGGAGAGCATTAGTATTTTCTAGTCAATGTAATTTACATGAATGCAAGATAACTTTCAGTGTGAAATACTCACACTGAATGTATCTGGTGGTAATAATAGCTATGAACTTTACTTATTTGTTATCTCCTAGAGGTAGATTGCACTTTCTATTAATAAGAATAATCTACAATCCTGAGATTGTGCTTCAACACAATGCCTTTGATAAACATTACCCAGGTGCCAATTTTCTTTGTCACTGTAAGCAGGTAGGTCAACACTGATGCTGTAACACTGCAATCTATAAAATCTCTGCTCCCCATGCTTCATCCCTGCAGAGAGCTGACTGCTGGGCATCCTTCATTTACCCATCCAAGGAACAGGAGTCCATTGCTTAGCTTAATAAAATCTCTGCAGCTAGTACTAATGCTTGCCATGCCCAGTGGACACAATTGTTACTGCAGACTGCATCAAAGCCACCAAAAAAAAAAACAAAACAAAAAAACAAAAACAAGAAACCAAAAAAAAAAAAAAAGCAACAACCAAAAAAAAAAAACCCACACCAAACCAAAACACTTGTAAATAAGAAAAGTTTGAACAAAGCTCAGCACTTCTTCCTTCACAGAACCTTCCTTTTGGTTTCTCCCACTTCTTTTCTGCTGTCTGTGCTCTTGCCAAGCTCCTCTCCTGGGTGCCTGCTTGGATCTTCTCCCACTCTTATCTTGGAGCTACCACTGGTACCAGTGCTTTACTGAGGAGGCCAATGCTGTCCAGTTACTTGGATGCCACACCTTCTCATTGTCAGCTGAGGCTCTCTTTGCTATGCCAGGGTGTGAAGTGCCTCTTCTGCATTTTATACTCAAACAGAGCCCTGACAGCTCCAGCAACTTACATCTTGTCTTGGTCATTTTGAACCAAAGGCCCCTCTGGGGACACTTAAGACATGCTAATGCTGCTGTCAGTCCCATAGAGCTCAGGTTTTACAGTCAGATAATCATCATGGGCAAGTCAGTGTGTGTTGGTCTGATTCCCAAGGGATTCCACTAACGGCCAGGGATCAAAGGGAGCTCTTCAGACCACCCAAGCAGAACCAAGACCCTCAGAACTGCATTAAGTGGCAATAAAGGGTTTCAACTGTGGACACAAATCCTGTGCAACTGCAGCCATTGGTTTTTACCTGTGGCTGTGGAACAGGGGCCACGGGGAGGAAGGGATCACACACTACTTTTAAGAGGCCAGAGAACTGTGAAATCCAGTTAAGGAAAGCTAAGCCCACAGCTTTTACCTATGGGAACTGTTACAAATGAACGGAGCCAATTTCTATAATAAAATAAAATCAATTTATTTATAGTAAATTTGGCAGAGATTTTGGATAAAAAGCCGCAGTGCAGGGAAACAGCTCCGAGCCCGGGTGTCGGCAGCTGGGTGACAGACAACCTGACAAGGTGTCAGAGAAGCTCTGTTCACCCCGAGGTCTCTGAACGGTGAGCTTATATACANTTCTTAAAGGGCTCACAAACTTACAAAAGCACCAGTACTGCTGGACTGTGTCTCTCTGGGATACAAGCCCATCATTTTATTTATTTGTAATGGTAAAGGTAAGGGGGTCAAGGTGTGCCTCTCCTGTGGTTGATGCTTGTATTAGAGCCTTTGAGTATGTGACGACTTCCCTCTTTGCTTTGCAGGCTTTGATGCAATATTTTCTTCATATTTTTTAGCTATTTTATTACCATCTTCCAAAGGAGGAAAAAACCACAAATTATCCAAGCACTTAGACATCTTTAGATGTTACAGTTCAATAGCAGTTTACTGCCATTTTGGTAAATTGTGCACAGCAGCAAGCCACAATTAAATGAAATCTTCATTCTTAATGTCTATATGTCTCTAAGATAAGAGCTCAGTTTTACTCTCCTCAGAATACTCTATATCTTTATTAAATGCACATGTCATTACAACATAAAATGACTGGCTCCTCAAGCAGACTCTGAAAGATGGCTGCATTTATTTTGCTCCCTGCCTCAGATGACAACCAGAAATGCCTAGAGCAAGATTCTGTTCCTGGTAAATATTGAGCAAACTGGGACATTTCTCTGTTTGCAGGTCTATCCCATGAACTGGCACTTGGTTTGTAGATTTGGGATAGGGGGTGGGGGAGGAATAAAAAATACACAAGGGGAAACAAAGCCCCAATCAATAAAACCTCACCAGTACTCTCCTCACCCCACTTCTTGAAAAATCCACTTGCTTGAAGCTGTGTCCATAAATGCAGTGAAATTCTCCATGCTTAAGTGTCCATCTTATTCTTAATCCATTAGACTCAGCACCATCATTTCAAAGAGATGGAGACACTTGATAGTAAAGAGCTGATCCTCCACCTCAGGATGGCATGACCGTGTTGGAAAAGCTGGGAGAAAATGACCATGGAAGTGGTGCTTGTCAGTTTGCCATCCCTGCCTTGTGTGAACAGGGAGCACGGTAGAGAAAATCTACCCCAACCTCTGCTCCCAAATTCTGTCTTTTTTGTGTGCCTGTCTTAGCAGTAGTTCAAGCACCAGCACACACTGGCTGACCTCCTGCTGAAGCTGGATGTGGCATTTTCCCTCCTGCAGGGAAAGGCATCCCTTCAGGTGCCTGCCATTAGCACCCAGGTGAGGAGGAGAGCCCAGCTGAATGCAGAGCTGACCAGCAACACCTTTTTATCATAGATGTCCACCACTGGGGCATGCAGGGGAGCATACAATGAGAAGCATGGGCCTGACATCTGCCTCTCCAACACAATCCTTACCTCAGAGCAGCTCAAGAGTTGCCACTTCTTTTCCCTTGATGCTTTCCTGAAAGACCTGAGGAGCTATCTGTGCTCAGGGCAGGGCAAAATGCATATTAGCTCCATATGTATTTCTCCTTTTTTTTGTTTGCTAACTAATATTGCTATACTGCAAAAAAAAAAAACAAAAAAAACCACAAAAAAAACCCCGAAAACCAACCAAAAAACCAAAAAAACCCCAAAAACCAAAAAATGACAAAACCCAACCAAACTGAAACCTCAACAAGAAAACAAACAAACAAACAAACAAACCCCAAACCAAACAACAAAAAAACCCACATGACAACAACAACAACAAAAAACCCCAAAGCAAAACAAAAAAAAAAAAAACCAAACAACTAACACCCAAAAAGCAAACCACCTCTCCCCACCAAAAACTCCCAGCAGAATTTCATTGGTTCCATAGGAAAATAACAAAGTAGATATCCAGTCCTGAGAGATCCTGAGTTCCCTCTGCAAGGTGCAGTGCACCACCAACCACATAGGGCAGCCACAGGGTGAGAGAGTATTTAAGACCTTCAAGGGTAGGGTCCATCCCAAGCAAGCATCACTGTGGCAAGCTTGGGGCTTTTGAGGAGCTCAAAAGTTAGACAACGCAAGCACCAGTGTTTCCACACTGACAGTTTGGTGTAATCAATTTACAACTGCGACAAGCAACTGCTGGGTGGTGTGGTGTTCTGCGAAGTAAGGAGCTCCTGACAAAAAGGCATAATTTTCACACAAACCAGAAAAATGAAGAGTTGCCTTCCAGATAGCTCTAGCTGACTACAGGGAACGCCAAAGTGAGCAGCCTATTTATTATATTGCATCTGACATTATGAGAGCCTGTGTAATGTAATTATCCATAAAAGTCCCAACAGTCTGCCAATTGTTCCTCACAGGTATGCTTGTTTTTAAGACAGCTTTTGTAGACATCCATTACTTACAGCCTCCTGCTTGCCTTTATCTGTTCTGTAAACATTATTTTGCAATGAACAACTGAATGAAATTATTTTGAAACCACGCACAATCTACTGGTTTAAAAATATACATGTATTGTTATTGTTATAATTTTTTAAAATTTAATTATCTGTTTAGATAGGACACTTGATGTATATATCACCGATCCTCATTGTTATGCTGGTATGGAAAAGTTCATTTGTAGGCAGTGGGCCTTACTCTGGACCCAGGGAAACACGGGGACCTGGCCTTTATTCTACTGGCCTCTGTAGCTTTACTGAGGAGTACAGGGAGCTGTGCTTTTGCAAGGAAAGAGGGATCTTGCCCCACAAGATTTGGCAATACACCCTCTCAGGGTTCAAACTCTCTGATTCACATAAGAGGACCATCACTCTTGGAAAAATTAATACAAGGAAGAGGATTATGATCAGCAACAGACTGAGACAGTAAAGGCTCAAAATGGCCCCCATTTAAAGAGGTTTTGGATGGTGAGAATGTTTTGAAATTCATGAGCAACCTGTTGCTGGTTTATGCCATTCCAGACTGGCTTTTTTCTTCATTTTATGAATTGAAAGGCACCACCGCTACCTCCTCTGTGTCATTTCCCACTTCTCTTGTTTCAGGTCCTGCTCCCAACTCAGTATGCTGCCTTTTATGGATCTAATTCTTAGACAAGAAAGTGTTTATATCTCATAAGAAGCCTACATATTTAAACTGGAGTTGTGATTCATTTTGGGCCACTGGTAACTTAAAGGTATTCCTAAAATTGTGTTATACTGCAACTGGTACTTAGAGTTGCCCTTATGAGACCCACTGGATATACATTATGTGCTTGTACTCATCCAGCTGCCCCACATCCAAAACTGGATGGACTTTCCAGATGCATAGGCCTTGGTACATAATAACAGTGGCAGAAGTAATAGAATCATAGAAAGGGTTGGAAAGGACCTTAAGGATCATCTAGTTCCCCAGCCACGAGCAGGGACACCTTCCACTAGACCAAGAACCCATCCAACCTGGCTTAGTCGATCTTTGAATTCATTCTCTGTTTTCCAATTATGTTTTTTCTTATTAAAGATATATAAAGAGAGGGCTCAGATGCTTTTTTGCTGCACATAGTGTCATGCCCTTGTAAACGACACCTGCTGTGTGAGCTGTGCTTTCCTGCTGTAGGAGGACATTGGGTAAGATTACTTTCTGAACACAGTATTGGCACCAGCAAAGCCCTGCTTTGGACTGAAAGAAAGCACAGCAAAACAAAAAGATATTGAGGGAGGAAATCTCCCAGCAGCAGCTATGGGACTTAAAGCATACTATTTCATAAGATATATGCTCCTTTTGGTGTGCTGTGTGCTAATCCCTGCAAGTGTTCTATAAATGGAATGATAGCTAAACATGAGCAAATCTTAAGAATAACTCAACTGTTTCAGAATCTCATTATATTTTTAACTCGATTTCAGCCTTGTTCAAACTCCATGCCAAAAAGCAGCCAATTCAAGGCTGCAGGCAGCCTTGAAAAACACTTAAAACCAGAAGAACATGGAAGATATATACCAAAAAATTGATCCAAAAGGCAACGTTTCATCCATCTATTTTATGCCCGAGCATTTCAGATGCAGTTCTGCCTAGTGCACAGGAAACCATAAACTCACTTAAGAGCAGGGCTTGACTCAGCCACTTGGCAACTGCTTTCCCCTAGCCAAATGACTCTATGGTTTACTTCTCCTGCTTTATTTAAGACTCCCCAACACAGACTGAAAACCTTATGGGGCTGGTACTGCCTGTTTTCATGTACCCGCCCTCTGTCCATAGGTTCATTCCTAATGAATAAGGGTCTATCAATTGTTTTTCCCTATAACAGCTCTTGTTTCTCATGGCAATGGAAAAGAGGAACCATGAGATCCAGGAGGCATTCAGAAGGGTTACAGGAAGGGTAGAAGCTAATGTCACAAAGCCATAGGCTTACGGGAAATATTTTTTTCCTAGTTTTCTGCAATTTCTTATGTAATCAAACAAGACCTTAGGGAACAGAATTTCCAGGAGGAGACAGGAAAATAGGAACAGCTGTTCTAGGAGACACATTGGTGATGATTAGCAGCTGAAGGTTGCTAATCTGCTAGATGACAGCAAGAAAGAAATTAGGTAAGAAGAAATCTATATGCAGATAATCTATGTAGTTTGGAATCTGACTTCTTTTAAAGATCTACTCTTTCGAGCAACCCATATGTTTTATTCCACTAGGCTTTCTATTTTCCAGGGTCTGTCAGGGGATGCCTGTTTGTTCACTTGATTTGTGTTCTGAGGAATTCCCCACGTTAAAAGTCCCTGAAGTTTATAATTAACCACAACAGAGCTCATGCACTTGAAGATGGATGAAGCTGAAAGAAGAGACATAGCCACAGAGAGAAAAATATTGTACTGAAGGCTGTTAACAGGGAAAAATGCTGTCACTGTGAATATCTGCCTGTATAAGAGCAATGTTCAGCAAGGGATGCCTATCTGGTGTCCCTTAGGCTTTGCGGGTAAGCTGTGTGAAAAGCCGACTTGAAGGGGCAACTCTATCTTCTCCTGCCAAGGCCAGGAAATGCTGTTATAAAACCTAGTATTCTTCTTGGAATATTTATTAGGAGTTTGGAAAGATTGATTTGGTCACTGAGGATAGATATGTGAGCATCTGCTGTAATGGCAGTAAAAAGAATTAGACTCATCAGGAATAGTAATTCATAATGATAGTGGCGGTGTTTGCTCTTTGAATATAAAGAATCTCCGAGGCCCTTCAATCCAAGTATAACTAACACTTCTGCGTGCAAGAAAAGCCGCCTTTTTTTTTTTTCCACAGCAAGAGTTGCAGCCAGAAAAGGGCCCAAACCTGTGTGCCCCTGAGCATGGGAGTGAGTGGATGACCATTAATTGAGGTGTCTCCTTTGCTGTTTAACTTTATACAAACAAAAGGGCATGCCATCACATTTGCAAAGACACTTGAGAAACTGTTACTGTCTGAAAAAGTATAGACGAAGGAGCCCGATGTGCGGGTCTGGCAAAAGTCAACACCATTTGCTGCAGCACTGACCCTAACTGGACTTTGGTTTCTCGAAGTATGAGGAGAGATGAAGAAGGAAAGTCAGATGTCTTCTCTTCTCCACCTGGGACTCAGGGAAAGGAAGGTTGAACTTGGTTTATTTCTATGTATCCCATCAAGGAAAAATAAACACTGTTTAAAATGCTGTCTTTCCATCCTTTCTGAAGTATGACCAGAAAGTCGTCTTAATATCCTAAGAAAGGATGAGTCACATTCATGACGAAGTCACTCAGACTGGGTGAACCCCTGCCCCCTCCACCTCTGCTCCTGAGGTGAAGCAGCAGTACACATTTTTTAATAAGGATTCTCCATGCTTTCTCTTAACAGTCCTTTACATTTACGAGGAATAAGGAGTCCTAAGGAAAGGGGCTATAGATCTTAGTAGAAATAAACCCAACATTGTATTGTTAAAATTAGAACTTAAATTGATATTTAAAATGCTGAACCACAGATCTAATTCTCCATAAAATTCTACTCAAGAGCTTGAATAAAACTGTGGAAAAGATTTCTTTTTTAACTGTAGAGAAACTTGCTGTAAATGGGTGCAATGGTGTACTTTAGAATCCCGGAGGCAGTTAATTGAGCCCTCCCTCCTCTTTTAGCCCGCATATTCTCCGCTAAGCCCACGCATGCAGCTGAAAGAACAGCTCCTGGAGTACCATCCTGCTCTAAAAATGAATCTCTGCGTGGTCATGCGCACTGATATAGCCAGAACAGCATGCTTGTGACAAGTGTTGTACACAGGGTGTTGAAGAATATGGCTGCAAAAGATTAGCAGCAAGCAGGTTCTTGCTTAAAATGAGATAGATGTGGGAAATAAATGACGTGGGAAACAAACAGAAATGAAAGAATTTTCAAAGACCGTTGAAAAACCTCTTCATTCTAAGGAAACTGCCCACGTTAGCAGTTTTAAAAAAAAGACCCATACTTATTTTGGTCAACACTGACAACCTTCTTCCGTTGTGTAGTAGTTTCCTTCTCAAATAGTCAGGTGCAGAGCACAGTCCTACTCATCGGGAGCAAAGCTGACAGAATCTGCCTCTCACTTTGTCACGTTCAGCATTTCAAAGACTTTATACTGTATATTTGGTGAGTCAAGAACCCATTCTGCCTAGTCTCCATGTGTAAATGCAGGCTTACCCCCACTAGCACAGCATAGCAGAAGACATTCACAGACGTATTTATTGGAAAAGCATGTTTATTAAACAACTGTGCTTCAAAATACAACTGCCTTTTTCTTTTCTCTCCCTTTTCCCTGTGGCCTGGCACCAAAAATTCCCCTGCAATTACAGCCAACAACTGAAACTCAGCCTGAAGTCCAGATATAGATTTCACACCCCTCTGGAGCAATCACTCAGAATTTCAGGGGTTTACGGAATTTCAAGAATTACCTGCAAAGAGCTAAATCTTATAGAAGTACTGCTCGTTCACCACCTGACACACAGGGACTGTACTTTCTATTTTAACACTCATAAAACATGTAAAAGGGCTGAGGTATTTTTGACACATAAATCTCAGGTGCTGAAAGCTCATTCTTGTTCTGCTGCCTCTTACAAATATTTGAGGCAATGTGCCACTCCCAGTGTTTTTGGAAATGTAATGGCACACTTCCCCCCAAAAACCCAGAGCACCACTGTTATACGGACTTCGGAAGTTAAACTCCTTTGGTGGATTCCTAATCCTTTTCTTAAAGCTCAAATGCCACTTTCCTTGCCAGTCAGCCAAAAATCACATTGAAGGAACCCCAACATTTTAGAGATAGGGGCACATAAATAGACTGCATGTACATCTGCTGCATATTCAGTATGAGATGAATTGTCCCAGGCACTGGAAAGGATGTACTCACTATGTGACCACATGCCCATCTGCAGATGGTGAAATAAGCACTCTGGTTCCTGGCTCCCCTCTGCTCCTGAGCGAGAAATAGCCAAGGACAGTTGCTCTGCCCAGTGGAGGTCTGAAGCCCCTCACTGCTCCTCTTCTGGGAGACCATGCTGAACATCTGCCAAACCACAACATTTCTGTGCTTGTAGGAACCTGCAGGAAAATGCGTAAGAGGAAGATTCCTTCCTTCTTCTATTTTCATATACAAGAAGTTGTTTAACATAAAACAGTGAAAAAATATGGATCTGGCCTTTTATTTACTGGCAATTTCAGAGCATGAGCTCTGGTACCAATCCCTGGTGCAACTCCATTGACTTCATCAGACTCTGCCAGAGGTCACAATGTGCCATTAAGAGTTGACTAAGACAAGATATGCAGTCCTGTTTCTTTCCAGCCCATAAAACCAATCCGAAAGGTTTTCTTTCCTGTCTTCATTTTATCCAAGATCTATCAAGAATATTGAGTTCTATCTTTGTTTTTGCTGAAGGATTGCTGAAGTGGAAAAAGCACTTTCTTTAATTACAGGGATAAGGCAGCTTAATCTATAATAGAAAGACAGTATTTCCCAGTTAGTTTCCACATATTTTAATTCAGTGGGTGCTAACCAATGAAAACTCAACATGTTCAGGATGTTTCAAAAAAAACCCCCTTCCATTCACATTTGCTTAAATTTAGTCTCCATGGTACATTTTATTCAAGTGCTTGTGCCATTCTTAGCACTGTCATACTGTGCTCCTTCCAGAAATGTATCTGACAACACAATTAACATTTTCACATGCTGTTTTCAAGTTTGCCTTCTTCAGGACAGGTTTATGTGGAAGAATGTCTTATTTTCTCATTTATTTGTTTTAAAAAGATCTCTCTCTCTGAGACAAGAGCAGATAAAAGAGTGTAAAATGAGAGGAACAATTTGCACTAGGTAAATGCACAGACTCAGATGTGGTGGACTAAAGGAGCAGAGCCCTAGAGCCTTTTCTTAAGCACTGCCTAAGAAGGGACTGTCTGCTGGATGCTTCTTACTTCTTGAATAGGGAGGGCATAAGAGAGGGAAGGTACTGCAGTCCTACTCATCCTTCTTCCAAACTAGCATTAGTTAACTAAGACCTGCTACACTTTGTACATCAAACCCAGAGACAACCCAACCATGATAGCATGACATTGCTATGGCTGATATTTTATGGCCCTTTGCAACATGGAGTAAGAAGTCATTTATAAATACTTTTCCAAACACAATTGACAGAAGTTACACATTAAGGATATTCCTTTTTTGAGCATGAAGAGCTCAGTGACCCTCCCAAGTCACACAGGTGGCTGGGAATTTCAATTTGGTAAAATAACACAGTTTACATAATGGTTGCCTATCTTGTGATTACCATGTAAACCATTTCCTTGCAGAAGCAAACAACCAAATAACAAAGGAAAAACATAATGCAACTCCACTGATGATCATACTGAAATCTGAATTAGGTGTCACAGTATATGTCTACTGACATCTACATCAGAGTGGCAGTGGGGAGGGGAGGAAAGGCTGTCTCTGGTTTGGATTCCTGAGGCTAAATGCAATACAAATATACCCTGAAGTCAATAGACCTTCACATGTTATACATCTGTGCTGAATTTGCTTTCCAATATCCTGTTTCCTAAATTTGATGTGGGCAGATGGTGGAAGAGATCTCCCTGGAAGCAGCATGTTCTCCCCTTGAGAGGAATGCCCTTATGTCTCTCAGACATGAACTGTCTGGCTGATTAATAAGCAGTGCTGTTGGGCTCAGGAGAGAGTTCAGATTTGCTTCTTTTGCCTGCAGAGTGGGACTTTACTAGGGCAGGGGTGTTAAACTGGGACTGTCAGAGATGTTTGGAGCAGGTGGTGAAAGTGAACGGAAGAAGTGGGAAGGGACCAAAGGAGGATGCTGTGTCCCCTGAGGGAACAACCTGTTGCACATGGTGAGCTTGTCTGGCATGGCAATGTGGATGGCAGTGCCTGGAGCTGCAGAGAGGTGCTCTGTCTCCTCAGCCCTCACTGCCTGCTAGGCTTACCAATGAGATGTGGCCTCTCCAGGTTCTTCAAATCCCCATGACTCCCGGCAGAGAACCTGGTACAAAGTCTTGTTCTCTGAAAAGACTTCTTTCTTTCCCTGGATAAGGAAAATCCTTCTGCTCCTAGCAGAGACAAAAGCAGCCATTCAGTTCAGAGCTGGGGCTGTTTTCAAGGCTTCCAACAAACACACTGTGCTTCAGTACTGCTGATAAATGTATCAAAGGAGAGCACATTGTTTTTAGAGGGCAAGTGGCTACTTTACCTAAACGCTACTTACATGTGAGTGTTAATCAAGAAAGATGTTCTAATTCTGTCACAATACTATTTTTCCTTCCTTTCTCCGACCCAGCATTTATATGAACAAAGGGCATGACATACAGAGCTGTCATTTGATTTATACTACTGACTGTGTTTATCACTGACTGTCCATTTTCTTCGACTTTACCTAAAATCAGTGTTTGGGACACTGTAAGTTAGAGACTTTTAACACAAAACTATCTTCACTGACTTCCCTGACTTTACCCAACTCATGGATAGTGAAGAAACAGAGAAATAATCCAAAATAACACATTTACCTCAGAGGGAGATTCTAAAGAGTGGTAACTCAGGCACTTCTGCAGCAGGACCCATCCCTGCTTTTCCTACAGAGAAATAGGAAGCCAATGAAGTTGCTGTAGGGCTGTGAGTAAAGCCTAGCAGTCCTCCCCAACCCACAATGCCATGTGAGGACAGGACTGACAGTCATTTGTGGGAAAATCTCAGTTGTGACAAGATCTGAAAAGAGGGGGTTAAAAGGCCTCTTGGATAAAACCTAAGAGGTCCTAATAAATAAAATTAGAAATGAGTTTTTGGGGTATGTGTTGACAATAGCAGGTTGAGAGAAAAATGCCCCAATTGAAATTCATTTTTACTGAGGCTGCTTGAAGCCTGCAGATGAAGATGCAGACCTGAGACCAGTGGGACCGCTTTAGAAAGCCTGTGTGAAACCAACACAGGATTTCAGAGGGCTGTGCTTGCAAACTTTACTTCCACAGAGTCTTCATTCAGACCCGTCAGTTTTTACAAGGATATTTCTAGTAAAATGCCTGCAGACCTCACTGTATGACAAATGCTACAAAATGAGAAAAATTAATTTCTTGGCTCTTTCTCAAGATGCTGTAAAGGTATTCAAAATTTTTTTAATAGTCATATTAACTTGATATGCTTCAGAACATTAACCCAAGAGATGTTTTTTTCAAACAGATTCACAATATTTATAATAACCCTTATGCTATGGTGCTTGTTGCCACCCACATGAAGGAGATGCCATAAAATGTTGTCTGATATTATTTGCTTAGCTGTAGAAATTTTGGCATGGTATTGTGCAGAAAATGAGAGGAATTAGCTATGTGCTGCTGATATATTTTCTCTTCCTGCAGTTTCACGTGGTTACAGCTCCCATGTCGCACCCCAGAGGTGACTTCATTACAGCAGGTGAATGCTTCCCTGTGTATTAGAATGTGTTTGTAAAATATTCCTTGGAATTAAAGTTACTGGATGGATTTCTAATTGGACATTTAGTATAGCTGGCTGGCACATTGGTGACAGCTTCATTTAATGTATACGGCTTAATTGGGTAGCTCGTTTGCCAAGCCCCGACTGGCAGCAACAAGCACCAGGCTCTGCATCTAGATGTCCACTTTTAACATCATCTTGAGACACCATCCAAAACCAGAGAGAAACCAAATCAAACTGTCAGAACCCTTACTGAGCAATATATTCCCTGCTCACAAGCAGTGAATCAAACAGGCTTATTCAAAGAGCACATTATTTGGGAGAGCATAAAAACAAGGAAGAGAAAAAGAACAGCATAGAGAAACAATCTATGATAGGTCCCTCTGCTCTCTGCTCCAGTCTGTTCTACTCAAAGCAATTCTACTCAATAACAATTCGTGTTGTCCTTCTTTTAGCATGATGCTGCTTATTGCCTTCCATAACTAGACCCGTTATTTCCTGACCTATGCAGATACCAAATTGTCTTATTTTAGACCTTTTGACAAAAATCCCAGCTGACTCTGAAGGGGCCAACTTCTCTCCTGTGAGCCAGCTCTGCTGGGGTTTCCACTTCTCACCAGGAATTAAAAAAAAACCCAGACAGGCCATGAACACCTCACTTAAAGAAAGGAGCTTCCTTAAAAGGGGGTCTTTTCATGCTTCCCAAGTTTCTTTGCCCCAATTCTTTCTTCTGCAGCATTAGATCTGGGCACCTGGTCCGTAACACTTCACTGGTTTCAATGAAAATGCCATAAAAATTGTCTTAGAGTTCAGGGTTAACAGTGTCTCTCAAAAATTTACTAGAGCTTATGGTAACAAGACCCGAAACTTGCTCTAATCATCAGACGTTGTCTTTGCTCTCTGGAGACTTTCGCTTTTAGAGCACTGAGTAAGTTCTGTGTCTTCTCATACTCCAGCTAGCAAAGTTCACTGCTGAGAGAACAATTTCACTGTTGTGAACAGGATTTTCAGAATCACAATCCTCTCTCTTAATCCTTTTCATTGATTCCAGTCCACATATTGATATTTGTTGTGGAATATGATCTTTTGATCAGTATTAAGCTGAGTCGTGTGGCTTATTTTAGAGGTAGAAACAAGGTAGAAATGTTAATCTGATTGGCTAACTAAACAGTAATATTAAATATGCAATTTTAACATCTCTTTCCTGAGATATGTTAACTACTGATATTCTTTCATTTTACAAAAATGATTTTTCTACAGTCTGTGTGGCTAGGCTGAAAAATATGGATATACAGCTTGGCCAGATATTCTTTCACCATAAAACCAGCAATAAAACGTGTACTGAAGACTGACATGGATGATATACAGCAGACAAAGATGAAAACCATCTCCTGCTGAAAACAAAGGCAACTTTATCATTGATTTCATTTTAGTTGGGATGCCAGTCAAGGCATGTCCATGTCTCAGACCTTGCTCATGAAAACATGTCTTTATGTGTGCAACACCCCGCTGCCCTGCCCTGCTACACCTATTTCCATTTCTTGTCATGGCTTCTTCATCACCTAAATCCAACGTTTTGAATTATATGAGTGACCTGAGAGTCCATCAGTTCCAAAAAGCAAGCCCCAAGTCAAGGACAGTCTGATAACTGTTAGAGTTGTACTTTCCACTGACAAAAGTCACTGTTTCCAGCAGAAAACTCTAGTATCTAAATACAGTTGGAAGTCAGATCCCTGGTAGAATCGGTATAGCTTTATTAAAGGTGAATGTGACTACAGTTGCACCAGTAGCTCATCTGATTAATGAGTAGAGTCTCACCTTGCAAGATTGCAAGAGGCAAATGGAAGGAAGGGAAGTGTTTTCCTGTGCTCCCTTAAGAAAGTGGAGAAGAAATTGGTAATAAATGGACCATGGATGTTAATGTACGAAGCTGACTCTGGATGAAGGTTACAGGACTTGTAACAACCTTTCCTGAGCACCCAGAGGTTTTGAGGTCCATTCCTTTGGACTGCAATTTAGATCTGAATGAAAACTCTTTTTTTTATCTCAAAATTGGACACCTGCCATATCTTAATTGAGCTCACCATAACATCACCTGGGCTACAATTGAATTGAACAAGATGAGAGTTGAAATGGGAACAAACTCCTTCCCAAAGAGGTCAGCTGTGGCAGAAATTACTCTGGGGTAGGCAGAGCTGTCTTTCTGGTACTCAGGTGTACTTTCCCTGTGAATGGGCACTTCCAAATGAAACTCTTTTCCTTGAGAAATTCCCAGACCTCTCTACTCAGACATGCAGATGCCAAACATAGCAGGAGATACTGAGTCCTTTAAGATGCACTGTCTTCAACAGTTTTTGTGGTGCCTGTGTGGGATGGAGCTATTAGGGAAAAGATTTACTAGGAAATTAATAACACACAAAACAAGAAGAAAGGATCTTGTTCCTGAAATGCCTTTTTTTCTCTTTAAACCAGAAGAAAACTCACCTAAAGAATGAGGCATTTAGAGGTTTTAGAATTTATTAGGTGTAGAGAAATAACCTTGGCAAAACTTGTTTTTCTGTGTCAATACCTTGGGCAAGAGCAGATTCAGACAAATGTAGCAGAAAGTACTGAAGGAAGGAGAAAGATTTAGGAATGGTGGGATGCTGCTGTCTTGTAATGCTGAGCTAATTCAATGGCCCATCAAACATCCTGGCACAAGTACACAGCTCTCTGTCACATAATCCAGATGGCAAACAGAAGCAAAATATTTCAATTAATGTACCACTAATAGTAACAAGAAGACCTTGACTTGTCTGAATTTACCCTTTAGCAAAATACGTGTATAAATAAATAATGACTGACATTCATAGTCTTAATAAAACCAGTTGTGTTCTGTATGGGGATATGAGATCTTTCCTTCCACAGTATTTTCCTCCTCCACCTTTATCAATTTACTAACTCAATCATGTTTTCTCCATGACCCTCAAATTCTGTGCTGTTTTGATGCTGGTATAGATAATGAATCGCATTTAAAAACTCCTCTGGCTCTCCAGCTTAGTGCTCACCTTTTCAGGGCTGTTTTCAGGTATCATAGCCATCTCCTGCAGATGGCATGTCCCAGCCCTTCTCAGTCTTTAATCCTCTTTGGGCTATCCATGTACTAGCCATGGGTTCTGTAGTAGTGATAACTCCCATCAGTCAAAATCTCCATGAGATGCTCCCCAGGTCCTATCCCAGAGATACATCTTTCTTCCCCCTGTAAGACTTGTGGCTGATCCAATCTTTTAAAGGGAGTGAAATGTGCTTCAGAGTGCTGTGCACTTCAGGGCACCCTGGGTGTGCTTCAGGACGTGTTCAACATGCCAACATCAGCAATATGCACAGCCAAGTGCTCCCTATAGAGTTAACCTATTTTATCCATCAAAGAGACGTAACTGTCATCTACTAAAGACGTGCCCCAAAAGGTACAATCCTAATCTTAAAGCACTCCAATGAGATTTGTGTAAGCAAAATTTGCTGATGCTCTTTAGTTATGTCCAAAGCTAGATATACAGATGACTTGGCTTATTATTTCTCTTCCACTCTCCAGAGAACGCATCGAGCTTTTCTTGATAAAGCCAACATTGAACCTTTCTTGGACTGGGAGCCAGCACAATAGCAATGTCACTGTCAGCTGTGTGATTTTTCAAAGATTCTCACATTTTCTATCTTCTTCCTTTGCTAATAAAGAAAATGACCTTGCACCATATTTCCTTGTCTTCATTAAAGTAGGTGCAAAATCACATTTCTCTCTTGGCTATTCAGAGAAAACTCTTTTAAAATCACAAGCTGAACTGGTGCCTATATGGTCTTCACATTTAGGTGTTTTCCCAGCTGGGATTCAAATGCTTCTGCCACTTCAAGGTCTCAACAAGATCATGTGAAATATTGCCTTTCTGAAAGGAAAAGAAAGACTCCACAGTATACAGGGCCAAGCAGTGAAAACATTTTCTCTGCACTTTGTCCTGGGGATAGTAATTTAAATCTAATCTGGAAGCAACAGCTTCTGAGTGCTACAAGCACATCCCATGTCCATTAGCAGCATTTTCAGGGGGGAAGATCATGGGTCTCTCAATTCCTTAGCCAACTTCTAAAAGGCACTTTTCCCAAGGAGAAAGGTTTCCCTCGCCCTCTCTCTTCTGATGGGTTTTCATCACAGGTGAGACTTAGAAAAACCTGCAGCCTGTCTTTATATATCCATGACTGACTTCCTTCTAGCAATTTACTCTCAGTTACTCACAGAACAGTTGAAATATCAGGTGGGCAATTCACAACCTTCTGCCTGCACACCCACCCACCCTCAATGTATTGCAGTGTCTAACAGCATAAGAGAACATAACTAATGACACTCACAGTCCAGAAAAACAGAGGGAGACAGAAAACATAATGAGTTACCATGGAATAAAACACTTACCCTTCTATTGAGGAAATGAGACATAAGAGGCACGGTCAAAGCCTGGGGCTTTGTACAACTACCTGCTACTTCACTTCATTCTAATTTTAATTTAACTGAATCAGTTTCTTAAAATATTATTTTCAATTTTTGGTCTTCAGGAATAATTATTAAAATAGGCTACTTTTTGCCTTTTTCAATAGACTACACAGACATCCAAATGTTCCATCATTCTCTAGACCTAAATTTCTGAAGCAGTCATAACTCCTGAGCCTGCATGGGACAAAATGTGTTTGAAATCAGAGTTTTATACACAGAGTTTACAACAAAAATTTCTACATTTCCTACCACCTGCTATTGATGATCCAATTCAATATAGGCAAAACAGTGAATAAGTTCTCTCACATGGATTGAAAACCAAAACTATAAGTAGATATAGTTTTCTGTGCGTTTTTTTCTTTACACTGGCTTCTATTTGAAACCTAGCTTTGGAGCATTTAGTGTTCAAAATTGTTTTATTGCTGCATTCTAATGTGATAGATTACACTCCAAGTCCCGCTTGGGGGTTCTCCCAATTGTTCAAACAATTCCCATTTTGCAGAGAGTAGTGCCCCAATATCTGGATATAGTAGTCCTGGACAATGGGTTTTCTGACGAATTGAGCATCTTCTTCTGAAGTACTTTTCAAGTCATCCATCACAGTCACTCAGGTCTGATAACCATTTCCCATTCCAGGCATGAGATAAGAACTTATCTGGCTACTGGCTCACTGATGACGGACTGATTTGTGCAGATGCTGCCCTGCAGCTCAGCATGGCTCTGTTAGTCTCTTGAGCTGTTAGAACCCCTTCTTTCCTCCCTCTTCCTCCTCCTGCTTGCTCCTCCCTCCTGGCCCTCCACTTTCAAGCCTCCTTGATCTTTCTCTGGGATGCCTCTGCCAGTTCTGTCTGGCAGCTCCTTGCACTTTGCTAACCCCACTTTATAGCCTTTGCTCTTTGGCAGGTCATCAGGAACTGTCCCCTCAGAGGACAAGGTTTCCTCAGAGATTCTGCCTCCTGCTCAAGCTTTGCTGCTCAGTCCTTCCCATCCTCAGGGCAATCCCTCCAAAGGACAAACGGATGTCACACAGTTCATTATGGATAGTTGAGAAACGATGTTTAAATTGTCATCAATCATGCAAAAAAATAAAAGTATTGGCTACATTTAAAAGGGCAAATGTAAATTATCATTGTCTTTTTTAATCTTTATGAAAGGAATTCTCAAATTAGTCTTGTGATTTCATCAGCCATTTTATGCTTTACTATCCTTTGTGGGATCATTGGGATACAGCCATTTCTTTGGGTGATTATTTTTAGTATTTTTACATAGGCAATTTTGAAAGGCTCTATAAGAATATAACTTTTAAGACAGCATTTCTTTAGGAATGATTAAGCATAATCATGCAACTATAATCATGCATTGCAGAGAAAAGTAGAATAAAGAATTGATACAATCTTGGTTGTGGTTGCTATGTAATTTTTCTTTTCATACTAATATTGAATTTTATGTATAAAAGAGTAACTGATTTCTAAAGATTGAGAGAGAAAGCCTTAACTCGGAATTTCCTGTAGATTCAGTGTCTGTTTATTTTTGGAAACTGCATTCCATATTTTAACTAGTATGACATTAAATATAATTTTTCCCTGGAAGTTAACTTTTACTATAATCAGAGAATACATTTTAATGACAACTGTCCTATTTATTATATGTCTACATTTGAATATCTGTGTATCATACCAGTTATATAACATCCTGGTAGAAAAAAGTGATGGTGATACTTCACATATTGAATTAAAAGTTTATAGGAGGGTATTTTCACATAGAGCTTTCTTGTCTGTCTGAGGACCTAGAACCTGGATATTGGTGTAGGACATTACATAAGAACTAAGAATAATTGTTCTCTACCTCACCACTTCCTCCAGCATACATCAAGTCTGCTGGTTCTAACTGGAAGAGCTTTATTAAAACTAATGTAGTTGCACCAGTTTCCTTTGGCAGGGATCCTCACTCTGAAATTATTGTCTGAGCTCTCAGTGGAAAAAGTTATAGCAATCTTTTCAAGTTAATTTTTCTGTTTGTCAATGTATAACAATCGAGTATTTGTAACTTCTAATATTATCTAAGTATTGAACACCTTACATTTCTTATTCTTGTTTTATGCAATAGTCTTCCCTTAAACTTTCATTGTGTTATTTGCACAAGTGTATGTGGAAACAGGCATG
Organism: Dicrurus megarhynchus; assembly: GCA_013399195.1. Lineage (NCBI taxonomy): Eukaryota > Metazoa > Chordata > Aves > Passeriformes > Dicruridae > Dicrurus > Dicrurus megarhynchus. The sequence continues at coordinate 2,082,087 of VXAD01008914.1, forward strand.
CAAACACACCTACAACAAAAATAATCTTATGCTGAGATCTCCACCAGCTAAAATGCATTTGAACTGACACTGGGTATGTGTGTTAAACACATATACAGCACTGTTAGGGCAAAAGGGTTGAAAAAGATTTTAGAGAATTTTATAAAGCACTGGGGGGGGATAGGCCCATTATTTCCAGTGTAGGAGTCATCCCTGCACACACCAAAGAGTTTTCCCTTTCTGTGAAGTATTAAAAGCTCCCAGAGTTCCTGCAAAAGCCAGCACAAACTAGAGCTGCCATGCCATGTTTTGCAGTGTAGAAAAGTGCTTTTTATCACCCTGTTTGTCGTCTTTTGTGTATAAAAATAAAATAATTTGGTTTTTAAAATTATGCATGTAAATCTTGACCCTAACACCCAGCAAGGACCCTAAACATGTTTACAACATAATTCCAAATCTTACAAATGCAAGTGATGTTGATATTGCAACTTCCTACCTACTTTGTGTACCCAGAGAAAACTCACCAGTTTGTAGGAGGACCCATCACAAAGTCACACAGGAGAAAGGCTTCCTCTTTCCTCCTTTACCCTCCCCCTTACCCAATGTACACAGCATCTGTGGAACTGCCTTTGTCACTGGATTTGGAGGAGCTATGGCTATTTACCTCTTCACAACAAACAGCAGGAAAGTTCTGGCTCTCTATTCCTACACCCTGGATATGGGACATCCCTAACAGAGAAATGCCCATGTCACCCTCTCAGGCCTTGTCTTCTCAGAGGAACAGAGCTGTGTCCAGGGACAATGATGTGAGAGCTGCAGACCTTTAATTTGACTGAGGGTTTAGACAGCCCTCTGCAGTGTGTCAGGATACCAAAAACCTCAAGCAGAAGAGATATCTTTGCATTTCTGCTTCCTTCTCAACCTCGTTGCAAGCCAAGAAGAATAATAACTGAGAAGCAGGCTCACTGATGCCAGAAGTCCTTACATCTACAAACATTAGTGAAGACTGACACAAAGAGGGACTTTCTAATTTAATGTTGCAGACTACAAATTGCATTTTCGAACTTGAGAATTGCCAACCTGACTTGAGGCTTGACAGTTCTTAATAGCCAGACTACAAATTAATAATTTTTATCTAGCTGAGTGCATCACATTTTGATAAATTGTCCATTTGCCTGTCTTCTTTATCCAGCTATGCCCTGTTTCCTTTCTAAATCTGAAGAAACTCTGTCCATAAGTTGACTAATGGAAAAAGCTCTTTAAAAATCCCAGAAATCCCAATGCTTGTCACATATTTTATTATAATAAGTGTTTTTGACCCTCTGAACAAAAATAACATTGTATGTATAGATAGTTTCCTCATTCTCTATTTTTGTCTTTTTTCTCATGTTGTTGCAATTTTTAATTTTGTTAAATACCTTTATCTTACAAATATCTTTCACTGCTATTCCTTGGATCTTGTGGGGTATTTCAGTCCATCTCATATGTTGTAGAATACCACCCTTACCGTGCCATCAATAGCACAAACAAAGGAGGTTTTCAGTGACACATGAGAGTCTTTCCCAAATAAAGCTCTATCTTCTGGACAAAAGGCCTGGAATCATTAGCAGTTTGAGGTTAGAAAGGCATGATCCTTTCCTTTCCTCTTTTTTTTTTTTCCTGCAGCTAATATTGCATCATTTTCAGTCTACTATAAGGACCAGATCCTTTTCTGTGGAATGACTGCAGAGAAATTAATTTCCTACCTTGTACTAGTGTGGTTCATTATTTCTGTACAATACTCTAAATGTAGCACTCCACACTTACCTTTAGTGAATTAATTGATTTTTTTTTCTTTCTCAGACTATTTCTCTAATTTTTCATGATAAACTTGAGCTTTCATCCTGTACTCCGCTGTGTTGCAGCTTCTCCCAAGCTTGTATCATGTCCATGTTTAATAAATTCAGTCTATTCCATTATCCATCTCATTAATGAGATTACTGAATAGGAAGCACCTTGGTGGCACCAGCACATTTCAAACTGACAGTGAGCCTTTAATAATTACTTCCTTCCAGTACCATCTTTGTGAAGGATGGGGTGCCTGGTGCAACGTGGAGCCTAGAGAAACATCTGCCCTCCGTGAGCTGCAGAGCTCCCAGCCTTGCAGGGACGGGGAGCTGCGTACTGCGTAATAAGCAATTTATTTTGCAATTTAATACACCTGCCCTTGCACTAAAGCCAGCTTTGCCTGGGAACATGCACACCCTTAGCTAACCATAGGCATGTGCATATGTGCTCCTGGTACAGAACTTCCATCTTTCAGACCCAAGCCTACACGCATTCCCTGAGCTGAACAAACATGGCAGGCACTAAGTACCACTGGTTTTGCATTTCAGCTAATAGGTTTGAGGCAGATCTTTTCTTTTCCTGATGTGCTGCTTCACAGTGTTTCTCAAGTGTGGCTCACAATGGGATAGGACAGCAGTCACAAGTGAGATGACTCACACTCATGAGCTATTTTCATCTGGCTTATATTGCTTCACTCATAATGTTTTCCCTCCATATTTAGAAGTCTTTTTCAGAGAAAATGAGGTCTGCTGGTATGAATCCACTGCTGCCAGCCCCAGCTGGTGCCATATCTTCCTCACCTTCTCCGACCTTCTCTTTTCCTCAGTTTCTCCACTGTGAATACAAAATTCCCCTAAAAATGTGAAACATTCTTCAATCATTTGTAGATGTAAATTACTCCCTATTAATTCCTATTTTTAGTATTATGGTGATTTTGTCCCTAACCTCCTGGAGAAGAAAATCTGCTTCTTTTCGTCTTCAGACCACTATGGCATGTAATCACCCAGTGAGATCACCCAGGACCTATGTGTGACATTGGAGTCAACTTATTTCGTAACAACTGTCCACCTCTCTGACACATTTTCCTTGCCTTTCATCTACTTAGCAGCAATATAAAATAATTTAGCAAGTGCAAGACAATGGGCAATCTCTTCCTTTTTGGGGAAGTTGAGGCTGACAACTTGGTGGAAGAATTCAGCAGCAGCAACTGTGCCAGAGGCAAAAGAGGATTTTTCTTCCTCACCTCCTAAACATTTCTGAAATGACATCCTGTGTAGGTGTGTGTCCATGAAGGTTTCCACAAACCTGCCCAAGTCAGACATTTGTCTCCATTAAGTCATGTGTGAAGATAAGGGCTTTCCTGTAGTCAACAAGACGGCACATTGTATTTTAAAATGAAGGATTCACAGGGGTGGCAGCTCATTTGCATGCAGCAATGTGAATCTCACGGAGGAGGTGTTGTAAATCACCAAAGAGCTACTTGACAGTGCCACTCTGTGAGACTGGTTCAGAATTATTAATTAGAGCAGGCTGAGGGTGGTTTGTTTGCATATCAGTTGAGCTAAGCCATGTTGGAATCCCTGTAAATAATAAAACAGGCTGATTAGGCCTAGTCATTAATTAAGTGTCTTCACTGTGAATAAACAGTGAAATCTTTCCATTTGCCAGGGACCCCTATGACACTGTGATAAATATACAGTCACAAGAGCTTCTATAACATGGTTTGACATCTTCATCTATTAAATTCCTGCTTTCTCCCCAGCGACAATGGGTTCAAATCCCACAGTGGATGATACATCTGCCTAATTTTGTTGGTTAAAATATATTACTTCGGAGATTTCAGGAAACCGGGGCTGAGAACCTGATATGAAAAAAAAGGAAAGGGGAAAGAACTTGTTAATACTGTAAACTGCAGTGTTCAGTCAAGTGTATGTGTGACTTGTGATTGGTATAGCAATGCAGAAGATGATATAAAATCTGATTTTATTGTTACATGGATGTAAAAGCCAGCTATTATTTATTTGACTAAAATGGTATACATTTAAAACTTAATTAACTCCCCTCAGTGTTTGAATATTGTTTTTGTTTTAGTGTCTACCACTTCTCCATGTGGAGTAAGACCAAAGCTGAAATAATTTTTACAAAGTATACTTTTTTAAACTACAGATAATGTTAAAGGCAATTAAATCTCATACTCCAAGGCATGAATTGACCAGGTAGGTGATCAAGTATGAGATTTTATCTCATCATGCACTGCTGGATAGTGGGTGAGGATCCATATTGTGGGGATCTTTCATCTTTGAAAGGTTTGAATATTGTCAATGTTTGCAGCCAGGACATTACACTGAGACACAGATCAATGTGCTGAGCAGACAGTGGCAAGTTCCATTTTCCTGTGTAACATACAAGTGCTGCAGGTAGTGCATGAACATAATCTCCTGGAAAACAAGGCAGTCTTTATCAGTTCAGCAGAAGGGCAGAGACCCACCCCCTTCCTGTGAAAGCTGATGACTCTGTTCCCAAATATTTTCCCTCTGCAGCATTCTCCCTGCTGCAGTTTGCACAGCAAAGAGGTCTAGAACAGCCTTATTTAGAAAAGGGATGCAGTCATCATTTTGGTATTCTGGACATGAGGAAGAGCTTCTTTACTGTGAGGATGACTGAGCACTGGAACACGTTGCCCAGAGAAGTCGTGGAGTCTCCTTGTCTGGAGATATTCAAAAGCTGTCTGGACACAATCCTGAGTAGTGTGCTCTACAGGACCCTGCTTGAGCAGGGAGATTGGAACAGATGACCACCTGTGGTCCCTTCCAAACCTGAACCAGTCTGTGACTGTGATTTTCTGATACTTCTAACAGCCAGTTTAAAGGTGTTGAGGTAATTACAATGCTGAGCATGAACACTTGAATAGGTGGGAGACAGATGACTCAGTAAGATCAATCTATTGATCTCAAGATTTTCTAAGTATTTAAGTGCCATGCAACAATTAAAGGTATTTCTGAGTATCCAGTAAATGGCTTTATTCTGACAAGCTCTTTTGTTTCTTTTATACATAATAGAGAATGAGAATGCCATTGAACTTAGAAAATCTTTTAGGAAGTAAGTGTTCAGCAGCCTGTTTGATTCTGACAGCCTTGTGCAGTGGTAAGCAATCAGCCAGATGGCAGGAGATCACTGAATTTACCGCTGTGGCAAGTGGTAACTTCCTGAATTGTCAGGTTTACTTGGATGGGATCAAAGCTTATAGACCTCAAAAGGAAATTAATAGTGATATGAAAAGTTTGGAACATCTAGATTAACTCCTGCTTAGTACAGACAAAGAAACACAATCCACAGTAGTTCCTTGAGGAGGATAGCCATGACCATGAGGCTTGATTACTTTTTCAGAGCCCCCCATGAGTGCACCGAATTGCTATCTGAAGCTGTCACCTTCATGCTCCAGAGGGACCCTAACAGGCAGCCATTGCAGCATTCCTCTGTCTGCAGTGATTCCAGCAAAGTAGCACGGGAAAGGCGCGTGATAATGTGTGCCAGGAGAGCTGGCTCATGCAGACATTTGTAGCAATATTCAGTGTGCTGATGTCACCCAGCTGGCACAAGGGAAGGGATTAGCCAATGTCTAGACACACTTGAGGCTTTCAGGGGAGCTGGCTATCTGCAAATGAGTGTGGAAGAGACTGAGGCAACTTTGGTGGGATGAACAGAGGCAGGGAGAAGTCCTGCCAAATTTTCCATCCCTGCTGCTCACTGAGGGAGCACATAACTGCTGTTGGTGAGGCAGATGGAGAATTTAGGTGTGTGTTGAGACTGAACTTCCTCTCTAGGGCATTGTCAAAAAAATCCGTCTTAGTTTCTGTGTGAGGAAGAGACAGGTCTTCTCTTTTCTGTTAGACTTTCCTATTACTATCAGCATCTGTTTTGTTTGGAGATATGGCTATAATCCTGCCTGATAACTCGCACTCTACTATCGCTTTTATCCCTGATTTCCACAGCCTGAGGGACCCTGTGCCCCCAGTTGCTATTAAATGCTATCCTTTGGGCTGGAGCTCCTTTGCTACAAAAGCAGGAAATCACTTAAGGAGTAGGCATCCCTGAGTTTGGCATTTACTCTTTGTCAAGGCCCTTGGGACTGCAGGAGTTTTAAGTTACTAAGCCTTTGACTATGTCACAAACTATGTCCTTTTTTCCTGGATTTTGCAGAACAAATAGTCTGAGAACAGGAGAGGATGGAGTTTATTTTATTGTATCCTTACCTTGCCAACATGCTTTGTCAGGTGAAATGAGCAGTCCTTTTGTTTGTGGCTAGAAATGTGCATTTCACCCAGAGCAGACAGTGACCCTAAGGAACCTTTTGCAGAGCTCGAGAAATATGGAGTTTAGAAAGCTTCTGTCTCCCCAAATAGCTAAGGCATGTTTCAACTCGCATTAAAGCTGATGGAAATCCTCCTAGGTACTTCAGTGTGGAATCACGCCTATCAATTATTATACTTCACACTTTGTCGGAATACATACCAATGATGCACAGTCATCAAAAAATATGCTACAGATGGCTGTGAGAGTTCATGATAACTTTATTTTGGTTGATGGAACAAAATGGCATCACAGAGAAATTTCAAGGTGTCTTGCACAATATCACAGCAATTAGCATGGGATCACTTCAGCTTGATCCTCCTTCATGTGAAAACAAGACCTTCTGCCGTGTCTCTAAATTTAACGTTCCCACGTTACACGTACACTAAAGATATGGTCTGGAGTTTGATTTCATATATAGACAGGGCTTCCAAGAAAATAAGGAAGGGCCATACCTTACAGGTAGCTTCCTCTAGAAAAGGAGAGCAGAGGGCCGTATTTTGCTTTGTGCAATAGACCACACATTTGGCACTCTAACAAAAGGAAAACATTCACTGCACTGCTGAAAACTCCACAAAAAGTGCAGAATTTTCTTTGTTCTCTAGACCAGCCTCTTCTTCTCTTCCAAGCTTAGTCTTTTTTAACAGAAAAGATCTCTAGCTGTGAGAATAGATTTCCCAATGCAAAAGACACACAGTTTTGTTGAATTTACATCCAAGCAGACAGAGGGAAAAAAACACCTGGTGAGCCAGATTTAAATCTCTAAAGTAACACTGAGACTCCTATGGACTTTGGTGGTCTTTGAATCAAACTCTGGAAAAAGGTGTACCATTCCATAGATGTCTTAACAGGGAATAATTTTTTCTGATGCCTAAAAACCATCTATACACCTCAAACCACTTTAGAACACTACACAATGACATACTAATCTCACCAATACATGCCCATCTAGTGTGGCTGGCACGTCCTTTTAAATGTTTCTTGTCAAAGGTTTGGTATAGCCTAGGTTGAGGCAACAGAGGCACCTCTCTCAGTGTGTCCCTGACAGTTCTGCAAGGTTTGGGATAATTTGTGCTCTTACCACCTGACCACAGGAGTAATCCAGTGCTAGAGTATGTTCAGAAAAAGAGAAGGACTTGGATTCCTTCTTGGAAAAAAACCTAGGAGAGGTTCAGACCTGTGTGTTGGGAGTGGATCTTATACTGTGGGCCGGGTGGTATCCTAAGTCCTCGCTTTTGGTCTGAACTGCAGCATAAATAAGAACATGAGGCAGGAGGGCAAAATGCATGCATAGGGCATTTTAAGATGGGGACAGCTTGGACTTCCATCATCTGTTCTTTACAGTGCGAGTGCACTTCCATTAAGCCATCACTGGCCACAGAGGCAGGGGCCAGTCTGGAGTGAGGAACCAGCTTCCCCCCTCTGGTATCCCTTCAGACAGAAATCCTAACTCCGAACAGAAACCTAATGGAAAAAGCAGCACTATGTTCTCAACCCCAGGTCTCAACCTCACTGAAGGAAACATTGTGTTCTTCAATTTGGAATTATTTCTGGGACGGTGTTGACTTCTCAGTTAATTTTCTCAAAAGAGATTTTAGCAAATATAAATCAAAACATGTACTTTCGAACCAAGACATTTACATCAGTATTATTTTTCTGAATGAGAGATATTTAAAAATAGAGCAGATTTTAATTTCTAATTTGATTTGGATAAGGAATATTTCTCAGAATTTACAACAACTTGGAGGTTTCCTATTCACTTTTATTTTGATTAATTACTACTTGTGTTTTTTTCAGGTTTTTAATCTCCATGAAAGGTCCTTTAATCCAGGCCTCTAAATGCAGACTGAGTTTTTGGAAAGCTGTCTATGTGTATGATAGTCTATCTGCATGAAGCATCTGCAAGTGTGTATGTATGTGTGTGCGTGTGTGTGTGTATGAGTGACTGTGTCTGTAACCACTGGCCTCAGAAACAATAGGAAGGCACTACTACATTCAGAAAAATACAGAAAACTTTCTCTGAAGCCACAGAGAGGGAGAGAAGTAATCTAGTTTTTAGTACACTAGCAAAAATATTTATAGCATAAGTATTACAAAACAGTCTAGTATATCTCTAACATTTTGTAAAAAAGCCCACTGAATTAAACAAAGCTAATTTCTGACTAGCAGTTAGTAGTAAAATAAGATGTGCGTTCTGGGTGCTGAAAAAGGAAGTTCAGCACATTTGGAAAATCTAAGAGCAAGAAACAAGCCATTATGATTTTTTTCTAAGCTTCCCTGAGTCTCTAAGATCTGGTGATTTTACTGAAATGTGTGTATTACATGATGGTCTTATAAAGGAATACAAATTGTGATTTATGAAAAAGAGGATCAGCCCAATGGATCTCAGAGGGAGCAGGTGGGCTGACTCTGGTGTGATATCCCAGATCAGTGCCAGTGGCACATCATAATTTAAAATGATCTTTTCCCCCAAACACTGGCCCTCTTTTCAATTGTGCCAAAACATGTGTTTATGTTGACATAGTTTGCTGTTTGCATCTCATCTCAGAGGCACAATTTAGGATGTATGATCAATAGTGAAAGTGTTTCCTGAGTACCAAGAAAAGCAATTTTGGTATATAAACAGTCAGTCTACCTTTCCGCAGAAGAGAAATATTTGCCCTACATATGTTCAGGAAGTGTTCAGACCTCTTATTTATTCACAGTGTTAAACAAAACATATACAGATCTGTAGATTGGTTATCGTTTTGCCTTTGTGGTTTGGGAAGCTGAATGGAGACAGGAATCCCATTGAGACAGCTTATTACAAAAATGTGCCCAGCACAGCCAAACTCCTTCTTTACTGGCCACATTGTCAAGATTGGAGGCATATGAAACTCTGCCAGAAGAATACCTTCCACAGCATCTAGTTCTGATGGGGATGTCACAATCAATCTCCTTGCAAGCATATCAATATCAAAGTTGGTACAAATACACCAACCTGTGTCAAGGGAGAATCCAGGTCTGTCAGTGGATGTGGAAGAGCTGGATTCTGGAGCAGATGAGGATGTTACAAGAAAAGCACTGATGAAGCTCCCTCTGAAGAAACAGACCGAAGTTCTGATCACTCATGTAGGTGGACTCTAGGAATATTGTGAATACGATAGTCTGCCTAACTACAGAGATTTAAGATGCCCTTTCCAAAGTGTTGTCCAGGACTACAGGCACATTCCAGAGGCTATATTATCTGCTGTACTATGAAAGACAGGCTTACTAGCAGCTCCCAGGTGGAAATGCATCTTGTACAAAATTAATATGAGGGGAAGGACTGTAGTTCAGAGGAGAATCCTCTTTACATGGTGGTTAAAGCCAAGGACAGTAATTGAGCTCCTACTGCTACTAAGCTACTTGGGATACACCAGACTGATTCTAAGGAGATGCACTATTCCATGTCTAAGGTGAAAACTAGTATCTGTGACTATAACACAGGTCTTTTTTAAAGATAGTTTGGAGAATATGTGCATGAATTTCTTTACCAGAATGAAAATCAGTGTCTATCTGAAGAACTGCTATGTTTATCAACCTTCTGGGCTGACAGTTACTCATGTATTTTCATAATTTCCCTAGAGGAGTCTACTAGCTAAGGATGAGAATGCTTTTTATTTTTCTTCTGAAATGGCTACTGGGTTTATTTCAGGTGATCTCCAGAACATTTTTGCATAAGTACGGGTAATTCTGTTTTTCTCCGAGAGGCCCTAACATGCTAAGGCTGAGTTGACATCCCAGTTATGTATCAAATGAAATAATTAGTCCATGTGCGGTCCTGTTCAACATTTTGATGCATCTTGGAAAGCAACCTTGGAATGTTTTTATTTCCTGACACAATTGTGCCATATAATGGTAGAGAAAGGTTTATCTTTATAATGCAAAATCTTACTGGACTTTCAGCAAACAGCAAAACATTAAAATAAATAAAAATTACAGGCAAGTTAAAATGAAATCCTAGCGTTGTCACAAAGATCACTCAGCATCAATGGTTTGTGTGAAAGCAGAAGACTGTTTCTAGAGTTTGGACATGATCCTGCAAGATGCTGCAGACATCTTCCAAGATGCTAGACTCCCCCTTTCCACATTAAGAAGATCAATACCTCGCATAATGGCATCTGCATGTAGTAAACACTGACATAGACAGCAACAGTAGAGCTTACAAGCACAAATGTTTTGAAAGGTAACAAAGCACGGCCATGAATCAGAAGCCATTTCTGCCACTGGTTTCTGAAAACCCAGCAAAGGTTTGAACGAGCTCCAACTAGAAACTCTATTGTCAAAAAAAAAAAAAAAATACAAAACCTGCTTTCATTTCTGAGCTAGGCAGATTTGCTGTCCTACTTGCATAAGGCAAATCCTAAGGTAAGGGTGGAAGGGAGAGAAGGAGGATTCATGGGGGAGGACAAGTCAGAAACTGATCAGAGAAGTTGTGATAATATTTAGAAAACTCAAGAATTGTACAAGCCTCCAACTGAGTACTCACCTTTGCACTTTATTTAACGTTACAAAATGTTTATCTTTCAATGAAGGGACAGACCTAGTGACACAATTTATTTTCAAATTAATGGCAAATAAAGACTTTCTACTTCAGTGTAATGAATTTGATTACACAGCTCTAGCCTCCTACTCATAAAAATCGCTGCCACAGAAAAGTCAAAAAAGGAAAGGGATTTCTAAGAAATTCTACGATTCTAAATATCATGCCACTGAAAAATTTTAAATAACTTAGACAGTCATCCAAAATGCTGTTTATGCACTGTGTGATGCAGATATACTTGTTTTACTCACTATTTAACATCACTGTAATCAGCAATAAAACATAAAATTATGGCTCAGGAGCTGGAGGAAAAAAAAGGCTTTCTATCATTTTTATCACCCTGATTTACATATCTACATAAATATTTGGAGCTTCTTTGCAGAAAAGGTAGAAAGGGGCTGCTAAAGCAAAAAAGTGTAGTGATATTGATACATCTATGACTATCACATCTGTCTAACCTGCTATTAAGATCTGACCCATTCATCCACATTGGAAATACAAATACATGAGAGGTTTCCATGGTAAGATCTAAATGAAGTAAACTTCCTTCAAGATGTAATTTGAATTTAATAGCTTGTCCATGAAATGAACAAAACATCATTAAAAAAGAGAAATTTTAATGATGTACAATGAATCAAGAAAATGTATGGTGTGCCGAAGAGCTCTTTAATCTTAACAGGCTCCTGCCTATATTTTTTGTGACACGTTGTAGGAAAGCTGAGCTCATCATGCTACTTTTTCTGTAACATCATGATGTAGAATTTTAACTGGAACAATCAATTTTGATTGCTGCTCCCCACTGCTTCATACTGGAGGGGGAAATGTGTTTTGGTGGTGAAAATTACTTTGCACTCTTTCCTTCTGCTTTGCAGAGTGATCTGTGTCTCTTCTCTTCTTGCATGCTGAAAAGGAGTTCATCCTGCTTTTATTGGTTCAGGTGTAAATCTGTATTTCCCCAAAACAATTAAGAAAAGTAGAATCTGGCCTGACTTGGGAAGATAAATAGCTTTCTCTTCTAACACCAGTGTTAGATATTCTCACTAGCCTGGCTTAACACTAGACTGATTCTATCTGTAAAGTAGAATGAAAATGTTTTTTTTCTTTCCCCTGTGCAGTATGCCACATCAATTTCCATAGTGCAATATTTTTCCTTTTTTTTTTTTTTTTTGTACTACAGAGGAGCATAATTCAAACCTACTCAGATTTCTGACTTTGCTGTAAATTAATCTTGCCAGTGCATGTCTGGCACTTTGAAGTAAGCTGTATCTTCCACTTCTTTGGTAGCCTGAATGACATCAAAATGCTACTCATGCTGTGCACTGCTGTTTTATCTAGATTATGATGATATAAAGAAGACCAGAGGAAAAGGTAAAATACAAGAAAGACACTCTGTGGTGTTTTCATAGTTTGTTCCTATCCTTCCCAACTCAAAAATCCATCTAAAAGAGCTCTGAGCTGCCATGGACTCTCAGGATGGGTGACAAGAAAATCTATTTGTCTTGGCTGAAATGACAGCATAAAACTCTAGCCCTTTTAAAATACAAGCACTCTTATGGATATAATAGAATTGATTTTCCTCTCAGTTACCTGAGTATAAATCAGGATCATCTCCTTGATACTAGACCAGCTTAAAGCAGAATCAGGTCCATTTCCATATACGTTGATCTAGTGAAAAACATGTCTTCAGCAGTTACAGTTCCACGTATTAAATTTTGTGGGTTAGACAGAGAACAGAAAAAAACTCCTGTAGAATCTGGTTTATCTTACTTCCAGGACTCTTGATCCATATGATCTGCAATGATATACCCATTTCAGAGTGAAAACAGTGCGAGTGTGGTCATGCCAGAAAACTGCTTTCAGTTTTAGTGTATTTTGAAGGCAAAAACTAGCTTCTATCTCTCTGTTAGCCCAAAGCAACATGGCAACTCAGGAAGTTTGTACCACCATAGCAAAACCCTTTGTGAGCACACTAAGGCTGAAATAACTCCAAAATTCCCCCAACACAGACTATGGAGACACTACAGTCAGACAGAGGGAAAGGCTATGTGTTCCCGTGACCCAGGGAAACCCAGGAGCCACCAAATCTCCTTCAGAAAGCCCAGGCTAAGAGCAGTGTTTTTGTCTTGTGTTTCACCAGGGAAGATGAAAAATATTTTTCAGGATACCAGCATAAGTAAACAAGGACTGGAAAAATTAAAGGCTTGCTTAAAATTACCTTTACACAGTTGTAATATGAGAATTCTGCTGAGAATTTCTTGGTACTAATTTGGGACCTGTTCTACAGTATTCCTAGCAGAGAGCTGTTCTAGGGAGGGTATTTTCAAGAACTGAATTGCAGCCCATTTAGTTTCAAGTCATCCACAATAAGTAGGAGGAAATATACGTTTTTAACAAAAAACCCAAAACATTTGTTGTGGGGCTGTGGGAAGAGAATTGATAAAGATGTCAATGCTGACATTGTCATTTTTCTTCTTTTTAGTGCTTCTCAAGAAAGTTTCCCTTGTGGTGAACTTTTTAGAGGAAAAGCAGGTTTGCTGCTCCAGAGGAAATTAAAATTGCTATTATTTGTCCTCCCTTTTTATACAGATATAAATAACTGTGAATGATGAGTCAAATGTCAGGCGTGACACTTGGATCTATGGTTCTACATTAATCTGCAGCTGGGAAATTTTTTTCCCTTTCTTCCTTCAAATTTGTTTCATCTGAAGGGTTATCCCCCTCAGCTGCTCAAGTTGGAGATTGGTTACAAAGTTTCAACTTCTCCTCCGTAATCCCTCTATTTAAAGGTGAGATAATCAGCTTTTCTTTGGTTGACTTGGATCTAAGACAATCTCTGGACTAAAGACAAAGAAGAGCCTACATGAAGAGAATGCAGAGTCTCTGCTTGCCTGCAGAGAGAGGAGGTGGCCTTTTATGCTCTTTCCAACACTGAAAATTCTCATGCCCTGCAAAGCCCAGCAGTATAACTTAGAGCATTACCCACAGACAAATGTTCCTGTTAGTAAGTGAATATTATTTGGGTAGCAGGCTCAAGAACGTGCCAGAATATTTGGCATGGGTGATCATCCCAAGAGGGAAAGAATAAACTCTTTGTTCATCAAGTGATGGCACACAGTGTTGCTGCTTGGGAAGCTACCTTTCAATTTCTGTTGATAGTCACTTTCCTTTGAGAATTGTGTGTATTGCGGAGGAGAGCCAGACAAACCTTCTTTCCTTCATTTTCTTCTTCTTTCCTTGTCTCTCTCCACACCTCCCCCGCTCCACTCCTCTTTCTCCTGAATTTAAAGCTATGAAAAATCACTGGACAGAAAAGTGGTGAGAACCAAGTGATTCAAACACACAGAGGTTGTGGAGCCATCCAGGCTACCTCACCAGCCTGTATCAAAATGTCTCAACAGTGGCTTTGCATTTCGCCAGGAAAATGTATTCCTATATCATTTCTGTTTGGATCTCCCATCAGAAGAGGCCCACAGAACTGTGCAATGGACATAGAGTTTGGGTTTTTCCCCACTACGAACTAGGATCCCTCAGGAGCTCAATTTCAGCCAGAGATTCTGGGCCACAGGAAAGAAAAAAAATACAGGATATTGGAAAAAATCCCCAAAAGGTGATGAGCCTCTTCAGAGAGTGACTAAAGGAACAGTTTTGTTATCTACAAACATGTTTCACTCTGCAGATCTATTTCGTGCTTTTGATATTTCAGGGTTTAAGGTCTATCTGGGAGTAAACAAACACTGCTGCATCAGAATTTCAGCAAGACAGCAATTTCCATTTTAGGATTTGGCTAGGGGAAGAATGTTTCTGTGAAGTGTATTTCTCTAGGAAACTGAGGACATAAATGCTCAGGGAACAAATAACTTTGTTCAAACCCCTGGAGCAGGGTTCCAGGTTCTAGCCAGGTCCAGTAGAAGTTGCCATACAATAAATACCTTGGCTCTTTGCAATATGAAATAGGTCCATAACTCTGTAGCTGTGAGTGGTTAAGGGAAAATGCATCTGGAATTGCCAAAGAACTGATAAGTGTTGCTAAACACGTGTTAATGAACTCATTGAACAAGGCAACATAGGTCAGATCTGATCCTGCTTGCAAGCCTCTAGAGGCTCACCTGGAAGTGGACAGTTTCAGGAAGAAACTCAATGGCTTCTCTGAAAAAGAGAGGCAGAAGAGCACTCCAGTGTTTCCCCATGCTGGTGTAGGGACCTGCTGTGGATTAAATATAGGAGCATGGAGCTGGTAGGGAGGTACACGAGAAGGGATTGCTTCAAAGGGATGGGTCAGAGGGGTGTGCCACACTCCCATTCATTGCAGTCGTATGATTTCACTATTACAGATTCAAACTTGGCATATGTAAAAGTTAAAGTTCCCATGGCAACAGTTATTTCTACCACAATTCATGCCCTGTATACTTATCATACACATTTAGCGTCAAACAGGAATATATTACATGACACATTTAACAACGTAAAAAAGAAAAGAAAATACTCCAGCGGTGGAATGAAGCCAAGCTAAAGGTTGCTAGAGAAACCTTGATTTTTGCACTGCTTGACCTTTTCAATTTTAGCTGTAAAACTTTATGGTTACATTAACAAAGATTTGTACTTCTTATCTGTTCACCTCATCCCACTGATGGTAAGAGCATTGTCCAAGCAGAAGAAATGTTCTGTTCCCTAGATACAGTCTATCTTCTGCAAACTCAGTGCTTATTCTCACTTTCCACTGGTCAGCTGAGCTCCATTTTTAGTCTTGCTGGGACAGGAATTAACAAATATACTAAGAGAAGAAGAATGATGAAAAATTCAGCTATGTAATATCAGTTCAGGTAGCTGTTTGCTTTAGTCATTTTGTAGTTCCCTAATCTCTCAGAAACATAAAAATTGCATGAAGTCATATGGTTTTAGCGTCCTAGTCCTGATGCAGAAATTGTGGGGGGTGAAGGTGCTGCCCTTTCACCTTTCATATAGGAATGGACTTAACAGCTCAACTCAAAATTCAGCATCATATTATCAACAGTAATTGACAACAGGTATCTATGGAAGACTACAAAAACAAGGAAAAGATAGAAAGAGACTTCACGGAAGTTTCCTTCCGCCTAAAGCAAATTTGGGAACATCATGAAACAGATTTAGTTTGGGTTTATTTTAATCTCTTCCTACTCTAAACCTGTCAACTGATTAATTCATTTTATGCAAAATGCATCAAAAACAATAATGGGCTGATTTAGCCCTGAAAGAAAGAAGTGGGTATCATTTTACCCCTTTCAGTGGAAGTACTTCAGGGACAATATTGTGCTACTTGACCTAATTTTTCCTGCTATCCTTGCAAATGCAAGCAATTTCACTGAATCAGTACAAAAGGAGGGTAAGTAAAAGAAGAATCTGTTGGATGTTCCAGGCTTTCTGTCTCCATGCACTTGCATCCTCGTTGTCAGCTGCTCACCATCACTATAAACCACTGTCAGTTCAGATTGGCATTGCCTTGCACATTAACTCCACATTTCAATGGTGTAACCTGTCATTACACTGTTCATGTCAATTGATGTGAACTGATTTGTTCTAACCAGAGCCTGGAGCAATTTGATGGCAGGGCCTGTTATTCCACAAAACATGAGGCACTGCCAAACATCACAAGCAGACAATCTAATTAAATTCCTCAATTACACTAACTTCACCATCATGGCAAGAATGGGAAAGTAGATTTTTACAGCTATTATGACAGAGTTGTGCTGTGGTTTCTTGGGAGTTTCACTAATTTTATGTCTGTAAATCATTATTTTCCCATACGGGAGTTTTCCCCGGTGGATTACAAAATGCACATATGTAGTACCTGCCATATACCCTACAGCCTGCCCCGCTGCCCAAAATGTGCAGGATATATGAAGATATGGGAGTGTATATGTATGCAAGCTATACCAAACCACACAAAGGTTTATTTACCTGTTCCTTACTCATGGATCCACTGAAAGTGAGATATAGGTATTTCTTACACCAGAGACTTGCTGTTAGGCTGTTATGTTACTTGGAAGTAAAAATTACACAACCACGCTAACTACCATGCCCCAAAACAGCAGTTACGCAAGCAAAAGACTTAGAAATATAACCCTAAGTATCATCAGTGCACTTTGTGAATAGATTCATAGTTCAGAGTTACGATCATTGTATGCAACAGTTATAGTGCAGTTTATTTGAGAGATAAGTTTTGAAACAGCATCTCATTTAATGGGACCATAACATCTCTAAAGAAGAAATGTTGCAGTTATTTAATATCAAAGAAAGAACATAGATGTGTACCTGCTAATACAAAGGTTGTTTTTGCCCTAAGGTTCTCATGGGTTAAGGATTCAGAGTGTCTGAAAAGGCTCACTAATTAAAGCAGAGAAAATAATTTTTACTTGTGACCACTTAGCTTTTGACAATCAATTATCTCCATATAACTGCAGTACAAAATTACCCAGGTTTCTCAGATAGCCAAATTTAACATATAGAGAGCTTCAATTCATACAAGAGAGTAATTAAACTGCTTAAGTGTAAAAATTTGTGAAAATCTGATGTTTCAACACTAAAAAGGTGCTTCTTTTTGTAGTATCATAATTCTGTCATCTTGGTCTATAGATTGGCAAATCGTTTCTCTTCTCCCATCCTCAGTCAACAAGTACCTTTGCTGGTGGTGGGTCAATATTAGCATTTAATTTGCTTGGTATACACAGGTGGAATATCTGCCAGCTCTGTGAAGTCCAAGGCATACACAACATATTCCCTGACACCTGCCACTACCGCAGTTTCTAACCTAAGAAAGAGTTTCTTCCTTTCTCTGCAAGCCTGCTTGCCAACACACAATATCTCAACAACACAAGCCTGGCAATGGTCTCCTGGTCATAAAGGCCTATGAACCAACCTGTTCAGTCTGTACTCAAATTAAATTGTATTCTTGATCAAAGAAAACTGTTGAAAGCTAGAAAGTTGGAGCATAGCCTGGCTCCATCCCCATTCCTGTATCAAATCTAACTCAGAACAGCATGGGTCCCAGCAGGGGCCGTGTGGAATTCAATTGGGCCCCATTTCTCCACTTTGTAAGGATGACAGTTCATCCTTAATCTTTTTTTCTTTTCTTTTAGTCATGTATTAAACCATGTGAGGGGACCTTCTTTTTATCCCATGACTGTTTAATTTCTTTAAGGCCCTTTGGTGATGTGAATCACTTTGTGAAAACCCAGGTCCACTGTATATCAGGCAGCATGCCCTTAGTCTGATTCTCATTAACTCCTTCAAAGAATGATAATGGATTTGTGAGGCATGTTTGTGCTCTACAAAATGATGTGTTTACCAATTCTATTTTCTATGATGTCTACCAATTTTTCTGGTACATAAATCAATTTTACTGGTCAGTAGCTATTCTGTTCTGCTCCTTAGACCTTTTTTTTTTTTTTTTAATAGCATCACATTTGCAACTTCCTATTTCTCTGCTTTCAAGAGTGATTTCAGAAATTAGTAGTTTAGCAGTCTCATATTTTAACTTCTTTAGAATGCTTGGTTTAATGCTACCTGGTCCTTGAGCTTTGCTACTGTTCATTTTATTGAAGTGCTCTGAAAATCTCCTCTGTTGACAGTTCGATTTCTGAGTGCTCTTCAGGCTTGAACCTGTAAAGAATGGCTCAGGTGTGGAAACCTTCATGACCTCTTCTGAAGAGAACATTGATGCAAATAATTCATTTAGCTTTCTCACCATAGCACTGCTTCCTGGAGTATCCTATTTGCACCTTAATCATTTCTCAGCCCATTGACTTTCCAAAAGGCTTCCTGTTTCTGAGAAAGTTCTTATTAGTCACTTTTATGCCTGTAGGAAGTTGCTCTTCAAAATCTTTTTTTGGCTTGCCTCATTAGAGTTCTATGTTCAACAGGATGAGTTTAACTGGTCTTTTATTTTCCTCATTTGGACAGGATTTCCACATTCAAATTGATGAGTATTTTACTTCTAATAGCCTTCTCTCTTCTGTTGCTTAAACATGCTGCCTTTTAAGCATTTAATTATTTTTCACAGTCCTTTTAACTATTTCTCTTCACTTTCATGTTGTTCTCCATTTTCATAGCTTTAACATGATCATCATTAACTTTTTTCATATTTTTGGTCCTACTCAGATGATGTAAATACTTAAAGGTTGACCCAGCACCCATTCACTGCTCTGAGAAATTTTTTTTTTCTCCTTTTGGGGTTTTGGTTAGTTGCTCCAAAAACTAGCTATTTATTGACTCTTGTATTTGTACCTCAAACTCCAGAGACATTTCTGCTACTGGAAGTGAACTAAGATATGAAATTTGCTATGTTGGAATTTTTCTTGGAAATAAAATTCTTTGCTGTGTCTTTGAAAACCCAGTTGTGAAAAAAAAAAAAAAAATTAAAAATATTATATGTCTCTGTAAATCAGAACTTACAAACCTAAATAATTAGGACAAGACCCAAGGACAGTGGTGTTTACCCAATATCTGGAAAATTGATAGCCCTCATATCCTTAATCATCTACAATTACCTATGATGAGCAACAAATGAAGTAGACTAAATCTTGAAGGTAAGTCAGTCACTCTTAATAAGCCAACGCATTTAATGAATTCCCTTGTTTATCTCCTAGGTCCAGAAAGGGCTGTGAGGTTCATAATGAGCTCTGCAGCAGCAAAGTGCTTTATCACCTGAACTGGCCAAATTTCATCTGGCTCAGCTCATCTCCTGTTGCCTGGGGATAACATCTGCAAATTGGTGCCCTGCCAGGAGGAAGGAGGTGGCCAGCACTGTTCCTGTCCAGAGGTCCTTGCTCTCAGTGCAGAGCCTGGGACAGGAGCCACACAGCCTCTCCTCCCCAGCACGCAGCTGGTCACATCTGCCTGCACCATGCTGACTTCCCTCTTCATCCTGGGCTGGGAGGCTGAGTTTTGGATGCACCTCCATATTTTTCAGAGCAACAAATTCAGATGCAAGTAAATGCAAACATGCTCAAAGGCAGCTGCTCATCTTGAAGCTTCATAGCCAGATCAGTTCCCAACCCACAGGACTCCTGCCAGCAGCAGCTGGGGAAGGAAATTTTCACAAAATACTCAGGACTGCTTCTCATTGTGCAGCCTTCAAAGGCCACTTTGAACTCTTCAAGTATCATGTTAGCAGTAGTCCCATTGACTGAGCCACCATGGTGTTAACCACAGTTCCCTTGGGGCCCTTCAAGGTGCCCTGAAAGGACTTGGTCTGACATGCTTTTCTGTAGCTCTGGCTGCCTCAGAGAAAAGGTCTGCGCTTTTCCAGAGCTGAGAGATCTGATTTCATAGATTTTTAAGACCAGAAGGAAACAGAATGTTCATCTGTCACCCTCAAATACTATCCCTCTAGCACCAGGTGCAGATATGACCCTGACATTGAAGCTTATTAAGTTGAGTTTGTTCAGCTTATTATTCAAGTTTTTTTCGTATCTGCTTCTCTACCAAGGGGAGAAATTCTCAAGTCAAAACAGTTTTTTTATTTCATATTGCCTTATCAATATCTTCGGTTTTGGGGTGACAGGAAGGGTAACTCAGATTCTTGTATTCATAAATATTCATAGAGGTGAGAGGATTAAGCAGTTGGAGTATTGTTTGAAAGAAAATTTAGATCCCCTTTGCAAACAGCATCAGGGTGATAGAAAGTCTTTCTTTTCCCTGTAATAGTCTACTTTGAAAACATCCTCTTTGCATTACTTCCAGCTATCAGAATCAGCCAGCAAAGTATAGCCTGAATTCTGATAAAGGGCCATTGCAGTAAATGGAGAAACAAGCATAAATTATATCTCCAGTGAGCCCAAGAAAGTATTGCAGAGATAAGGGAAGATGAGCTTTATGAATCACTTATTTCACCGTACATTCTACTGGTAATAAAATAAAAACAATGAATAATAAATAATTGTTTTTATAAAGAACAAGTTATTTCTATGCCTTGCCCTTCCTTCCTCACAGAAAGTTCCCGCCAGCCAAGAGCAGCAGTTGAGTTCACACCATTTCATCCACTGGACATAGGACTCTATCTATGTTATGTGACTCATGTGACTTTGGATCTCGTTCAGTTCCTAAAGTTCAGCTGCCTGTATCAGGAAAATCCCACCCTCTATACAAGCAGCCTCATTTGAGGCTATTGAACTGTCTTCACAAACAAGGATCTGCACAATCACCTTGTCAGTGGGTAAGTCACTGAGCAAGCTATATGGACAGCTGGGAAGTCACTGCACTTCCCAGAGCACGGGTGAGGCTGCAGTTCCTGCACTTGCATTTATGCTTCTATGATTGGCTCTTTCCATTGGCAGAAAACTTCCTTCATCAGTGGTCTCCACTGCACAAATTTTGCAAATCTTGCATGAGCATTTTACAAAGGGAGGATTGGTGCATCTCTGTTTCCGTGGGCATGTTCATGATGTCAGCAGGCACAGACACACTTGTACTAGAATTGAGGAAAGCAGCTCAGGCAGTGGCAGCAGCACACTGTGGCACTGGGAGTTGAGGATAAATTGGACAGATCTGCCCAGAGATGACAAGTACATGCAGAGGCAGCTGTTATGCACTAAGGACCACATGCAGAGCATCCCTCTAGTGGCACCCACGCTAACCCCACCAGAGGTGTCTCTGCCCTTGCTGCAATGACACCTCTGATGTCAGCGTGGTTGTTTTCCGCTGCTAGACACATCAGTGTTGAGACTGTTTTGTGCTGCTCTGGGAACGTGACGCAAAAGTAAATAAACATTTACCAGTCAGTCAAAATAGGTAGTAATGGCCGCTAATTATGTGAGTCAAATAAAATAACTGGTATTTGAATGACTGACCTTTAATTTCTATAACTCAGAGATCATCCATTAGCTACAGCATTCAAACATCACTTACTCTCACATGGCTGAACTTGCTTTACTATGTAGAAATTACTACTTCTGCCTGCCAAAGCTTGGAGACAAGAATTTTTTAACAAAGTTTATTATCATCTCTGAATTTTAACCCTATGATACAGGGCTAATGAATGTGTGCTTTAGAATTATTTCTTTTTTCTGGTTTTTTTTCCAGTTTTCCCACGAGTCTGGTGTCTGGGAGAAGTTGTTTTATGAAAGAAGAGTAACTGTTACCGTCAGAATAATATAAAATAATGACATTAAATAAAAGCATCTATAAGCTGCTTCATGGAACTTGTGGAAATAACTTATTTAAGGCACTGTGACTGTCAGCAACTAAAACTGAAGCTATTTTGCAGACACGAATTTCCTGCTGAGTAACAATTTACATCAACAAATTAATTTTATTTCAGAGTTGTTAACAGGCTTATCTATTAATTTATGTGTTCATTTAAAAACTACTAAATAGAAGAGCATTCCTGAATAAATGCTAATCTTACTTTTGGGAGTAAATTGTCATTCAATAATATTTATTACAAAAATACCGCAAAAACTCCCACATTGTTTAAGGAATTAAAATTCAGACACTAGATTGATTATAGACAGGACACTGACAGCCAGAACTAGGAGTGTTTTCGCAGTTGTGTCACCTGCATCAGCATAAATGTTTTCAGGTGTACCAGGTGAGCTGTCTTTGATTAGGCCCAGCTCTTTGCCCAGTAGAGCCTTTGAACAGGATTGCAGTGCCAATGGTATTGATATAATTCTAAGGTGAGTCACTTCATCCCCTGGGAACTCTAGTAAAGCTCCCCCACACTGCATTGCTCTATTCCCATCCATACACTATAAACAGTTATTCAAGGGGTAGCACATCTTATTTTTCATGATTACTAGCTTTCCTAGATTCAGGTATTCACAGTATGAATGGCCAAGCTTCTGTCAAGTTCAGAGCCCAATGTAAAAGATGAAGGGCAGAGAAATACCAGAAATCTGCAGCTTTGGCTGCTTTTGCAATTTCTGTGATTCACATGCGCTTCCACACCTCAAAAGCAGAAGCATCTCAAAGGTGGGAGAGTAGATCTTCAGGGGAAAAATAATATAAGCCTTGGTTTAGCTCTCTCTGTGAATACAAATTTCATCTGCATGCACATAAATGGTAGAAAAGACTTTATGTTGAGAGCTAGTTTAACAACTAGAATGCTCCTTCAAAGACTGAGCCATTCCAAGGAGATACATGACCTTAACATTTAGACAATTTAGAAAAAGTATCTTTCCATTTAATGAACAGCTGGTTAAATGCAGAGACATATAGTCATTTCTCTTGGAGATGGATTTGTAACTACTACTATTTTCATGCTAGCAGCATCTTCAAGCAAATGTGATGTGTTTTATGATGTATCATGGCTTTATATACACATTTCATTCTTGTTATCCCTTGAAGATGAAAAAAACAGCAAATAAGAAAAAAAAATGTGGAGTGCAAAAATATTGGATTTATCTGAAATCCTAGCAATAGTATGTCAGAAGATTTAAAAAAATATAAAGCCTTAAAATGTAAACCTCTGCTCAGCAAAGACACTGACTGAATGTCATAAACTGTCTGAAAGCAGAACACTGAGTTTGCATCCAATCATTAACTGCCATACTTACATCTTTTGGGCAAATGTAAAGGTCTTAAATATCAAAAAAATGGAAATATAATGACCTCACCATATAAAATAAAACTCCAGTGTAAGATAAAACATATTTCAATGACTGAAATTAATTGCAAAACAGAATAAATCACTACACAAATAATTTATCTGCTTTAAATATCATAAAAAAGCCATTAACATGCCAACAGGAAACTGGCAGCTTGACAACTTTGTGACACTAAACAGGACTGCAGTGGTGTGATTCTCACTTCATTTAAGACAATGACAAACCTTCTATTAATTTCAGCTGGTGAGAAGAGAAGAGTCAATAATTTTTCATTTAAAAAAATATATTTTTCTTCTGCAATGCAAAAGAAATTAAAAACTCTAGGAAGTCTGAATATAGTGACATTTGGGCTGGTTTACATATGCTTTACATTCTTACAGAAATTAGCAGAATAATTTATTATATCAGGTTTGTATTGTCAAATAACTTTTGCACTACGGAATCCCCTTATGCTCATTTTTTCCTCTGATCAAGAAAGAGCGTTAAAAACTCTCGTGTTCTTTGTGAGTGGTTTGAGCCTCTAAAGCTAATAAAAAAAGAGATATGACTCAGGAGAAGCCGTTTTGTGTTGTTACTTTATCAAGTTCTATCTTTACAATGAGTGAAAAGTAATCTAAAGTTAAGGGCAGTGGCTATTTCTAATGCTTATATAATTCTTGTTTTGAAAATGCTGTGCATAACAGAAGTAGGATTTATTCTGAGAGCAACATCCAAATTAAGGAAGAGAAGAAATGGGTATCCAGTGTCTGAACTATTGATGTTTGGTGGGTGGACAGTGGGGCAACCTTCTGCTCTGCACTTCAGCGACAGCATTGGAAAGCCCAGGGCCACCATGGCTCCATGGTGGGAGAGAACCAACAGCTCCATTCCCACTGGAGGACAGAGCCACAGGCAACTTGAAAGACCAGACAGAAAAACATTTCTGTCTTGAGCAAAAGTCAGGGAGTGGTTGGTGGCTCTAAAATGCAAGGAGTTCCACCTCTTGCCCAAAACCCTCTGCCCATTCACTGTGAGCTGGCACATGGGAATGAAGGCAGAGACATTCCGCTTTATTGTGCTGTCTCCAGAAACAGAGGCTGGCTCACCATGGGCTTCCCAGGGTTCATCCTGCCACTCTGTGCACAGAGATGCTCACTGAGATGAAGGAGACACAGCCTGCTTTTCCCTTCCCTCTCCTGCTTACCATCATCTCCAAAATACACCACCACTGGCTCCTTGCCTAGTCCTGCACCGTCCCCCTGCTCCGACTCGACCTCTCCGCAGGAGGAAGGGCTAGCAAGGATCGCCTGGGGGACAGACAGTGAACAGAAGGGGAGGAGGAGATGCTGTTTGGAGGACAGGAGTGAGGGAAGGGGCGCTTCATGAATTATTACTGTCTCCTGAACTGAGTTCAATTTAGCCCCTAGGACCATAAGCTGCTTTTGAGCTACTGCTAGGCAGTGCTCTTGCTCTCTGCTTGTACGTGTCAAACACAGGGCCCCTTCCCAACAAGGGCCCCAGGCAGAGGTTTGTGAGACAGTTGGAGTGAGCTAGCGTTGAGGAGCTGTGGCATGCCAACAGATGGGCTGGGATGAACATCTTATGCCAGAGATTGCTCTCCAGAGGCTATTTCTAGCCTCTTCAGACCTTTTGTGTTGCTGGAGGGCAATGGAGCTACAACATAATACAGAATTAGGCCTGCTAGTTCTGAATGAGGAAGGTGTTTCCAGCGTTTGTGAAGCAAGTCAGCAATCTCAGCATTGGAATGATAATTGTCTTGCAATTTGACTAATTACCATGTGTGGCAATATAGGTGCGCTGTGACAGCATTTTTTAATGCATCTATTAGTGTGAAGCTATGCCACACAGCAACAAGGCTTCATCTGTTTCACAAACTTCTTAAAGTTCGCAAATAAAGTTAAACACATCCCTCAGTTCCTTGCTGAGTCAGGGAGAGATTAGTTAGAGCATTAACTCAGCTCCACCAAGGTGCACCTTTATTCCTCAGAGAAAAATTGCAGGGCTGCCTCTTGCTTTGATGTGCTGCAGTCCCTATACATAGAAAGACTTTAATGCACAACCTTTTCTCTTCACTAAAATTATAATAAAGTGCAACTGTATTAAGTGACAACAATGAGAAAAATACACCTCTGGATGCTCGGAGATATTTAGACACCAAATTCCCATTGAAACTGTCTAGCTAAAAAACAGTCCTTCACTTGGATAGTTTCTGCATGGTCTTTGGTTACGACTGTTTATCACCGTTGCAAGAAAATTTTGCAAATGCTCAGCAGTTCATTAGGACTCTCTAAGCCGGTCAGACTTGACTGACTCGGCTGAAAAATTTTTAGGTATTTAAGTGCTCCCAGTTTTCTGGGTCCGTAAACCTTTTCCCTGCGCAAGACAACTGCTTCACAGCAGAGCCAAGCCCTGCGCTTTCCTCGCCTCACCCCAGCTAGGAAATGAAGCTTCTTGTTCGAGAAGAATGAACCTTTTAGTCGATGTTTTGAGCCCAGGGTTGAGCCGGGAGGGCGGGATGATGCGCAGGGCGGGCAGCGGCCGCTCTCCGGCCGGGAGCCGCGAGAGGGCGCGGAGGGACGCAGGGCCGGAGGGACTCTGCTGCTCGAGGCTCATTAATTGGCCTCGCAGGCTGGCTGAGCACGGCAGCGCTCGGCGGTGGTTATGCAGCTAGTTACAGACTGGCAGACAGTTTTTGGCATTTATTGGTGCCCTGTGACACCTAAATTATCATAAGGTCAGAGAATTCATTGAACCCGAGCAGCACTTAAGCACTGTTAGACTCATTTGTGGCTATTCAGACCAAACAAGTTTTTCAGAGGGAGGCTATTGGCTCCAGGTAAAAAATTAATGCAAAGAGCACAAAAAGAAAGCTAGGCTGTTTTAATAAGCGGTCCTGCTGCTGTAGCAGGGATGGGCAGGAGATAATTCCAAACAAGCAGCTTGCTGTGCCAGCTAAAGCAGTCCCTGGGAAGCTGATAGAAGATAATCAACAAGGAGACACCCGTGCTACATTTTTTTCTGCTGGCTTTCCTCTCTTTCCACCTACTGTGTGTATCTTACTGATCTCAGAGCACTAGGCTGCAACAGCCATCTTTTTAATTTCAGTATCTTAAGGGAAGCATGACACTGAGTTGTTAATAACCTCACCTGTCTGTGCTAACACAACCATTACCTTTTTCACTATCCCAGTAGCAGCAGGAAATCAGCAAGAAAAAAAAAAAAAACCTCAGCAGCCTAATGTAAACCCAAAAACCATAAATCAGCTACTCCTGGAAGGTGATGTTGAAGCCCAGGATGTAAGAGGATCTTCTCTAGGTTGCAGGAGGAGTGACCCGGTCCTGGGAGGCAGCCAGGATTACCCCTTCTGCCTTGCTACCGGGGCAAAGGGGACAGGGAGGAGGTGGAGGGAGGAACTCCAAGGGAACAGGCAGTGGAGGTTGAGATCCCTTTCCTCTGAGTCAAGGGACATGCACAGCTGTCAGTGCGAAGGTGGAGATAGGTAAATGACAGGCTGGGTTCGCTCAGCTCCCGGAGCAACAGCAGCTGAGTCAAAACAAGCACAGCCAGAAACATGAAACCCTGAAACCCCG
Source organism: Dicrurus megarhynchus (assembly GCA_013399195.1). Classification (NCBI taxonomy): domain Eukaryota; kingdom Metazoa; phylum Chordata; class Aves; order Passeriformes; family Dicruridae; genus Dicrurus; species Dicrurus megarhynchus. The sequence goes on from VXAD01008914.1 coordinate 2,108,978, forward strand.
CCCCCACACAGTCGCTCACATATATACACACATCATAATTCATGCTACATCAAAGCAGTGATTACCACAGCTTCCTGGCTGTCTATTTCTGTTTATTTATGGTGCATTACACATTTTAATGCTATTCTCATACAGCGGCTCAGCTGCCACTGTTCTGTATTTGGGTGGGGAAAAAAAAAACAAACCAACAAATGGCTGTAACATAGAGTATGTTGTCCCCTGGGAACAAAGGATAAACAAATGCTCAGCATCCTCCAGGGAGCAGCGATTCAGAGTTATTAATAGCATGATTCCCCCTCCCCATTTCAGTCTAGCTCATGGCTACACACCTCAGCAGGGGGTGGGAGGGGTGACAGCGGGTAGGGGAGAAGGGCTGGAGATGTTTCCGAAGTGACCTGTTAAGCCCAGCTGGCTTCAGAAGAGTCCTTACATCATCCTCTGTCTCTGTAATCATGTCTAGCTCTGGGCTGCTGCAAGGTAATAGATGGAAGGGGGAGGGCAAAGGTTTGACATTGGCCTGAGGAGAACCACCAAACTCATGTCTTGCTTGAAGCTTGGTTCAAGCTAATGGTAAGAGATCACCTACTAAAAACACTGCCTGCTACAAGGTCACAGCTCATTCCCTCTTCTCCCCATCCTCATAAGGTAAGAACATGGGGACTTGATTTTATTAATTTATTTAAGGAAATGACAGTCAGCTCAGACTAAGTTGAATGTACAAGATTTATTTCTCCTTGCTGTCAACCTTACTATCATTTCCCCTTGAAGCCTGACTTCTCATTACCATTACTCTCCTTGCAAAATGCAAGTAATTTTGTTTATGCCATGGGAAAAATATATAATCTCTTTAAGTGCATTGACAGTATCAACATAAAACAAATAATACTGAACAGGCAGCAAAAACAGAAGCCATTGTGCCAACAGTCCCTGCTGTGAGAGACACACAGACTGCCACTGTGCACCTCCTGCTGTACCCTAGTGTGTAGGAGTGACACTTCTAAAAGGCTCTTTTTACATCCGTTAATAATCCAGCCATCCTTGTGAGTTCACTGCAGGCACCATGCTATCAGCAGAGCTTTTGCAATAATAAACTGCTCTTTTATACACCCAGTGATAGTGTCCATGAAACATACTGCAAATATATCCAGGATCCCAAAGCCCTCATTGCACAGGGCAGGGGCAGTGCAGCTGTGCCTTGGTGCCAGTTTACCTTGGCCCTGAACTATAAGAAAGAAAGAAATACCATCTTTCCCATACTCCCATTCACAAACTTTTTTGTAAAGGGAACCTCAGCTCAGAACGAAGGGTCTGACAGTTTGTGAGGGGTCTCTGTCCAGAAGAAATAACACAAATAACAAACCATTCTTGATGGGAGAAAGCTGCAGGCGCTGCTGGATGGAGTCACACCTCACCAGACATCCAAGGCTGAAGGGTGCCATGCCTCATCACAAACCCAGTCCCTCCTGCCACCCTGTTTGCAGAAACCGTTGCAACAAGCCTGAAAGGGCTAAGCCTTGAATCACTTATTTTTTCAAGCTACTACAGTGACATGTATGTCCCTAATTTCACAGAGTAGCTGAACTTCATTAGTTTATAGGCATCTATATGGCTACTTTTATACATATACACACACACACACAATGGCAAGGACAGATTACATTACAAACGCTGACCTCGTGCACAGATAAAAAAGGAACCTCTACTCATGCTGGTAAGACTGCACTAAATTAACAGGGTAAGGGGTGACAAAGTGTGACAAAGTGTCTGGAGTGACAAAATGTCTGGATGGGATAACCTAAAGAGAGTTAAGTTTCCTACACGCTTGTCCCATGCTCTATCTATGTACTTCTGGCAGAGGCCTCACCAAGTCCCCTTTCCATCCCCTCAAAGATGTGAAAGGCTTCTGGTGGAAAGAAGGAGAAAAGTCCTCACATGAAAGTCTGTGTGACAGCACAGGGGAACTACAACAGAGCTCAAATGCCAGGGAGCCTGAAGGGAAAGTCACTATGGGGACTGGGGAGGGGGACAGCTCTTGGCAAGTCTGGACTATACCTGAAGAGGGGAAGTAAAACAGATGCCAACTCCTGTGAGGAACAATCCCCAGAAGACGCAGCTGAGAAGAGCACATCTGAGCCTCCCACATGCCCTCAAGGGGAGCTCTGGAGTGTGGGCAGAATTGGATTTGCACTGCTCCCCACCAGGACTGAGTTTCATGGGCCAGTTAATCCCAGACAGCATGTGCTAGCTGAGGTGGGATGGTAACACAATCCACATGGAGGGATTTCATACAGAGAAAAAAATGCTCTGCTATGCAGTAGCATTTGTAATGGGTATTTTTAGCCCCCAGGCTCATCGCACATGGGCAGCAGCCACAGCACTGAGGGGCATATGGTAAGAGCTCCAAGGAAGCTGAGGCGACCAGGTCAGTAACGCAGGGCTTCAGCAACAAAATTAAAGTTCTTAGGGCTGTGTTTCACTGGGAGAATACAACAGTGGAAAAGATTTGGTGGCTATAGGTACTGCCTCTTGGCTCAGAAATTTAGTTGTAGGCTAATTTTTTTTACTGTTTGCTTTACTATCTGCAGCTATAGTTCTCACATCACCAAAAGCTGTGGGGCTGGATAAGCTGTTGCTGTGTTTTTGCAACTGACCTGCTCCCACTCACCACAGAAATTAGAAGCATCTTAGGCAGCTCTTTTGCTATGTTGCCCTGTCCTGCTGCTGCTGCAAATCAAATTAAAAAATGTTTATTTTGTCTTCAGCTTAAAGCTGGGGTGTATAAGAGATGTTTTTATTATTTCTCTTCTGTTGACAAATCAGGAAAACGCCATTCTGATTACAGTAAATTATTTTGGGTTTCCTGATAAGGTAATTCAGACTAAACTATTCAACCCAAAATTAAATATATCCTTCATTCTCCAGGTGTTCTCTTGTTAAACTTTGTTTCCTTCTAGTTTAGGTCACTTTTGAAATGAAAAATGCCATTTTGACACAAAAGGTCCAAAAGTTTCATTTGGTAAATGTCAAAACAAAGCAATTTCATGGTCTTTTTGGTTTTTTTTAAAGCATTATTCCATTAAAGACTGCTGAAACAAGAAGTTTCAAACTTTTTAAGATTGTTCCTCGTCATTACATTTTTGGGGTTTATCTGACAGAAACTCCATTTTAGGAGAATTACATCTGCTAAGTACGTTTCTAATCCTAAATATATTGTAAAACAAAAGGAAAGTAGAACAAAATTAGAACATCAGCCCACTTTCACTCAGCTAAGCAGTGGTCTTTTCTTGCCACATGAAAGGACCCCCTGAGAGCAAGCAATAGGGATTAGTTGTCCTTGACAGATACTGTTCTTTTTTGAAGAAAAGAGAACTCTCAAGAAGAAGGGAATATGCAAGGGCTGAATTGGTGAGGCTGGTCATATTACTTTGTAGGACGATCCTGAAATCAGCAGGAAAGTGCTGCATCTAGAAATATTTCTGTCCTTTATCCCCATGACCGATTACACAGGCTTTGCAAACTGCCAATAGCTGTGTAGGCAGTGGCACTCCTGTCACACGGAAGGTGTCTCCATTTTTGCAGAGATTTGTTTGCTGTGTCAAGACCCTGCAGCATGATACCAGCTACCTCTCAAATCCAGACTTGCAGCACTTTACCGTAAGGAGTGAAGTAATCTGGAGTCCTGACACGACAATCCATATTCCCTACTCTGTTCATAAAACGTTTTGTTGTTTACAGGAGGAAAAAAATAGGTGTATGAACATTATCCTGTAGCCAAGGCCTTTTAGTGACTTCCAGTGAGGAAAACTTATGATTAGAGATAATCATAAATGGTTGCCTGCTATTGGGTCCTTCTCCTCCCTGCCACACTCTATCCATGCCTGACACACACCCCAGCAGTGATTAAATCAATGGGAATTATTCACATCCCGTGAAAGAGAAGTGAGCCTGCAGTTTCCCGTTTCTGTGTGACAAAATAATACAATCAACTTCAGAAATCATTTGTGATTTCCCATATGACAGGCTTTTGGCCAAATAAGCCACTTGCTACATGTGGGCAAATCCAGAACTATTCCCTCATCTTCATCTTTCAGCTTTGAAGATGCATGCGATGCATTCCCTGAATGTGGCATATCACAAACTAATCCCGGGAAAAGTCACAGCAATTTCATTTTAGAGAATCACGGATTTGTTGCTGACCTGAAAACCTGAGTAAGGACCCGTGTTTTTCACAATTGAGGAAATTCACAGCTTCAAGGAAGGGGAAAAAAAGAAAATCCAGAGTGGCAAGAAACCGCTTACAAATTCTTCTGCAATAAAAAAAATTAACACCCATCAAAAAAAACCTCCCTTCCACCCTCCCTCTACCTCCGGCGTCCCACCATGAGCTGCTTCTCTTCATTTCAAGAAAATCTTTCTGGGGAAGCAGGAAAGCGGAGCGGATCCGGGCAGCGCCGCCGCCGCCGGGCAGCGCTCGGGGGCAGCCCCAGCCCCGCCGCTCCTCCCTCGCTGCCCTTTCGGCCCAGGTGCTGCTGCCCCAGGGTGAATAAATGGCGAGAACTGGCCGGGAGGCCAGCTCGTTCTGCCCTTAAACTAAGCGGAGGCCGTGTCGGGACGAAGCGAGTGCTGCACACGAGCTCTCCCCGGGCTGGGGCAAGCGGGGCAGCAGCGGCAGCGCAGGCAGAGTTCGCAGCCTCCCGCCGGCGTGACCGGCTGCCTTTGCCTGAGGGGTTTCCCTTCCTCCTTACTGTGGGATGCCCAGACTGACCCCGGGTCACAAGCCGAGACACAGAACGCACACGGGCATCGCCGCAGGGCGAGTGCCCCGTTCGTGAGGCTGTGCGGGCATGGCGGCAGGGCTTGGCTTTGTATTTACTCCCTAAAGTAGTCACCTCAGCCATGCATCTCATTATGGCACGATTAATTAATGAATGAAGTATGGCACGGTGCTGCTGGGTACCTCTCTGCGTTGAATGAGTGGGGTGTGCAAGCAGCCTGGGGGGCTCCCGAGGACTGCAGGGGAAACAGCTCCGCGTCTGTTCGCAACTCAACCAGCATGCAGCTCTCACTCTCACAGCTATCCCAGCTGCAGCCATGTCTTCCTCCTGCAGCCTGGAAAACTTCTCTAGAATTCACTGGCAAGAAGAAGAGAAGGAATAAGCAGCTTTTTTTTTTTTTTTTTTTAAAAAAAGGCTCCCAAAAGCAAATGTAAAAGCTGATAACAAAGAAGATGAGTTCCTCTGGAATCCAAGAAGTAGGTGTAAGTGAGACATTAAAACCTATATTTAAGAAAATTAATAAAGTTTTTATTAAACATTAATGGAAAAGGCTGGAGTCCATTCTTTACCTGATGAGTATTAAACAAAATTAAATATGCCATTCTTCTCCCTTTAATGTGATTGGTAGGGGTTACTTTAAAGATTAGTTTTTTGCCACTTTACACATGGATTTCAGGTGGTTTACACAGGATAATCACAACTGGCATTTCACCATGGTGACAGGCTCCTCACACAGGCTGCCCAGAGAAATGTCTTTCTCTTTTCCTCAGAGGGATAGAAGGAAGTCTGAATCCTCTGGTTACAAAACATTAGTGCTCAGACTACCAGGGCAGAGTCATGTTCTGCTGCCAGCGTACTGCGTGGTCTTCAGTAAGTCATTTAATATTGAAAACTTTGCATAAAATTGCTGCTAGGATGTGGGTTTCTCCTCAAAATCAGGTGTGTATGTGGAGTAATGAGTTACCTTGAAACCTTTCCTTAGCAGTCACATGCTAATCCAAAAGATGTATAGGGATGGGAGAGGAGGGGGTAAAGGGACATGGGAGAGGAAGGGTGGAAAGGGGAGGCTCATCTTGTCCTTCTCTCTCATAGAATCATGGCACAGTTTAGGTTGTATGGGTCTTGGAGCTCTCCACTCCAAACCCCACTCAAGCATAGCTAAATTTAGACTTAGAGCAGGTTGCTAAGGCCTGTCCAGTTGAATTTTGTCCAAGAGTGGAAAGTGCACAGCCTTGGTGGGCACTTGCTTCAGTGCTGAACCACTCTCAGACCGATCTTTTTTTCCCCCATACTCAGTCAGAATTTCACTTACTGTGGCTTGATGCAAAGGCAGCTATCACTTCTCTCTGATGCAGCAGCAGTCACACAGCAAGGCAGCAAAGCCCCATGCTATGTTTGTGTTTCCTGACCCACCTCCCTGGATAATGTGAGCACTGAGAAACCCACCATGCTGAAGCATCATGTTTATCCAGGACTGGATGGTTATGTGTGATAGGGAAGCCTGGTCCTTCAGAGGGGCTGGGGATGGACAATAATCCTCTCAGATCAGTTCCAAGAGAGCACTCAAAGGCTTCTCTCCAACACGGAGCCTGAGGCAGGCAGACCCTACCCCAGGGTGCCACCTGCTTCCTCAGCCCTTTTGAGAATCCACTGGGCTCCTTGGCTGGAAGTCTCTTGGGAAAGACACAGTATTACTTCCTTTCCAAAAGGTTTGAATATTCTGCCTGGCTGTGGCCTTTATCAGCCTCAGGTCTTTAGGCCTGCCATCTAAAGTTACTGTTCACATACTGTAGCTAATTCCCTTTGCTGAGTTTCACAGCAAATACAGCTTCTTGAATACTTGTTATGCCAACTCTGTGAATGCTGGCTTCACACATAAAGGAAAAATACATGGATGGATGGATGGTAGGTAAATTAAAAATGAGACCTACTCAGCAACTGCTGTGGACATGTGTAGGCATTTCTGTGTGTTGTCTGTTTTTGCTGGCAAAGCAGGAAACTGTGAACTTACTTAAGGTTAAGAAAATGCACATGGACAGGGCATGATATTTTGAAGAGTGGCTTGACCCAAACCTGTGATTAAACAAAAAAGGAAACAGCATTTGAAAACTAAGTAAAGGATCACTAAGATATTCAGGGACTTGGAGGGAGAAATCTGCTTTCACTTTTCTGGGCATTTTGCCTGTCAAATTATGAGCTTATTTGTGGTGCTAAATGCTTTGCTTGTGTCTCAGAAAAATACAGGAACTGCTGGCTTTTTTTTTTTTTCCAGTGGAAGAGAGAAGTCGTTAATGATCCCAAAGGTTAAGAAATTGGCACAGTCAGAAGCCAGCACTCCTTTATTTATTCATCAGCTGGGCTCTGTGTGGGCTCCCAACATGCAGAATTCCCCACTTGACTGCTCGCCTTCCCCAGAGGCTTCTCTGCATTTGCCTATACACACAACCATCAACCTGCATATAAAGGAAGATGAGTTTGCAGTCAGAGATACTGGGCCAAAACTATAATATGGTTCAGCCATAGGCAGATGTCCCAAACCAAACATGTTTTTTTGTTTGTTTGAGCTAAACCAAACCCTGAATTGCACAGAGGACCTTGGGTCTCAGGGTCTTTTATGTCAGAGTTTATAGCACAATGTCATGCAGGGATTCAGCTTCAGAAAGGGCTGTGTGAAACTCAAAATTGAACACATTCCTATTTAGCATTTGGCTGGCTGTGAAGCCACAGGATGCTCCAGGGCACTTGGAAAGGCTCTTTCCAGTTCATCAGGACCAGCCCTGATCCTCCTCAAAAAGCAAAGAGGAGTCCACTCCTGCTGCTCTTGTGTCACCTCTGCTTTGGCATGTGCAAGGCTTGGGCAGGTAGGAAGTCTCAGAAGAAACACAGCTCCTTCTCCCTTTCTTCCCTGTTTTTAACCTGCTGCTTTTGTTGAAGGGGGTCTCTCTGAAGTGTGAATGTGTGGCAGTAACCCTGTGGAGGTGCTTAACCTCAGTTCCCCCATGCCAAATGGTGAAGACGCGCTGGACCAGGTCAACCATTCATTTCCAGTTTTCAGAGATTTTGTTAGAGGACAGGTGAGTGCATCAGTGTAGAAAATCCTATCTATTGAGAGCAGAAGGTATTACCTGCTTAGGCAATTGCTTAGGCAATTAGGTGTAATGAATTTTCCTCTACAGTGGTAACCAGTGAAATTGAGAATCAACTCTGCCTGATTTTCCATTCAAATTTCTCTCCAAGGAAGCACATGAGGGGGGAAATGGAGGAAATTACAATAAACTTCATCCTAAGCATTGTAAGCCTTGCCCCTATACTTGGCTTGCCCCTTTCCTGTTCTGTTTCATTTAAAATATTTATCCTTCAAACTGAAAAAAAAAAAAAAATTTAAAAGGAGGAATGGAGCAAACTCATTAAAAATACAGGTGAAATTTCAGTGCTTGTTTGTGGAACTGAGTACAGAAAATCAAAAGGTGTTCTGACAGAGAAAGAAATGCATTTATCGAGGTATCATGCTGTAGCAATGCATGAAGGCCTTTAATGAGAGCATGTCCCAGTATGCTAAGTAGTCCTTATCTACATGGGAAGTTACATTTCGTGACACCTTCTGGAATCTAAAGACACAGCGACAAAGCATTGTAGCTTCTCTTTTACCAGCAGGGAAAGGCAAGCACAGAGAAGAGATCAGACCTCATACCTCAAAGCTGAGAGTGGAACAACTTTAAAAAGCTTGTTTAGTCTGGCTTACCCCTGTGCCGCAGAGCTAGGAGCCCAGTGCCCATCTCCTCAGGTACATGCCAGCACCTAATTAGATGCCAACTCACGCATCCTTTTGCATATATCACCTGTACACTGTACACCGGGACACGGAGTTTGCTATCTGAAAAACCTCTAACATTCAGTTTGTGCTAGATAAGTAATAATAGCAGTAATGGACTAAAATATTAACATAAAAGACTAACTGTTGTAATTTCTTCTTTGTACGATTCCAGCTAACAGCATCTTCTTTTCTTGAAGGGAGACTGCTTTGAAAGGATCAACAGCAGCTCTGCAAAAGTGGGAGGAAAGGACATTTATATAACAATAAGCCTTTTCCCCCTTAATTTTCTCAGTTGGCTGCACAGTCTTCTGCCGTCTTTTGATGACATCTCTTAATAAAAACATTAAAAGGATAAGCAGAGGCAGCTCCATTTCCAGTGATAGGGTGGGTATGAGGCCAATGAGAAACTTCATTTCATAAAACCTCCCTGCTGAAATCTGCCCTACCTCAGCGTTTATCAGCTTCTCTGCTTTATTGTCTAGTTGAAATGGAAATAACCTATCTTCAGCTCTTAGTCATCAAGCCATGTGGATGACAGTGTCAACTGACACTAGTTTTCATAAGCTAAAAAAGCTGCCCTGTGGTAAGCAGCAGTGAGACCAATCAGATTTAGTGATTAATATTTCCTGCTTCAGAAAAGATAAAGACATACATGCAGTTGAAATTAAACTCCACTGGCAAAGATGAATTGAGAGAATAGCTGGACAAACATCAGGTTTCTGAATGAAGGACCAATGGCTCAATTCTTAAGTGGCATTTTCCATCAGGTTTTCTGGTTGTGTTACACAGAGCATTAAAAACAAGAAAACAGAGTTGCCAAATTTATTCCCTGAGCCATTAAAAAAACCCCAAAAAACAAGAGGCAGGCCTGCTCTTGGTGTTTGCACCGTAATTGTTTGCACCACCTCCAGCCAAAAATTCTTCCTCTCTCCTTTCAGCTTGGATGTGTTCTTTAGGATTCCTGCAGCGTTGCCAGTGTGGCTCTGAGAAATATTGCACTCTCTTATCCTGTATTTTTATTCCTGTCACCCACCAGCAGCTTTCACTTTGCTTTGCTTGCCTGGCCACCTGAAGGAAATGCTTACAGTCCTTCAAACCAGGCTCACAGTGTTTGACTGTGAAGGTGTTACATCAGTGCTAAACCAGTGCGCCATCAAAACAGAGCAATCCAGCTAATGAACAGGCAAACTCCACATGCTGGGTTCATGCCGGTGACTTTGGTATGTTAATGCTGGATATAACAGAGACTTCCACTGGCTTTACTGTCTCTTATGCAGTTTTATTTTAGAATATTTACTCTCTAAAGACGTAAAAAGAGGAAAAGCCTTTCCTCCTGCCTCAGCTCTCCTTGTAAGAGGGGTTCTAGCTAAGAACTGTCATGGGGTGAAACATTCCTTTATTCATGTATAAAACTCTCTTAAAGCTTTCATGACACTTGCTTTTCCTTGTATGAGGAAGAGAGTGAGGAGGAATGTTGTGGCTCTCAGTGCCAAGTACTATTGCTAAGGTTCTCCTGCCATTTCTGGCTCAGTCTCTTTCTCATAAGCCAGATGTAGAAAAGCCTGGGGAGCCATTGAAGTTTGAAGGAACAGCAGTGCCAGAAAAGTAAGTCTGTTCTTACAGCTCACCTCCTGGCTTCCATGCTGTCCCCAAGCCACAGATGGGCAGAGAGATGTTGGATCTTGTCACACAGGAGTCCCATGGAAAGGCAAACCTGCAACCTCTCTGCTTCCAAAATGGAGGCTGTCAGAAGAGGAGAGCTCTGAGTGGGCTGTTAGTTATTTGTTCTCTCAGAGTTTTGGATTCCAAGGTAACTCTGAGCAGTTCTAGGGCTGTAGAACACCCTTACCAGGAGCTAAGATGGTCCTTCACGGGATGCTGAGGCTTTCTGAGTCAGAACTTTCTAATAAAACAGAAAGCCAGGTCCAGCAGGAGAGGCTTGAAGACAAAGAAGCCTTTGAAGTGGGAGTGAGCAAGAACAAGTGAGATTCAGTCCAGGTGGCAGAAGATGATAAAGAATCCTGCTAAATAATGAAAACTCTAGGAGTGAGAGAAAGGTCTGTCAGAATAGAAGGAAAGAGAGACCAGGCTTAGAAATAGGAAAAAAAGAAGTCACTAAAAGCAGGGGACAAAGTGTCAGGAGCCAGAAGGGGCCAAATAGGGCACTGAAATGAAAGGCACTGATTTATGGAACTTCAAAACATAAGTAAAACATAAAAGCCCAGAGACATTCCATCCCAAGTAACTCCACAGCTGAGGTTTTGAGGTTTCACAACACAGGGTGTAAAATATTTGTCCTGGTTATCAAAAAAAATTTTAAAAAATTCTCAGTCACTATCTTTTTCCAAGAGAAATTATGCCTATCAATTTGAAATACAGGAGTGCTACTATATTTTTTTCAGGGTTTGTTTTCGCTTTTTCCTGGTATGCTATCACACCTAAATTTGATGGTGATTCTTCAATATTGCACTTTTTGGTGGGTAGATAGACTGGTGAAGTGAGAGAAGGAAATCATGTTGTATCTAATTGAGGCATGTAGTTGCTTGGAGTATTTACATTGCTCTGAAAAGGAAGTGATGATTAGAAAGGGATTGCATCATACAGACACATCTGACAAATTAATATATTAAGGGACAAATTTTAAGTCCAGATCACAGGTCACGACTTTCAAAAGTGCTTGGTCTGTATTTGGGCATGTAAAAAAGTGGACAGACTTTTTCATGCTTCAAAACTTATCTCCAGAATGAGATGAAATGTTCATTTGTGGATGGTAAAGGTTTATAGTGAATCTTGAAGGTCAGTGTAAATTAGAAAGCTGGATTCCTTTTCTCTCCATCATGTGCTCTTAGTCCCTCCAATTTATACTTCCTCCCCGCAAAGGATTAGCAAATAGATTAATTTTATTTAAATGGGTTGTCAAAATGCAACACAGTCAGCTTCAGCTCACATGTTTCAGCTCAAGAGCAGAAGCAGTCCATGCTGAGAGAAAGGCACACTACCAGTAGATCAGAGCTTTCAGTCAGGACCATGGGGATAGCTTTGATGGCTTTACAGTTTGTTCACTGTTCATAAAAGTCTTTTGTAAAACATCTCTCCTGCATCCTCGCTCTCCCCTCTGCATGCTACCTGTGGGCTCTGTTAATTCCGATATCCGGCTGCTCTCACAGTTCATCTGGATTAGGGAAGAAGAGAGGTTTTGGGGAGGGGGGGTGTATGCACACCTGTGTGTCTGCACACACACAACACGTGGCTTGTGAGCCTCCACCCGCCGAAAGCAGCTTTTCATTCTAAGCAAGACAAACCCACAGCAAAGTTCAGAAGTCATTGCTGTTAGACAGCAAAAGGGCCAGTTCAAATCTGTCACTCCATCAGAGCATGGTATTCCCCCTGGTAAAGGTCACTTGGAGAGAAGATATGAAAGTGATTCAATACTTGAACTTACCCAAAAAGCCAAGCAACTTATTTACTATGCAGTGACCCTGTAGTGACCTCATCCACAACACATGCAGCTCCCACTGGCATCAGTTGGTGTCATGAGTACAGATGAAGAAAAAGTATTGCTGTGATAGGGGAATACATCAAGTACATTTCTGTGGTTACTTTTACAAAACCTGTATGCACCTTTCAATTGCTTTTTATAAACATTAATAAAATATTGAGTAGAACTTTGAAATATGTGCTTTTATTGTCATTCAGGCGTTTCTACTGCTGTTTCTCAAGGCATAGCAAGTAAGGCATAGACACCAAAGACATGGAAGAGTTGTTCAAGCTGTGCTTTTACCTTGAGCAGGAATGGTCACAGTGATGCTCTGAAATAAATTCCACTCTGAGTGATCATTTGCTTAAAAGTGGGGCATAAGCAATTTTTTTCTTTTTTAAAACACTGGAGGCCAAAGGGACAATTTAGAACTCTCCTTGCACTTGATTTTTTCAGTTCTCAAGAAAGCAACTAGTTCAGAAGGTAAAGAAAAAAACTGATGATCCACATCTTTGAAAGACACACTGTTGTTATCAGCATTGCAGAACCACTGCATGAATCACTGTTTTGTGTCACTGCTTATACACAGCTGTGCTGTCACTGTGAAGAATTTTTCTGCACATCAACATCCAAATCCGGATTAAAAGAGAAACCCAAACAAATTCATCTATTTCCTTCATGATTCACTCACTTGTCACCATCATGCCTGCACTGCAGGGACAGAGAAGAAGGAGAGCAAAAAATAAAACCAGCAAGCCCAAATTGTAAAAAGCTGAGGTTGTTTCACAGCTAGAAAACAATCATAAGATCTTGCTTGATGCTGGGGTTTGTAATGTGAATTTTTAAAAATTATGATCTCTGGTTTTGCCCAAACAAAGTTTACATTTCTAGTATAAAATGGCCAAACTGCCTGCCTGATATAAAAAGCTATTTTCTTTCTTTTCCCTCCTTTCCCCCCCACCCCACGTCATTTGACAGCACTTGCCTCCGGTGCCTCAACAGTAGCTATGACTGTGTCTTAATGAAAAAAGATGTATAAAATATTACCATAACCTCAGAGGCATGAGTAAAGCCCTTATTAGAATTCAGGACCTACAGCTGGAAGCGGGGCTCAGGCCGGCAGATAAAGTTAACTATTGTTAGCTCACAAGTGGCTCAGACTTCCTGGCAACTGCAGTGAATTACTCAGCCCTTTATGCAGGGTTTCAGAAACAGTTCACTGTTTCACAACAAAAAAGGCATTCAGGCCGGGAAAGATGGTCTCCCAGGGCTCTAGAAAGCTAGCTTTAAGACAGTGAATGGACACTGGAGCCTCCGAAGTGAATGACCACTGTGGGAAAGGGTGGTGATGTCAGCCTGAATGCATTTCCAATGGTTTTGTCCCACTTTTCATTGCTTTTGCACTCTCCCTCACTCTTTTTCTCCGCCTCAAGCTGTCCCCTTCCTGTTCTTTTCAGGCCATTATTTTAAAAGTTTAGAGCTCACATGCACACGGAGGGGAGGGCCCGCTGAGGCATTGCTGCCATGGCAATGCTTCTCCGCAATTTTGTTTCATATAATAAAAAAATATTGGGGAGTATGGGCAGTGAGGGGAGCTGAAAAGGAGAAGAAAAAGTGAAAGGTGGAGGGACAGGAGAAGAGGGAGTGTCAGCATCCTGCAGCTCAGAGCTGGGGCTATGAGACTGGGGTGAGGGGAGAAAACTGGGAGCACAAGGAGGGGAACTGATGAAAGCAGCAGGGATTTGGGGTCCTTTGAAAAACAAATTTGTAATCCTTCACACTGCACACGTTTGAAAGGATCGGCACTTTTGAAGGCCTAGAGAAGAATTGGAATAATGTTCTTAGCTAAGCCCTCGGAAAGAACAGAGACGTGCTTTGGAAAACATACCCAATTACATAAGTTTATCAAAAGCTTTCAAAGGCTCCTCTGTCTATGACCAAAAGGGGGAAAAAAATAGTGGAGAAGTGAAAGAGGGAGAAGGCTCCTGAGTGCATTTACCCATGGTAGCGGGTGAACAGCAGCTAAGCTGACATACTTCAAACCGGTGTGGCCCACCATCCCAGACCTCCCCGTTGTCAGCAACATGCGGGATTCCAGCAACAAGCCCTGGAAAGCGCCTTTGCCAAAACCAGATGGACTTGTAAGTAACAAGGGAATACGGAGCGAGGAACTCGATATGCACTCACTCCTTGTAAATAAAACCATGAGTCCCCTGGCCAGCAAGCCCACCTGATTTGCTTCCTGCTTTCCATGAAATACTTGTTATTCATAGGGATAAATGTATGCAGGCTTGGCTAAGCCTGTCCTGAGGCAAAATTATACGATAACAGCATTGCGCAGAGATCGAGCATTACAGCTTAGCCCACGCTAAGTTCTCAGTGTGCTGAGGGTCTTGGTTTTTAATGTGTCTAAGAATGCAGATGTATGTGCTGCACACACAAGTGTGTCTTAGCAGCAATCCCCTCGCGGAGGCTTTCCTACCCTCTGCCTGAGCTGCAACCCTGTTGCACCAAGATTATTTTGCTGATGAGTAATTGGCACAAATTCCCAATCCTGCTGCAATAATAGCAGCAGAGACCAAGACAGTTTTATTTCCCATAAAACATGTGAGGAGAGACTGCTGGCTGCACCTAAACTGCCTTTATATCAGTCCTTTCTGTTACCCACCCCCAGCCAGGCAACATTCTTGTGCAGCCAGAGGTAAAAGCACAGCACAGGCAATGTGCTGTAGTTTTGCCATAAGGTAAATTCACTAAGATCAGCCCTGTACCCGCTATGAGGCTCACTTCAGTAAATTTTCACCTGGCAAAACTTACAGTCCTTGTCTACACCGTGTTTTTATTGTGGAATAATTCTTGTGTATGGTAAAAGACACAGCTTTTTATGTTTAAAATGGAAAGGTCTGTGGCTACCTTGTACTAAACACAGGCTCCCTGTCTCAAGACAGGATTTAGCAGGGAGGTATTTTCACCACATTAGCTGTCATCTGGATAAAACCAAATCAAACCTTTATGCCATAGCTTACGAGGGCAAAGACAAACCCTACCTTTTTCAAAACTATCAACACGTGCAGAACCACCTGAAGTCAGCCTCAAAATATGAAACTCCCTTTTTGACCTGATGAGGAGATATGTGCTCCTGAGCTCCTGAGGTACTTCTGAAAGTTCCTGTCACAAAGTGATCCACAAAGCATATTTCTAACCAGTCTTATCAGATAAAGTGAGGGACATGTATTTCCCTGAGACAGTTTTTCCTCCTCCTTCTTTTCCATAAAAAGGCTCCAACACCATATTTTTTTCTGCTTCCCTTTAGCAGGGGACCTCAGGTCTCAGATCTTGTCCATGTAGTAAAACCCAAAGAACATCTTAGAAGGCTGTGATGTCATGAGTGGTTTAGGCCAGTCTGTGGTTAAACTGCCACCAAAGGGGCACTCAGCCCTGGGTACAAGTTGTGCCTTTGCTCATGGAGGGTAAGCTTATGATTCCAGATGGCAAGACAGTCTCCAATGAGCCTCCACTGGCTGTGAAATCATCCCTTAGCCACTTTTGCTTCCTGGGCTGGTGCAGGCTGGTGCGAATAACCTTAATACAAACATTCCAGTTCATTATAAACCAATTCACTGGCTTCAGTAAACTTATGCAGTGCCAACAGAAAAGTTCCTTTACACACATTTCAGCCAAAATAAAAACCATCAGGACTTATAATTGGTATAGGTGTTTCAGTATCATCAATCAGGTGGACATGCCCACTGAGAACTTATGCGGTCTCTGTGTCTCCACAACTGCAGGGACTGAGATGGTAATTCTTTGACCCTGGTGCCATTTACCTAAATTCTTAATCCACTGAAGATAAGTAGGTGTTAAGAAAAGCACCACTGGAATTTTAAACTGCCTGCCAGAGGTGTGTTCTGTCCTCAGCTTCCCTCCACGTGGGTCTTCTGTCTTCACCATTTCATTAGTTCTCTTCTTATCTATAATAAGTTTCAATGAACAATTTAAAAAAGATTTGTCAATGTAAAGAGTTGAAAAATGAAATTACTTTTCAGGCCTTTTTCTATATAGTAAAAAAAAAAGAAAAACCTAAAGAGCACAGCTATTTTCTTGGTCACCTCTAATTTCCTACTCTGGCTCTATGTATAATGGGCCAGGTGCTTCCAAGGCCTCTGGAGCCCCAAGGAGCCTGGTGCAAGGCCCTCCTCTGCCTCCCAGCCCTGGCTGAAGTGAGCCAAGCCCACACAGGAAGAGATGCTCTTTCTTGGGTAGAAACGTCTCTGAGGTGAAGCTACTCAGGAAAGATCACCTAGAAAAAACACTGTTTCCACAAACCCCTACAGACAAATATTTTGCTCTGTTTAGAAGGCCCTTCTCTGTTTGAACAGCCTTGGGTTTTCCACATAACTGCTGCGATGTACCAACAATTCCCTACCGTGGCACTTAGGAAAACCTCTACTCTGAAGCTGTGAGGTGTCATCTGCACCAGATGCACTGCTGTGCCTCAAAGGCTCCAGAGACATTAGTTCAGTTTTGGAGGTAAATGTGTGATTAAGTAGAGGTTAATGTTTTGAAAATTTGAGTTACAACAAAATTTTTCACAGAACTTTACTGCTATATGAAGTTTCCAATTTTATATTATTTTTTTTAGTCTTGATTTTAGATGAAAAAAACATGTGGAAATGTTTCAAAAGCCTGGAGGACAGCAGGTCCCACCTGCTGTCAGCTCCGTTCGAAGGTTGTGTATAGGTCGGACTGTCTCGTCTGACACCAGGCATTTAGTAAGCAACCAGCATCACCGTTTTCTTTCACTTATCACAGAAAGGTTCATACCATTATGGAGTTCCAGTCATTTAAAATATTGGTCTAAGAAAGATGGAATGTCTCAGCTAAATTTTAAACAGCTCAGTGAAATAGCCCCCAAAGTCTGAGTTGGATAAAAGTCATAGGAAAGAAACAGTTATGAAGGCAGAAGGCCAAAACAAGATTTAAAAGGCTTTTGAACTCTATCCAGACAAGATCAGGGGAAATTAAAATTATTTTCTAAGAGCTGGATCCTGGCAGGTATATTTTAAAGTAGTGTCTCCTGAAACCGTCCTTCTATGCTTCGATCTCTCACAGCTTGCTGTGAATATGGTGAGTGAGGTTTTGGAAAGAAAATCTTTAGGATTATAATCCAGCTTCTTTCCTTATGTAACATTTCTATCACCTTGTATCTAAGTTCTTCACAGACACTGTTAAGTTTATTCTGTCTCTCTCCCTTTTTTTACCCTCTGGGAGCTGAGGAAGTAGGCTTTCCCAATTTTCCATTAGGAGCTATGAAAATCTCCTTCTGGCAAAGATCAAGTCTCTGTCTGTTGTTTGTGGCCACCTTCACTTACAGAAGGCTTTTCTCCTCTCCCCTTCCTGGTTCTGGGTGTGGTGGAAAAGTTTGACTTCCCCTCTAAGTCTTTCCTCCTTCCCTTTCCCATTCTTTATCCTCTACACAACACCGTAGCTGATACTTCTTTCCATCTCAACCCTTCTTGCCATCTCTTATCCCTGCAATTCCTCTCCATCAGCCTTGCCCTCTAATTTTGGCTCTGGATTCTCTTGGTTCTTTTCATCTCAATCTTTCATCTGAGACATCCGCCTCAGCATCAATGAACTTTCTTGGTTTGCAGCTTCCTGTGTTGTTCCCTCATGTTTTTACCAGATTTCTAGCTCCTTCATGACTTCTCTTGCCTATGGAAAGGACCATCCACTTTCCTTCCTCTTAGCCAAACACAGCTCTCAGCCAAACACTGATGCTTCCTCTGCTCTTACAGCCCATCTACCTGCTGCTTCACTTCATGACACAAACTCTTATATGACCTTTCTATACCTTACTCCTCAGCAACTTAGTCTCTTCTGACTCCTCTTTCACAGCAATTCTTAGGAAAAAAAAAAGAAAGAAAAAATAATCTTGACTCTGCTTCTCCAACCCCTGCTTTCTCATTACCCTCCCTCTCCTTTTCCCCTTCAGCTTTTTTGAATATACTTCTTGCAGTCAACATAAGAAGTCCTTTCCTGCATTTCTACCCTAGACTCTTTCCAATACCTCCTCTGTCAGTCCACAAAAAAAAAGGACCTTAGTAATCTCATAACTGTCAAATTTTTCACCCTTTTGGCTATCTCAGGTGACTGCAACATACCTAAAATCCTATTCTCCCTTGGCTTTTATGTCTCTCATCTCCTCAGTTTTCCACTTTTTTCTCTAGAAACTTCTCATTTTTTATAAACTTCAAATCTCTGGTATTATTCCTCAGATCACCTTCTTTCCTGCTTCTTCCAAGTATACTTGGGTAATCCCAGACACATCAATTTTTACAGTATTTTATGTTGTTTCTCAAAACAATCTGAGATGCAGAATTGTATTGGTGCTGCTGTGTTGGTGCTTTAATGTAAATTAAACTCTTTGGATAATCCACATTCAGATTGATTTTCTGTGGTAATGCAAGAATGATATAATTGAACTAAACCAGAAGAAATATTTCCCTTGATTTTTCTTGTTCTCATTCTTCTTCTAATCATTGTCCACACAGACAATACTCTGGATGCACAGAATTCCTTCATTAAGTCCAAAATCTAGTTTATGGCTCTTTGCTTTCTGTGTCTCTATTTTTCTACCTTGTATGTGTCTTGTTCTCTGGAAATACCTCATTCCTTGTACAAATATCTCACTACCAGGTTAAGGTCTTGCTCCTCTTTGATCTTTCCATGGCACTAGGAGTACTCCTGAAATGCTTGGCAGTTAATAGCTGATCGTTGATTTAAGTGGGAAGTGAGAAACCTGAATATTTTATCGGATCTGGGCCATGGTCCCCCCTTAGGGAGCTTTTATCCACATAACCTCAGAGCATCTGTGTAGAATGCAAAGGTATCTGGCTCTGCTTGAGAGATCTACAATACAAGTACTGACAGACCATGTTTAGTTCCATATTATATGAATAGACAAGGAGAAGTCAAGTAAATTCTGCTCTCTCAAGAGTTTCACTTCATCTTCAGAGTAGAGCAAACACCAGACTTCCTCCCTTGCGCCAGGGTGACACAGAATGAGGTAGTCCCTCTGACTCTGGAAAACCCCTAACCAGTCGGCACTGTCACTCCATGGAGCAGTCTCCCATGGCTCCTACTTTGGAGCCTACACATGCCCAGGGCAGGGTGTGCAGATTAGCGCAGCCAAGGGCCTATTTCTTAGGCACACTGGAGCTGGGTGATAAGATTTCACACTGTACCTGTTAAAAACCCTAAATTCATCTGAAAACACAGCATCTCCAGCAGTACAAAATACTATTTGTGTGCTGGGTGAGAGGCTGGAAGATGATGAGATTTCACTCTGCAGTTTGCTGGAGAGTGCCCTGACAATCAGGCTATAGCCTAGCTTTGACTACGTGGGTATGAAAGCACCGCCCATCATTGCTCAAAATCAAATTGTGTCACTGTGCAAAAAGTAACTTAAGGTACTTAAAACTTAAAGCCTTGCTCACAAGTAAGTAGCCATGAAAATAACAGGGAAGAAGGACCTTGACTTGGTAGCCCACTGAAATTGTGAGGATTAAGGGAAAGGAAATTTTTGGTTACCATGAAATGGCCTCAGGCAAAAAGCCCAAGCTGAAATACTGTAAGTCTTTCAATCCTTCCTGAGGACATGAAGACCTAAAGGCATGGTGCCAGTAGGTACTTTTGGCTGGAAGGGTCAGGGTTGAAGGGCGTTTCTGTCTGGGGAAACTTGTGCACAGAAGGCAGTTCACAGCACCCAGGGAACCCAATGCTCTGTTACCCCTTGGGAACACTCACCCCAAGCTAAGAGAAAATATAGGAAAGGCAGCTTGCTCTGATGCTGAAGCAAGCTATCAAGCACATGGTACACTGTCTACATAGGACTGTACTACACAATGGACTGCAGTGCAGGGACACCCAGGGCAGTAGCAGGACTAGACTGGCCAAACTGAAGTAATTGTAAAAAAAAAAAGTTCCAGTAGACAGAAGGTGGAAACTGCATAGACAAAACTTCAAGAAGAATCAGTTAATACAAGACAAGCAACAGTTTTTCAGCTGCCTTGGCTGTTTCTCTTTTTTTCATTTACAGCTGGAGACGTCGTTCATAAAATCCCTTCTCACAACATACACCAGATTTCCAGCATCCTATACATATGATTAGTTCTGGCAGGATGTCAGCAGGATTCTAGGGGTAATAATTTCACATAAAAACAGAAAGAGCGATCCAATGTGTTAATGTAATATTTGTCACACTATTTAGAGATTACCATGACATTTCAACAAATCCAGATTTATATTTGTCATGTTTTCTCTTTGTCATTTAGGAATTGTATTCCCCAATTCAGTACTACCACTAAAAAAAACAAACCCCACGAGCCACTCCCCTCCCAACTTCAGAGAGAGAGAAAAAAGGCAGAGATCCTGAGCTGAGATAGGAAAAATTTACTGGAAACAGCAATGAGATAAGAAAATGAACAATAACAGCAACATACTAGTAACAAAAATATACAAAGAGAGGGTGAGTTACATGCAAAATGCTCACCAAGCGTGGGGTGATGGAAAAAAATGGTGGACAGACCCTTTGCCCACCATGCTTTTCCATGACCGTAAAGGAGCATCCTTTCTTCCTCAAAGAAAAAGTGTCCCTTTCCCTGCAGCTCCTGGCAATGACTTAAGATAGTATAGAATAATATTAGGGTCTTGGCCACACCCACACAGCTCCAGGCTCTGCCCCATCACAGCTGCTACAAAAAATTAACTAGTCCTTGGCCAAAACCAGACACTCTTTCTTTTAATCTTTTATATCTGACTGTTATTCTATCAGTTTTATCACTGCCTTATTGTACAATAAAAGCATTTTATATTTTCAATTAGTAACAACATTCAACATTATTTATTTGTTACATTTCTTTATGGTTTTTTTTCATGAAGGTTATAAAATTTTAAATATTAAAGAAAATCAGGCAAATCCTTACTCCATGTTTCAGTGCTGAGAGTGGATTTTTGCAGTGGTAAATGCATTAGAAGCATCTAGAGAAAGCACTTTTTCTCATTCTCTGTGTATTAGAGTTTCTGTAATTCTATGTCATGTGGTGAAACTTTGCTGATGACCTGGAAATACCAAGAGCTGAGGTTTCAGATGTGTGTGCCTTCAGTTACACATTTCAAGACTTAAGTGACTATCTCAGTTAGTTTGGTCCCTTGAGCATGAGAACTGTAAATGGAGCCAGTAAGACTGTTTGATGGTCATCACCTCTGAAATCCTTACATCATTTCAACGTCAAATGTCATGTTGCACTCTAATTTAAAAAAAAAAAGCTTAGAAACAAAACTTACTCCTGTGACAGAATCATATTCATCCTCATGGAATCTTCCCAGAGAAAGATTCAGAGTTCATAAGCCATGGCTCCACAAGGGATGGATGAGATCCCAAGTCCCCTTTACATATGCAGAGGAGAAACCACTTTATTCTGTCCCTATTTTAAGAAATTGAGATTTTTTCTTCATCTCAGAAAGTGTGGTCACCCATCTCTTCTCTCCATGTCCATTGTACTCCTGCAAAAATCAGAAAAAAGGAACAGGAGAAGCAGAGACTGGAAAGAATCTGTCCTGAGAGGGGAACAGAAGGGTGGGAGGTAAGACCAGTCAGGTATGACTTGTTTACTCTCTGGCGTATTAATCAGCTGCAAATTCAAGAAGACACACAAAAATGAAAAATCTTAGTGAAAATGCTATCAACAGATAAATTTAGAACTGTTTTCAATAAGCAGGACCATGAAGTATCAAATATATGGGACCTCATTGGGCGCTGCAGAGAAGGCTAAGCATGCACATTCCACACAGCAATGCACACTACCAACCACATTTGACTGACAAACCCTCTCAGTAGAGTGAGAATATCATGCCACTTAAATGCTCATAGCAACCTTTTCAAACAGGGAAACGTAAATAATTGTAGCAAAGAATAGATGAATGGATAGACAGAGAGATGAATGTCTCATGGCTATAGAATTAATTACAATTTTGGATAAAGAAGCATTGCTTGTACAGGTGACTTCATGGAATCCAGGCCGGCCTGTCGGATGGAGAAAACTTTTCCTTACTGCTTGCTAAAAAACCCCCACCAAACCAATTAACCAAACAAACAGAAAAACCTCACTTTTTCATTATTCCTTCAGGAACACATAAAACCAGCTTCTGATTAGAGGCAAGCCAAATGCAGTTAAGCAATGTGTATAATATGAAGAAAAAAATGTACCTCTCTTTATGCTGACATAATTAGCATTGCCTATTAACTAGGACAACAAGATATTCAGGAAAAAATGAGGCAGAATCTCTTATACAACAAACAATAACTTGTGAAAATGAGCCACAGGTGAGATAGGAGAAAACAAAATCCAAGCAGTGACTATAATATTTAATGATCGAATTTACATCTTACAGTGTTGGAAAAACCATTACAGTTATTAGCATGGAAAGCCCAAGGAAAACAATGACAGCAAGATGACACGTGAACCTCACGAGTCCCATACTGAGGTTTGCATTTTAATGCTGCAGAACACATACTTGCTTGAGACCCAAGGAATCTATGCACTGGGAATGGAGTTTTATGTGATGAAAAACAAGTAGACTAGTCATGGTTTACGAAGAAGTGCAGGGAGCAGAAAGGCATTTAGTGGAGATCTGACAAAAGCCTCCACTTTAAATCCTTCAGATTCAATGGAGCAGAGAAAGTCCCTTGGCTGGTGTCAGCAAAGAACTGGTGGTGCTGGGGAAGTCAAGTAGCCATTCATAACTGTGGCGTGGGAGAAGTTGTATGAAGGATGAGAAAAGACCTCCCAAGCACCCCGAACCCGGGAGGTAATTATGTCAGGCATTTGACCCACTGAAACCACTGTTAGCCTCTAACAGAGGCACAGTTGTACAGCCAAACATTCACAATCTTAGTCATGTTTAAACAGCTTCCAGTAAAGATGACACAGGTCTATTAGAGGAATTTGCACATTCCCTCCAGAACTGATGGGATTCTTTCAAGTCTTTATCCTCAAGCCTTGGCTGCCAACTTCATCTTTATAGTTCTTATCCCTTATTTCCCCTGAGAACCTAATAAATGGAGCCTTGTCCCCAGAGATATGATTTTTCCTCCTAGAGGAAATATGGCTTAGTGAGAGTCGACTGGCTTACGCTATGAGTTTTCTAAATGGTTGATTTGAATATGTATATTTAAAAACTTGGCCATGAACCTTAGTTTGGGGTAGAAAGGAAACACTGTTCTCCAATTTTTCCTTTAAGAAAAATAGTAAATGTCATACAAAATCCATCACCAATCCCGAAGAGCTGGTGCATTGCCTTCTCTTTCCTTTAGCATTTCTTTGTGTAACTCCTTGTATATGATTCAGGGATGCTGGGAGAATAAAGTTGTCCTTCCTCACACAGGAACCAATCCTGTCAGGCCAGGCATTCTCTCTAGCTCTGAAGCTGCCTGATGCCACTGAAATCAATAGAGTTATCATCATTTGCAGTAATGGCAGGCAGTGTCAGGTCCTTCCCTTCCTTGGCAGTCTGCAGCTCTGGCTCAAAACCATAAATAAAGTGCCTTATGCTATGGGCAGTAAGCTAGCACTGCTGCTGGACCAGTGAGCAGTGGGACCAGCTGGAACCCAGACAGGCTGTACCCTCCCTCTCCCTCACACACACAGAACAGAAAAAGGTGACAAAGGCTTTGTTGTCAATTTGTTGATTGGATCATTTTAATTCTTAAGAGCTGGAACCACTAAAATGAACTATTTAAAATCAAAAAGGATCCATAAGACTTTTACAAGATTTTTATTTTTTTTTAATTACTGCTCTATCATCACTGAATAACTTCACTATATTTGGCTGAAATCAGTGGAATTATGGCGGCATGAAGTGGAAGTTATCTGGTGATGAATCAAGTCTTTCAGGAATAAAGCTCAAAACCAGGGGTTCAGGAGATACCGCATATCTGACTTAACAGGAGTGGACCAGAGACAGAAGTAAACACAGTCCTCGTAATTTTCTAGCTGAAGGCACAGTGATAACTGTAGTAGCAGTTTGTCCTTCTCCACTTCATACTCTGGTATTTTATAGCAAAATGAAACTGATAAATTAGTAATTAACTATGTTCCTAGGATTTTTTGGAAGTAAGTTCTGTTTACAACATTTACCTGACATCAGAGACCTTTTAAGGTGTTTCAAACAAGATTTCAAGTAGGTAGACACATTTTGCTCCTTCTCCTTCTCAGGCTTCAGCACTCTGTTATTTTGGCAGCATCTTTTTATTTTCTAGTAGAATTCAAGCAAACGCTGCTCATAAAAGCATACTGGAAATTAACACATACTGGAAATTAATTATGTATATTTTCATGAAACCAATCTCACTCTATATCATCTACTTGGTCCTATATGTTTTGGCTAATCTTTATTGGTCCCCCGAATTGTGCCCTGGGTACACACAAGTAGACGGAGTCACATTTTTCCTGCAATACAGTATTGCTTTCAGAATAATTTTGTGTCCAGTTCCCCAAAGACATCCTTATGATGTTTTAATTAAATCCTGACCCTGCAGCCGTGAGGTGTTGATGAGGAGTTCTGTTATGCAATAGAAGCTGTTGTGAGAGCAACAGCACCAGTACATCAGCTGTACCTTGGCAGCCAAATGCAGGTTCTAGGGAAAAAAATTGTGGAAAGGCTATCACATGAGAACTCCACTTTTAAAATGACCAGCCCATGCAGCCATGGTGAGTGGGCTTCTCCTAAACATTCTCCTGAGAGTGGGCGTTTAACCTAACCATTGCCAACCCAACCTCTTCCTCTGGCAGGGTCAGTTTTTCTGCTCCTACAGTTTCCTTCATACAAGCTGAGAGGTACCACTGAACATCTCAAGAGTCAGGGGAAAATTGAAGGCTTAAATCTATTCCTTAGCTCAGTGCTTAACCAAAGCCTGCTACTATCCCTGCTCTTTCTCTGTGGCTATGGAGTATACAGCATTCATGCAGGCAGTGCTGCACTAGCTTTAAACCAGACAGCTTGTATACCCCTAATAAGGTGATATAGCACAGATCTGTGTGAGCAACTTCAGCCTAAGGTGCAATCCATGCCTTGCTGTGTTCCGCTGCAGCTGCACGGAGCATCACTAGAGCTTGGTATTGTAAAGCTAGTTTATCTGTGCTACCTACAGTAGTAAGGTAAATGACTACTAATGAATATGGTATGCTCTCCTAGGGACATGGTTTAGGGGTGGACTTGGCAGTGTTTGGTTTATGTCTGGACTCAATGTTCTTAAGGCTCTTTTCGAACATAAATGTCTCTATCTTATAATTCTATATTGCACAGAAGTCACTGAGGCATAAACTGGTCTTCACATTTCTCTGCATACTCCTTATCACCACCATCAAAAAGCCTATTGCTCACTGTGTCTTGTGGTGCTGAAGCGCAACTTATCTGCCCTGGAAGATGTCGGATTTGGATGCAATGGCAAGAAGACCCCAGCTAGAGACTGATGAAAGATCTGAGTTCAGCAACAAGATCTTCAGAATGAGGAAAGAAGGTCCTGATATCACAGGCTTGGATTTTACAAAAGGCCCTGAGCAATTTATGAGTGCTAAATTTCATTGTGATCTGTGAGGAAAGGACCAGGAGGGAAAGAACTTGGTAAAATGTCAAGCATGAGTGGAGACCTGATAAGACTCCTATAAAATTAATTTGGAATAACTTTGGGTTTCATTTCAGTGCAGAGAGAAGTTTAGGGTCAGGGGGTTTTTTATCTTCTTCTAAAATGATGCTGTTATTCCTTCTTACATTTCTATAATAAACTTCTATGAATTGCAGTCAAATAATCATCTGCTGAATTCAGTTTTATTGCCTAAGTCAAATGCATCATCTTTACTCCAATTTAGGAGAGCATTACAGCCATGTATAACAGTCCAGATCCTCTAAAAAAAAAAAAAGGCAGTCATTTAATTTACCAGCAAGGCTTTTTTCCATCAAAAGGCTAGATAAATCACCTTTATCAAGGTTAGTCCTAATTACAGTATATGACATGAAAAATTCTATAAATACTAATGCATATGCTGAGGTTTGGAAGTTGCTATCTCCCATTGGCTATATGTACCTCAAAAAAATAATCTAGTATTAACTCTGGAAGAGGAACTGAAACATTATCACACCTCAGGCACAGTCCTTTCCCATCACCTTAGGACACTTATATAGGCAGTGAGTTCCAGTTTGATATTCTTTATACCTAAAAGGGCTCAACCTCACAGCTCCCACTTCTGAGGAAAGACATTTAGCCATCTTATCTAATATTAAGTTTATGAGCAGGACTATGTTATGGAGGCCACCAGAATGTCACTTAGGTACTAAATGTCTTTTGAGATGAAGCTGCACTCATGAACTGCACCATTGACACTGACATAGCCATCATACATATCCTCCTCATGAACGGAGTAGAGAAAATAGGGAGAAAAATGAATGGAAAAAATGAATGAGGTTTAATTGTTATCCCTGCTGGCAAGTTTTCTCCCTTGATTTTTCATCACACAGTTCTGCAGGAAGAAATACAAAGTAATGTTTTGTATCACCATGTAAGATAAAAGCCTGTAAGAGGTAGTTTGAAGAGTTGAGGCAGTGTGCAGTTCTCTTGCTTCTGGCTCTCAGGCTCAAATCAAGTTCACAATGGCCAAAGTTTGTGAGGTGCTCTAAGTGAAGGTCCTGACTACCTCTAGGTCTAGCTGGGAAGGCCTACAGGGCCACCTTTTGCATGTCAGAAGAGTATACTGTAACACCTGAGCCCTTCACTTAAGAGTTGGACTTGATGATCTTTGTGGGTCCCTTCCAACTCAGAACACTCTGCGATTCTAATGGATTCTGTGATCTATGCATTGATCAAGCAGCTCCTCCACTCTGGCACACAGATGTAATAGCTCCCTGAGAGTGTCAACAAAGACTCCACAAGTGTTTGGCAGCACCAAGATTAAATGCCCAACTCCTTTCATCCCTGTTCTGTTTGCCTGTGGGTGGGACAGGCTCTTTGTCTTGTTTAAGCCCCCAAATACAGCACAGCGTGTTTAGACCACACTCATTCACTCAGTGCACACACCTTATATGATAACAGCCTATTGCATTGGGAATGGAAGAAGTCTGATCCAGCAATCCCCTTTCCACTTTGTAGGAGAAGGATCTTAAGGCTTCCATGTACTGAAATCTGAAAAGCTCACAGAGCCCTGAGGACAAAGCACCAGATGTCATCAAGAGGGATGCTGCCATGCTTTATGCAGTACCCTGGCTTTACTAAATCTGCCAATAATGCCTCCAGCACCACTGTAGAAATTCCCTCTGCAGACAGAAAGCCCATGTCATATTGGCCATCCTGAGCTGGTAACTTTCAAGATTTGTCCATGTTTCCAGGACTGGATAGGGGGACATAACTTGCTTATATATCATTCGGTTCAAACCTTCATCAGGCTGTTCTTTTTATACTGCTTCTGTTCAGAATGAATTTGGTGCTTTCAAAGTTGGGCATTAATTGTTTCTTAATAAGATATCATCATAAAACATGCAATTTAGTGCTTCGTTTCTTCCAATTTCCATATAGGAATGAGACTCTGCTAAATTCGAGCTTTAATCCCCCTGGCCCTTCATGTAACTGGTGCTACAGACTATGAAAGGTTACCGACCCATAGCAAATAAATTAATAAGCTTGCGTAATTATATTTGGGTCATTTTACTTCAAACCGTGAAATCAAAAGCTCTGTTCACATTAGTGCAGGAATTGCTCTAACTAGCCATTGGGGCTCCCTTGATATAGCATCTGCAAATGAAGCAGACTGACACATGCTGGACTAAAGAATCCATGCTCATAGATTGCATACATGATTTTTTTCCATTGTCTTTGCTGGACATCAGCTTTGAATACTGTTTCTATCCATTTCCTCCCTCAAAAGAGTAATTCTGCCTTACAGCATGATCTTTGTCTTTTGCAGAAAACAATTGCTGAGAAGTCTCACATCGCTACCAGGTAGGTCAGATTATTTATCCTCCAGCTGTCTTGGGGTGCAGTGCAGAATGTCTTGGCACAGCCACCAGAAGAGGACTCCTAGAAAGCCTGGAAAGCAGGGCTCTGCTTCTCATGGGAAAATGTGTCATAGCACTGTTGCTTATCCCAATTCTTTTGGCCTCCTGTGCATCCTCTGCTGGAAGGACATGCTCTTTATGACACCTTGAGTCTTTGGAGGTTCTTACTTGGCTCTTCTTGGTTCCATTTCACCTCATGATCACCTTAAATTGGAGGCCTGGGAAAGTTCTGCAGCTTGAATTGCTGTGGTCCCCAGGAACCTAACTGAGCTTGAAAAATAGTTCTAACTCCTATACCTTGTCATGTGGTCACAGGATAAGGCTGGTGAGGTTAACTTCTAGGTTACTGTGAGCATCGCAATAGTCACCTTGGCATCCGTTATGGAGAGATGTCCATTACACATGGAGCACGGAGTCACGAGGAGGGTTCTTCCTGCTCCTGCTGTATGCTTCAAGGGCCAAAACAGGACCGTCACTCCATGTATTTCCCCACTGCAGAGACTCACTGAATAATATTTCTGCTCATAACTAACAGCAATATGAGCAGCCTGTGAATTGACTGACCACCTGGCATCTCTTGAAGAAACAGCTGCACACAGCTGTCTTGTGAGGTAGGCCAGCTGCCATCCACAGCTGGATGTGAATTGCCCACACATACCATGGTGAAGAAGAAGAGGAGCATGATAGGATCTTAGCTGAGAAAATAGAATTGGAATTTGCTACAGAATGGGAGATTAGTTCACTGCATTACTTGTGATATATTAGTCAAATAATGGTAGAGACAAGCATCTACAGCTGCATAGAATTCACAAAGTTAGCAGGGCTACAGGTGAATATGTATGAGTAACAGGGCAGCTTTTAGACACTGGGTTAGTTATTGGTGGCTATAAAAGTGACAGACCTTATCCAGCCTCTGCAAAGCAAGTCTCAAATATGGTGACTTCTGGATGGTAAGAGGATGCACCAAAGGAAAGATCATGCTGTATGTGCCCTGTGCTTATATACTTTCCCTAAGCATCTACTAGGAGCCCTGTCAGCCTAGTATACTGAGCTAGATGGCCCTCTAATCTAGGAGGAGAGTTCTCGTGTCCTTCTAAAGGAGGATCTCTGGGGAGAAAGGTTACGGTAGCGGAAAAATGAGACATCTTTCCCAGCTGCTTTACAGCAGAAATGCCTCAATTCTGCCCTCAGTAAGGTTGTTGAAGCTCCCACCCAGCACAGTGTATTCGAATAGCTGAGGGTAGAACTTCTGGAATTCACATTTCTATATGTGTAATACAACCTGAGAAGAGTTTACCTGTCTGGAATTTTGGATGCAGCTATATCATACGAGGGCTATTTTTAGCAGATATAGCCATTTTATGCTTATAAAGTTAGCAATGATTTTGGCACAGGAGGTTTTGTGTGCAAGAAAGCCACTGAAAGAAAATATTAATCAGAAATGAAGGTAAATCTAAGCAGAATGAAAGCAGCCGCCAGCTTCCAGCACAGCACTCCAAAAGTTTAATTGTGTAGTTATCACCCTTTTAAACTTAAACCATACAGTTTGGCAAGAGAAAAACCAGAAACAACAGCAAAAAAGGACCCTCAATACTTTATGTCATCACTTAAATTACAAAAAGAAGATTCTGTAATTTAAGTGATGATGTCCTTTGAACATCCTTTTCATTTGTCTCCAGGCCTTCCAAGTACTGCACTGGGGGATGCCAGGTCCATTGCAGATGTGATGGACCAGCCAACAGGGGGCAGCCAGAGGACAGGAATCAGCATCAGAGACTGGCACCCCTTCACTGGAGAGCCCAGAAAAGCAACAGTCAATCACCCCACCAGCAGCCTGCTAGCTGGTCTCTCGACTGATTCATTAGACAGACACCTCCCTCCCTGGCTCATCATTTCGTTATGACACAGGAAGATGTCAGCCTTTCACGGGACAAAAGGACATCCTTAGGAATGCAAAGGACTGAAATATCATCTCATACCCTGGCATGCTTCCAGAACACCAAGGATGTGCGGTCTCCTTAATCACAAGTCCTTTTTTGGTCCTGCTGCATTTTAAGAGACTAGTCTGACTCAAAGACGATATCAAGTTTGCCTGAAGTAGCCTGGAGGATTTGCATTTGAAAGCCATCCAGCCCAAGCTTTACCAAACTAGCCTTTCTGAAATTAAAAGCAGAATGAAGGGTCTTGCTTGACAGTGCTTTTTTTTTCATTCTCAGCTTTGCCCTTAGGAGAGCACACTGCTTTCTGCCTCCACTATAATATTTTTGGATGTTATGCTCCTTTTATTTGGGCGAGGTCGTTAAGCAGACCGCCAAAAGGACAGACACGAGCTATTTCGGAAGGCTGTGCTTTCGCTCTGCAGATGTAGTCATACAAGTGCACCTCTGCTTCATAGCACTGTTCCTACATTGAAAGCCAGTGTTCATGAAAGATCAAATTAAACTGGGTAGCTTGGCATTGCAGCTGGGTTGGTCGCTGGGTCTTAAGGGAGATTATTGCTTTGGCATAATGTTGTCAGAGCATAAAATTAGAGGCCTGACAAATAAGGATTTCTCACAGGATCCTATACCTGCGGTGGACTCTGAAGCCAAACATAACCAGCTCTGACTTTCATCTCACACGTGGGATAGTTATAAATAAATGAGAGATTACCCCCCTCCCTGTGAAACAGGAGAAGTGAGGAAAGGAATGTTACCCAATGAAATCACTACAGCCTAATCTTTTCAAAACACTGCTACTGAACTCACACTATTGTCATTTCTTCTTGGCTGCCTCAACTTTCTAGAGCCCTTTTTCATTTCCTACTCTTGAATTTTAAACTCAAGTCTTCTACCTCTGTTTATGAGGTACAGTGAAGTTTCTCTCACATCCACAGGACCTCCCTTCCTCAACTGTTGCATCCACCCCCATTGTTCCCTTCAAGGCACTTTATCTACTCATCTATTCTTGTCTACTTCTCTTTTATCAGCCCAAATTTTCATGTAATTTTATAGTCTTAAGTAAAAAGATTTTTCCACTTCTTTTTTCTTAGACTCAGTGTAAAAAGCTCACTCCTACCCCATAACACTCTCCACTGCTGCACATTTCTTGTCATCTTCTAGCTCCGATATTTACTAGTAGACATGACAAAGAGCGGGAGCCACAGGCACATTCAGAAACACAGTAACTGGAAAAGAACATTTTAAGATAGTGGCATTTCAACATGGATGTCACTTCAGTTCTGTCTTCATCATGAATTCTAAAGGAGTCTTTCATCTCTACGTTATTGTATTTTCAAGCTCTATAAAGGAAGTTTCTCAAAATTCTTAAGCAATTCAGAGCACATATCCTAGCAAAAAAGCAATCGTCCTTTTTTAAAAAAAAGCTGGTGGATAAATCATATTTACAGGGTGGTTTCCTACACTCATTGTTCAAATTGCTACATGTTAGCTGGGCCATGGAGAAATGTCAGCTTCTCAGAAACTTTCTTTATGAGCAGGTCCCATTTCCTGCCTAAAAACTGTTCAATCAGTTAGCAAAAGCCTTTGTTCCGCTTCTTTTCTTTTTCTAAGGGACACAGCTGGCCCCCTCCTATGCTCCCTCAAACACCTTGGATTTGTGAATGGCTACAAAGAGGCATGCTCACTAGATTCTAGAGGCACTTGTTAGCAACAATAAGCAAGTAAGAACAAGATACTCAAGGTCTTCCAACACATGTGAAAGACTGAGATGGCTCTAGCCCCAGATGAGCAAAATACATGTTTCTTTACACGTTATTGTTCCAAGCCAGCCCCAGTTCATTGCCCATTAAAGCCAAAGGCTGTCTATCCAACTCAACGGGACCACGCTGAGCCCCAGATAACGTATTTCAGAAATTCCCCTGAGAAAGAGCAGGAGCATTAGCAAAGCAGCACATGAATTAAAGCAGGCTTGATCCTCTTTAGTGTATGCTCTGAGCCTGGGGGCCACTAAGAACCTTCTGATCACTTAATCTGCCTATCTGGAGGATCTGTATATATATGAGATAATCCCGGTAATCAAGAGTGTAGATAATAGCATTATTATTTTATTCCCATAAACATTTGAAAATAAATGTTTTCTTCTCCAGTGCAATCTGATAGGTAAAATTCACACACTCTGAAAAAGAAAACAGACCTGCCAGAAAACTGTGGAAATGTAATAGGAATAAAAGCAAGGATAAAATATCTCAGAAGGCAAAACACATTAAGCGAAAACATTTTGACTGTGTACATGTTTTCCAATCTTCAGGTGTAATCAGAAATTACTGATAAACAACATACAGCTGATACTGTTTTATGAGAGGTGTCAGAAAGCATAACCATATTTACATACTGTAGTTGTGTACCTGGAACCCTTGGACCATGACGGGCAGGAGCAGAAGGCAAAAGGAGGCTGAGGTGTGGCTAAGACAGAAGCTGACAACTCCCTCTATCCAAGGGATGGGGAGCTGGGAATATTGGGGATAGTGGGGGACAGGAGAGAAAGCCCATAGCCAGAGAAGGGCAGTCCAGGTCTGGCATGCTGATGAGTGATCACAGCAGTTGCAGTCCTATTCTGGTGCCCCCCTAGAAATGCAGTATCTGCTTGAGCCCTACTTAGCCCATTATGTCACTACTAAAGCCAAATAAAAATGTTGACAACTCAAAGACAGGACTGAAGGATGGAGTGTTACTGATATAGTTCAGCTAGTAAGAGTGGAAAGTCCAGTCCTCTCACAGTGCTGTAACAATAGCAAAGCAGGAGCATTAACTCCTGTTAATGGGGTGAACTGTTTCTCCCAGCCTTTGCATCTCTGAAGAAATGGACTCTTCATCTCTCCTGGTAGAATTTCCTTCTGATCAGAATTTCCTTCTGATCCTAAGGGAATTGTAGCAAGGACTAGAGGTCACTGCTATGACAAAGCATAGGTTTGGGAACAGCAGTTATTGACAAGCTTCTATCCAGTGAGCACCAGAATAATCCCCTAAATCATCAAGGGAAATTCAGGTCACCTTCCATTCCACACATTTCTAACTGTGGTTTATTAATAGACTGAATACATTTTCTATTTCTACATACGGTAAATCTGTTCTATTGAATTTGTTTTGGGTTTGTTTTGTTCGTGTTTTGTTTTGTTTTGGTGGGGGGTTATTGTAAGATAAATTATACTTACTTTGTATCACTCTCCCCAAGAAAAATCTCTGCAGTCTAACAAGTTTCTCAAACTTCTGCAGCCTTGGCTCACATGGTGTAGATGGGGTTTGGAAGGGAAGAACTTCCTCTACAGCTAGGCACTCCTGTTTCTCATTGGTTTTAAGTTGCAAATCTATAATGAGGGATACACCTGGGAAGTGAGTGGATTTATTTGAAAATTAACAGTGTAAACTGGCTTCTCAGAGTTCTTTCCATTAGACTACAGCAAAACATTTGTGATAAACCACAGCACTACAGTCTGAAATTGGGCTTGAAAAATCATCTACATCATATACCATCTGCAGAGCAGGAATTACTCACCAGGAGCTCTTGAGCTACAACAAAATAAATGTATACATTTCTGCCAGAAGGATTGTGCCAAAAAGAGCAGACTAACCAAGAATAGTTTTTGCTACACAGTACTTACAAAATTGTTATTATCACTGTAGACCCCCAAGTGACTCAGTTTGCCTATCTTCTGGAAAAGTATTCAGGATACCAATATGATTCGTTATTATTATTTCATTCATGGTGAAGTTTTGGGTTTTTTTACTTTATGGTTTTGGTTTGATCCACAATAAAGACACGAGACTGTTTGCAAAATCTGGATTGATTTCACTTTTCAAATTCTCATGACATTCAGTGAAAGCTTAATCCAGCACTATTGAAGTCAGTGAAAGTTTTGCCAATGACTTCAAATGGGAATAAGAATTTAATTATGCACTAGTGAGAGCTGTCAGCATTTGATTCCAGTACTTATAAATGCAGAATATGGGCCTAAACAGATTACAGTTGGTCCCCAAATGGCAGTACCATGGACTAAACCCAACTCAGGGGTGGGGATTTTTTTGAAAGAGGAATTTGTTTCTAGGATCCAAACCCCAGGAATTTGCCTTCCATTTCCAAACTATTTCCTTGATCTGCAGGAGATTAATAACCATCCTCCTTTTTCTGTAGAAACATTTTTTGTGAATAAATTTTTCACAGATTCACGGAATATTCTGAGGTGGAAGGGACCCCCAAGAATCATCAAGCCCAACTCTTAAGTAAGCCCATACAGGGATTGAACCCAAAACCATGCTCTGATAACTGAGCAAAATCCAGGCCACTGACTTCACAGAATGAAATAAAAAGTTACCATTGTTCTTCTGTCTGACTCCTCCAGGCTGGCTTCCCAAGTCTGCAGTCCCTTCCTCCCCAGCACCACAGGAGGATTGCTCTTATGCCTGCTTTTCCTTCCCTAGGGAATCCCCACAAGCACTATTCAGATATGTTAGGTCTTCTTTAGTTTTTATTTCATTAGGAGATTGAGTCTTCCTTAAATGTCAAGAGATTGTCTGGGATTTTTTTTATTTTTCCTTGACAGGATGTTTACATTCCTGGCTTTCACCTAGTCTTCCAGGTTATCAAGATTTCTGTCAGGTAGGATATTACTTTTTGCTGCTCCCTGCTCTCCACACAATTATCTAAAGTGCTTTGTGTTTTCCCACACAGGGCCCACTTCTGATCTCCTCTGAACAGGTTTTAATCCGCCTGATTTAAATGGAGTTACTTCTGATTTAGTTCACTTTGGCGAGGAATCACTCCATGATCCTCCGCAGAGCTCTTTGGTGCTTCAAATTTCTGATTGTGCTGCATAATGCTTTTATCTTCCTTATGGGGCCTCCTAGCCCCAAATCCAGGCCTCAGCAAAAGTCCCACCATAACTCAGTCTTCACATCACAGCATGAAGGGGGACAAAGAAACAGAGCATCAGGATCACAGGAAGAGGATGCAGCATGGGCTCTTACCTTCCACTCTATTTTTCCTGTTGTCTGGCTTTCCTCTCCTATAAGAAAAAGAAGACAAAGGAGTTTTGCCCCAAACCCATTTCTGCTGATGCTTGCACTAAGTTGAAACATTTTAATCTGTCCTGTCCACAATAAGTCTGCTCATCCCATCAGGGTCTTTCAGTGAAAGACTGATCTCACCTGCTCTAGAGGTATTTGTTGCTTTGTTAGAGAACAATCAAATCTAGTAAAGAGATTAAAGGGGTAGTTCCAGAGACAGATGAGATACGTGGAATGGTTTCTCCTGGGTGTATCAATCTTGCATCTAGTTACAGTAAATCAGCACCACAGTGAACTCAATCCATTTCATGAACACATGGGCTAAGGGTTCATTTTTACAGCTGAGAGTAGTTTATTCCCAGAAGTTAACACCCTACAAAAGAAGATTAAGCAGATGAAAGATACCAAGCTGGAAGTCAAATGTCTGTGTGTATGTTCCGTATTAAAGAAGTTTTCAATATTCACATTTTTTAATTCTTAAGTTAGAATAGATAATGTGGCTAAATAAATTAAGATTTAAACAGAGACACCCTATTACTAAAATCTTTATGCTTAATATCTGAGACAACCACTGAGGCTTCTTCTTTCTGTTAATTTACAAGATATATGGTTACTTTTACAATCCAGCCTCTAAAACAATGCACACATTTTACTAGTAGCATAAAATGCTCCTGATATTAGTATAATAAAATATTTTACTTGCAAATAATCTTATAAAAGTTTTCCCAAAGCAAGGAGCAAAATGTGGCACACATGTAGTGCAACTTCAACTAGAATTTCTCTATATAACCACTCCTGGTTCAATCCACCACCCAAACAATGATTACATCTTAGAGAAAGATTTGACAAAATAATAGTGAATGTTTTTGAGAGGAAGAATAACAGGATAAACTGTCTGAAAATACATTCAGATAAGGTAGCGAATGAAATATTCCAGAGTTATCTTTAAAAAATCTTGTCTAAGAAGTGTTGCTGAGACTTCTTAATGAGAAATCACTAATGAAGGAGTTCTATCTACAAGGCAGCTGAGACAGAGGCAGATTAGTGTTTTGTTCATAGGCTCTCAATAACTGATTCCACATTCTTCTGTGTAATCAGCATAAACAGCTTCATTGACAATATCCAAGTGAAAACTCAGGTTAACTTTCCCAGTCTACAAAAAAACCTGGTATGTATCTTTTAGTGCAGGAGGCTTGGAATCAGTATTATCCATTATTGACTTTGTAGCTAACTAATGGCTTTGCACGATGTTAGCATTACTAGTATGAATATAGCTAATGGATATTAACATGATGTGAAAAAGTGGTTGATAAAACACTGTAAAATGCATTTGGTTAATAATTAGCACCTCTGAAAGCTTAGCTTCTTAACTAATGCATTTATTTCACATATTTATAATTGCAAAATTATATGTACCCATTTTTATAAATTATAGTTTCAAAAGAAATGTGCTCAGTATAATTCCAATATGCATTTTTATGCTTCCTTTCTTTCTCTTTTGCACTTTACAGAAAGTGCAAGGGAAGAAGATTTCAGCAGTAACTCAGTGATGGCAAGTAAGCAGATGGAGCTCCTGGAAAAAAGCATTCCCCAACCAGGGAAAGCAAAATGCCACCTGGAAATGCAGTGTTCCTGAGTGGACTCCAAGGTGCCTGGTCCTCTCTGTCCCAAGCATTCTCTCTTGGAGAAGCCACTCAATTTACTGATGCACTCAGGATCTGCTGGATGAGCATCATGCATCAATAATGAGCTTCATCAAAAGTTTAGCTTCAACACATACACTTTTACTTTAAAAACAAAAAGTGCTTTCATTCCCAAACACCATCATGGTGGAGATCCAGTTTCCTGCTACAGGGAATCTGCAAGAAAGTGGTTGAATTTATCATGTCCTAGAGGGGAAAACATTCAAACAAATAACACCATGAATAGCTGTCAAAATAAACAACAACAAAAATCTGGATGAGATCAGCATAGAAAACAGAACAGAAGGAAGAAGAAACAGAACAGAGGAGAGTAAGGAGATGAAATCCCCTTAGCAAGGCCTTGACTGGGGAAAAAGGAAAAAATTTCAATA
This sequence comes from Dicrurus megarhynchus, assembly GCA_013399195.1. Classification (NCBI taxonomy): domain Eukaryota; kingdom Metazoa; phylum Chordata; class Aves; order Passeriformes; family Dicruridae; genus Dicrurus; species Dicrurus megarhynchus. The sequence goes on from VXAD01008914.1 coordinate 2,146,227, forward strand.
ATATCTCCTACACCTTCCTATTGATTTTTGATTTTGACCAAACTAGAAATGTAGTTACGTTTTTTTGGTTTATGAGTGGGATATGTGAGACCTCCTGAGACCACTCTGCCAGCTGAAGTAACACTCTTGAGGACCTCGTGCAGCAGAGGTCTAGTGACTCCCTGTACGGTTTCTGCCCAAGTTACACAAGCCCTTGGTAGGGGGTGGTCAGCCCAGGCATGGTAAGGCCTGGCAGTTGTGGCCCTTTACCTCAACCTGCCCAAGAAGAGAGGCTTCAGCTTGGCTCATCTAATCCTCTGTGGCCTCTGACACTGCCCCAGCAGAGAGGGGCTGCTGCTGTGTTGGCTGAGGTACAGTGTGCTCCTGAGCTGCTCCATGGCATGCCAAGGCTGCTTATATTTGTATATCATGAGCACAGAGACCCCCTAAGTGGAGGTTTTCCCTTGTTTTTCACAACATCCTTTAAGCAACTCTTGGGGTTCCTGTGGAAAAAAAAATCTCCTCAGTGCCTCTTTGAGTTCATTTGAAATTCCAAAACTAATGAGGCTTTTGTCTCCCTCTTAACCTAAGAGCTATTGTTATCTCTAAAAATAAAAGAGATAATCTGTTAAAGAGCTAAAAATACTGAGCTCTGAGAGCCTTTTCAGACCTTTACATGAAAGATGAATGACACCCTTGCACCTTTAATCTTCACAAAGAAAATGGTGAGACAGGAGCTCATATGCCCACCTCACCTCTTTCATCAGCTGCCTGCCAGTTGTTCTTCCACAGCTCGAATAGATCCAGCACAGTCTGGGTAGAAGGTTAGTGCTCAAAAAGCATTCTGAACAGAAAGCATTCTGAACAGAAAGCAACCTCAGAAAGGTTGAATGAAGAATCTACAGCAATCACCCAAGGGTGCTTGGTTTAGGAAAGAGCTCTGTATCTTTTTTTAGTAGGAAAAGCAGGGAGTGCTTTCAGATAGGAGTGCCAAGAAGTCCAGCTATGTGCCACCTGCCCAAATCCCCATGGCTCCAGCACAAACAAAACCTCTCCTGGAACACGGTAGATCAAGGGGTGCAGGCTGGGTAAATCATTGCATGCTTTGAATTGAACAGGACAGTGAAAACAATTAGACATAGTTACCAGTAACAAAAAAAAGCTCTCCTGTTTATCATAAAGAAGTCTTGAATAGTCACAGTGCAGTGAGCAAAACTGTCCATTTTCCAAAGCTTACTGGTCAGAACATTTGCTTCACTTTCCTAACTGCAAAGTTGTGTTGAGTGGCCACAGCAAGTTGTTAGCAGAGGCAGGACTACAGGGGTGAGTCTGAGTGAAGAGATGAGGAGTTGCCCTGTGGCAGACAGAGCACACTCCAGCTGGCTCCAGCAGACCCACCACAGGACACAGACTGAGCCCATCAGGTGGTGCCTCTGTGATAAGGTAACACAGAGAGAGAGAGGAGAACTAAAAGGAATGAGAAACAGCAGAGGGAACATCAAGGTCAGAGGAGGAGCAGGTACACCTGAAGGAACTGCAGCCCATGGAGAGCCCAGGAAGCAACACATATTTCCTGAGGCACTGCAGACTGTAAGGAAAGTCCACATCAGAGCACAGGGAAAGTGTGAGAGGAAAAGAGCAGGAGAGAGAAATCACTAAACCTTTGCGTTTTGACCATAACTGCCCCCCTGCCCCTGCACCACCTGGGGAGCATGTACAGGAGTCTAGAGAGGAGAAGGGAGGGGAGAGAAGGGAAGGGGATGGGAGGATATATCTTTGTATTTCTTTGTGTTTTACAACCAGATTCTATTCTAATTGGTAATAAATCAAATTAACTTTCTCCAAGTCAAGTCTGTATTGCCTACAACAGTAACTGGTGATCAATCTCCCTGTCTTTGTTGACCTATGAGCTTTCTCATCCTATTTTCTCCCCATGCCCCACTGAAAGGGGTTATGAGTGAGCAGCTGGATGGAAATTTGGGTGTTTGCCAAAGCTAACCCACCACAAAAGTGAACCCATCACAATGTGCCAAAAACTCAGCAGTACATGGACTTTCTTAGCCTGGAGCCTCAAGAGGATGTATTTGGTTCAATCAAAGGAAGTACTGGGAAAGCTAAGAGCTACTTCACAGAGTTCATCTACAGACATAATAACAAATACATAAATAAGAAGACTATTTCTTAGGGGAAATACCAGTTTCAGCTTTTGCTAATCATTTGGAGGAAGAGAAGGCATCTGAATGATCCCTGAATCCTCAGTCCTGCTGTCCTTTCTGTTAGAAATAAAAAGGAGAGTGGAGGACACTTGAAGATTCTCCAGCAATGACACCTCATAGAGGTTCTTTTTGATTCTAAAAATATCCTGTTTACTACAAGTTGTTCTTTCAAACAAAAGATGCAAACCTGCTTCCTAGTCCTGATTTAATTTCAGTGGGTATCTAAGGATATAGCAAGCTTTCCTGGCTCTAACTACAGTGGGGCATTTTGGTCATTTTGGTCCCAGCAGATGCGTAATCCTGAACCCTCTTTCTATGGCCAGCTGCATTAAGCCACTTTTAGTCTACAGTCTTTCAAATGTCAACCAGTCTTTTTCCTGAGTTCTGAATTCTTATTATTACACATTTTCCATAACTTGCAGTACGCAGAGGAATGTCCTTCAACTTCTTCAACCTCTTTGACAATAAAAAGGCTGCAATGGGGAGGACAGTGAAGGAAGAAAGATTCCTTCCCCTAAACATTCATTCTGGGGAGTGAGGAGAGGTTGAGAGGACATTTCTACTGTCCAGCAGACTGCTTGTGCTGTAGAACTATTTCCAACACATAGAATTCCCCAAGCCTGTACAAGGTGCCATGAATTAATCTCTAACTCATTTGTACTCTAGAATGTTTCCATCCATTTAGGTTATCAAGGGATTTTCTGTGCTTCCAGTGTGTCATTATAAAGTCCTTTAAAATATTTCAATCCCATTTTAAACTTAAACTCCTCAAAGATGTTTAACTGTGTGGTATAAATTTATGAAGACCATATGAAAGATGTCAAGCTCATGATAAAAGTCAGAGATAATCTAGAAAACAAAAAAAACTGGACTACAAATTAATCTTCAATGTTCCTGTCTGTTCCCACTAGAAGAAATATCTCCAGCAGTGCCCCCAGGACAAATCTCCTGACAGACTCAGCCAACCTACCTTACGTGTCTGTGAATATTCTGAAGTCAATGGTCACTTCCACAAAATACTGCATTAAAGCCTCTTCAACATAATCCTGTCAAGTTTTACAAGATGCACAGGGTTTGGTCAAAGACCAAACTGTCTTTGAAAAAGCTGGGTTGTTTCTGCAGGTCATGTTCTAACTGGAGGAGTTCTGCCTTTTTGACCAACACCAACTCACTGGCACATCTTGTCTAAGGCTGGGCACCAGAGCTGTGCCTTTGTGAGACAGAAATTCAAATCAAGTTTTGGTTGTTCACAGTTGACAGACTGTGTAGCACTTATGCAGGAGATGTAACATACCAGCTATGACCTCCTGTTTAAACCTACTTTGGGTAGTTGTACTCCAGCTAGTCATGCTCCTTACCATCTCAAATCAACAAAATAATCTCTGTACTCGGGGACACTGATGTGGGTTGACAAAAGAATTGTTCTGGCTACTAGCAGTATGGCTACCTGACATACATGAAAGAGAACATTTATAAGTGCTTTGAAAGTGCAGGATATTGGTCAGTGTATAATTATTTCCAAATCTAGGATCAACACTATTTCTATTTCTCTTGTGCTAGCAGAATTGTAATAAAGATTAAATCACTCACTGAAGTTTCACTTTACTAACATTGTAACGTGGGCTTTGTAATCAAAGGGAAAAATTAATTCTGGCTTGCTTCTTGTATCCTCAATCTGATGATGATTTAGGAAAAAAACTTCAGTTCTACAGAATGGGAATGCATTTCTCCAAACTTGTTATTTATCTCCCAAATCAAATATTTGTTCTCATTCTCACATATGAATCATGCAAATCCCTTGTTTTCCTGATTCATTCCCTGTGGACTTCTCTCCATTAAAGGAAGGTTAAATGAGGTGGACAGGACATCTATAGTACCTCTAAAGCAGCAGAGCAGGAGTCTTTCCTCAATTGGTTACTGAAATTTCCATGAGCCTGTCCTCTAATAGCAGGTCTGTTGAACACTAGTTGACATGTGTCCTGTAGTGTCACCCTTTACAGCTGTCCTGAGTCTTCTAGGACATTCTTTGCTGGCCTTCAGGTCCTCTTTAGACCAATTTGCAGGCTCACATCAGAGGAATGCTGTTCTTTCTCTTTCTGTCTCCAACTTATTATTTTTAAGGCCATCCATTTCACTTTGCATTTGACATGAAGGCAAGGAAGTACATTTTAAAAATCACCTATTGGGAAAGTAATAAAAGCCTTGAGCCATTAAATTCATACACGTTTTTCCTTACCTTTGCCAAGTTATGTGCAATAAAACAATTTGACTGTCCTTGACCACACTTGATTGTTGACTATCAGAATAGCATAAGATATCCCTCAGACAATCTGATTACACTATACAGTGAGATTATATTAAATGTGTCCTACATTTTTGGCTGGGACAGTGGCTAACCGTGAAGATAGTGAAGCCTTTGATTGTGAGATATTTCCTTTCTCCATCCTATTTAAGAGTAAGATCTTCTGCAAATTCTTAATAAGATATCCTGACAGCTCACTTTTATTGTTTTCTTTAGCCTACATTTGTGTGGAGCTTATGTGAGCAAACCTGCCCCAGTGTGACCCATGCTCCAAAACAAACTCTGTTTAAAACATCGTGCTGCTGTCATTTCAATGGGCTTGCTCAGTGACAAAAATCCATTTCACATCTTCCCTGGCCCAAGTCATTTTCATTTAATCACTCAACAGAGTGCAAAGGGCTTATATGATGCATCCCAAGAAAAGGCGTGCATACTTAAACCTTTCTTGATTTTTATTTTTTAGATGCTTTTACGAAAATAAGCCAAGCCAGCTATAACAAAAAGACCTTTCATTTGGCATTCATCATTCACACTCATTTGTCTTTAAGTTAGTGACATTGAGAACAATCTCTGGCTTACAAAATAAAGTAAAATTCACCTTAATAACATCCACAAGAAAATTGTATCCCTGTTGAAAGGTCTACATGCATGTTCAACTATGTGACCCAAACCATAGAAGACACAGCCATCTGATTTTAAAAGACAGAAAAACAAAATTATCCTCTTGTGCTGATGAAAAATTCAGTGAATTAATTTTTTTTAAATTTTTTTTCATGGTTTTCAGGGAATCTGGGAATCTTCATCCATAAACAACAAAAGAAAAATAGAGGTAATGCTGAAGATGCACACAGAAATTTGCAAAGGCTGAGCCAGATTCACCTTGGAGTTTTCTGGAGATATTCTCTGATAAAGGCCATCATAGAGGAATTTTTACAAAGAATTTATGAGGGCAAAAAGTAGCTCTCCCCCCACCCTTCCCACACACACCTTCCTCAAGTCATACTTACAGACATCTAAAAAGGCCAAGACATTCTAGAAAGCGGGCAGTGTCTGCTGAAGAAAGAGTGCCAAAGTAAAAACGATGTATAGAGCATGTAAATTCAGTACATAAATTCAGCACATCCCTCCCCAGAAACTTCCCACAAAACCTTGAAAGTCATTGCTACTGAGAAGATATGACAGGACAACCACCTCTTGCTTCCCAGAGAATGTCCCAAGTATCCATTGGTCTCCTTTGGACAAGAAAACTTACTTTACAACTTCCCATACTGACAATATGACCTGATCTACTGGAATGACTGAAAATTTTCCTGTTGACCCCAGTGTACACCAAAGTGCCTCCTATCTTCATTGACATATTCCTGTTAATAAGTCTTGCAAGCACAGTGTTATTTTCATTTTACCAAGGAAGAAGTCAAAGGGAGGTTTTTGGTCAAGGGTATAGAGAGTATCCTTGCCAGAGCTGGATTTTGGAAGCTTAGCCACTCTTCATCTCATCCTCAAGCAAGCTGAAGCTGTTTTCTCATCAACTTTTCTAAAATCAGTGCAACACTAAAAGCAAAAGGTAGCAGAGGACATCTCTCTTGACAGCACCCACTTCAGCAATGGGTGTATTGATAACCTAAAAAAAAAAATTTAAAAATAATCCTTCTAGGTCCATTCATCTCTGGTGTGTCTTCCTTACTTTCTTGCCTGGAGTTCAGTGATTCTTATAAAAGTAAGTGGAAATTAAATTAATAAGTTCAACAAATCCAGCATAAATGGTTGCTTGGCTATTCACATTTTGACTGGAAGTGATCAGTCTTTAATGCCATAATGTCTGAGAATCAGCTGGAAAGACAGGGAGGATTTTCTGCCCACTGATACCTGACCTTGCAGTTTTGGATTGCCAAGTAGGAGCTGAAACCTAACAGTTCATACATTTCCAATGCCCAAATTGTATAAAGAAAGGAGTTTGCAGTAAGAGTGGGGTTGAGACAGGCAAATGGTATGTGTGGAGCACTACACTGAAAGGGTATGCAGCTCATAAAATAACAGTCTCTTGGTGAAGTAGCAGACAACATTTTGTGTATCTGCTCTATTTTACACATGCACATTTTAAATGAGATTGTACCATTTTGAGCACTTTTTTTCTCTCAAAGGTTCATCATTACCATCATATCATTATAATTTGTTCCACAATAAAACCAAATATTCACTAATGTTTTTCATGTCAGAGTAACGGGGGGAATACTACTTAACACCACAGCAAATTCCATTAAGTAGAAGAAGAGTTTAAAGTCTTGTTGTGTTTCTCAAGCTCCCATTTTTAATTAGCTCTCTTGTATCTTTATTTTCCATTGGTGGTGGGAATCCTTCAGAGCCCAACACGTCAGGAAAAAGCACAAACTTACTCAGAGCCTATGGCTTTATTTCATTAATACAGAATAGTTACATATCTTTGTGGATATAATGCAGCATCTGGACAGTTTTTCAGTTTCTTTCACTGTTGTTTCTCCCCTTAGCATTTAGAAATATCATTTTCCTTTTTAATTCTTCATCTAAAATGTTGTGTACATCCATACACCAGCTTATCCCCCTCCCCAAGCACTCCAAAATGAGGCTGCTTTTGAGCTGCAGGCCCAGCACATGGAAGCATGCATTTTAAATTTTATTTCTGTTCCACTGGTGGTAGGGGCTGCATTTATCAAAGCTGAAACATACAAAAAATACCTGTCAGAGATGATATGATATAAATTCTGATTACAAAAATAAAAAGAGGGTATTATTTTGCCTTGCAGAAGGAGAGTGAAAAGGCAAGCTAGAGTAACTACTGAGAGATTGCAGTGCTGCAGAAGCTTTTATGTAATGTCTTGAATCAGCAATGCTTTTTGTGGCAAAGGCCAAGATACTTAGCATGCCTTTGCATTTAACCATTCTGCTGTCCATCACATCTTCTTTCAAAATTGTCTTTTAAAGAGATATATGAGCTTAATCAAAAGCTCAATAATTTAAAACAAATAAACAAAAAATCAAAGCACCAAAAACCCCCAAAAAACACATATACATAGCACTTTCATCAGTACTTTAATTCCAGCTGTCGTGTGAATTCAGATTAATCACCTCGGCATTTTGGAGAAGATGATGCTAATGACAAAGTGACTAGATCTTGCACTGCTAATGCTTCAGTGACGTTGGGACCCAAGCTAAGCCAACACAGCATCATGCTGTATCGGAGAGGAATTGCAGTGCCTCAGGAATCACGGAGTCATCATCACTGCATGGAGCAAGCACACTTCTGGACATGAAGGACCATGGAGACTGTAGGGATGAAGCACAAGCCAAGCAGAAAGCCATCTAAGTTAATAGACAGCCAGAAACAGCAAAGTAACTGTGAGCCCTCCTTTGCCTACACCCAGGAAATTCATGCTCTGGGTGTGAACTGAAGGGAAGGCCAGAATGTCTATGATGGCAACTGCTACCGTGTTGGCTGGGCAGGAAGGATCAACTCTTTCCTTCTGCTGCCCTCAGCTGTAGTAGCATCACCAAACCAGTTTCAGGAAGGTTGCCTGGCTCTGTTTTTCACCACTCTTGCCCTCAGTCTGTCTCCTTAGAATGGAAGAAGATGGCCCAGGCCACATTCCCTACTAGAGAAAGATGATAGCTGAGTTTCTTCCAGACAGCAGAACTTGAGCAGAACACAACCAACTAGCTCAGTCCATCACCTTTCAAATCTTGTTTCTACCACAGGAGATACTACTTTGGCCCACTGGAATAGGAGATACAGAATTCTGCTCCAGGAAAGCACAGATGTTGGTGAGTTCATGGATGTGGGAATTGGAACTTGGTAGTTGTGTCCTTTGTAGGCATTATCTTGATTAAAACAACTGAGGTAGAAACAGAGTGAAGAAGACAGCTGAGGAAGATCCAGAATTTCTGCACAGTAATTTTTCATAATATAAAAATTATAAAAGTTCCAAATAACTAGGATCAAGTCTGAGGGAGTAAAGGGATCAGAATCACAACCAGAACACTCCTGACTCTGAGGATCCACAATCCAGACATCCTTTCTTTTCGTTGGACACGTATGTTAAGGAGACTGTTGCAGTGCTGCAGTCTCTTGAGCCTGTGTAGTACATAGTTACAAACCAATTTGATTTTTTTTTCTTACTTTATTGTACGGACTGGCTAAGTGCTGTTTTGTGTATCACAAGGAACCAGGGGTCTAGTTAAGCATGTGTAGCCATTCACACTTACGACAAAGATCCGATCCCCTCAGTCTGCCATATATGAACTTAAATGACTAAAAAGAAATCTGCCTTCAGCTCAATTGCTCCAAATTACAATTTGTTTTGCATTATCGAGGAACATGCTGAGGATCACCTGGAAAGAATAATAATTACCTCACTGTAAGCACTGCTCTCAGAGCTCTCTACCATGTGGTTATTTTGTCTTATTCGGTATGCATCATTTTGATCTAAAATAATTTCTAAAAATACAGTCATTGCCTTTGGCTTTCATTCTGCTTAAATGATCACATAATGCTGCACATGGACTGTTTTCTTTCATTATCCCCGGCCACCCTGAGCTAGAGAGCATGCATTAACACTACACCTCCTATAGTGTAACACATCTAAGCCAAGGACTAGAACACAGGACCCAGCATGCCAGCAAATGAGCCATATTTGCATTTGTATGCTTGGTTACAGTGATGCAGGGGGACGGGGTAAACAGAAGCTGCCACTTGACTAAGTCTCTCTAAATAAATGGAGGCAAAAATACTTGATAAATGCATGATAATCAACTGTATAGTGAAAGAAATATGGCAGGGACAGTAAGGAGGAAACAGACATGTCTATTTGTAAAATGCCATCCTAACAAGGAGAGAGCAAGAGTTATAAGATCACTCACCTAAGTACCTCCTAGGATGTCTTCTCTGATTAAGGATTTGTGAGAGTTATTGAGTTTTGAATTAGATGCACTTTAATAAAACAGTAGAATGTTCTTATCTGATTGCACCTGTATTGATTGTGTTAAAGAGGTCTATCCTCAGATCAAGGTCAATGATTTTACATAAACTCACTAGCTAGATGGAATTGCTAGCAGTATTTAGGACTCCCATAGTATGTCCACCCTTTCAACATATGATAGCTACCTGTGAAACCTAGAACTGGAATGAACTTAACACTTTTTCCATATTCTCTCTGTCTTCTAGCAGTACAGTACGTACTCTAATTAAAGTGTAAAACTAATTTGGAAAAGACCACTCATGCTAGTAAACTCTCTAGCAACTGCCTTAGCAGCTAAAGTAGGAAATTTTACACATATATTTAAACAACGTTTCACAGACTTAAAAGCACCCTTGACCATTTTGAAATACTGTGCTTCATGTAAATAACCTGCCTTACCCAAGTAAAATGGTACATTAATCTGATTCATTGTTCCATTGGCTTCAGTAGAGCTGATCCAGCTTTCTACTGTGGTGCCGTAATTTAGATGGTTTCTGAGTGATACACTCATAGTTCTCCTCAGTAACTATACATGAATATTTTATATATGAATGTATGTAACTGTCTATATATAGATAGATAGATATAAAGTATAGTACATATAATTATGAGCATGTATAAAAATTAAAATTGCACATATCCACCTACCCACTTTTAGTCTGCTAGCTTACCCTGCTTGGGACCTGCATGAAGATCTGGGAAGGAACACAGCTAGTCCCCAGCTTGATTTGGAGCAGATAACAAGCCCTTCAGAGCTTAACTAGACCAGGCAGCTACCACAGTGAGTGAAGGCCCTAGCAGGCTGTTCAGGTTAGCAGTACTGCATGAGTGCGCAGCTGTAACCTCATGGGGTTACCTCAGCTCCACCATCATCCCTGAGAAGAGATCAGCAATGGTCTTCCAGAGGTGGCAGAGGAAGTTCCTTCTAGCCACCCTCACCTGACCTCGCAGAGGATGAAGCAGAGGAAGAGGGTTGTTCAACAGGCTGCTTGCTGCTGATGGAGATGCATGGCAAAGCAGAGGTGATCCTGAGCCTTTGTATGGGCATAGTGAGGCTGCACTGTAGCTGAGAAAGGAAAGAGGCAGCCCTAAGCTGCCCCCTTCAAAACTCAGACTGAAGAAGTACTTGTCATGTGAGTTTTGAAGATAAGTGATGTCTTGCTCCCTATGAGCAGGTGGGGAGACTTCCAGGTAAATCTGTACCTCCTCAAATGTTGCAGGAACGTTCCTCACTTCATGCCGAGTAATGGCAACTGAGCAAATAGAGAAGTCACCTGTCACATTTTTAGGCTGGAAAAAGGACTGGCCAGGATTCGAAAGCTGGTTTCTGTTGGTGAAGCTGCTGACAGAGTGAGGCAGAGAGCCTGAAGGGGACAGCTGCAGGGGAAGAGATGGGCTTACTGTAGAGAGACAAGGGTGCGTCAGTGGTGCAGGTGTTGAGGCTGCTGGAGGCCCAGATGGCGAGAGATTTCCTGAGTAATATTTCCAAATGTCACAATTGAAACACATGAAGGGGAAAGGGATCCCAATACCCACAAAAAGCAAGTTTTATTCATGACAACATGAAATCTGTCAGCAAGGCAAGGAAAAGCTGCCACCCCAACTCCAGATGGAAATACATCTTGTCCACATAAAATACAACTCAAGAGCCTGTTATTTTTTTTTCTTAACTACCCTACTAGTTTTTCTGTGAAAATTTCAGCCTCAGCCACAGACATAGCAGGAAAGCAGGATTTAGGAGAAACAAGTTTGCCAAGGGCATCTGGAGCTTTCTCTGGAAAGTCGCATGCTTCTGCATGTCCCAAGCTTCAAAGACCACCTGGCCAAGATGACAGGCACCCAAAGGAGAAAAAAAGCAAAGCACTCACTGCTATCTTTGAGCCAAAAAAAATCACATTTGCTATCTGTGGCAAAGGACACCAATAAGGATCCTGTCTCCTCTTCAGCTGGCACATTTTCCTGAAGGGTGGGATTTCATTTGGATGATACATTGACTCCCATCTGTTTGCCTTATTTTCCTGGTGCTGCTAAGTGCTGGGGAGGAGTGACTGTGTTCATTTTTGAGTTTCCTACTCCCTGTATCAGCCAGTTAGAGCGAGAGCAGAAGGGAATTAGATGGTGCTTCTCAGCCAGTAGGAAGTGGTTCAGACAGGACTGTGCTCAAGCACTAACTGGTCACACGAATTTCCCTGGATTATCTGTTATCAAGTTTGCCTCAGTAGCTGAATGTTCTCTGTCCATCAGTAGGTAAAACACACTGAATTTTGCTCAAAATTGAAACAGGGATAAAACACTTACTTCTTATCAGTGACAAGTCGGATCCCTTTTCCATGCAATTCCACTGAGCTACTAAGATACAAGATACCTAATCCTTTTCTTTCATGCACTAGCTTCTGGTTTCATTTCTCACTAATTAACTTAATGCACGAAAGAATTCATAGGTTTTTGAACAGGCTCAGCTACTTGTTTCACTGCTGCAGCACTTACACAGTCTAATAAAGAAGGAGCTCCTGATGCAATTCCAGGCAGCAACATTGCTCTTTTGCTGCTGCTCAGCACGGACTTTGATTTTCTCTCATTTGGCAGGAATGAGCAGAGATCCCCTTCCAACAGACAGGTACTTTGATGAGAAAGGTCTAAATTCTGGGGCTTAGAGGGAGGAAGGAAAACTAAATGAGCGAGAGAGGCAGTGGCTTCACAGAAGCACAAGCCATCAGATCAATTCATTAAATGAAATAGAGCAAGCATGTTGCTTTAAAAGATTTTTACCCTGGCAACCGCAAATGTTTAAGGCTTGGAGTATGATGTTGGCCATTTCTCCTAGCCTCATTTTCACTTCTAGGAGCTGTAGGAAAGAGGTAAAAAAGGTGAAGACTCACTGTCTTCTCATCCTATGAGACAGAGACCTGCATTTGTGGGAATCCTCAATAATTTTGAGAATTTGGACATGCTGGCTTTAAATGAGTGGCATGGGGCAATACATCAGAGACCCCCACAAACGCTTAGGCAATGTGCAACAGAGAGGCAACAGGTAAACTCCTGAGCTACTCACCTGTGCCAAGTGTCCTGCTACAGGAGTCGCACTGCTGCTCGAGGATTTTACTCTGGCCCGCTTTTACCTGTACAAGCTGCCTTCATTTTCAGAGCAGTCAAACCCTGCAGTGTCCTAATGGAAAGTCAGAGCAGCAGCCCAGGTATGTCAGGCAGGAGAATGCAATGCTGGAGTACTGAAGCGAGCTCTTTGATTGAGTTCCTATAATGACAGAAACAAGATCTTTAGTGCCAGCAGGTAATCATACTTGTCCTTCACCCCTGCACTACTCAGACAATGGGACATGGTCAGAGACTTTCTCTACTCAGAACAACATCTGGGCTGCTAGAGAAACTCCCTGGGACTCCAGTGCTCTAGAGTTGCAAATATAAACCAAATTTTCTTGCTTCTTCTTTAAACAAGGCTCAATGAAACTCTCCCAAACCTGCTAAACCCAGCATTCAAATAGAGTTTGCCTGGCTGGACAGAAATAAAGGAGTGGGAGTAGGGGGGTGTCAGGGGCAATTTTTCTTTAGAGTTGGCAGAGTTTTGAATTCAGATTGGGTGTCCTTCACAGTTTCACTTCAGCACTTTCTTGCTAGTTTAACCCAAAAAATTGCAGGTACTTATTTTCTGCAGCCTTCACAGCACAGTTCTGCACACTAGTGTTGTGGGTAGCTCAAAGAAGGGGAGAGAAGTCAGGGTGAATAAATGATGACTTTTTAGAAGTGACACACTTTCAGTCTCACCAAACAGTCTGTGTTACGTATTTGTGTCTGTCTCCACAACTAGTAGGGCTGGAGACATGCCTTTTTTTTTCCTTTTTAAATGAAAGGGAAGACAGAGTTATCCCTCAGGATGTCTGTCTGCAATCAATAGAGATAGAGCAGTAGGCACTGTGGTTGCAATAAGCTGGAACTAGAAAAAACAAACCAACTCAAATCAAATATCTGTCAAGTCTTCCCTAAACTAGGAATGTAAATATCTCCAGTTTCTATAAGCACACATTGGAAGCAATCACCATATGTGGTAAAAAAAAATTAGTCTGAAGCCAGTCAAAGAAAGTTCAATGTATGCGCATAAAAGCAAAGATCTCAGATCTCTCCTTGAGGAGCTTTCAGGTGTGAAAACATACAGCATGCTTTGACATCCAAAGCACTAAGCTCCTCTTCCAAAAATCAGCATCGTCCATGATGTGCTCTAAGCAGCCCAGCTGAAGAGGGCAAGGACACATGGTGCTTGCCTGCCCAAAGGATGTCTTGTCTGGCCTCCGACACTGCCGTGCTGTCTGTATCCATCGAGCACCTGTCTCCCAGCAGCTGTTAAATGGGCTGGCACCTTTTGTCGGCAGAGACTTCAATATGAAAAAATCAAAACACACTCAAAAAAGAAAAACAGAGGAAACTGCAAAGCACATTAAACTCCAGCTGGGACAGCAAAACATAAACTGGGGTGAGAGAGGAAGAAATACAAGCCGTTGCTTATGTATGAAACAGCAAATGCTTCCAGGGCCACATGTTTTACCTCTGCTGCAACAGGCTTGCTTAGGTTCAGGTAACAAACTTTATAAATAAGACTTATACACGGAGTTGTGCATAGTTTGCTGTGCCTCCTCTTTGCTAGTATGTTTACACTTTCCCTCTCCTATTTTAGGGGTTGGTGTATTCTTCCAAACACAAATAGGCAGAACTGGAGTCATCACAGGAAGATGAGGCAGAAACCTCTGGACCCAGGGGACTGGGACCCAGTCCTCCAGCTGCTCAACATCTTTACAACCCTTGGACATAGCTTTATGCAATGAGCCACCTCTCCTACCTTCCTACCTCATTCTTGGGTGAGTTAGGAGAAAGGAGACAGAGAAGCACTTCCAAAGGTTGACTGAAGTCTGGCAAGGATAATCAAACCAGGGTTTTCTATAGTTACAAGGGAGAGACAGACATCCTCTAAAGCAGGATTTGGAACAGGAGCCCATTTTGGCTGATTTAAATCAATTTTCCTTGTTTCAAGCCTGATTCGTCTTCCTGCCATGTGGCCTGTGGGAGAAAACTGAATTGAGAATGAGACCCCAGCCAGGAGGGAAAGGTAGAGAGCCAGGAGGGAAAGCTACAGAGCCATCATCACTGGCAGCCTCCAGCTGCTCCTGAAGCTTTTTATACAGTTTTGACTGGGTTGTCAAATTGTGCTAGTGGGCTGCTTCCTCCAGCCTGCATCACGGTTTTCTTGGAGCATACATCTTTCCCAGCTCCTCTTTCTCACTTCACTCTCCCTCCTTTTCCATTTCAGCTTCACTTCTCGGGAAATCTCCTGTGTTCAGCCCTCCACCAGCCTCAGTGCCAGCACGCTGGCTGCTGCAACCACGCCGTTGTCTCCCACTGTGAGCTCTACGTCTCCCTTCTGCTGCGTGTGGCCAGGCCAACACCACGGCTCAGGCTGCTGTGCAGAGGGCAGGACCTGTCTGCTGGCTTGACTCTGCAGCACCTGGGACAGTAGAGTCTGTTCTTGGCCGCTTGTAAGGCATGACTGCAGCAAACGGGATGCCCCAAGAGACACATATGCAGAAACCCACGCAGTCTTCCACTTGAAAATAGGATTGTGCCAGGCCTCAGAGTCCCAAGAGGATGCCTAGAGAGTCTGGGGAAGGAGACGTGAGCATTGAACTGGACGCCTTTTCAACTTCACTTTGTACGTGTTCGCTTTATGAAAGCCACATGCACACACCCCAATCAATTGTTTTTTTCATGAGACTCAGATAAACAGGAGGTGATGCTGCTTTTGGTCAGCAGGAGTGAATAAGAGAGATAACAAAGGCAACAGGATAAGGAAGCCCACATCAATAAGATGAGAGCGTAATTTTTTCTACTTTCTGGAGCTTTCTCACTTTAAATGCCTTGCTTTCATTTTTTCGTGTGTGTTAATAATTATAAACCAAGAAACTAACACACCCAGTCTCTATGCCAAGTTAGCTCCTTAGGAGTGCATTTTTAAAAAAAAACATTGAAGTTATGACATTAATACAGATAGGGAGACACTGTGATCTGCTCAGCATTTGTGGGATCAAGCAAGATCAGCATAACTTCCTGATAAGAGCAAAACTGCATTGTGCTAGGGTTTATATACTGCTTTCAATACACTAGTTTCAAGACTAAATGTAAAGCAGTACAAACACTGAATGTTGGCAAACCCTTGGGAGTATGTTTTTGCTCTTCAAACAATTGTAATCAAAGGAACAGTACTGACCCCACTGCAGTCAGTGGGAGTTTCACTAGACATGGTTTTCAGAAGTTCTTTCAGCTCCTGGAGAAATTTCTGTTAAGTCAAAAGGCTTTCATAGTGCAAACAGCTTTTCGAGGTTAGGAAAAAAAAAAAGGAAGAAAAAAAGGAAATAACACCGTCTGATCAAAGGCAAATCTATGTCTTCGTCGCCTACATACACATTAACACCTCATTAACACTACTTGTACCTACAGAAGAAGTCAAGCATGGGAGCTGCTCTGGCACAAAGTAAACAAATCCTAGGCAGAAATACTGCTTTTTTCTTCAGATAGTACCAGAAATAGTGGGTCCTTGACTGCAGTAACTTAATTCTTACCATTTATAAGAACAGAAATGAAAGATTCCAACATATCCAAGAGTGATAAAGACTTCCTATATGAGAACTCATAACAATCATGATAAAAACAACAGCAGCGATTGAAGAGAACAAGATAGGTTTTTTTAAATATAGTATTGATTTACAGTATGGTAAAAATATCAGAATAATCATTTGGAGAAAAAAGCATCAAAAGGGTCATAAAACATTGCAAATGCTTCATAGCCCTGAAGGCAAGACATCATTAGAAATTGTCACATCTCAGAATTCTCCACTGGTAATTCTCAGTTCTCCTGAGAAAACAGGATTTCCATTTGCACAATATAGTGCCACACCTCTGCCAAGAAGCAGAGCTGCTGCTTCCTCTTCCTACCTCCATCTGCTCCCAGCCATTTTCCTTGCCATACCTTCAGCTCAGCCATCTTTGCAAACCCCTTCAAAACACTACACTGGCAGAAAACAAGTGCATTAAAAGCACATAGTGGAAGACCAACATGTTTTGCTGCCTCAGTGGCCTGGAGGGCTGCAGCCTGGGCTGGCAAAGTTAGCAAGTTTTTAACTTGCATCTCACTTGCTGCCCCCAAAGCTCCTCTACTGATCAGTGCAGTTAGGACGAGGATGTGCTTGTGCATGTGTACAAGTTGCTGAGGAGAGAGTCCTTCATTCAGGCAACCATCATTATCTGCCTTTCCTTATGTTTTATTTTGCCAGGGCTTAAGATTGGGATAGGATCTGCTGAGGCTGTGCAGGATCTGGGGTTTTACTAGGATATCCTCTACCTGATCATTAGCAGGCAAAAAGAGAAAGCAAGCCCTCTTTGGGCTCATGCTGAATCTGCACCCATTTCACTTCTCTAAAACCAATTTTGTTAAACCAGATCAGATGTTCTTATACTGACTTAGCTAAAATCAATTCCTAATTGATTAAAGCTAACTTGAAATAAAATTGCCTAGGCTATAATAAAGGGTGACCGTAGCAATTTAACTGACTGGATTTAAAATAACCCCATCAATTAAGCAGCTACAACTGTCAAGCTTCTCATGACAGAGTTTGCTTCCTCCTCTGTGCTCAGGAAGCATTAAGTGCAATGGGGACCTAATCCCAATTAGTGCAGCAGAGCACTGCTGTGGGAAAACAGTAACCAATCCAGAGTGAAGCTCATCATGCAAGGCACTGGGCTGGAGAACTGAGTTCTGCTTTCAGCTTCCCAGTTAGCCGCTTGCAATGCCTCAGACAGGTTATGAGCAGAGAAGGCAAATTCCTGGAGACAGGACCAGTCTCATACCTTGCATTTGCAGAGCAATTTGCACCAAAGGGCTTCTAGTCTTGTCCAGGTCTTTGGAATGCTGGCATTAACCAAATATCTGTCTTTGTAAACTGAACACCAGCCTTATACTTTCTCAGCTGCTCAGTCAGTTTTTTTAAACTTATATATGTCCATAGGTGAGAGACAAAATTAAGCCAAAGTTTGATTTTTTCCCTTTTAACGGCTTATGTCCTGCTCTAAAGTCACATCCATATGGAAAAAATTACACACATAAAAATCTGCTTCAGCCACAAACCTGCTGATGAAATTTGGCTCCTGTGATTTGGTGTGCTAATGACACATTTGGATACTCTCAGAGGAAGAGTCTGCAGTACAGCAGAGGTTTAGCACCAACTTATAAACAAGGGTTTGGGGAGACATATAACACTTGGCTGCTTTCTCTGTTTTTCCTGTGCCCACTGGAGCCACTCCCACCAAGCTGGAACCAGCACCAGGTTCAGAGCACCCCGAGTTTTTATCAGACAGCTCTATTGTGCTCCTAAATGATGTAAAACCTCTGTAAATAGGTGTTTGAAGCACTGAGCACCAAACAGCTCCTGTCTGTGAGACCAGCAGCTTCTGCCTGGTACACCAGTCAGTACTGGGAATGAGGGTGGCTGAACGCTGCTGCCGTCAGGGGGGTGCATCCATACAGGCCAGCAAAAGTTAAACAAATAATCTCTTTCAGTCCTCTGTGCTGCATATCTTTTCTCTGCCAGCCCACAGGGAACTGAAAAATACCCAAACTGCTTAACTGCTTATTCAGAATAGACATGAGCCAAAGCTGGAATGGGTTATGAAAACTATCCTGAAGACTGGATTTGCTGGTAAAAAAGGATTCAAATCCAGGCCACTCTGTCTTTGTTTCTGCAGAAGCAGAAGTCAGACAGTGATTTTCTCCAAAACAACCAGAATGTTTCTATGTCTACTTCATTTCCACATTTTGATTCCCTGGTTTGCCATCCATCCCACACAGCATCCTTTCCTTCCTCCTGCCAATCACTGCTTCACACTTCCGACATTTATTTACCTTGCATTAGCCACATAAAGAGGGTTTTCTTCTTATTACAGTTCTACTCAACTGAAATCTATATTGACCTCAATATAGAACAATGATAAGGAACGAATAAACATTTTAAAATACACTACTTATATTTATGTCTACAATCTAGTCCATGGGCAATGAGAGAAATTTTCCAAAAAACTGAAATTGATTCCCTTGCTTTGGCTTGGTTTGGTTTTTTCCCATTGATGATTACTTCAGCTACTCAAGAAATTATTTAAAAACTTTAAAAATTTGACTGCTCTTTGAGGAGGCAGAGTAAACACTGATGGGAATTCTGGTCAAAGATATATAAGTCACTTATTATTACCAAGTATGACATTGAAGCAAGATATGTACATTTGTGTGGTTATGTATCAACATACGTATGTTGTGCCTGTATGTGCACACACACATGTACATGTGGATTTACGCTCTTTGCACACAGAATTATCTATGTATTTGAAAGAGATTTAAGTTGCACAATTCAGTCTAGATCCAAGTTTGAATCTTCTCAAGTTTCAGAGGTATTTGAATCTAAGCCTGGTTTTCAATACATAAAAGAATGGGTCCTATTCAAATTTAAGAATCCATTTAAGGCTCAAACATTTCTCACCAGTAACCTTTCCCAGAGTGGCAATGAAATTTGAGCTTTGCAGGTGAGACAAGGTCACATGAAAAATACAGGAACATTGTGTCTCTACCAAGATGACATAGCAAGATGGCATTCGAATAAGCAATGAGGACTTCTGCTAGTGTAAATCAGTATATCTATATGGAAATCAATATACCACGCAAAGGAACACAACCATTTCAAAATCACATTTATCCTTTGTTATGAAAGGGAACAATACTAAGTCAATAAAGTAAAATGACAACTCTTTTAATCTGATTTCTTTAAGCATTTGACAGAAATTTCACTTTCTCTTCTGTGTAATCAATGAACTGCCTTTGTGTAGGTTTTTCACACAGTAACAAAAGACTGTGTACATGGATGTGAATAGATTATGAGAAATGCTCATGACAAAGTCAGGAATAGAAAGAAGGAAGCCTAGAAACAAGTGCTACATTAGAGACATCTTCTGTTTTTGCAATTGACCACACTCCAAGTTGAAGTTGCCCCTTTCTTATCAGCCTTAATATAGATTTCTAGTTGCAGTTCCAACACTTTAACACAATAAACTATTATGCTCACCTGCTAAAACACAGTTGTATTAAATGGCCTGCTGAAGACAATTAAATCCTTGTGAAGGCATGCAGAACAAGATTCTGGAGAAAATTATTGAAAGGTAATCCTAATAATAATTGTAATCAACACAAAATGTGTGTAATCACAAAATGTGTGCAGCTACAGGCAGCACGTGCATCTAAATCTTTGAAGGGGCAGTTTTGTCTCATTTTCAGAGAGCGTCACCATGAGCAATACCCACTCTGTGTCTGTTTTGGGAAGACATGCTCTCCCCTCTCACTGTTTTCTGCTGGATATATATCCACCTACAAACCTTCTAAGGTTGTCTGGAGCTGCCTCCTGCTCCTTCTTGGCTGTAGAGGGTCACCACCAAGAGATGCACCAAAACTGCTGGCTGCACCACTGCCCCCAGAGGAATGCAATGGATGAATGGAACAGTGGATGAATGGAACACACACACCACCCTGACTTTAATCAATCCAAATGTAAGCCTGTTTTTGAGTGTGTGAAGGAGTCAGCCTGACCACTGTCTGCCAATTATATGTTGCCAGCACTGAAGAAAGAAGACAACACCTGTGCACTCAATAGTCAGAGTTGCTCTGCTGCCAGGGGTAGGCATTTATAGCAGAGAATTTGCCTAATTTAAGGATGCTGCCTACTGTTCTCTTCCTGCTCATGCCAAGGCCTGGGCAGACCTGAGCACCAAGGAGGCTGAATTGTTCCTCACACCTCATCACTTAGGGGCAATAGCAGCCATAGCATCGGCGCTCGGTTCTACAGCAGTTGGTGTGACAGACAGCCCTCTGCCTCTATCAGTTTGATTTGCAGTTTACCACAAGGAACTGCAATAGCTTGCACTTGAATAATAAATACATAAATAAACTGGCATGAATAACACTCCTGGGAAATCAGCAATGAATTTCCAGGTCTATTTCTTACTAGGAAAAAAAAAAGAGAGAGAGAGAAAGGGAGAAGATGAATTACTGGGAGAGAATTATGCTCCAAACCTTTCCTGGTCACGGAGTATTGACAGAAAAAGAAGTGCTGAACTGTGGGCTATTTGGAGATGCATTTGTCAGTCAGTACACATCTTCCCCAAAATCTTTACTTTGTATTTTCTTAATGCTGTTAGAGGTGAGAAAGACTTTTAGGAAACTGAGAGATGAAAATTATATCTGAAATTAGTATTTCTGTTTTTCCTTCCTCCAGGTTATTTCTACAAATCAGATATTGTGAATTCTTATCTTGTTCCCAAATCAAATAACTCCAGTGAGTGGCAAAGGCAGGGTTTGAAAGTGGAATCTCCAGTGGTCTATGCCTCAGAGCTGCGGTTTGTTCTCTTCAACTTTGAGGCTGCTTCATTAACTTGGACTTAGATTCCAGCCTCAGCTCCCGTTGTAGAGAGAAAAAAAAAAGGATGAAAGAAAACCCCATCATGATCCAGCCAGACCTTGAAAAATTAGACCAACAGAAGAAAAGAACTCGGAACAATCGGAACTCGCAAAGACATTTTTTATTGGCCTTGTAATTTCCTCACTAAACACGCTTTTAGCAGCCTACCCCTCTCAGAATCTTAATTATCTGGCAGCCCCTCATAATGGCCCCATTCATGGTTCTGCAGAGCAAAAGCACTGTGATATCACAGACACAGGAACTCAGAAGATACAGCATGTTCCTGAGGAAGGGCTGCACACCCAGAGATAGCTGGCAGAGGGAATTTGCTACTTGGAGAACATAATATAATACAAATATGTAGATTTTTTTCCCTTTTTTCTTTTTTTTCTTCTTTTTTTCCTGAAGCGAGGAAGAAGAGATGCTGTGCCTGAGTCGTGTATAAAGGAAAAAAAAAAAAGAAAGCCCTATGATATACAGTTCTGAAAAAAAGTAAATATTATAGGCTCTCCATCTCTCTCCTCCACCGTTTCTGACTGTTCATTGACTACCATAAATTAATATGACGTGATATATTGTAAGGGCTGGAGACATTTTATGAGCTTCTGAAATCTTTTCCAACAGGAAATGTGAAGCATCACTTACAGTTCAGGGCTTTTTTGGTTTGATTTGTTTGGAAACAAACCACATGCTGAAAATATTTCATTTAAATCAGAACTAAGCATAACAAGTTGGTCAGCATCCTTGAGAACTGGACGTTTTTAATGATTCAAGTACATACTTCTACAGACCCTTTCTATGATAAAAGAAAGAAGGAAAATACTACTCTATGACTAGCTCTGAGAGTCTATTACTTCTCAAGTTCCCACTGATTTATGCTCTCCGGGTACTTTTTGTAATCAGTTTTGCTTCTTCTGACTTTGTCTAAAACAAAAAATTAAAAAATAAAATAAGAAAAAAGAACAGAACCCCCTCCCCACAAAAAAAAAAAACAACCCAACTTTGAAAGAAACTACATGGTATGTGAAATACAGTCCAGAAAACAATATTAGATCACACTAAATAAAAATCTTGCCAAAAAGCTGTAACTTCTGTAATAAGTAATATCAGAATTTTACCAAAATATTCACTGTTCAGAAGAAATATCAACTTTGTATGTCCATACTTGTCTTGGGATGACAGTTTAATACATTTGATGTTCCAATAGAAATGATCCCCTTTACTTCAGGATTTGCTGTCTCAGGTCTACTCATTAAAGATTGACCAAGGTCCTAGGGATAACTTTAGGAATACCTACCAATTTTTATTTCAGCAAAGGTGCTCCCTCCAGAACTGGTGAGCTAGCGAAACACCGTGAGCCATATTCCTAGCTGCAATGGCAAAATAAAAGTGATCCCAGAACAATGATAAGAATTATGGATGGGGGAAAAAAAGAGAGGAAAAAAAAGTTTATGTAGAACCCTTGCGAAGGAAATTTTAATTTGGGTCCGGCTCATCACACCTAAAATTTGTATTTTAATATTAAACCTGTTGTATCTAGTGTGTGCAGATGTGATCCAGGTCAATTTACGTATCAGAAATATCCAGATTAAAAACAAAGCAAACAAACAAAAATAAAAAGCCCACCCATAAACAAGGAGACATAGAGGCATCTGGACCTGTGAGGGTGAGCATTTATCGATAACACCTCCCTGAAGGCTTCTCCTCAAGCAGTAAGGCAAGTTAAAAACATTACAAAATTGGGTTTTGGGACAGAACTCCTTCCCAGAGTCTTGTTTTTAACCTCCAGGGAGGCCACCTCAGAGAAAACCAAAAGCAGAGGCTCCTCACCTGTATCCAGGAGCCTGTGCATGAGCTGCTTTAGGGACCAGCTTCAGGCTGGTTGTGCTCCAGGAACCCCATCACATGAATGTGTGCCAACCCACCACCACCACATAGGCACCTTGCAAGCAAGACAAAGGAACGTAAGAGAAAGAAACAAATGTTTTCAGTCATCTGGAAATTGTGTCCTCCAGAAGAGAGTGAAGAGCAGAGTGTGTGCGTGCCAGGCTACCCAACTGCACCTGCCCTAGACTGGTACAGTAGCATGTGTCCACATTTCATGAATAATAAATTCCTATGTTAAAGGAAGGGATCACTAGAGAGAGTAGATTGAAGGAAAGCTTAAGTTGAACAGCTAGAAATTCACCTGATACTTGCATTTATCAACTGAAGCTCAGAGTTTTGCATCTCTAGGCAGAAAGAACAAATTGACCTCTTCACAGAAGCAGTGCACTGAACATGTTTAATAAATTGCTTCAGAAGCAGAATCAGTTCTGAACTCAACACAGGTGTCTCAGGGAGGAAAAAAGCACATAAAAGCACTGTGCAAACTGCTGACAGCACTAGCTATGTGAGAGACAATCAAGGTACTTAACGTTTTAAAACACATGCCCTGCATAATAACCAACACTTCCAGAAGCCTCTGTCACTCTTCCAAGCACTGAATTAAGAGAAGCGTCGCTGTACTAGGATCATAAAAGATATCCTTTAAGCCTCTCGCATAAATGCATGTGTTCTGAAATGGAGAAATGTGAACTTATATTCTTCATGTAACCAGAGGCCATTTTCCCCCTGAGAAGTTGAGGGGAGAGGGAGAACGGGGCACCACACTATTGATTTTCTACAAACATTTAACCTTTAGCAGCCGCTGTCAGCATTTCCAGTGCTAATACCAACAGGGAACAAAGTAGCTGGAGGAGTGCAGAGAGCTTGCATCAGAGGTGAGGCTTAGGAAATCAGAGATTCCTCTCTCAGCCCAGGGTAAATTGCTTTAATGGCCATACCGGAGAGGGTATGGATGCAGGAGAAAGGAGGAGGAGAGAAGGGGAGGTGTCTCCACAAGTTCAGGCAATATTTCCTGCAAAAGTAACAAGAACCTGCTCAGTAACTTCCCTGAACCATCACATCTGGGTCAACTAATAATACTTACATCTAGAATGTTCACAAATCTTCTAGTGAACATTTCCCTCAGTGAGTGCTGTGCAGCATCAAAGAAACAGTGCTTAGGCCACAGGTGATGGGGGCTTACATACATTTGCTTCCAGGCCTGGTGAAGCAGGAGTTTTGCAAGAGGCTGGTTGAAAAGGCTGGTAATAACTTCTGTAGCCCTTCATTTCGAGGTCACTAGGTCGAATGCAGAAGCACACAAAAGTCAGCTTCATGTCTCTCACAGTCACACAGTGCCTACATGAAGGGAGGCAGTGGTTCCAGCCTAGCTGCTCCCAAGCCACTGCTTGCTCCCACCATGAGCCCAGGCTGACTCCCTCTGGGACAGACTCCCAAGGAACGCCTAACAGCAAATCAGCATATAGTTTGAACTGCTTCCTGAAACCTAAAAGCCTGATTTATGGTAGACAGGTGATGTGTCATCGTCACAGTAAGTTACAATTGTCTTGAATTCCTGACCAGCTTACCCACACTCAGGCCATTAATGTACCTCCACCGGGCATACTTCACAGACCCCGCTGCTGCAGCTGCTCTCTGTAAGAGCAAACCAAGCCAGCAGCAGCACAAAGCCTCCCCGTGTCCCACACAAACGCACACTCCTCAGCAGAGCAGATCCATGTTCAGTCCTAAAGTAAAAGCAGCACTCCCCTGTCACAGCCCAGAGATGGCAAGGGCTGAGCCCCCGCAGCAGAGCACCCATCCACAGCACTTGCTCCCCTCTCACTTGGCAGCAGGGCCTGAGCCCTGGTATCATAGAGTTACGACTGAGTTTTCTGAAATGTACTGGTTGCTATTTTTTTGTTGCTATTACCTCCTCCAACACAGTTTGGGCTTGCAATATTAAGACAGCTTGGGTTTACATACAGAGGGACTGCAAATATCTTTCCTGCTAAATAAGTGGTGAAAACACACCATTCGGCGGTGCTGCGTGGCTCACAGGATTTATGGTCTTGCGTTTGGGATGAACAGTGCAGTTCTCTTGTGCTTTTTCCATTATGAATAATGCGGCCTCGCTAAACTCACACTAATAAAACCTGAATGTATCACTGCATTGTTTGGTACTCTGTATAGGAGAAACCCATCCATTAGTGAGGCGGGCACTGAAAACTCTTTGTGACAGGAGCAGCACAGGGACAGCTTCACAGCAGCTATTCAGAGCCACTTTACAGCTTCCTGAGCAGAGCCCAGGCTGGGCTTCATGCCAGCAGTGTGGGAAATGGCTGGCAGAGGCTCTGGCCACTGATTTGTAGGTCACATGAATCCCCAAGGGAAAAGGGAACAGGTACTGAGAGCACCTGTTAGAGGGTGCTTGCAGCATGTCACCGCCCATCTTTAACCTTTGTTTCAGCCCACATATTGATGATTCCTCTGACAAATCAAAATGACTAAGACTCTGCAAATTGGACAATCACTCCACTGATTCAGCTGCTACACAAATATTGGTGGCCACCAGAGTCTGCATGGGCATGAGAAATGTTCCAAAGAAAGCAAAGCAGGCAGCCACACCAGTGAGAGGGACAGTGCAGGCTGCTGAGGCAGTGTGCTCAGAGGGGTGCTCCCTGCTCTCAGGGAAGGAGTGAAGGCACTGCAGACTTTCTGCTGTCACCAGCCCAGTTGCAGGGGCAGAGCCAATGACCACAAAAGGTATGACTGCCTCCAGGTCAGAGGTGAAACCAAAAGCAGTGAGATCATCACCTGCCAGCAGCACCATCTGCTTCACAGCCAACAGCCTCCAGCCTTCCTTGATAATGGCTGACATATGCTGCTTCCTGCATGCCCCATCACTAGGCTGGCCTCCTGTGTCCTGCTCCAAACCACTTTTATTTGATGAATCCTTTAACCCTGGAGGGATACCCAAGAATGTGCTAACACCATCCCTCACATTTCTTCTGTATGAAGCCCCTAACAAATGTCTCCCTAAGTTGAACTGCCTTCCTTTAAAGAAACTCATGACTTTGCTACTGGATTTGCCTTTCCTCCAAGCCGTGGTATTTAACCATGCAAAAAAGACCTGTGAGTTCACCCAACTGCTGTGGCACAAAGAGAGCCCTGATGAAAAAGTTTAAATTGAACATCTTTCAGCAGATGACAAACATTGGCCTGCCTGAAGCCTTTGAAAGGCCAAAATGCAACGCAAATTAAAGTTCAAGGAGCCTAGAAGAAAACTATTTTAGCTTTAGGCTTTCAACCAAGCAAAAAAGAGTTAAAATTTTATTTCAAACAGCAGTTCAATCATTCGCTTTCCCAGTATTAATGAACGCCTCCTGCATGTTTCCCCAGATAAGGCTGTGATTCACGTAGCAGGCATAGCCCACAACCTCAAAAGGTCAAAAAGATGGCAACAAAGCATTCTGTTAATATTACCTAGAATCCACTCTGTTCCTTTGGCTATTTCAGTATCAGTAAATAACTCCCTACGTTTTCTGACCTAAGCAGTTCCATTTGAGAAGCTTCCCAGGCTAGATGTTTCTAAAATGTTACCAAATGATTAAACACAAATCCTCAAGTGAAGAGAGCAGGTTTTATTAAATATCCCAGAGCAGTGCTGCCTGCCCACACTTATGCCCATGTCTGGCTGCTGGCTGATAAACCCCTTGGCTTTAAGATATTACTTATTAGCATGCCTGTATATTTCCACCTCACACAGTCACCCAAGGGTGATTGCTATCTGTTAATTGAATTCCGTGCCAGCAACTGTGTCTTTGTGTGCCTGCCATTATAATTTCGAGGATTGTGACTTCATTTCCTATTTATAAGTTGCAGTGATGAAAAAGTGTATTTATTTATATATAAATAAACTCAACATTTTTGTAGCTATATGGCAGGAGGTGGGTGGAAGTCACATGTGAAATGCACAGGTGTGTCTGATTTTTTGCCTTCCTTTTTCTGTTTAAAGGCATTCTGCTTTCCACCTGAAACAGAGCTGGTGTGATGGAATATATCTCCAGAAATGGAAGAGGAGGTCGGGGGAACAGAATGAGAGTCTTAAGTTTAGAGCAGAGCAAGCTGAGACTGTAGAACTGCTTGGGGTGGTGCCTTCCAAGCAGTGGATTCTATGGTGCAGCATTGCTGCAGTAACGATTGGCACATCTACCGTGTTTTAATCATGCATCATCGCCTTAATCAGAGTGGTTTATTAAATGTTTGTCCCATTGTTTTAGATAAGAAAATGTGATGTGTACATTGTTTGGCTCTCCCATCTCTGTGAACCTAAGGTGGGAGTAGGAGAAGGAAGCCAGCAGAAGAAGACAGGACCCCCGTGACATTTCAGTGAAGACTGGTAGGTCTGAGTTCTGGCCCTAGATTTTAGCAGCAGGAACCTATGCCTCAGATAGCTTTTGCTGGCCTCCAGAAAGAAGCTGAAGCTTTTGAGAAGCCATTAGTCCATTTGAGTTTGGACAAGTCTGCTTCAGCAAACAAAAGAAACTCCTGGGCCATCAACCACATTTGGCTGCTGCCGCAGGAAAACTTGGTCTCTAATCCCTTTCATAAACACACTGAGATCCACTTCATAATCCCTCTTGGCTTTCTTGCCCCTCAATATATCTGTAGGAAAGTTGTTCAAAAATCTCAGTCCCTGGAAGATCCGAAGCTGATTTCTCTATTAAGATCCCCAACAAGTGGCTAGTAGAAAATTAAATGTAAAAAATCTTGGAAGGAGTTGTGGCCACCTCAGGCTAAGGGTCTGTGGAAAACTAGGGTGATCTCTTTTACCCAACCAATTAACGTTTGACAGAAAAAGCAGTCAAGCCTACATCCAAACAAGTCCTTGTTACAGTGCACTGTATGGAGGTGGACTTCTTCCTACCCATGTTACTCTTCTGAGCATGCCTGCTGTGAGCACTCCTATTTCCAAATGCCTCCAAAGAGAGCAACTGAGAAATGAGTTGAAGAATCCCAATCCATTATGTCAGACAGTAGCCAAACACTATTTATTTAGTAGGAAATGCTATGAAAGCATTGCTTTTAATAAAACTCTTAATATTTCCTGATACTTGCCTACATGAGAGTATCCTTCATCACTGTTTTGCTTTACCTTTTTCCATAATCCGAATGTAGTGAAATATATATATAAAAATATATAAATACATACATTTATATATTTATACATATTTATATATTTATATATATTTTTATATATTTATATAAATAGTGAAATATAAATACCTACAAAGTTACAAAATGTTTTGTGACCTGGAACGAAAAGATTTGGGATCAGATTCTTTTAATCATCCTGAGAAATCTTTATGGAAATTATATTACTGTAGTCCAACCTGTCTTCAGTTTAAGATAACTTCTATTTAGTCTGGTTTTTATTAGGACACTATCAATGTGTAGGATGCATATTGCTAAAAATTAGCTTTAGGAAATTTTAACTGTAGGCAATTGTATACATTATATTCATCACTGATTCAGTTAACACTAGAAAAACTGGCTTCAAATATCTTCTCTTAGTGCTACAAATTCTCTAAAAATGGTATTATTTAAAAAAATGAAATACAGTTAGTGTTCTCAGAGTAACTTCCAAGGACAAATTGTTTGCAGGGTAATAGATGGAACAAAGGTTGCCATCTATTATTGAGATCACTCAATAATCTTTAGATTTATTTTGGCTGCTGATAACTTGGGAAAATTTTATCCACTTACACAGACTTTTTTTTTTTTCTTTTTTAGGTTGGATGTCATCCTCATAGCAATTATAAATTCTGTTGACATTAAGTTTCTGGAATTTGCTTGTTTTCTTAAAATATAGGAAAGCACTGTGCATGCACAAGGGCCAATAAACACATAATTGTTAAACCCCAAACTGACTGAAGCCTTCTAATAATCAAATCAGTCAATGTCAGAATTAACAGGATTGAAATGTTTCAAGGACATTGTGCAGGGGATTTGATAATATTTTACTCATGAATAGTAAATATAAATAATATATGCTCTGAAACCAAAAGAAATTAAATGAGGACTACATTGAAACAACAAACAGTGAGAAAAAATTTCTTCATATTTTGAATTGCTCACATTTTTTTCTGTCAAAAATATCAACAAAATGTTCCTATGAAGTATTTCAATTCCGACAAAGAAGCATTTCCTGGTGGAAGATATTCTGGTCAGGAAAACCTTACGACACAACGTACTTCAGGCTCAGTCTTTGATTATATGAGAACACAGTGCTCTTTCAAATGTCTCAAATGCAAAATTAGTCCTGCTTGGTGTACAGCTCCAGCAGGAGAGGTGAATTAGTGCAGGGAGTTCTCTTGCTGCAAGCTCTTGCTGTTGGAGTGGGAAAATCAGAAACATGCTCGCTGAGCCAGGTCAGTTGCTTAGGTGACCAAATCCAGGAAAGAGTCCTTGCCTGGGAAACATTATAAATTTGCCTTGGTGTGATCCCAAGTCTTGGCTGGAGCCTTGGTCAGAGCCTTGGCCTGTGACACAGCGTGGGACACGCGCACCCATCGCAGCTGAAGGCAGCTGGGGGACAACCAGAGCATGGCTAGTGAAGGCCATGGTACAAGGCACATGTGCATAATTGGGGGTTGAAACAGGATTGCACCTTACCTCTGATGCTCCATAAATTTGAGTGCTTGCCCTTGCAATGCTAATAATTTTTGAATCTGTTATTTTTGTTGTATAATTGTATATAGTACATAATTACTCATAATACATTACTGCACATGCGACTCTGCAGACAATGTTTAGACATTAAATCTTAGCTCAGTGATTGAATAGAGGGTACAGTAAAAATAAATATCCATGTATTTTGTAAATATTTGCATAATGAGCTATTTAAATGCAAGAGATTCTAACATATGTAAACAATTGGAAATACTCTATGTGTGTAAGTCTAAAGTGGATGTAAAAATATACACAACCTCTTGTAAAATCATATGATTTAGTAGTCAGACAGCATATTTTTTAAGGCTTTATATATAACTATTACAGATTGTAAATACCCATTTATTAAAAACGCATTGCTTGGCACAATTAGTCAGTAAACTGTATGACTGAAAGATTTGGATGACAAAGTGCACTAAATGGACATTAGTGACTGTCCAGTTACAGTCAAAGCTCTTTGTGGTCTGCAGGCTTAAGACATCTAGATGGTTACAGGACTCAGTGTAATCAATCCCACTGCAACAAGTAACAGAGGACATAATTTCCCTCTTGTTAAAAAGCTGTCACATAACATGCTGTGGAGCTTCTCCCACAAAGCTTCCTCCCAGCTCACTGCACAGCAGTCTGTGCCATGGGAGCTGAGAGGTTACCTCCACCCTCACCGCTTGCTTTTCTGGTCTTAGTCCAGTCTGAGATTTCTGAACTGGTGTGTCAAAATGGCACCTTAAAGAGGCCCCACAACCTTAGCCACAGTGTAATGTGACTCAGCATGGTTTTTGCAAAGGAAATGTAGCAGTGGAGGATGGAGGGAACAAAATTACTTTCAAAGTGAAAGCTTTTTTTTGTCTTAATAACCAGTCTGAGCTAGCTGTCAAGGAGAGAAACAATGAGCATTGTACTTGGTAGCTAGGCTGCCTTCTGACTAATTACTGTTCCTGCAGAAAGGGCCTGTGCTCTCTGCCTCTGCTCTAAGGACCAAGGCAGTTAGATCATATCCACAGTCACACCTCTGAGCTCACACCTGATTAAAGAAAGTGAGGAGGGGATTGTTGCTGCCATCTCCCTCAGGCTTCATGACTCAAAGGGACACTGCTACAAGATGCATCCCACCACCTGTAGAGCACCCCATGTCTCTGGGGTGGAGGGGATGAGTACAATCTCCCCTGCTTTGGGAGACACAGCTCTGTTCCCACGTGGTACCCCTGCTGCCTCTGCCATGATTCAGCACTGACCACCATCAGTGTCCTAAACGACTTCAGTTGCAACATTTCAGGCCCAGGAGCTTCTTAACATGATGCACTCCTGGTTCCTGAGCAGTTAATAAATGTTTGAGTCACTGAGGAGCTAATTTAAGATAGCCCACAATAATGGGGTGTGGCAAATAATTGGCAGACTGAAGAAATGGAAGATAATACGAGATGCTTGGGTGTGGGTGTTTATGTGAGGCATAGGGAGCAGTTTTTGGCTCAGAGGCTAAGTTATCTGGGCCAGATTTAAGGCTATGGAAACTTCAGTATGAATTTTGGGGAGGGAAGAAGTTAATTTCATTCTGTTCTGTGGGACATTTAGTTTCAACATTAAACTCAAACACATTTTCATTAGTAATGCTCACAGTCCTCAGGCAGCTCTGAATTTTTAAAGCCTCCCTTCCAAACTCCTACATTGCATTCCAAACAGGTTGTGTCCAACTTATGACAAGCCCTGCACAAAAAAAAATATTTTCTGCACAGGCATTCCACATGCTTGGAGGCAGAAAAAAGGGGTTTCTGAAATGCCACACACAAGAAAGCCATTTGGGTTGTGGGGGAGAGTCTCTCAGTGTGCAAACCACAATCACAGTCATATTTCTTACACCTTCCAACAATCAACTCACAAAGCTAACACTCCTCAGAAATGCTTTTCAGAGATTTTCTACTCACCTGGAATAAAGATAACATTTACACTGCTCTCTCTCATTGAGCAGCTATTCTTAAAAGCAAGATGTGTTCTTGACTAACCTATTTCCAAAGGAAACTTGAGCAGCTAAAACCCATACCTTCTGCAGACCAGGGAAAAAGGACAGTCAGTTAGTATTCCATTCCTTTCTCAGTCCCCATAATATGAAATGTTATTATTTTTAAAAATTATTATTAAAATAAAATTTAATTAATATAGGGTAACCTTACGGAGAAAGAAATCTCCATTTTCTTTTCTCCACTCCCCAAAAAAGGCTCTGAAATTAAATTGTTTTGTTAGAGGAAAGCATCCCAGATCTTCGTCACAGATGAATGTGTGAGCAGGAAAAGTATTTGAGAAAGCCTGTATAACAAAAAACTTCCCATTCCATATATCAGACTCTTTTCTAGTCTTCTTTCTCACTGCCCTTACTCGTATGACTGGTATCTGCCTCAAACCAATGCTCTTTTAAGAGCAAAACGCTAAGGTGGACTCAGCTTATGTCTAAATGTGTGGAAGATGTGTGTGTCCTAACAAAGGGTGTTTGAAGCTCAAGGGCTCTCAGGCATCTCCTCCCATCCATGTTCTTCTCATGTACTCTACCACAGCACTACATTTACAAGAACTTGCAGCTGTGTAGCTGAACATGTGCACTCATGGTACACTACGCAGGAAAGTTAAAAATTCTGAGCAAACTAAGTCCCTCTCATCCCACAGGCTTCTTCCAAAGTACAGCTCCCCAGAAATATGTGAGAGGAATTAAGCAATTGCTGTCATTTGCACCTTCACCATCACCATAGGGACTTGAAATCGTTCAACAAACTTTGTCTCTGGGTGGAGCAGTGTTTATCTCCACAGGACAGACACAGAAAATGGACACTGACATGCCTGAATCTTGGGGGGCTGGCTTCAAGCAAGTATGTGTCCTCATATTTGTGAAGACAAGTTAAAGACAGGCTAGAAACAATCAGACATAGCTTCTTGTTCAGGTAAGGACAGATACCTTGCTTTTTGAGTCTGAAGAAGGAAAGGTAGTGCATTTTAGCGGCAAATGATCTGGGTCTGCACTAGCAGCCCTTTGTACTCCAGCAATGAAAGGTCTAATTGAGGCTGTGTAATTATCTCCTCACGATATAAAATGAAATGTGCACTCCCTTGGTGGATATCATTGACAAAAAGCCAGTTCGGCAAAAGGCTGAGATATACTGCAGGATCAATTTTATTTCTAATGGTTTTTAGCATTTCATCTATACATTTAACAGGCTGAAGCAGGGGGAAATAAATATTATGTTAGTGGCTGTGTCATGCAATGAGGCTTTGCTTTTCATTAAAAAAATAAAGGGAAAACAACCATCACAACTTTATGGCTATCATAATTTGTTTCACATCCATTTTTTCAATACTAAGGTATACTAAAATATTTAACTGGTAAATAAAAATACCTGTAGACTTGTAAAGAGATCTTCAAATCTCCTGGACAAAGACTCGAAGCATGTGGGTTTGTTTTATGTTAATTGCTTTGTAATACTTACATGAGTCAGTATAAAAAAGATGGATACATATATATAGTAACACATACAATTATCTCTTTATCTATGCATTACTTCCATATAGCAAAAATGTACTAAAAATATTGATCTCAAACATTACTTTGCATTGCTCTGTTTCTTGTTTTATTGATATTAACAATATTTGGCTCCACATAAAATCTATTTTGCTGATTTTATTACCACATGGTGCAAACTGAAATCACAAACCAAGACACAAATTTGGGTTCAGACACCAGTCCTAAATTCCCCCCCTACAGATCAGTTTAGACTTCATGCTTAAAGAACCAGAAAGATAAAAGCTTAATTAATGCATTTTTAAATTTTAATATATGGTATATATGCGTCAAGCTGGAGGCAAGAGTACAACATCTTTTATATGATAGCATATCATTTGATCTCTTAAATATGAGGCACCAATATTATTAAGGGTGTAAACAAATAAGTCAAGCAAGATGAAGTAAAAATCTGACATGCATCATGTCTAGGGTCCTTGGTTTTATTTTGAACCTATAAACCTCGGGTAAAGATCAAGACTTTTCTACTGAGGATTTTACCATGTGGATGTTTACTTTTCTGCAATGTAATTTGATGCTGCTGATGGTTTTGGCATCAATACGTTAAAAGTTAAATTTATGTCAGCTCAAACAGATCAACTATCAGATGTTGCTATTAACTTTGACATCAAAATCATTAAGAAATTGCCATCATGTAAATTAATTATCAGAATTGTATTGGCATGAATGCCTAATGATATTACTCATGGAAATAATTAAAGAAAATGCACAGTGAAAAATGCATTAGAATAATGGCACAAAATGTCATTATTCTGGCTCCTTGACAACTAAATGCTATTAGTTTTCAGCACAGTGAACTTTAAGGTTAACTGAAAGAGGCAGGGAAATCCACTGCAGAACTCAAGCTGCTCTTATTTGTGCCTTTATTTATTCAGTATATGAGACTGAATAAATAGGAGTGAAAACTAACTTTTTTTAACTTGTCAAATAAAGCTTTTTTTTATCACTCTGGGCGAGATTACAACAAAACGAACAAACAAACCTAAATATAAACAAACACAAAGCAGCAGAATTACTTATAGCACTGTTGTCCAAATATATATGTTCTTTTGTGGTTGCCAATGTCAGGTCTCAAGGGACCTCAGGCCCAGCAAAGTTGTTAAAATGTTAGGATTTTCCTGGGCACAGAGGAGTAATAATTAACACAAAAGTATCTAGGCTATCACCTTCCACCCCCTACCCAAAAGGTCACTATTACTGATCAGTGCTCAGGGAGAGAGAGTTGTGGTTATGGGGCATGTGTATGTTCTCTTAATTTAATGTGTAATGGACTGAGTTAGGTTTTTTTATCAACAGTAAAAGACTGTCCACTCTCATAGAATAAACATTACTAACGACTCAGTGGTGCATGCCAGCTTACTCATCAGCTGGACACGTTTCTTTTAAACGTCTCTCTCCATTCCCTCTCAAGTCAATGGAAAAGCTCTCTCTCTCTCTCTCAGTCATGGTTTTGTACTTGATCCAGAAAATATATTATAGAAATAATGAAAAAAAGGCAGCAATTTCTGGGCTTCTTGCCTTCCAGCTCCCATCTTTACTAGACTAAGCACACATCACTACACCCCCAACACAGAAGTTCACAGCCTAAAAATAAAATCCAGTGTTTTAAACAATTAAAGTATGGAGGCAAGAAGCCTTATTTATCCTGCTATGGAAGGTCAACCCTAATGACACTTGGAAAAAAGGAATATTTCCAGGATATAAGTGGAGGACTACGAAACAGGACATCTCTGAGCTGTTTATGGCCCTATCCTTGTTCTTCCACATAACTACAAGCAAGTCACTTAAACAACTTGCCTTAATTTTTTCCCTGTTGCCAAAGTGCTAACACAAAGAGAACAGAAAAAGATGTGACAAAGAATCTACAGTTAAAATGCCAAAAGCCACTCCATAAATTAAAATTAGTCATGCTACCTAACCAAGCACAAACAAACAAACCCTAGAAATGTCTCAGAAAATTTGCAGAAGAATCATTTGTGACCTAAAATCCAAAGTCTTCATCTGGATCTGCCAGCATTGACTCCTGCATGTATGAGGAGTCACTTGTAAATCTCTGTTTGGAGCCTCATTGTCACTGCACTCCCTAGTCTTGACATAATGAATCTCAACTGAGAAATGGGACACAACAGGCAGGCAATCTACGTGTCACTGATACCAAAGGCTTGGGTGCTGTCTAGATCTCCTGGCAGTTCAGTTTTCCTGGTTTGCTTTTGGGGCATTGGGAGAGACACAGATCAAAATGTTTTAGGGCAGCCAAAGTTTCTGGGAGAAATTTGGATCATAACAAATATGAGGGCAATGGGTTTAAAAAAAAATTAAAAGTAATTCTAAAAAAATACTTGAAAGCTATTTATGGATTTCTTTAAACTTTATAAGTTGCCCTGCGGACAGCTAGCTTTTCAGGTATGCTTTGACTTTTTTATGGTGAAGTAAAGACATTTTACTTGAAACAGTTTGTTTAATGATGCCTTGAGCCTTTTAATTCTGTTTAACAATCTAAGCTTTGCTTCTAATCCATCAACAGATAGGTCAAACTTGTACCCATAATTTAAAGTTATGTTAATAAGATCTATGACATGTCTTGCAACATTTTATTGATAATATGTAATTTATTAGAAGTATCATGAGCTTGCAGAGCTGCTGTCACTCAGGGATTTTGTGTATAAGGTATTACATCTCCAAAGAGCGGTGCTGCAGTGAAAAAAGGACTTTAAATAAATAGGCTGGCACAATTCTGCCTTCAAAGGGACAGCCTATAAATTCACAAACAAGATTTACTGTGTAATTCAAGCCTGAATCAACACAGGACTTACGCTGTGTAACTAAGAAGGGACACACCATGTGGTAGGGTGTTTATAGTGGGGGCAATATTGTAATTGCAGATGTTTTTCAGGCACATCTTTTCTCTTCTAATTACATTGATTGACACCTCCCATTTTCAGTCACATACCCACACAGAGATTAACTGCAATAATTGCTACATGATAAATTTATACAAGGAAAATATAGATCGCCTATCCAGTGCTTTTTAATGTAATTTAGCAGCTGAAAAAAAAAAAAAATATGGTAACAACAGCATCATGTGACTTCATCAATTCTCCCTGCAACATGGCAAAGCAGCTTCTGTACTACATCTGTGAGACCTTGGAGGTACAGTAGGTGCATCTGGATCAGAAAGAACATCTGTAAATGCACTAAGTTACTTATCGTTTATAGCCACATTTACTTGTGTGAGTTTACTATGTCCTACAAACGATATTTTTCACTCCCCTGTTGTTTGTTGATGGTATAAAACCTTCCTGGGAAAGGGCAGACGGCACATTACTTAGGGAGCAATAAAACCCTGCAGAGACAATCTTTGTGACATCATCTGAAGATGTAATTCACTCAAGGAGTTGCTTCTTCTCCACCCAAAAATTTAGCAACGCAATCTACTAAGAATCAGCTTGCCTTTTTCATATCTACATAATAAAAAATTGTTAAAATTAAAAACAATACAAGATACATTTATCCAGTTAATTCTAGCTTTACAGGGGTTAGGACCCCCAAAAATACAACTCTCTGCAAAGAGTTAATCCATGTCTGTGTTATGGCACCAGTATTTGTTGCTGTTATATGATCAACAGAAGTCCTGGCTCAAGTCACCCACTGTCAGAGCTGTCCCTGACTTTCAGAGGTCAAGATCATGTTACCTCTCATCTTCTCCTATATGAGCAAAGGAAACATGCTCTCTGCAGCTCCTTTGATCTCTGCCTACAGAGCTGTTGTTTTGTCAGTAAGGGTGTAGGAAGAATGTGATTTGCTAACCA
The DNA here is from genome assembly GCA_013399195.1 of Dicrurus megarhynchus. Lineage (NCBI taxonomy): Eukaryota > Metazoa > Chordata > Aves > Passeriformes > Dicruridae > Dicrurus > Dicrurus megarhynchus. The sequence continues at coordinate 2,183,230 of VXAD01008914.1, forward strand.
CAGATACAGCAAAATCAAATGTTACACCCTGCAAGCTGGAGTTGCAATTCATTAGCCCTCTTTCAAGACCAGAACAGAAACACACAGCCCAGTGTTTAGGCAGATGGAAGAAAAAGATGCATAGTGTGTCTGTCCTTCAGAAATACTTCCTGCAGTTTTAGCTAGTGTAACTGGAAGATTTCTGACCTGGTTTGATTTGGAGAGCAACACTGCACTTGCTTTTCTAAGAGGCAGGGTTACAAATTATCATTTGCTACTAACTGAAAAGAAGGGATTATGGACAAGTGTTTGGAGTGGCCCCTTAAGTACTGCAACTCCTCTGTCCTGCTGCCTGCTCAGCTCTGCATCTTAAGTCTTTGAGCAAATAATTTTAACTCTTGTGCACCTGAGACTCCAAACCTGTGAAACAGCCACTCCCACAGGAGTGCTACATGTTTTTAAAGAGCTTTTTGATTTGCAGGAACACCTTACTCTAAACAGAAGATATCTTCTGGCCAGGCTCATAGGCTGTGAGATAGCAAGGAAGAGCTAATGCTGAATGGCCAGCAAAGCCACTAAGGTCTGTGGTGCTGGGGATTCCTACAATTACAGCTTGTTCTTTCAGTTAACCTCTCCAAACACACGGAGGGTGTCACACATCCTCACTGCTCTTCCTGTGCTCATGCTGTCCCAATGCGACCAGTGATCTCAAGGAGAGCCCGGCTGCCTCAAGGTAACCCAGACTGGCCCATGGTGAGGGCCAGAGCCCTTGTGATGTTTTGTGTGAAACAGGGATGGAAGCAGCTTGTGGGCTATTAGAAGAGACTACTGGGACTTGGAGCTGCTTTCTTTACTATGATTTTTTTCTATCCAAACCTACTTTTTCTTCTCAGTTCATATTGCATGAGTGCTACCCTATTCAAGCAGATTTTGAAGAAGTGTGCTTGAAGTGATGAGCTTGGCTGTGCTGCAGAGCAAGTGGGCCAGAGCCCTCTAGCCCCTCTCATCTCCCACTTGCACCATAGCATGAAAGTGGGTTAACAGGCCCCCTAAAATGGTGACTTCAGCCATCTCACAGCTCCTCTCACCAAAGCCATGATGCTTGCTTAGTCCTTCGCCTCAGTCCTCCTCTGCATGATTTCAACGCAGCAGCAACATCTGCCAGGTGAATCCAGGAATGCCTGGCTGCCTGGCCGTGCTGGTGAGATGGGGTGGCATGGGATGGAAAGGGATGGAAAGCAGGGTACCCAGGCAGCAAAGGTCTCCTCATTTTAGACAGAAGGATACCGATTTACACAATCGGAGACAAAAACATAATCAACCCTACTCTGATTAATTGCAGTGGAAATGGTAAGGAGCTATCCGTGCAGCAGCCAGGAGAGCTTAACACTAAATATAACCTGCAGGACGGGAAGAGAGGATGAGTCTTTGGAAACACTTTTCTGAAGGGAAACAGGAATCTCGGGAAGGTTTTATTCTCTTCTCCCCACTCTCCCAGTCTGTGCAGTGAAATGGGAGTTCCTGCCTTCCTTCTCGGATAAAAGTGCCACTCACATCCTTGGGATGAACAGCTGGGACCATCCTGCTATCACCTCCCTGCGCTTCCTCACCACTTTAAAATTAGCATCGCTGTGATCAGGCAGCAGCAGAAGAAATGCTCACCCACTGCTTGCCACGGCGTTCAGAGCTCATCACTAAAGCAGCACCTGCCTCCAGGAGCCGGGGAGTTTGCAACACCCGTATCTCCGGCAGCTCGGGGCCGGGACTTGCTGTGCGAGCAGAAGGCTTTCACCCACCAGAGAGCTCCTGCGGCTGCTGGCACCGCCTCACGTCTGCCGGGGCTGGCTCCGCGCTCGGTGTGAAGCAGCCGGGGAGGCAGAAGTGACTCTACAGTCATAAATAGCAGAGCCGGTCTGAGCCGAGGAAGATGATTCAATGAGATATTTTGGTTGCATTTTTAGGAAGGCAGCAAGACTCTCTAGAGAAGTTATTTTTAGTGGGTTGAGCCCCATGATACTCATCAGTAGGCACACACACTGCCAGTGCAGGAAACACGTGGAGTAAAACCACCCTGAGGGTGTATCCAGACTAGGTGGTAAGTGCAAGTCAGAGAAGAGCTTCTTGTAAATTCTGAGCTCCAGAAACTTCAGGGAGCAGATTTCACAAAGAGACCTCAGCAACACGAAAAGTCCATTCAGCCCTTCCTGGCTCATCCTGATAAATGCTTCGTTTCTGGTTTAACAGCAAATTGAAATTGATTAAGCCAGCATCGATATTGTCCTACAAGGTACAGAGAAGCTAAACTCATTTGGGATAAATCCCAAGAAAGAGCAACATTCATGCACGCAAACAGACACACACCATTTAAAATAGATTCATCTGGGATGCATAAAACCTGAAAAACATTCATTAAGACTGGAAAAGGAAACACTATTAATCAGCTCTAGGCTTCTTTTTACTCAGTGGAAGAAAACTTCAGTCAGATAATTTTTTAAACACACATAAACCCTTAACGTTCTCATTGGAAGAATTAGCCAGATAACTTGCTGTAAATATGAGGAGGTGGGAAAAGAAGCAAATGAAAGGGGTTGGGGGCCAGATTATTTTTATTTTTTAATTTGCATTCAACAGGAGAAAGATTTATGCATGAGATGCAAATTGCTATGCGTTATTTACACATCTGAAGAAAAACAAATCTTGAATGTAAATGCTTAGAGGGCATATTTTTAAATATGAAAGTGGTAACATTATTATAATGTTTATAACTCCCACACTGTTTAAAGGAGATTAAATTGGGGAAAAATGAGCCCTTTTATTTAAATTATAGGGTCCTCACTAAATATTAGGGCAGAAATCAAATATAAACATCTGTGTGTTTCTCTTCTTGAGAGTCTTTTAGAGCAATTTGTTCACCTTGCAGTTGGTCCTATCCAGAATATCCCTGTGGGTTAGCAACTGGAGACGGCAACAGCCAATTACAACATTTCTGTTTCCATCGTGAAATATTACGCACGCCTTCAAACAATTAAGAAATGGAAGTACCATTTAAAAGCAAGTCCACTCCATAAGCAGTGCAGATTGGGTAGTAGAATATATATGACCTGTAGTTGAACACTCTCCTGAGAACGAGGTGAATAGCACTGAAGCCTGCAACGAATGAGCAAACAAAGCTAAAAAACAGGAAGAAAACAGCAAGAATGTGAGAAAGATGAGATAAGAGCAAGTGATGGTACCTAGAAGACACAGCATTGCTTAGCTGATCTGTATCACTGAACTGTGAATTTTCCAAAATTTAAAGGAAAATTTAAAGGACTTCTATTGTACTAGCACTGCTCAATCTTTCATGTATTCATTTCCAGAGGCAAAAAGCTATTATATATGTTTATACCAAGAGAAAATCAAGGTAATAAGACCTGAGTTATCAAATCCATATATGTGCTTGACTCCTGTCAGCTTCTAAAACCTTTGATTATCTGCACCACAGACTCATTAAAAAGCAAAGAGGTTTGTGTGCCTTCGTGTCCTTGCCACTTTTGAAAAAGCAACTCGCAACACTGCCAACCTGAGGGGCTCAAAAGTTGTGAGACTAGACTGCATAAGCTGAAAAATAACCATGGAATTGCCACTTTAGCTTGATTTTTGACTTTGTGAGAGCTGCACGGAGGTTGTTCTTTTCCTTCAGCTGCCCTATATGAGATGGACCTTAGAGTCACCTTTCCTTCGTCAGAGCACATCTCACCAGCGGGCATGCTAGAGTGAGACCTGAGTACACTGAAAGAAGTGTTCTTGTAACACAGAGCAGTGACTGCCCACAGCAATCACTCCCAGGTAGCCCTGCCCACTGCAGAAAGAAATCAGTGGGAGTCCAGACTGTATCCTGCAGGAGAAGGAGCCTTGCAAGCACACGTTTCACAAACCCAATCAAAACTTTGATAGAGAACACAAAAAATTTAGCAGAGGGCTTAGAGAAGAAATGAGGGGCATTCCCTATCCTGTTTCCTATTAAATCAGGCAAGGGAATTTCTAGTATGATTAAGAGTGGTCAAAATTAAAGGAAACCAAATCATTAGTCATGACCACTCACTTTTTGAATGCCAGTTCATAAACACATTGAAACCAAGTGAGAAAGCACCCACATTTGCAGCCAAAGACGTGCAGCAGGGTTTTGTGGTTGTGGTTTTTATGGCTATCCACATGGTTAATTCACATCCTGTTTTTGTTGATCTTTTAATATTTATGTCCAGATGCCACTGTAAGCTTCCAGATGTTTTTGCACAGACATCAAAAATGTTTGCATAGCAATTACCAAAAGAAAGTTTGAGGCATTCTCAAAGGGCTGAGAATGACAAAAGACAAAGTGGCTTTTGTTGCTAAAAGATTTAATTTTGTGTTTTTCTTCTCTAATTTTTTTTCTATTATTATTATCATCTATTCTTTTATTATTATTATTTCTTTATAGATCATTTGTCAGCCTACTAACCAAAAACAGAACCCAATCCATCTACTCTGGGTGTCCTGTTTAGGTGCTGCCTCTGAAAATTTTAGGTTTCTGATGTCAGATGGCTCCTACATTTTCCAGCACGTACAAATATTTAAATACTTTCATAGGTGAGGGTGATATATCCATACAACTAAATCACCCATTCAGTCTCCACTGACCATAGAGGACTCTATTCCTGAAGCCACAAATATTCCTCTGCAAAAAAGAAGAGACTGAAGAAGCAGGAGCTAGTATGTGCCCGCTGGCCTTTTGGGTTGAGTCGTGAAGCAGTGAGCTCTGCCTTCCTTCCTGGTGACACAGCATGGTCCTTCAGGAAGCTTCACAGAGATCCCTGGGGAAGGAAGTGGAAGTGAGCTGCCTGTACATCTCCACTTTCACTGCACCACAGTTTTGGCTCACAGAAAGAGCTTGTTGCCCCATAGCATCTGCTTCCAAGGATAGATATGCAACTAAAACAGAGCCATCGTAGTGCATTCAGGCTAATCAGGAAATTTTCTAACACTTGCAAGTGTCCCCAGGGAAGGGACTCCTAGCAAGTCAGTGCTGGACCACAGACAAGGATTCTAGATGAAATGCAGACTGTATGGGTGGGAATTAGGTGGGCTTAAACTCTTCAAGTTATGTGTTCTGGCAACTCTAAAGCAATCTCATGCTTCCCTGTATTTCTGTATTGTGTTGGGAAAAAAACCCCAAACACCTAAAAGCAAATGTAATCCAAGTGCCAAGTGTGGAAGAAAAGAAACAAAACCTACCTTAATGCTGGTATTTATATCATATGCTAGAACAACACAATGAAAAAAGACCTGTGTTCCTCTAGAGTGAGAAGATGACACAGGCAGGTGATTTGCTTAGCACCAATGCTCAAAGTGATAGTCCAGCTGCCAAGTTGGTGGCCTCTGTGAGAGAAAACAGGCAGTCTTGTTCTTTATGCGCTGAGTGTTTGCTGCAGTACATATTTTGGTCCCAAAATAGCCAACAAGAGTTTTGCCAGTGAGTTCAATGGGGCAAAGGTTTTCCTTCAGCCAGCAGCAGCAGCAGCTTCAGCCACCCACACTGCTCTTGTGAACTGGTGTGTCCCTGGATTTGCCCACAGAGCTCCGCAGAGACAGAGGTGGGTGGCAAACACAACTGCATGAATTATATTTGTATTTAGCCAGCTACAAGTGAAATTACACCATAATGTACTCAGGGAAGGAGTTTTCACTGAGAAACAAATATTAAAGTGTGAGAGTGTTTGTCAATATTTTCTGTTAATTGACTAAGGATTGGAAACATATATCTACATCACAGACAGCAGTGTGAAGTGGAGATAGCCAACTGCTCCAAACTGGCTTAGATACCAGAAGAAATATGTCTGCAGCATCATTATTTCAAACTCCCACTCAGTTAGAACTAGCTCAGGCATCTCCCTTGGTTACCTTGTAACCTGCAGTATATTCTGATACTATGACGTGGAGAGAAATTGCAGAGAGCAAACAGCTGGGAAACCATAAGATAAATTTAAAGTTATTTTTCAGAGAAATATATCAGAACTTGCTAGAGAAATTATTTCCTATGAACATCTTTCCTAGTCTCAGCTCAACTCTTTAGCTCAAAAATTATGTTAAAAGAAAAAGAAAAAGAAAAAGAAAAAGAAAAAGAAAAAGAAAAAGAAAAAGAAAAAGAAAAAGAAAAAGAAAAAGAATTAATCTGATTAGCATCAGGAAATCTGTGCAGACATTATTCAACACTGCTACTGTCAAATGTCTTCTTAAGTCCATAAAGCCAAGCACAAAGACCTCTAAATTCAATCTACAAGCTTTAAAAGGCAAAACAAAAGTAAACCACATCTGAAAACTGTGGGTCAGGTGTTCAGCTGTTGAGAAATACTGTGGTTTCCTTGAGTCCAGTGATGCAAACTTCCCACACATCAGCCACAAAAAGCTGTAATGAGTTGCACCAGTTATTGTATTCACTCAAATAAAGGAAGCTCCTCACAAACCTTCCTGGAACTGGTGATTCTCAGGCAAGTCAGGTGTCCTACCTAAATTACCTACCCCCAAAATTTAAGGACTTCATCTTACAAACACAGCCACCCCTGGAAGCTGCACTGACTGTAGCTACTGCCAATACTGACCATGAAACTCCATTTTATGATTCTCAGCAGCAGAACCACCTATTCACCTTTTGTTGCTTGGCATTTGCTTATGATTAGTCCAGAGTCAAGAGAACATTTTTTCCCATAGCACTGACTTGAAGGAAGTTGCATTTTTGTCTCTGTTTATTACAATTATTTTTTTATCTTCCCCTGCAACATCAGACTTTGATCACTGTCAGGGACTGATTAATGAGCAAGGTGGACATGAGATGTCCTTTGGGAAGGCAACTCTTGTGATTCGTTTACAGTGTGACATCTGTTTGCATCCTACTTTAAGGGCCCATTTCATCATACTGTAGTGGCCACGAGGCATGTCCCCGGAAATCTATATTTGCCATATGGGAAGCAAGACAAAACCTTACCTAATCAGACTGCCAAGGGAAGTGATGGAGTTTAACCATGAACAGGGTGGTAGTGCTGGGTTGACTGTTGGACTAGATGATCTTAAAAGTCTTTTCCAACCTAGACAAATCTATGATTCTATTTATAACTGCTCTGTCTTCTTTGGTCTTGCCCAGTGCTCCCAACTTGTCATGACAAGCAGTTTGACCAAGGCTCAAAATGAAGGGCATGTGCATATGCTGAAAGCCTAAAAAACCATGTGAATAGTTCATTTAGTAATGTTTTCTTCCTTTGTTTTATAGTGTTTCTGATAAAAAACAGTGTTTAGCAATGAAAAATAAGTTGCACTACAGCATCATTAACCACAGAATTAAAGTGACTGAAGCTCCTTTAAATAAAGGACACCAAGGAGGTACAGGCTCATCTGTAGCTGTGCACCAAAATTACCCAAATTCTTCCTCTCCTTTGCCACTTCTGGTCATGCAGGAGGTCATAAAAGAGGCCAAGATGTGCATGGTCTGGTAGGATAAATCTGCCTGGATGTGAAGGAAGGGAGCCACACCTCTAGGCTGCAGTTGATAACCATGTCTCTTTTAGTCAGGAGTCTGTCCTGCCTGTATTACAGCATCAGGGTCTCTCTTCTGTGCCATGACCCTCAGTAGTCTTTCACATGTGTTGAGCCCTGGCAGTACAGCTCAGGGGAGGGACCACAGCAGGGTCCTATGCAAACACCGGAGGTATAGCCCAGAGCACAGCAGGTCAAGGGGGAAAGGACTGTGCAGCCCTCTGTTACAGCCCTGAATGGTTTACCTCTTATTTTCTTACAGGTCCAAAAAGGCATTTTAAAACTTTCAAACAGGGAAAAAATAAAAAAAAGAAGGGATAAAAGAAAACTTTAAATGCAAATAGTGGCATAAAACCTGTGCCATTCAGTCAGCCTTTTTCTACCAGGTAGTAGCTTAACTGGCTGTTTTTAAAAACTATTGCCTTGCCCTGTTAGATTCAATATCTGTCACATGATTAATGTGCTGGTGTCTTATTAACTGCTGTGTTAGAGGAGCTGCTGTACTCACCACCTCCCCCCTTCTCTCACCCCTTTTGCAAAAAGCTCAGTGCAATCCTGCTGCTCTGACTGGAGGGTACGGCACCTTCCGACAAAACATCCTGAAGAGCAAAGAATTACCATTTCCAAGTAATCCATCCCATAAATCAACCCTCACATTTTGTTCTGAGGATGGTGAGGGACTGTGCGAGTTCTCCCTGTGTTCACATTCACGAGACTGTCTTCAGAAAGAAGAATAGGAAAAAAGGGAGTGGAGGAGAAATCAGCAATGGCTAAATCATTCCAGCATCTGATCGATCTTATCTGGACCTCCCTGGCTGCAACAATAATTTGAGACTGTTGAAAATTGCCACCTTATCTGATTGGTGGTCTTACCAGCTGCTATTTTATCGGGGCCCAGCTGGATGAGGAAAGCAGGACGTGGCACGACCTTGGTATCTCAGCGCCTGACCTCAATATCTAATCAGTCGGGTGTCTCGCTGAGGCTGCCTCGGGATGCTGTGCATGTCCCCTCTGGCACCAATTAGTTCAGAAGACATTTGCTTCACACTGGTGTTAGCCCCCAGCACACATGCACGGAGCACATCCCAGCACAGCACTGCCCTGCCTGATGATGCTGCAGCACCTGAGGTTTAAGATGCTTTTCTGTAAAGCTTTGGCAGCCTTTCTCCCAAAAAGCTTATTTTGCAGGACTGCAGACGGTCAGCAACATGTCAGCATCCTGCTGGCACTGCAGCCAAGCCCCCCACAATGCTTTCACTGGCTTTGTGTAAGCTATCCAGTAATGTCCGTCAGCACGGGGAATGTCACTGGCAGAGAGGCGCACCACAGACACTGCCACAGGCTGCAAAGGGAGAAAATGGGGTTTGTTCCTTCAGACTGCAAATTGAAGGGAAAGGTTTTCACCCTAGCTCTAATAGCCATTAGCTGCATATCTGGGGAAGGCATTCCACCTCTCTGTGTTCAGACAAAGACAGAATTACACTTGTAAGAATCCCACCAAGGCAAGGTTATAGTATCTGTTACCCCAGGGCTGTCCCTCAGTGCTGAAGAGGAGAAATTCCCCTTCCATTCCATTGGAGGGGCAGGGTGCCTGCACAGCACCTGTGATCCTCTACCCAAAGGAACAGTAAGTGGAACCATATCCAGGCCTTCACCAGCCCTGCTCTTCCTTTTCTCCTCCACTTTTCTCCTTGCTGTGTCTGCAGGAGAGCCTCCACCCTGACAAGGTCCTGCAGGAAGATATAGTATTTGGGGCAGGTCCCTGGGACACAGTCACCTCCTCTCCTGGCTGCTTGATCTTCCACAATGGTGGATGCTGCTTGAGGAATTACCTCTCAAAACAGCAGTCCTTGCTCTGTGCTGCCCTGTTCAACAGGCACAGTATGAACAGCATGCTGGGGGAAAAATCTGGGCTTGACCCACCTGAGGTATCATAGACCAACAAGGGAAAAGGTTGCAATAAGTGAAACCTGGAGCACAGAGAAATTAAACATCCAAGGAAGATCACAGTCCTCTAGCATGTCATTTCTAAAAAAGAAAATTTATAGTTTCTGTTTCAGTTTATAGCTTTTAATTCCTTTATATGTGCACATTTGTTATACAGATTTTTTTAAAAGGTTGAAACGAGAATCAAAGATTTTGATTCTCTTAAGCCTTTGGTATGACTTTAATTTTCTTTTTTTTTTCCTGAAAATTACTATGAGTTTGTTTTTTCCTGTTCCATTCAACAGAATTTAATGCAGAATTTCTCGTAAAACAGTGATTTCCTTCCCAATTATCTCTATCCATCACCTCTGCTGCATTGGTGATTGCCAATAGGAACCTTGGACGTGGTCTTTTCACACCAGAACTGTGCACTAACCCTGGTGTTTCTGCACACAGGAAGTAGAAGAAAAAGGTGTCAGATTTATATCAAAAGAAGTCTCTCACAGGCTCTTACTCTGGGGGTAAATTTCCCTGCACAGTGAGTAGGGATTATAACAGGGGAGTCCATGGGGATTATAGCAGGGAGTCCACCAGGCAAAATAATGGACCAGTGCATTCTTTGACCAATTCTTGGTTTGCTGTCACTGTTCCAAAGTGCCAGAACACTGAAATCCATGATGTCCATGGCAACCTTGGAATTTAAAGTTCAGGGACCCATGCAAGTCTTTGCAGGAGGTGCAAAGTTTATTTTTAATGCTGCTGTAATTTTCTCCCTTGTTCCTGAAGTAATAATAATAATAATAATAATAATAATAGTAATAATAATAAAGAAAATAAGAATTTCCTATATCTTTTTGTTCCATTTGGGCTTTACTACCACTGTGGCTGAGCAGAGTCATAGGGTTTGCTGTCTCCTAAAACCAGATTAAAATGCCTTTAAGGTAGAGCAGTTGCAAAATAATCCCTACTTTATTTTGACAAAGAATATTTAGTGTACTTGGAGTCTGATTGTTTACTAAAAGAAACAGAGTGTGACAATACTTGTGGCTTGCAATAGCAATCTTATCAAGCTGGGCTGCCCGTTGCCCCCCAGCTGCACACAGAGCACAACGCTGGACAGCATTCCTGCACTCATGAGGACATGGCAGCAAATTCCAGTCCAAATAAAGCCTCAGAACAAATAAGCAATTCCACCTCAACACACGCAGATGCATATGCACAAAAATGTCCCCATATCAGGACACAGATAATAAACCTGAGAATGCAGCCAAGTGCATCCTGATTGACAACAGGTAACAGATTGCCTTAGTGTATTCTTTAGGAGAAGCAAAACATATAATTAAATAAAACTTGTTATTAAAAGCAACCCCCTTCCCCCCCGAAAATAGATGTCAAACTCTGACTAGATAAATGTGGTATTTCAGGTGGAAAATTGAATGGACTTAACAGGAGTAATATGAACAGTTGGTCCTGGAAGAGCTTATAGACTGTAAATATTGCTCACTGCTGATGCTAACACAATGATGAATGTATCAAAATATTAGTATCAAAAGACTGCTGGAATAGATTTGCAATGTTGTGGAAAGCGTGAAGGGAGGTAGCTGTCCTTCCCGTGGCTTTATATTAATCTGGGTACTAGCTGATAGCAGGGGCCATGAGCACTATAATTAGATTTTGGAAATGTATATAGGGAGGAGGAAACGGAATAATTAAGGTAAGCTATCAGATGCCTGTCCTCATCCTTTTTAAACAAGCCAGAAATATACCCTGCACTCGTTCAGCATGCAACCTTCAAGGGGAAAGGTGTCAGACACTGTAATTGGTAGAACTTGAATGCTGCTGTACTGGTGTCCCTTTTTTAAGGAAACCTATTTTCCACACCATAATTGATCCAGCAAGGTTGTTATCTCATAATGCACACCTAGAGAGGTACTAAGAGGCCTGAAGGTAGGAAATAGCAGGACACTTCACAGCCTTTGTGCTGCACCTTCTCTGGGGGAACTCACTGCCGAGGCAACAGGCTACGTGGTGAAATTGTGTGTATATGTATATGTATATGTATATGTATATGTATATGTATATGTGTGTGGAGGGTCTGGGTTTCCTTTAAAACCTATGGGTAAGGCGTAAAAAGTGTTAATGGGATGGTATCTGGCTGTGTCTGACAGCTGAACCAGGTGAGCATTTGCTTCCCCTTCCAGGGTGCTGGTCGGTGAGAGAGCACCTGAAGGGCACACTGGCTTTTATTTAATTATCCTGCCCTCCTTAAACAACAGAGAACAGCCAGGGAACCTCAACAAACACACAAAAAAAGAATAATTTTGGTGTGGAAAATTATTTGACGTTATTCTTAAATATTTAAAGGACACTGCCTGCTGGTTTGGAAATGCAGTGAATAATTTAATACTGTTTGACAGAATCTCTTTGGGTCAATTATTCAGTAAGTGGATTAATATATTCTGACTAAAACAAAGCACATTGCATTTTGGCGGGCATATCTCATTACATCACATATTCCATGTCACATTGCATTGCAGAGGATGCCAGCATAATAAAATGGGGCAATTTGAATTAAACAATGCAATCAGAATAATTTCCAAATATTTTTCCAAACCTTTCTGTTCCTGAGTGTTTCTCTACCTGATCTGTCTATATTTAGCTCCTGAAAAAGGGCAATAACCCCAGCGAGAGATCTGATCAACTTATTTTTTAAAAAATCTTGTTGAAAACTGCCAGCAACTCTTGACCTCATTATAACCCTAAGCATCTTATCTATACCAAACACTTTAATTTTAGAACAGCATCTTTAAAGCCCCAAGGGAAGAGAGAGAGCACCTCTTGATGCTTGACAGCAATTCTCTAACACTGACATAGTCCAAAACAGATATTCTTATCAAATCATTCTGAGGAAAGCAGCTGTTATATAGGATCTCAAGGGCAGTGGAGATACAATACAGGTTAAAAAAAAGAAGGATCCTTGGGATTTTGAGAGATACATAGAAGGCTTCAGAGGCAACTGTTTTCTCACACCGGGGAGGGTTTTTTAGATAAAATTGGAATGCAGGGTCCTGCTTATGTTTCAAATCACCAACAGGCATACCTCCCTCTCCTGTACTTCCACTTTTCATTCTTCCCCAACATGCTCTGAAGAAACAGGTGGGGCTTTACTTCCAAAATCCTATAGTGTTAGTTGCAGATGACATTTATTTTAGTAAAGATAATTAAAATCTGGAATTTTTATTTTTGTAAAAATAAAAGATTCTTCATGTTCCTTCAAGTATAATGGGGATAAAAAATCAAAAATCTCATACCTTTACTGTGAAATAGAATATTCCAAAAGCAATTCTATGGCTATGCATTTTTTATAATTGTAATATGAATATTACAACATGGTGTAAAACCCAAAACTATGCTGTAGAGGACAAATAATGTTGTGGGAGTGATCTGAGTATAACACAACGTTTACTTCATTAAAGTGAGATATTTCTAAAAAAGGCTTCCATTTCCTGCAGTCAGCATGTTCTGATCAAATCCCTTTACCAGCTCAAAACTGTGACGACAGATATGCAAATATGCATATCTGAAGGTCTAAGTAAAATCAGAATAAAAATCATTACAAAAATAAAAGCTACCTGCTCCTCTGCTCTCACGGCTGCATTCAGCAAAATCTACTACTTAGAAAGGCTAGGATGGCACTTGGCCTTGCCCAGCAGCTGCTTTAGTAGAGCAAAGAGCACATCTAGGAAAAAAAAGATGAGTTTTCTTCTGAACATTTCCTAAGGATGACTCTACAGGAATTTTTCTTACCATACTTATGAATGGGAGCAGGGATGAAGTCAGGATAAAGCCCCAGAGTAGCTTGTAAGATTAGCTGTGAGGAGTCCCTGGATGTTTGATGCAGACCAGCACTAAAAAGTCCCCACTCTCATGTGCATCTTTGCCAGACTATCTGAACAGTCTCTTCTCCAGAGCTGTACGGCAATCTGTCTTCTTCAGGTCTCCAGCATGAGGCCAGGAGTCCTTCCTGCAGTCCCATTGTCCCAAACTGCTGAGGCCACAAGCAAACTGGCCTTCTCACACTCTTCAGGATCGTAAAAAAAGAGGGTCAAAGGCACTTCAAGAGAAAACACAAAACTCGAACCAACCTTCGAAGCCCAAAAGAAGCCAGGATGGGAAAATGGCCAGGCTTTTAGACTAGTCAAATTTTCTTACCCATTTCTTTGTGTTTTGTGTTAGGGATCACAGTACAGCACAGGGATGCTGCATGCTGGTCATTTTGAACATCCAAAATTGTTTTTCCCATTCTACTAATTGGGAAATGGAGGCAAAGGGAAAGTCATCGATCTAAGAGCTTAGAGGTTAGTGTCACAAACCTACACAGAGCTTGCAGCTTTAGCTGTTGGCAAGATTTGAGGTTGGAGTGGCTGACACGAAGCCCTCAGATCTGCACTGACAGATGGCAATGCTTCCACAAACAAACTTCCACATTCCAGACGCCCCCCAAGGAGCTCCTTTGCAGCAAGGTAACTAGTAGCAAACACTGATGAAAAGGTACAGCCTGAGTTCTCCTTCAGTAATAAACATTAATATTGAAAACCCCATAACCACCTAAAAATGCATAACATCAAGGCCTCCTATGCTTGACTTTTATGCACATAACTTCACTCTGAGTCAGCCTCATTAAGCCTAGCTGAATAATTCGAATTCTCTAGTGTTTGGAGGGTTGAGAATTGAATAAACATAGCAGAAAGCTCATGTATCCTCCTTACATTTTTAAAACATGTACTTCCAAAGAAATGTTACAAGAAATATATTAAAGACAATAGTTCAATACTCTGAGATGAGAAAACATATTCTATCAGGAATCTCGCCTGATGCATGAGGGGTATTAAAGTATAGGGAAATGCAGTTGAACTAATTTCTAAATTTTTTAATTCTATCATGTCACACTGAAAGACAAAAATTTATTACACAGAGGGTTAAAATATACATGCATACATATACACACACATACATATATATATCTTGAACAGCTCCTGTAGGCAGAGGCAGAAGGTGCTGAGTGATCCCTCTGACTTGTGGAGGGACAGAGGCTGGGGTGGGGTGGGTAAGGGAGATGGGACTGGGGCTGGGGGAGCCCAGGGGGCTTGTTCTGGGTCTGCAGTACTATCCAGGGGTATTTTCAGTGGGGCAGGGAGTGAAAGGATCACTAGCTGCAGCACAAGAAAGCCTGAAACAGGATGGTCTGGGCTCTGCCCCAACATGAATGCTCCAACATAGGAAGGAAAGCATAGAAATAAAAAAAAAAAAGCTATATGCAGAAAAGAGTTTTTAGAAACCTCACAGGTACTGGATTATTTTAGAAACACAGACACTCTCCAACCATTTCACACAGGCAGCAGAGTCTTTTTGCAAAGACAGGAGAACCAAAGGGAGAGGGAAGGGGCAGAATCAAAAATGAAAGTGGTCAGGTTAGATGTCCAGATTGAGCTGTTCAAAATGCCAGCTGTGGGTGATGGCACTAGTTTTTAAAATGTGCTTTTTAGGATTTATTACTACTAAAATGTCTGAAAGAAGACACAGAGATGGGCCCAACTGTTTGAATTTCAGTGGTGCAGAGAAAGCCAGCAGTGACTACATCCAGCCTCTTGGACAGTACAAGGAAATGGTCTCCCCAGTAATGCGTACTTCAGAATTTCATCTTCCATTTCAGCTGGAGAACATCAGTTAGAAAAAGTTGCTGTCCTAACAAAGGGTATATCAGTTCCACAGGAAATAAGTTTTTTCTTTATTAGACCTGTTTTTTTTTTTTTAAATAATGAAATTTTCCAGTTAGAGAAGTGAGTATCTTCTATGTAAGTAAATATTTTCTGTATTCATGATTTGGGAAACTATCTGAGTGCTTTCTCAAATAAGGGGTGGATTTGAAGCATTCATTGAAGGGCTATTCATGAATAGGGATCTTGTTTCTGAACAAGAAATGAAAGATGAAAGGGAGACCAAAACTATTTGGTGGATAAGGTTTAATGCAGAGTAATCTGCCGAAATGAGGGGAATCACTTCCATTTTTCCCTGATGCACCAACAGAATTTGGGCTCCAGGCTTACTGAAAACAAAAAAAAAATGCTGCTCTATTTCAAAGTAGAGTTACACAGGAAAAAAAGCCTTAGGAAGAAAAGTTCCAATTAAAAAAATATCTAGGAAAGATCAAAGAAACACTCATGGCTTAACTGACACCTGTAGCTCTCTCTCTAGTTACAAGGAAAGAAGGGTTACATGAACGGGGGCATGCTCTCAGAGGGAGGAAATGTGGCATTTGACAGGTGCAAGGAGCCAATAAATTATGGGATATGTGGAACAGAAGCGGCCATCTATTTCATTGAAAACTGTCAAGGTTCAGTCTGCAGAAGATCAGAAAGAGATACTTAAGATAGAAGTTAAAGATGAAAATGCTTTTTTTTTTTTTTCCTTTTTTTTTCAGGAGGAGGATAAGAAGGGGGAGGATATCAGTCAGAAAAGTAACTGAGTTGGAATGTAAATCCAAATTTGCATTCCAGTGCTATAAAAGTATGATGGGACATTCTGTCTTCATGTTAATCATGTAAATTAGTTCAGGGCTGAATTCTGCTCTTACAACCAGAAATGTCTATAATATAATATTGCACGTGTTCTGAACACTGTGGGTTGTATAGTCTGCTGGAATTGTCTAAAAAGACCAACTTTCTTACTTGTGTTTAAATTTTATCATCTCTTCCACAGAGGAGGAAGAAATTGCCATCAGCCAGTGAATGTATGAAAAGCTGATAGCAAAAGCAGCACGAGGCTCAAACCTGATGCACAGGTGCCCAACAGCCAGTGCTGCTGAGCACAGCATTCAGAGCCCTGGCCAGGCTGGAGGCTGCCCTCTGTTCACCCTTGCTCTTGGTTTGAACGTGGTTTCTACTTGTGCTTCTGCTGTTCAAGTGAAGCCTTGTGATGGTATAAGCAGAAATACTTCATTGTCTCTTTTGCCGTAGGCAAGTGTGGCTGAGTGCAAGTGTATTCCCATTAAGTCTGGGCATTAACTGCGTATTACTAGCAGGGAACTAGGAAACTGCTACACAGTCTCCAAATTGTTTTATTTCTTTCCTCCCATCCTTCCCTTAGTAGGAATGGATTAAAAGTGTAGACTCTTTGCTTTTTCCCTTTTAAAAAGGGGAGGAAATGGCAGCTTGAAGCTGAGAGCAAGACTTCCCCATAATATAAAACAGTGCACTGCCCCGATGTGAAAGGAGCTACACTAATTTACATCCACAAAGACTGTGGCTCTCTAGCATACTAAGTATCCTGAGCTAGTGCTGCACCAGGTATTCAGCTGAGATATACAACTGTCCAGTGCTGACAGTACTGTGGGGAATTGGCTCTCAAAAAATAAAACAGAAGCAGGCATACGAATGCCTTGTCTTTCATTATGTGGCTCTCACAGTGAAGACAAAACCAACATTCCCATCAATGTCAACAGGATCAGAATATGGTCCTCAGAGAATATTTTATATTGTTACCTGCTTTCATGATTCAAACAAAATTTCCTTCCTGGGTAACAGCCCAGGTTTATGACAGGAAATAAGTGCTCTGTCACACCCTGATAATTAGTACATCACAGGCAGAATGTAAAACCAGGCAGTGAAATGGCATTAAGTTTCTGGCAGAACTTTGAGCCACATATAAACCATAAACAAGAAGACACAGACAAGACATGGTTGTACTCCTTCCTTTCAGAGAGGCTGATAATAGAAAGGTCATCGCCTCAGGGTAAAAGAGAATACTGAAAATGAGCTCATGCTGCAAAGCAGTTACAATGCCATTGCCCTGGTTCATATTCACACAGAAAAAAATCTCAGCACAAGCAGCTTTGGCTGTGTGCCTTTCTTAGCATATAAGGAACTTCTTAAACACACTGGGAGCTGAAGGGATCGCAGTGAGGTGACTATCACTGACCATATGTGATGGAGATGGAGAAGGAAGAGTCTTCTGTGAAACACTGTGAAATGTGGTGGAGTTCTAAGGAGTTTTTTTAATGGAGATTATCATTTCAGTGTTCTGAAAAGATAAATGCAATTTAATAAGCACTGTTCTGAGAAAGGGAAATGAGAGAACGGAGGATATACAGCAAGAACACCACCACGCAGGTAAAAATGAAGACCCTAGACAGCAGTGAAGAAATGGAGACTCAGGTTTCTACCCATTGCAGCAGAAAACATATTTCTCACACTCCACATCCACGAATCATTATCTAGAAAGAAAAGACAAAACTTTTAAAAAGTAAATTAAAAAACAATTTAAGGACTCCAGATAGATGCATTAAACCACATTGACACTCATATATTCAGGAGGAGAAGAACATGCAGGTCTTTCCAAAGACTTTTTTTTAAAATGCCATGAAAGTTAACTACTCAGTAACAGGAGTCGAAACCCACTGCAAAATGATGATTTGAGTGCAGATCCCAAATGTGCAGAAGGCCAGGGAAAACCCACATTAAATAGATGCATGGCCTCTATCCCTTTCTGGTGAGCAGGTGTCCATACCCCTAAAAAACAGGGTAAACCGAAAAGCAAAGAGGCTCTGACTCCCCCCTGCCCAGGACTCTGCTGTGACCATTCACCCACACATCAGCTGGAGGAAGGTTTGTTTGCCAGCAGGGCCCAGGAGAAAGTTTACAGCAAAAGTGCAATGGGAGCAATGCACCAGACTGCACTTGGGCATGCACAACCTCAGTGCCACACTGCATTCCCACAGTGGTAGCTCCAATCCACAAGTTATTGCTAATATTAACTTTTTAGCTGAGTTTCCTAAGGAAATGAGGCTTAGGCAATCATTTTTTCTGGCTGGTTTCCCTAATAATTTTGAGCCTACTGGCTGATGTCAGCCAAGTGGAATAGACAGACAGACAATTATGTTGTTATAAATTTTATAGAAACAGATGTCTGAAGAGGGGAAAGGGAGAGCGACCAAAATTTATATTCTGTTAAAGGAAAGGCTGCAGCATGAGATCATCATTTAGGTATCAGAGGATCCACACAGAAGAAGTCCTCCTTTGGATGGAAAAGCTCTTCTGTAGATGCTTATGATACCAAAAATTCAGTGGGCCCTGATGCTTTTAGAGCCATCAGAGTCAGTTGGCCCAGGTGGAAGCCTGCAGGAGATCCGGTTTCATTGGTTCCAAAGCCTGCAGAACCACTTGTGCCCCATCTAAGCACTGATTCATGCTGACTCACACTGGACATTTCCCATATGACTCCATATCCTATGGCATTTCCTATTCTCAGAAACTCTCCTCACAAGAGGCCAAATGCAAAGAATTTCCTTCAGATTTCTGAGACTGTTTTCCTTACTTTCTAAAAGTTGGTTGATAATTCTCCTGTTTGTCAGCCCACCTTTCATCTTTTTTGATACCAGTAAATAGTTGCAACACTTTATAACACTGATACCATCAGCAACACCTCTGTAACATCCCCTTTGAATTCATTATCTGCTTAGTGTAGGAATTACAATGACCCGTATCTGCTACATTAAATGGATAATGCACACCTCTGTGTATTTCCTGTGTAGGTAACCCATTGCTACACCTGTATCAGCATCTAAACCTCAAAACTAAAAAAAAAAGCAGACCTGAGGATCTGTACTGGGTGGTGCCACAATACATCTGGTGGATTCCTTTGAGCTCACTTACACTTTCTCTCCTGAAGAGTTAAAATCCAACACGTGAGGGCAGACTTACAACGTCAGTTTAGCAGCCCCCTTCTTCGAGAAAGTGTATGTTCCATTTAAACGAAACAAAGCAAAAAGAGAGGGAGAAACAAAACCTCATCAACATCTTGACTAGCTCCTGTTGAAAAATACATCTCTTTGAGAAATCCAGGACATTCCTCCTTGCATTAATTGACACCTTATTAGTGGAATGAATGTTGCCAGTCTTTTCTCAAGCTGCTTGGAGGTGAAGAGACTCTTTCTTTCCCTTTATCAAAAACAACAACAAAACATCCCAAGAGAGAAGAAAAGAGAAAAAAGGAAAGGGAGCTGCTGAGAGCCAGGCTAGTTATTCATCTTTGAACATTGGTTTCCATGGGAATAAGTTTGGTTCTTTGTGGAGGCTGAACAACCCCATGCAGTCTAATGCTTCCAACATTACATTTGTGTGGTCAGCTTTCCTTTGGCCTCCCCTTGTCCCCTTCCTCCTCATTCCTGCTCAGCAACAAGACTGGTGTGACAAAAATGAAGAAATCATTCAATAAATTGGCTGAATTAGGTTTGAATCAAAGCCTCCTGAAGCCATTCTACTGCCACCAGTGAAACTTGGATGAAGCCCTCATAGCATAAAGCACACTGGCTTCCAGTATGCCTGTCAAAACTATTACTCAGCCTTTGTCTGCCTCAACTTTTCTCTTTTGATGGTTTCAGTCTCAGTTTTTATCTTTATATTTGGGTGTTTGGTTTTGGTTTTTTTTTTCCCTCTGCAGCTCTTCATTGTTTCTTAGTTTTGACAGATTGTGTAGAACATAAAGCTCTGGTCATATTAATGTTTAAAAGTGAATGATTACCTGTAGACCACGAAGGGCACAGGTTCACCAACAACAGCAAAAAGGACCAAATAAACTGAAAAGTGATTTGGGATGAAACCTCACTTAAATCATGAAGCATTTTTCCTACATTAAACTCTTGAGAGATTCACTTGCTTTGCTCTGTTTTAAACAGAGGTGAATAAAAGCAACATGACATTCCTGTGAGAGAGGGAAACAGATGAAGACTGGGTGAGCTCAGTCAGGATGCAGCAGACATTATAGAAAAAACTCATGGACCGTGTATTCTGTTTGATCTGACGACAATAATTTCCTAGCCTTCTTATAATCTATTTTGACATACATTTTTTTTTAAAAGAAACTGTTTATGAATACATTACTCAGAGGGTGCCATGCAATACATTTTTATACATTAATCCCCATCATTTTGCTAACTGTCATGATTTTTTTCTATTAAAGGAATAAAGAAAAAGCATGTTATCGCAAATCACTAATAAAATATTTAGCACTTCCTATTGCTCCACTTTAAAAACTTCTCCTTAAAAGCGTCTAGAGTCCAAAGATTTTTTGAAAAAATGAACAAAAGAAAAATATATTAGAAATTCATGAAAGCCATTCACAGGCATACTGCCAGGACTACAGGAGTTTTCTTTTGTAAGGATACTTCTTCCTTACAAAAGATTTCATATTTTCAGATTTTGAAATGTATTTTCTTTGAAAGACAGAGATGCTGATGGGTTTTCAATTTTTAAATCTAAGATTATGTCTAATTGCCTAATTTACTTTACCTACCCTTTAGAAAACTTAGCTGAAACTGCAGCATTTTATACAGTAAATCAGGATGAAAGAAGCTATTGAAGCACAGAGAAATTGATCAATCATTTGATTGTCGATTCACACATCAGTGAATGACAGGTAGAACAATTTTAGTCTTATCATTCCTATAAGGATGCTAGCAATTTAGGCCAATGAAGATACATTGTGATAATGGAAGTAATAAAGAAAGCTGGAGCTTAGACCATGCACTAGCATTCATGGCAGTACATCTTCTCCCCTTATTCACAGTAAGATTAAATAAGAAGGTTGTTAGAAACCCACGAAAATAAAGCTGCCGTAAAAACTACCTTCTATGGATCCAGGTTTCAATCGTGCAAGTGCATTTCTCTTTTTCTCCTTAGTTTCAGCTCAGCTGAGGCCTTCTCCCACCCTCCTACTGCATTTCAGTCTACGCCAGAAGTAAAGCAACTGTGCGAGACGTGTTTCCTTAACATATGTGTTTTGGGAAATCAAATATACCAGGTCATTTCTCCAAAGAAAGGGAAGCACAAAACTAAGATTCAGAATTTTCAAGGTCTTACCTAAAACATTTCAGACACCCACTAAAAAGTGGGCATGCACAGCATTACTCAAGCTAACTATCAAACGTCAGGAGAGTCAATTTAGCCCAAACTGAGCAAGTTTAAGCAAAACATGAAAGAGCAATCCAACTTCTTGCTCTGAAGTACATCTGGCTTGGAAATGTTTGTTGATATATATCCTTTAAACCAGGGAGAAAACCAAGTTTTCTTCAAATTATACTTGAAAATTCTATCTGGAAAATATGTGTATAGCAAACATCAGGTCTCTAGCAAAGGAAAACTGTTTTTGTTAGAGTTTCACTTACTTTCCAGACATTTTCAATTGGAAAAAAAAAAAAATTGCTCAGCACAGCTGGAGCCAGAAGACAAGATGTGCCTCTGCCCTGCTACAAACACTGCCTCCCCAACAGAGAAGGTCCTTCAGAAGTTCATGTGGGGATGGGAACCTCTTGTGAGGAAGGTTACAAGGAGGTAGAGCCATGACCTCCTAAAACAACCTGGATGGAAGAAGCAACAGGTGAGTGTTCCTGGTTTTAGAAACTGGCTACCTTTCCAAAAAGAGCAAAGAGGAGTTGGATGGGATGGTACTTCTTCTCAGACTGCTACTTAGCAATGTGAGGGTTGGGGTGATGCCCCGGAAGGGGAGCCCTCCATGCAGCTCCCTATTCTGTTGCATTGGACGTGAACCACTAGAACCAACGGAGAGAAAAAAATACATGATTATGCCTATACTTCTACAGCCTTGTTATCAGGGCATTTACCTGAAAGACTGAATACCTAGGGTCTAGTCCATGGCTGAGTGACAACTCAGGGTAAGTCCTGTCCCTGTTTCACCATGGCAAAAGTGTCCTTTTGCAGTGAATAAATAGGACTATCCATCAATGAGCTTGTTAAGCCTTATCTTTTTCTGTTTTTATAAATAATTCCAGTTACTAATGTGTCATGTAGAAGTCATAAATTGGGAAGGACAGAATCGCATACTCATTTTACAAAAGGAAAAACACTATCTCCAAGGACGTAAAAAACAAGAAACTCTGTAATTGGAAGCTTCTACTGCCTGTGCAAATTTATGTCACAGAGGAAAAGATTTGGACTCTCTACAAGTTAGAGTTAAAATTTTAATACCTACAGTTTTTACTTTGATGATGGTGTCTTGATTCATCATATTTTCTCTCTGCAAATACCTTGTAAGCTAGAAATTTCTGCAAGCCTGTCAACTTTCTCAAATAAATATTTTTATTTATCTTATTGATTTGTTTTCCGGAAGTATTTTCCCTTCTTTCTAATGTTTTATTTATCTAACAGTGTTCACATTTTTATCCCTGGAAACATTTTCATTTGCTTTTTGTTGCTGTTTATTTGGGTTTTTTCCTTTTGTGTTTTTCTGCAGAGAAACAACTTGCATTTCAATAGCAATACTTTATACAGCTGAACATCCCAAAGTGCTTTACATTTAATTACACTCATAGCAAAGAGACTGTAAGACAAATGCGGCCTTTGGGATCTCCAGAAAAGGGAAGGAAGGCAAGTCTTTCACAATCAGACCATCGTGCACTCACATGTGGCACTCTTCTTGCAAATGAGCACTACTGCACCTTTGATATGGGATGCACAGGAGACAACTGTAAGGAAATGGAAACAAGAATGGAAATAACCCACACTTCTTGTTTTTCCAAATTAAGAAAAGGTACCAGGCAGCTTCTGGAATTCAGTGTCTTATCCTAATTCCCATGAAGAAATGCAGAATACATCTTTTTACCTAGAGTAATAGGTAATATGCATGTAATAAAAAGAATGCATAGATACCTTGCATTTATTTTGTTCAATTTATATCATGTGCTGTTCTATTTCCTTCTTCATCCTTTTGTATGTGATATTTTCTTCTGTGGCAGTTTGCAGAATATTTTGCTGCTCATTAAATGAACAAGAAAACAATCCATAAAATTTTTGCTGCATAAAAAAATATATCTTTGGAAATCAAACTGTAATCTTAATAATAAAATGGTGTCGTTTTAGTCTCGTATCTCTTATTTAATGAAAAAAATTAATGAGGAATGTAACTAAGATGCATAAATTCTATGACTGCTGCAGAAATTTTCAGTGATCATGAAGTCAGTAAGAGATATTTTTGGTCATATGATAGTTTTGGCAACCAGTTGTTCAATAATTTAAACAAATTATTTTAATTTCTCATCCAGGAACATTCAACAGTCTACCACGGGTCAGCCAATCTATATTACGCTTGTAATGTAACAGCTTTCATATCTTTGGTCATTTTTTTGAAAGTTATTTTTTTAAATAATTGAACAAGATAAAAAATTAACCTGAACCTGTTTAGTAAATATGAGTAATATTCATGGATTTGCCACAGACTGGTGGGATTATCATGCTCTTTTCACAGATAAGAAAGCCCTGGCTAAGTGGTCTGGTTAATTTTCTTGGACAAATTGATGTAGAAATTCTACAGCAATGCCTAGATTAAAATCCCAGCCCAGTGCTTTATCCATCACATTACTGTTTCTCAACAGTGGATTGCAAGTGTTCTTGCAATGTGTAACATTGAAATTGTTACATCTGACTAAATGAAACCAAATCTAGTTTCCCCATTCCATTATGTTTAAAGGTCACATATTCGCTAGTAATAATTCAAAACACACATCCACACCAAAAACCTGTAGCTACAACTAACATCCTTAGCCATGAGTTTTGGTTTGATTTGGGTTTGTTTCTGACTCTTAAATAAAACCAAGGAGGCAGGATCACAAAATTGCTTTTCCTGAGACTGAATGTTGCTATATTGAACAGAACAACAAAACACTGCATTGGGACCTAGTGTTCCTTCCCAAATATTTTGGCTTGTTGGAGAAGGCTGAGAAACACAAGCTCCTTTCACAGAAGCTCTATACCGAAAAGGAACCCAAAATATCCAACCCACAGCACCCCCCAGCTACACTGTGATTGCACCTACACACAGCACTACCACGCTGTGCAGCGATGCACAGTCCTGAGCAGCTGCATTGCGTGTTGACCATGACCAGTTTCTATACATTTCTAGTCTTAGCTCCAGGCCCCAATGCTTCTTAAAAATATGTCCTGAGCCTCTGAAAGCTGAGCAAACAAAATAGACAGGCAAATTGTTACAAAACCAGTAAAGGCTATTTTCAAGCTAAAAAGAAACAGTAAAATGGATTTTTTAGTTCACAGCTGATCTCAAGTCTGTTTGCTATTTTTAGTATCATTCTCTCTTTTTTTTTTTTTTTAATATGACAGTCTTTTCACCCACAATCTATCCTCAAGCCCAATATATGATGCCGTATGCAACAGCTTTGTAGATGGGCTTCACTGAATTTGATGTCTTCCACTCTTACAACAACTTGCTAACATTGTGCTAAGACAGTGAGAAAAAAGGGTTTATAAGCGCAGGAGAGTCGAGTTATTCCATATCCCTCCCTCCTTTAAAAAGTTACAGTTTTGACACAAAATATTGTCCAAGAAATCAAACATTACTTCACGGGATAACATAGTTTAAATCATAGCCCACAGTGCAACACCAAGGCAGGTGTAAGCCAAGACCCTCATAAGTGGTGGGCCTTTTGAAAGTCCCTGGCTCCTCTCAGTGAGTGGAAACACTGAAGAAATTTACACGGAACAAAATGGAGAAGTGGTTATGGGACTCAGATTTATAACATGCTTTCAATTTTAAAGCTGAACTCAGGCATTGTTTTGAGTTCAGTGTGAATGGTATCCCACCATCGAGGACCATTTCTCAAGGCCGTTTTCCATCTTAGGACACTTGTCAACCTAAACTAAACCAATCCTCCACTCACATTATATAACTGCAAACTTCCAAGGCAGTGGGAGCCCTGTAGTCAATGCCCTAGAGCTGGGAGCAAGGAACTTGGCACAGCAGCTGGCGGCCATCTCAGAGCAAGAAAGGCCAATTACAAATCTGTAACTCACAACAGCAGTCAGTCAGTGGCCAGCTGGACGTGTACCAGGTACTTTGGTCTCACACCCAAATGAAGAGACATTCTTCCTTTCCCCTTTCCACCCCTATCTGTGGCACCTCTCTGCCAGTTTCATGCAAGTAAATTCTCTCTGACCTACGGTCCATAGACACAAATTCAACATTTGCAGTTTTTGATTAGTTTGACCCTATTGTTTCCTCTTCTGATAACAGTATTTTCCTCCTTTCTTTCAACAAAACTATAGTTTCTGCTTCATTTCATGTCCAGTTTACAGCTGCTCTTTCTTCTAGCTATTTTTCCTGTCTACTCTCCAGTGACGAGTCACGCCTGTATATTTGCCCCCCATGTACAAACACTATTCAAAGAGTTATCCAATTCCTTTAATACCTATTTTTTTTTCTGATCAAGGAACAGAGCCAAAATATTACATGTAGCAGACAGAACAATATTTTACTAAGCTTTTACTTATATATTGGAAGTTAATGCAGCAAAAAAATTGCTTTGCTAAATGAATGCAAGACTGAGTTTTCCTGGCTTACTCTAGTATAAGAAAGCTGCAATGAAGAGAAGAAAGATTATATATTCCAAATCATCTTAGTTACCCTCTTTATCATTATTATTGCCTCCATTTTCTACTGCATTTTAGAGTATATTCTAAATGGAATATTAATATTAATTTCTTTCTTCTTCATGAGAGTTCAGATAATTTGGGATAATTAAGGGAGAGAGGATAGGAGAATCCATTGTGGGGTTATAAATCTCCAAGGAATGTGTTAGTTTTGCATTTTAGTTCTGCTGAAAAATGTAAATGCTTCAATTAGTGTAAAAATCAGAGGCTGCCTCACTCATTAACAATGAGGCCTCTAACCTCTCACCTTGCCCATATCTGAATCAGAGGATTCTGAAATGGGAAAGTTGGCCCATTTTCCTAAATACAGACATTGCCCTTAAAAAGAGTAACAAGAAAATATCCCCCTCAGTCTCCCTCCCATAAAGAGCTAATTTATTTCCAGAAAAGGCCTGTCTGAAGAAGTTAGTGTCCTGTTGCATATGATGGGGAAGCTGGTGTGCTTGTGGATAGCATTAGAGCAGACTTGAAATGAAGATAACAGGGCTGGGCATCTGCCATACTGGGATGAATCTCCTCCATCTAAATATTCCATGTTTCATAACAAACCTGTCAATAAGGGACGTGAGGGCAGTTTTGCTGCTGTGCTGTGCTATCCTACAGCTAACACAGCCTGAAACCTCCTAAAGGCTGATTGAAATCGATTCATACGCAAGTGGAATGCTACAGATCTCTCTTCTCAGCCTTTATAAAGGGAGATTTAGTGGGAGACTTTTTATTTATTGAGATATTCGTATTATACCAAATTCAATATTCCTCCAGTCCACAGTTACCCAGAAAGATACACTTAAACAAATGCCTGATGTATTCAGCGTGTATGGGACCAAATAAATCAGGGGGAAAGAATATAGCTACTACCGCACACATCCATTCTGCACACATTTATTTCTAAGCTAGCAGCTGGGAGGCAAGAGGAAAGCACTGCCTGGACTGATGATTACATTTCCTCAGTGAATAAAGCCTACATGTGCAAAACAGTAATGTAAAATTACCTGCTCCCTTTGCATAAGGAAAGTTCATCTGCAATGATTTGATTAATTGAAGGATTAGCCTTTTGCTACCATTTTTGACCTGAGGTTCATCTGCTAATTTTCCTAGAGGATCTTCTAGGCAGTATAGCACAAGTAATATAGCATTACAGGACTCCGGTATATTTTCAAGATCATCAGCCCTGCTCACAACTTCTAATCCTTAATTTCTATCATACATTAGTCTGGTTAACATTTTCTGAGGTTTGAATCAGTTTTTAATATATGAACTGCTTCAGGAAGGGGCCCAGTTGTCCAAATGTCTTCAAGATGTTGACCTAGTTTGCATAGAGGCAGCTTTGTTTGCATGAACAAGTTAGTATGGAGAAAGGTCATATTATCTCCTCATGCCACACCATCCAACCAAAATATTGCTTGATCACTCTTCCAATCCACTCTAAGTGCTGCTACCAAAAATTACCTTCCTGATCCACCATTTCCTCTCCTCTGCTTGTTCTCAATACTGCCTGCAGTCAATCTACAGTACCCTACTGGCCCCAGCTCTGTTCCTCCAGTGATATTAGCCTCAGTCATTCCATCTCCACACTACCCTCTTTCCTGATCTCTGATAAATTCCGTTATAGTTGAGTACTTCAAAATATTTTCTTAAACTTCTTCTACCATTTTGCCTTCAAATCAATCCCACTGACACTAGTACATGTACCTGAGCTGTCTCCTTAACACCTTAAAATCTTTTCATCTCTGGATTTCAAAATACTTTGTATCGTGACAGTAAAGACTATGTAGGTTCTGGTTCAAATTTTCATAGAAAAAGCACCATTCAAAAGCAATGACCATAACATACTTAGATAAAATATCCTCTTTGGAGTATCAAAGGTAAAAAAGCCACCACAATTGGGCTAAAGTTTGATTAATTGAAGTCTATGAAAATGAGGTAACTTGTTAAAAAAGAAGCTAAAAGAGATATCTGAGAGAATGAAATCCTTACGGATAGCACAGGGACTACCAAAGAACCTCCTACTAAAAGCAGAGCTTCAGTGCACACTCTTTCTCAAAAACTTGAGAAACAATAAAAAGAAGCAGGCGTGATGGAGCAGTGAACTAAAGATTCGGTAAGTAAAAGAGTTTATTAGAATTGAGAAGGCATCATTCAAAAAGCAGAAGCTGTATCCAAACGAAGAAAATAAAAAGGATCATAAAACCTGGCAGATTAAATGCAAAAATATAATTAGGCAGGCCAGGGGAAAAAAAAGTTTTAAGAATATTTGGCTGGAGCAATCAAACATAATACTAAATTCCTCTTCCACAGGAATCATCAACATCAGAGCAAAAAGCCTGCCGAGCAGTCTGTGGAGCCCACTGACAGGTTGAACACTCAGGGTATTAAGGATGTTGCAGAGAAGCAGAGTGAATACCTGCATTACTGCGGCCTTCCAGTACCCTAAGGCAGCCTACAAGAAAGATGGAGAGAGACTTTTTACAAGAGCATGTGGTGACAAGGGAATGGCTTCAAACTGAAAGATGGCAGGTTTAGATTAGATATTAGAAAAATATTCTTTGCTGTGGGGGTGGTGAGGCACCGGAGCAGGTGGATGTTCCATCCCTGGAAGTGTTCAAGGTCAGGTTGGATGGGGCTCTGGACATTCTGGTCTAGTGAAGCGTGTTCCTGCCCATGGCATGGGGGGTTGCAACTAGATGATCTCTAAGGTCCAAATCCAAATCATTCTATGATTCTATGGTTCTAGGATCACTGCAGAAGAAACTGCTGATATTTCCTCACTAGAAGCCTTTTTGGAAGGCAATGCTGCAGAGGATCCATCTGAAACATAACTGACTGTGGAGAGGCTGTTGTAAGGTTAACACAAGTGTTAACGAGTTGTCTGGGCTGGGTAGTATTTAGCCAAGAGTTCTGAGAAAACTCAAGGAAGTAATAGCTGAATCACTGATAGGGGTACAAAACCTCCCATGTTGATTTTTAGGCACTGAACACTGAGCTGAAGGTTAGCAAATGTGATGCCAGTGAGGATCTGGAGAGCTAGAGGTCTGCAAGCTTGTAACTCTAGTGCACAGACTAGTGAAGGCTACAATAAAGGACAAATATGTGTCTGAATGCAATTTATACGGAAGAGCCAATGTCAGTTCTGTAGTGGGACATTATACTCTGTAAAATCCAGTCGAGTTTTTTGAAGTTAGTTAACATATAGGTCAGGTGAGACAGTCAAATAAAATACAACTCGATTTTCAAAATTCTTTGCATAAAGTGTCCCATTAACGATTTTTAAAGAAACTGAGCAGCCATAGCATAAGTGGGAAGGACCTGGCAGGGACAGATAAAGGGCCAAAATACATGAAATAGAAGATCTGCGCTTACAACAGAACAAATACCCTTCACAGTGAAATAAAATGATGGACTCTGAGGCGACAATTACCATTTGGTAGTGGGAGCTTGAGGTTACAATAGACAGCTCCACGGAAGCATCGGCTCTGCTCAGCAGCAGTATAAAAATAACTCAAACGCCAGTAACAACAAACAGGACAGAAACATAATTATGACCCTGTTCACCTGCATGTTGAATATTTTTCAGTTAGGGTCCCTTCATCTCAACAAAAGGACACAAAGGACACACTTGAGGTGGAAAAAGCTCAAAGAAAGACCAAATATGATAAACTACTGCATGATTTATACAGTTCTGAAAATTCATGATAGTGTGGAGTCAGTGGATAGAATATGACTTCTCACTGTCCATCCACTGCAAGGAGCAGAAACTGTCAAATGAAGTTTATAAGAGCTAAACCTAAACAAAAAGAGATGACCTTTTCAGAAGAGGGATCTGTATCACTTAGCATATCTTGTTCAATATCTAAAGAGTTTGTTTTGTAGAGCAAGGACTTCATATTGTTCTGTATCTACCTCTTCAGGTCCAGAGTCCTTGAACTGGACTTCCTGGGGCTACTGGTACAAATAATTAATCATATACATTCAGCCTACCTCATGACTGGGTTGATTACACTCTTAGGAGTCGGTTTGTAATAGGGAAATTCACTTGAGCAAAGCACTAGACCAGTCATAGCTTCCTTTCCCTCTTCACACAAATTCAAAGTCATCATAACATATGGGTCTCAGTTTAGAACAGGAATGGCAAAGGCAGAAACAAATGATAAAAAGATGAGCCATAAATCCTTGTAAATTCTTATATCACAAGCAATGCATGCACATCAATGATGGACCTCTGAACATGAAGAAAAGGCATGTGAAGTAAGAGTATTTGAACTTTGCTGAAGATAGCTGTTTGCAAGGTGCCTGCTCGGTGAGAAGCTACTTTCATCCTGTACAGAGACTACTTTCCTTACATCTTGTTTTTGCATTATCCTCTGCACTCCAATTTTTTGTATCATATTTCTATTGTGGGATATGTCATGGGAAGTCTCTTCCTCTACTGGTTATGGTACAAAACAACTGGAAGAGGGAATCCACTCCAGATAAAATCCCTACCTAAAGGAAATAATTGACTTTTCCTAACTCGGAGCTAACAAGAGAAGTTAAACAAGTGCCTCATTGGACTGCACTTCTGTTGAAGACTGGGAGAACTCTCCAAAGAAGAGGGAAATGCTCTCTAACATCCACTAACACAGATCCAGAATCATGCCACTGATGTCTTGCCAAGATTTACACTGATGCAGTATTTCATCCTGGGAGCCAGTTCTGACTGATGCATCCTCACCATAAACTGGGTGGTGCCTGGGACTGTCAGGCAGTTTTCACTACATTTAAACCGGAGCAAATGAGACCAAGATGGTGACAATTTCACATAGAAACATAGTACAGTACATAAGCTAAGGCTGGTTTTATCTGCAACATGAAAAATGTCAGGTCTCTTAAAGAAAAACGAATTTTTATTCTGGTGTGATGGTGAGAACTAGCACAGCTAGGCCTCACATATCTGAGGCAGCATAAGGAGGAGATATCCCAGCAAAAGTGCTTTCCTGGTGAGCAAAGAACAGGCTGTTGCCTACTGGTTCATATAGCTGTATTATTTAACACACTAAGAAAAATAAATAAATTTTATATTAATTACATTAAAAATTGTATATAATGGATTCTCCCTTTTCTTCCCTAATAATTCAGATATACAAGCAAAATCAAAAGCTGTAGTCTGGCTGGAATTACCATACCATTTTTTACTGTTAAATTTCCTATACAATATTACTGAAGATGAATGATTTTTCATTGTTTTAATAGAAAATTTTTGTACAAATCTTTCAAATTTCCTCAGTATCCGAGCTCCATATGAGCCGAGGTTTTTATTTGGATATATCAGTTCACCATAACCACTTTACTAAAGGGAGGTTTACCATAAGAGTTTCCAGTTAACAAAGAAAAATAAAATAGCAGGTGTTAACACTGGAGAAGAAAATTGTGACAGAAAATTAAGGTTATTAGGGAAGCTGAGAGTTATAAAAGTGCCAACAGGGAGTGATTTCAGAAATCACAGTTTAGCAGCAGAGCAAATAAACAAGGCAGCCTGTGACTGAAGTCATCAAACTGGAGGATATTTTAGCAAAATAATAAAATGAGAGTCTCCAAATGGAGCCTGGTTACCTAACTGCTGTACTCTCTCACTTTTGGCTCATGAAATACAACCAGCCTCACTGCCTTGCAGGACTGAGCCCTGGACAGGAAATCATCCAGATGTTCTCAGTTTTTGGGACTGGATTGAGGTTTTGACACAAAACCTGTCTGTCTGGCAGCACCTCACTGTGTGAACTGTAAAGTGTTACTGGGACCTGCTCGTGACTTTTCCTCTTACCTGAGGATGACTTTTCCTCTGACCTGATGGCTGACACGGCAACGTGAGCCAGATTTTGCACTTATCCCTGTGCAACTCCAGGGCAGCCATGCCTGTCTGCAGAGCTGGGAAATGAGACACCTCTGCCTTCGCCTTCCTCACTGCTGACTGACACATTTGCAGGCAGGAAGCATAATGACCCCAGAAAGATTGCTCTTGCCACTGCCCTGCTCTTGGCTGCAGGGGTGAGTAGTGCACGGACACCGGGACAGGGCAGGGACACTCTCAGGACAGACTGCTCAGAAGAGCTGTACAGGGCAAAGGGTCCACTGAGAGCCTGAGGGACATGTCCCACAGATATGAACTGCAAAGAGCCATGTCACAGGTGTTCTCTGTCCACAGAGGCTGTGGCCACAAAAGTATTGTCATTACAAATATTTAAAACAAGATTTGAATAAAGCAGTTTGTATGAACTCAGTGCATAAGATAGACTCTTCTGAGCAGCATAAAGTCACAGGTAGTGGGCAGCAGGAAGAACGAAACGTCAGCATTTTGCAAAAAAACCAAACCTGTGTTACAGCCCCTAGGCTGTAAGCCAGCCCTGCTGAAGCAGACAATGATGTAGATCTTGCTGTTGTAGCAAGAACTGCTACAACAATCACGTAGCCTGACCCCCTGTGTAACACAAGCCATAGAATATTACCCAGCAGTTCCTGCAGCAGTAACACCTACTCTTCCCTGCTGCAATGAGGCTCCTTACAACCCACTTTCAAATGAACTCTCGGCAGGACTCCAAAGGAAACGGACAGATATTAGACAAAAAACTTGTTTGTTTGCTTTTCCAAAAGGAGCCGCCGGGAAAGCAGTTGCTAATCGCTGATGTAGGAGTGCATCACTGATGCCCAGTGGGCATGAGGCAGCCAGGCTCCGGCTGAGTGGTGAAACCAGGGTGGCAGTCACACCATGCTGCAGCAGGACTATAGCTCTTTCCTACTTCGCTGACATTCACGTTGCCTTCCTCTCACCCACTGAGTATTATCATCACAGAGGCTGGAGTCTGAATGTGTTCAATGCTTTCTTAGCCACAGATCATTAGTAACCAATTCCACTTTCCACTGTCTCGATTGTTTTTATACAATACAAGACTCCTTTTTTTCCTCTCCCCTCCCTCTTCTTTCTTCCTCTTTTTTCCAATTTTCTTGTGGTAAAACAGTCCTGCCTGAAAGCAATAAGCTCCTTTCAGAACTTAAAACCCTAACGGCAGGCATTTGGAAAAGAAGCTCTAAAGGCACCATTATTCCTCACTTTGGCTTCACTGCTGGCTTGCTGTCTACATGCATAATGCCGAGCTTTTTCCCACAAAAATAGCAGTCCTCAGATAGCCACAAATCCATGTTGGCTGCTTGGGTTATTTATTCCTGGAGGAAGCTAGCAAAGTGACAACTCTTAGGATGTTTGGGAGGCCACCATGAAGTGGTGAGCACTCAGCTAGGTATGGGAGAAATATAAATGAAGCAATGACTTAGGTAATTGTACCCACCAGGAACAGCTATTCATGCTTTTGGGGTATTCCCACTCTGCTCATGATGTTCTCTCCTCTTCCTCTACCAAAGCTTTTCTGGTTCAGAAACCCTCTTTCCACAGTTCTGCATCTCAATGTTCACATAAGGCCTGAAACAAGACTGCAACTTGTAATTGCTTTTCCTGGGGGGCTGCAGTGTCCAGAGCAGGAAAAGCCAGGGGTCCACCCCCAGAGCTGTTACCTGCTCTCTGTGAAAATTCCAGCCCTTCATTAGCTACTGACTGGCAGCAGTGAGAAAGTGGTCTGCAGCTGCTGGCTGGAATAGGCAGCACCTCTCAATAAAATGCTGGAGAGCAATAGGACATTAACACCATGGGGCACCTGCTACTGCTCTGGGTGTGCCAAAGCAAGAGGGGCCATCAAGTTTTGCCTGCAGGATACGCGTTTGGAAGAGTCTCCAAACAGAAATGTGGACTGGACTTGGGATTCAACTTGTGGCTGCAAGGGACAGCAGCAGACCCAGAGACTAAGAAACCTAGGGGATTAGCCAGATGGTGAGTCCCTCTTCCACAGCTGTCCTAAGGAGAATAAAGAGCAAATGACAGGGTTCACCCATCCCTGGAGGAACAGTGCCAAGTACTTCACCAGAGGTAAAGCTCTCAGGTTGTTAGTCCCAGGCAAAGACAAGACTCCACCATGCCTCAACACTGGCAGTCCAACAGGCACTTTAGGATACACACAGTATCCTTCCCCTGGGATTGTGTGTGGAGGGTAAGGAGATGTTGGCTCTCTTGCAGTCAGTGTGCCAGCCAGTGCTATCATAGGCTCCTGTGGCCAGTCCATTCCCTGTCACTAGGGTAGAACCACCGCATATTTGCTGCAATTAGCTCTGAGGAGGGGCAACCCTTCAAAGAGGATAAAGGGAGAAAACCCAAAGGCGCTAAATGTCAGTGCGCATCCTCACGCTTTGGGAAGAAAAAGCCTCCTGCAAAACTGTGTGTTCCACTGCACAGTCCTCAAGCCTTCAACTCAGAGCTTCTCATGCCTTAAGCCCGGTATAACCCATCAGAAAACAAGGGGTGTACCACTGCAGTGGGGCATTTGTAGCTGTTTGACTTGAAATCCATCCCTGAATGGAGAAACTATGCAAAACCAAAAAAAGTTAATACGTCCACACCCTGGCACTCAGCAAGGCAGTACCTGGGGAAGGCTCTGTACCCTGTTTGGCTGGACAGCCAGGGGCACTCCTAAGCCCCAGCCCAGAGCATTTGGCACACGGGTACTGTCAGTCCCCAAGCAGCCACTCTCTACCCTTGCCATAAAGAGCAATCCTTGTGTGCGGGGGGAGTGGGGCTCCTTGCAGCCCTCACACAGCTGCCGGGTGCCTGGGGGAGGAGCGGGGCAGTGCCCTCCGGCTGCCAGAAGGATGGGGCCAGAGGCGGGCAGGAGCAGGGGATCTGACAGAGGCACGTGGCCCAAATCCTGCACACCTGCTGGGGTGCGATGCCAGCTGCAGCCCGACAAGGGATCCTATTGATCCTGCCCCTGTGGTGGGTTTCTCTGCCTCTCCAGACGCGGCTGAGGAGATCTCATGGAGAAATTT
Source organism: Dicrurus megarhynchus (assembly GCA_013399195.1). Taxonomy (NCBI): domain Eukaryota; kingdom Metazoa; phylum Chordata; class Aves; order Passeriformes; family Dicruridae; genus Dicrurus; species Dicrurus megarhynchus. Next base: position 2,218,092 of record VXAD01008914.1, read on the forward strand.
TCATCTGTGGTTTGCTAAGGGTTTCTCCCCAAAGAATCATGATTTAATTGCTGTTATTATCTTCATAAAGCTGTCCAGAGTGTTTTTCCAGTGGTTATTTAAAGCTTATCTAAAAGATATTGATAGGAGTGGAACGCCTGGTTAAAACTGCATTCCCAGTAGGCCAGTAGCAGAGTGTGATAAAAATAGTAGGTCACTTAAATAAATCATCATCTTTCTCTAATTTATTGTATTGTTGTATTTTTGGATCCATGTATAGCACATACAACATATCATTATGAAAGTAATGCAGTTAGAAGCTATGTAAACAGATAACTGCAGACTGAGTTACTGTCAGTCTTCTGTGGAAAAAAAGAAAAAGACACTTTGGCAAAGAATAAAAACCACACATTATAATTTTTAAAAAGATCCGCTGATGAGGAACCTTGCTGTAGAAAGCAAACTCTCCAAAACATATCCCTAAAACAGCATACACATTGCTGATGAAAAAAATTGTTTTAAAATCTCTTGATCAGTAACAGCTTCAAAAATAACAGTATGAATAATATGAATGTCTGGTGGGAACAAACAACTGCACAGGATTTCATTAGGTATATAGTCTATACACATTTTTTTTCTATTCTGATTTGCTGTAGAGAGAAAAGATAGAAGAACAGAAGAGATTAAACGTGTTTTAAAAAGATGGAGGAATTTTTTATTTAATGCAAATCCCTTGTTTCATCATATCGCTAGTGACTCAGGCATAAAGGCTTAGAAATCTGTGGAAGGAGATGAGAAATCTCAGAAACAGATATGAGCAAATAATTCACTACAGGAGAGTTGTTTTCTCTTTAAATCAACTCTGTTTTTTAATTTAAAGAAATTATTTGCAAATAGGTCATTCTAACTATGAATTTATTCCTGTGTTTCTAATTGCCTCAGGGTTTGTTTCTAAAAACAAATTTTAGACAATGAATTTACAGACTGATCATTCAAAAAGCTTAGCTACTGTGAGTTGCCAATCAATTGGTATTAAAAATCACATGTATTATCTCTACTTTGTAATTCACTCCCTGAAGTGCAAAGTCAAAAAAGTATCCACCAGAGTTTTGAATCTCTCAGGTTCACTTTGCATAACGAAAAGGGATAAAAAAGTTGAGGAATTAAATGTCACTTCGTGTCTTTTTATGCCCTTCTACACAATCACCAAAACCCCTTGCCACCTAGCCTGTTACCTGCAGTCCAATCCCCAAGTAGTGCATCCCTTTATAACTCGTCATAGAAGAAGGAGCACATTACATCTTTGGACTAGTGGCTTTTACCTCTCTTTTCCCCTCACACTCTTCCCAAGTCATTTGTGTTGGTGAGCACCTGTCTGCCAATGATGCAACCTAACTCTACTCTGGCATGCTTGATTATCCAAGTTCCTGTGCCAGAGCTTTGGAAAAGCATTAGGAGACCTCCCTGTGCCTGACCTACACCATGCAGCACTACAGACTGATTCACATACCCATCCATGAATGGCATGAACTGTCCTGGATTGTCTTCCTCCTCCACCATCTACCATCTCCAGAAATCCTCTTTAGTGATTGCTTTCTGATAGCTTGAGTTCCCTTCAGCTCTTAAATAAGCTTGGAAAAGGAGCTGTTGAATGTGAGACAAGGCTACACAGACCTCCTCCAAAGATGGGCAACTCTCTGGGCTGCAAGACTGTCATGACCAGGCTGTGGCCCCTCTCCTTGATTTTTCTGTGAATAAGCCAAGGAAAATCAGACTTTCTGCTATGGGTATTACCAAGAATGAGGTGTCAGTGTACAGAGTAGCAGCTACAGTTGGTGACTATTTTTAAGATTCATTGCACCATAACTGGGGTTCACCACTGTACCTCCTAAACGGCTTCCATAGTCCAGACTTTTTGAGGCTTTTCCTCTTGTTTCCTGAGCCAGCTGCACCCAGCTTTGCTTGGGCTTATTTCTTTAATGCTTGGCTTTTGCTGACCTTACAGTGACTTTTGTCCATGCCCTCCTCTTTGGCAATTCAATGTTGCCTATAGTTCTGTGCACCTTGCAAAAGAACTGGTGAAGGGTAACAAATGCCTGAGAAGAAATATTTGGATATAGTTACTCTAGTAAGAGTTGTTGCTGCAATATCTGGCACACAGAAGGTAGTATCACAGAAACATTTTTCCCCATGGAGCAGTTTCATTACCCTGCCAAATCCTTTGTAGCCAGGAAAATGCCTATGCTGCAAAACTGAGACTGATATTATGAGAGCAGCAAGTCTGGGCTCGTTACAATGTACATCTTACCCCAAAATCATTCTCACACAGGGTCCCCATGCTTTGTTCTTGCAAAGGAGTATGCTAAGGAGGTGAAACTGGGAAGCAAGACAGGACATGAGATTAATGCTACAAGAGCCCACACATCACCATCCTTCTTGAAGGATAGCATATGTACCTCACAATAACATTGCGAAGCGAGCACAAAATTCACTGATCCCAGACAGACCCATGGCATCCCTCCTTGAAGAGAGATCTGGGACTTAACAACAAAATTACAAGAAGAAAAGAGTTCTCTCTACCAAGAAATAGGTTCCTCTTCTAGTACATTGAAACAATTAGGTAATTTCCATCTCCTCCCTTGCAAATTGAATCTCTCAATAGCTCAATTTCTTCAAGTGCCATTGTTTTCTCAGGCACGACAAAAGTCATTTTGCTGCACTTCCATACTCTCCGAGTACTCAAGCATCTCTAGCACCTGAGTGTTCAAATGCTGCAGCTATTTCTTGAGTACTGCTTGGACATGTTTCAAGTTGACATTTTAGATTGCATAACTCCTGGCGCAGCACTGCAAAGATGTCTCCTCCCATTGCATCAGAGAGTGACCTGCTGTGGCAAAGGCTATTACTTCTTTTGAGATTATCGAGTCTGTGGTGCCTCATCGAATTATACAGATTCCAAGGGGAGGAAAAGTAACTGCTGCATGCTCTGGGCTCTGAACTTTTCAGTGCAACACATCTGGAGAGACTTCATCTGCATATGCATCTCTAATGCCACATCTCCTTGGTGAACACTGCGTGCATTGAATTCTGCTAACATGGGGTGACAGACAAGTAACAATAGGAGCTACGTTGGCTCGGTGCTTGTCTCATCCTAAAATAAAATACTGTGTGATGGACTAGCCACAGCTGCACTCTTACAAAGAGCAGTCTGTGGCTTCTAAGCAAAGCAGCTGAGAAGTTAAAAAAAACCATCTCAGCTTCCCCCTCCCCACTCATCTCCACACACATGTTAGATTTGAGGCCAAAATCCGATGACTAAACTAGGCATACAACCAAGAGTGACCTGATTTTGGGGAGTTACTGAGCACTGGTATTGCCCAGGGACTTCACTTCTTCAAAACTGTGTTTCTTGGGGAACACAGAGGCCGAGTTCCTCTGAAAATTAGATACATTTGAGCAGGTGCCTTAACATTTAGCGTTTTTAATGGCTCAATTTAATTTGTTCTTCTGGAAACTATTTCATTTGAGAGTAAAGGCAAATGAATACTGAATAAAAATCATTAAAAAAATCAAACACTACAAGTCTGGTTTCTGTAGCTACACTGAGTACCACTGATGGGGTGGGAGCAGCAGGCTGTGTAATGGCAAGACCACTTTCCCATTAATGTGGCACAGACCAAGCACTACAACAGACAGTACCAGTAGGGAGGGCAAAGGATCACACCCAAATCTCAGAAACCCCAGGTGAGCAGTACTCTCAATTCTCCAGGTAGCTCACTGACACTAAAGATGGCAGCTTTTCCAGTCAGGGTTGATTATCCAGGAGTCCAGGGATGTAAATCAGCAAACCTGGATACATCTGAGGCAGAGAGGGTGATGCTGAACCCGTAGGGTGAATTTTCCGTCTTTTCCCCCACCTCACTCCACATAGTGCTTGCAGCAAAGGTGGCAGGAAAAGACTAATGCTTGCCTTCAAGGGATTTGAAGAGAGTTCTTAACTGTTTAAAGAAAGCTTAAAAAATTGTAATTCTTGAGCGACTTTCCAAGGCTGGTTGCTGAAGGTTATGCAGGGCTAGGTGTAAAGTTGTATAATCCTGTTTTTCAAATGTCAGCAGGAAAAAAGTAAAATTCTCCTTTTAGCTTTCTCCAATCCCTGAGTAATCTGATGCAGTATAAATCAATATGTTCTTGAGACAGCATTCCATGGAAAATGTAAATTGTAATGTTATCTGATATTTGGGTTGTACAAACTCAGGCAAATTGCAGAAACTATAATCCTGGGCTGTGAATCACTGCTGCAGATCTAATCTCTACCAGTCTCTTCTGTCCATCAGCTCCGCCGCCTGCAAAGCAGTGGAAGTATGGATTACACAACTTGTACTTTTCATCACTGACATGCCCTGGTGGTAAAAAAGTGTAGTGTGACCAAACAGTTAATCACAGGCAAACCCTCATAGCTGGTTTCAATCTCCTGTGTGCAGATATCCTCACCTCTCCAACAAGAGCAGGTTCAGCTGTTTACAGCCAGCACATATCTACCTTTACTTTTTAGAGCAGAAACCATTCAGGGGAACAGACTGTTTAGGAGCTGTGATTAGAAGGAAGCTCTCTAATGCAACAAATGGTCGAGCAGACAACACAAACCAACAGATGCCAAACTATTTGAAGCCTGATACAGAACAAAGACCTTCCTCCTCAAATGAGGGCCAGGGCTGCAGAGCCCAGACAGAAACACATACCAGCTGGCCAGCCATGCCGAATGAAATCTCCCAAAGACCAGTTTCATCATAAGCAGCAGCTGACCGATCGCAATTGACAGGATGGGTGACAAGAGGGCTCATTCCTGGGGTTCCTCCCTCCCTCGCTCGCAGTCAACATGAGCCACCACTTTTGTCATGGGAGCCTGTGGTATGTGTTTGCCTGGCACAAACTCATGTTCATGGGGAATCAGACTTACTGCTTGCTATAGTCTGCCACAGGGCAAGTAAAAACTCCTGTTTCAAGCTGGCAGAAACCAGTGAAGTCAAAATCTCCTCACAGCAAAGTGTATACTGAGCAAGTCTTTAGCTGCTTAGGGAATGCAAGGAGGTCTGCCCTGCTTCTGCTGGGATTGAGTGGTGCTTTGACACACAGCCCTTACCCCACGGTGATAAGCACATCAGATATCACACCTCTGCATTACCGCTCACATCTCCATCACTGCCACCACAATTTTAGGCTGTATATTTGTCAGCAGAGACTAAGGCCTGAACAGTTGTACCTGTCCTTTATTAGTGTATTCACAAGCCTTTCTAAGCAGACCACTATAGACATTTTGGTGGTTCAAAGAAGGAAGTCTCACAGCCTGCATGCAATATGAGACAGGAAAGCAGAAGAACCTGGAAAGAAAGGAAAGGCACAGAGTCAGAGAGAACTTTCTTGTAAGGTGAGGACTTTGAAGAGAGAAATGCAATTAAAGCATCTGATGTGAACTCTTCTACAGAAGGCTGGCAGACTTCTCCAAACCCACCCAAACTGCTGATCTAAAGAGAGCACCCTGAAAATTCCTTGTGAAGCAAATGACAGGATGAAGGAGGATAGAGGAAGAGAGGATGTCTGAAAGAGACACACAAGTAAGGTAGGGACTGTCGGCGGGAAGGTCCTATTCTATATATCAGGTCTAACAAAATTAGGAGAGTCACCCAAAAACCTCCCAGCAAACAGAAATTTCAGCATCTACATGCTTTTTGGTTTGCTTAAGTGCTGTTTATAGCTCCATGTTTACATACAACCCATCCACTTTCCTCTTCAGAAGACCCATGCTTTTTAAACGGTTCTGTAATTATATTTCTTCATAGTAGCAGATAGTTTTAAAAAGAAAATCAGACAAGCCAAGGGAACAAACTCTTCTTGGACAGTTTCCCATCCCTGTTATTTTCATTAAAAAACCGGGTGCACCGAGACTACGGCTGTTTGCACTATGTGCCTGACTCAGGAAACAAGCAGGTTGTTATTATGGTTATTTCTGGCAATTTAGGCCATTTCTGCTCTGAAACATAAAGAATTCCTATTTCAGCTTAAGTACCAGTCTACAGATTCAAAAAGCGTGTGCTAAGTCTTAATCTACAGGGTGTCCCACCTGACTGACTAGGAAATAAATCCAAACAGAGCACAGCAAAAAATTACAATAAGTTGCCTGCATCACTTCAGGCCATATTCATCAAGTGATGGCTTATGAGTGCTGCATACTGAAAACACGCAGGAGCTGGGTATTACGAATTCTAAGCCACTGCCCATCATTTCCCTTTACCCCACAAGTTCCTTAAAAAAAAGCCAGATCCTTGGCTGCTGTCAATTAGCAGAGTCTCATTCAAGCTGATGCTGAATTAAACAGGGTAAAGATGCATGCCCTGACTCAAGCAGAACAATCTCTCCCCCACAATTACAGCAGAGAAGCTCATCTTTGTTTAAATATCCAGTTCTACAAAGGCTTTCAAATCCTCATGCTCACAAAGGTTAGGAATTTTGTGGGCAACGGTGTAGGTTGTGTGCACAGGATTTGGGAACATTTATGTAAGTGGCTCCTACGACTTTACAACAAAGTGGGGAGAGTGTGGGGGCCAGTTTCAGTGGCTGCACATTGTGGCTATAGCTCTGATCTCTCCCTCCATATTTGGGTCTTAATCACCTAAGGCATCCACTAATTTTTGAGAAATAAAATGGGAATCAGTATTCTTAAAATCAAAAATTTAAAAATATGGGATGTTCCCACTGCACTGCCACAGCACTTCTCTGTACAGCTCCCCATTTATCTTTTATGTACACACTCTTCCCTCTTGCCACCTTATAACCACTTCCACTTGCAGGGCAAGGTAGCAATTTTCAAACAACCAAGGAAGCTGTGAAGAAAAGGGTAAGGTGGGACTATTTTCCATATTTCAGGCTAAAAATTGACATGATTTATTTAAAAAAAAAGACCAGGGAAGCTAGTAAGCCTGTCCTTTACCACAGGATGCAAGATTTCAAGCTAAAATACAGGAAACCCCATATTAAATGAGAAGTCTGCCAACCCTAGGAGCTCAATCATAAAGTGGATTATTCTGTGCAGTCACAGAGGTTTCCTAGACTACTCTTTTTCACATGAGCTGATAGCTCAAGGGGATGTTCAGACAGCGCTTGATGCTTTTGAACCTGACCTACAACCAGCCAAAGTCAGTTCAAACCTGACTGCCGGCAGAAAGCATGGAAAAAACGGGAAGAGGAGCGAAGCATGTTGTCACAGTCTGCCTCTGTCAGAGGAGTCTGTAGTTTGATAGACATCAAACCAACAGAGCAGAAAGCTCAGATGGCACTGAAGCTAAATAAATAGCACATATGGTGTGGATGGGGAAGAAGTTTGGAGCTGTGTAGGGAGTCAGGGGAAGTCTGGGAAAAGGGTAATGGGTGGCAGAGGAGGAGAAAAGGGACTTGCCCTGAGTCCCATCTCCAGAGGATGGTGACTGCCATTCCTCATGGGAGCCAGCAGCAGGTCAGCCCTTTCCACCTTCCTAGTAGCTTCTGCAAAACATGAAGTGCAAGACTGGAAAAGCCCTGGGTCAGTGCTTAGCACAGCATCCCAGGCACTGACAAGGGGTTGTAGGGGAGGCACCACTGACTGAGATGAAAGGCAATTCCCACCCCTCATATCTCCTGTGTCTCTACGGAGGACATTTTCATTCAACAGACTGTACAGCTCATGGAGATGAACAGGTTATTTCACACCCCTTCAACACAATTCATTCTGCTTAGAGGTCAGGAGTCTAAAATCTACATACTCAATTGGATTTCCTTGATACTAATAGCACAACATAAATTTACCATACAAATACATAAACTTGCCATCACCTGAGTGATTTACAAAATGCATTCCTAAAAAAACAAAATAAATAGCCTCCCTGGAGGTTGAAAGATTGTTCCTGGGGGCTTTTCTTTGGAGTCAAAGTGGGTCCAATCAAAACACATAGCACTCAGTTCCACAACGTCCATCACACCCGGTGCATGGTGCCTGTCACCTCCTTGGCAGACAGTGAAGATCAGGGAGCTTGGCAAAGGCTTCAGATCTACAAGGAAGATCAAATCTCCCACCCAGATGGAGCAGCCCTAGCAGGGTACCCACTGGGATTCTCTGGTTGCTTCCCCATGTCAGCTGGGGAATAGGGTCTTGTTCTCCTAAGCAAACCTGGCTGTTTATCAGTCTCAGGATTTGGGAGTGGCTAGCACATAAAAATCCTTCTTCACTCTACCCTGCGCATGTCCTGGGGCATGGAAGGGTCCTGATCTCACTTTCTGCTGTGCTCAGCGATGATCTGAGGGTCAGCAAGAGAAATGAAGCTGAAAACCATAAGAAGTCAGGCAATTTATGTTAAAGACACAGCCCCCTCTTCCCCCTTGGGACAAGAAACAGACTAGAGCAGGTTGCTAGGCTGGCAAGGAGAGAATGTGATAAAGCAAGCCTGGTTGAAATTGGTGCAAAGAATTTCACAGATGGGTGACATACAAGGAATGCAAGATCTACTCATATGTGTAGTTAAATAACCCCAGAAGCATGCAGAACTCCAGCAGGCAGCTGCCTTTGATGCATATATAGCAATAGGTACCAGCTGACAAGGAGTTATTGGCTCCTAAAATACTCATGGATTAAGAAGACAGGAAAGGAGGTAAACTGGAAGTCCTAGCCAATAGATATGCGTGGCAGAGGTTGGAAAAGGAAAAAGATTCACATTTTTAATGTGGGGGTTTTTGTTACATGGCTGTCACATTACAATTAGTGAAGCTAGACCGGCTAGATGGTTCCCCCTCTTTCTACACAGTAGAGAAGATGTCAGCACTTATCACAGTGTGACCAAGTGTCAAAGAGTAGGGAAGAAGCACACAGCCTCTCCATTCCAGCCATACCCATATTTCAGCTGCCCCTGTAGCTAAGAGTCACAAAATTGGAAATTTCACTTCCAATTCAAATATTTATCTTCCATTAAAAGGCAAAGAAACTGGATGAAGACTGCTCACACATCATAAAGTTGTGTACATCCACGATGACCTTCCCACCTTGTGTAGTTTGGGGTCAGTTTGAACTAGCAATCTAAAAGGGAAACTTTCCATAACCTATTGCCAGCTACTTGAATCAGTGATTTCCAAAATGTGGGCCATAGACAGCTGGTTGCTCATGTGTGGCTGGCACTCCTCTTTTCTCATTGCTATTTCAGCCTAAGCACTGCTAAAAATATACCAAATGGTTTCCTAATATTGCATTCTCATGTGATCACTAGCTAGTGTTGAAATGGGGATGTAAGAAACCCAAAGATGTGAGAGGTGGAAGAGTGGTGCTCCACACATCAGGAGATGGTAAACGGAAGTATGGATGACTTCAGGAGAATGTGAGATGCAAAACCAGACTCACACTTAAGAAAGAAAACAGATAATGCAAAACCATGGGATGTACTGGAAAAGTGTATCCTTTTAGTTAAGGCTCTTGAGAAGTATGTTGATAGTTTTTGTGATTTGGTGGGGAGTTTACATTTTCTTCTGTCTGTAGCTACAGCCTCATCTTATTCCAGGACATCCACTGATACTCTGTACCAAGGAGCATGACTCTGCTCACCTGTCAGGGTGAGTCCTGGGCCCCAGGGATTATGGCCAGACACCCATTGGTACAGAGGTAGCTTCGGGATGTGCAATCAAACATCCGTGCCACCCAAGCAATGCACCACTGCCATTTGGGCACCCGAGCTTGTGCCAGAGCAAGGTGCATTTTGCTTGTAGTTAAAACTGTCCACCAGCCTGCCAGTGCCCCAGACCTGCAGACCATTGTATGACCCAAACACTTCTGACTCCTCCTGGTCTCAGGCTGCATGCCAGCCATGCTACAGGTGGGGTGCAATGTGGTGCAGCCATCTCAAGAAACAGATGGATCAATACAGGTCTGTAGGCCTTTCCTATCACCAAAAAAACGGGAAAATGGAAACGCAGGCCTGAGTAGTTTTCATAACAGCATAAGGGATTCCAAGGGAGGCTGGGGGGTATTATGGAAGTGTGTAAATATGTTAAAATAATTTTAGGAAAAGGATACAGCCAGTCAAGCCTGAGTTTATGTTCCCCACTTACATTTGTTCTCCTTGACAAAAATAGGTGGCTCTGCTCTGAAGTCCCAGGGAGCCTGGAGCCTTTCTCAGGCAGCCCGTTTGGAGCAGTACACCAAAATGCAGGCCGTAATGCTCTGCAGATCCTTGACAGTGGATTCCAGAGAGTTCAGGATCCTTTGGAAGGCTGCACAGTGATATCACCCACCTCCACATCGAGAAGGATCTGGGAGACTGTTCCAAGAAGATCTGGGGTTGCAGGCAGGACAAATAAAGCTCTCACATGCTTTTCAGCCAGGCAGCTGCATGTAGTTCAGCAGGAAACTCTTTGTACTATGTGACCAGGTCACAGACACAAAAAAAAGGGCACTGAGAGACTGAGTCAACAGCCGGTTCTCATGTCCCTCTGTGTCATATTCATGTCTCTAAAAATCAAATGCTCTCAAGAGGAATTTGACATCATATGTGCATGCTGTAACACTTGCTATAAAAGAAACAGTAAAACATTCAAAAAAAGTCATGCAGTCCCAAAAGTTTTACTGCTACTAAAACAAAAACTGAAGACTACATTTTCAGCAAGCAGTAGACAGGATTTTAACCATGGTGCTTACACTAATCCCCCTGAAATTTCTCCTTAAGAGAATCCAGGACTGAAGGTCTGAATCAGCCTATTCCTTTTAAGAGAAAGAAACTGAAGAAAAAAGCTAAACTTGAACAGTCACCTGAAAGAAGTGAGGAAATGCCACTTCTGGAAGAGACTTCACTTGCCATGTTGGATTTAGTTATTCAATCATTGCTGAAAAACAAGGGTTATTGAATCCTCATAAAGGTCTGAGAAAGTTGGAAAGCAGGAAAAGTCACTGTAAAATGACAACAATGTGCTGTGCAGAGCAGAGGGAGCAGGGTCTCAGAAACCATGATGCCCAGCATTACCACTCATTTGCCTTCACAGCACAACAATGAAGGGAAGGAAACAAACTGAAAGAACATAACTTGGAAGAGTCTGTTAAATGCATTATAAACTGTATTGCTGTAAGACTGTAGTTTAATTTATCCGGGTTTGTATTTCATTCTTGCAGGAATTCTTTTCTTTACCAATGAATGCATCACCATGAAAAATTTTGTTGATTCTGGTAACAGCTCCCTTTAAATAAATGATGGGATTTTTCTTCCTTAACTAAGGCGAGGAAATGGTGTTGGGTCACATCGCTGTTCTTCTAATTTCAATGACAGACAGAGTAGTAAGGCAACAGCTTCTCTAGAACAGCACATAATTTTTCTCTGTTGCAGTAAAAAGAATAGAGTCCTCTCCCTCCTCCTTGCCATTGGAGGCCTGCACAACTTAGGAAAGCTTCCCAAGAAAATTAGGGGAAGAACATAATGGCAAATTTGGCTGGCTGAGTCAGCAGCATCCTGTTTGAGCAAGCCTACACGGTGCTCCAACACAGAGGTGGGAGGATTTCTTCCTACCACATCCTTCTAGGGAGTGAGCTGCAGAGAGCATCTTTATAAAAACACCCTCTTGCAGGTGGAATTGCAACTCATCTTTGTGGTCAAAGCATAGGTTTAAAATCTGACAGAAATTCTGGTTGTGTGGAAAAGGACCTGAGTCTGTCATCTGATTGTCTTCTTACTGTTGGAATCATCTTCTATTTCCTAGCCTCAGAAATAGAGGAAGCAAGGTGTTACCTAGGGCAGGAGATGGCTGGGGAAAGGAAGCAACCCAGGTATCATGATGAACCATTTCTGGTGCCCTGTGGGGGAAAAAAGAAGAGGACCAGCTGCTCAAGTGGCTGCCCTCCATCTTTTCCTGTGGTCAGATTCAAACCAGGGTGGTCTCCTTCTGCAGGGAAGAAGCTTGCAGTATATTTCTGCTTCTGTAGGAAAACTGTTCTCTGAGTAGAGCAGCCTGTAAATTATCTTGTGCCTATCCTGAATGGACAGAAAGTTTTTCTGGGCACCCATGCCCTGGCTGCATATGAAATGACCTGCTGGATCATGTTATGGCAACTGTCAATCCCAAGACAGTTACAGACCAGTCCTTTCATCAACAGAGGGTCTGAAATTCAGGAAGAACTTCAAGCGACCCGCCTAAGGTTACTGGCTGCCTTCATGTCAGCACCAAGATTGGAATACCAGACTAGCTGGCCTGAAGTCAAAGGCTCAGCCCCACCTATGCTATATATAGATTATTGTATCATATGCTCCCCCTTATTGCTATGCAACTGGGTGTCAGAGCAAAAACACAATTAAACACTGGTCTTGGGCCTCATTGAACCAGATGTCAGGAATGTTTTTCTCCATTGTGCTTGTCTAAAAGGCAGCCATATTCAGTAATCAGCACTCAAGCTGATTTTTCTAAAAAGGCTTTTGACCCTGACTTCTTAGGATGGGAATTTGCCACAATTTTCTCTTTGAAAAATCTTGAATAATTTGATTACAGTAGGATCTGATTAAGCCTTCTGGTATCAAAGCCAAGTATTGCATCAAGCTGAGGAAGAGACCCATAAACATGGTTGTTTCATAGCCACCTGTAACTCTGCCCAAGAAAAGGCACCAGTTCTTGCTAGTGAAACCCAGCATCCTCACTCCTACTGCCATAATCTAGATGTCAGCAATCCCTAAGGAGTACCCAAAGGCTTTTCTCAAGGCTCAGGATGATAGCACCTCTTTTATACCTGGTCTAATCCTCCCTTATAGTCCCTCAAATTGGTAGTGAAGATCTCACTGAAACATTACTTTTATATATATGAAGCTGTTCTGCACGACAGCATCTTGAACACACTGACAGTCATTTATTTCTGATGTGTCCTAAGGCAACATCCTGGCAATAGTAAATCAACAGAAATTTACCAATTACTTTGCTCAGGCCAGTTTTTTTCATCTTAGGGGCCTTGATCATCCTGATGACAAATAAGGGAAAAATTTGCTCCAGGTTGGAGACTTGGTTTCCACAGTCTTTTTTGCTTGCCTTATTAACACCAGTGAGCAAAATAGAGAGATAAATTCACTCACCGAAGGGTTCTTCTTTCTCATGTTTTATGCTTTTGATCCATACAAGTAACCAAAGAAATTGGTTTCCAGCTATTGATTTAGCTCAGTTTCTTCAGAAACATAGCAGGGACTGCTACCACAACCACCTGTGAGGAAACAGGGCCTGATGGTGCCATACTGCTTTTCTGTTGATATATTTCCCCCCTCTCTAATTTTCAGACACATGCCTATTTTAACTGTATGTACACAAACGCAGAATTTGCCTGTTTGGGACTTTACATTACTTTCATTACAAAACTGCGTAAAAAAGACAGCAAATCAATTTCATAGTCAGTGCTCACGCAGCAGGAGACAATTCATACTGACATCTGATACCTGCTGGCTGCTGCTTCCAATTATGCCAGATGCCGGAGAGTGGGACTGTCGAAATAACAGTGTCGATGGTGCAATCAAACTAGTTAAGATTCTGGAAGTGTGTTGTGCTTGGTTCAGTGCATCGTCAAATTCCCACCATAAGCAAAATAGTGACACCTACTCCTTTTTTGTTAACTTCTTAACCAGCAAAGAGATACACATTAATTCAATGTAAAGTTGCATCCTTGGATATATAGCTGAGTCTGCCCCAAGGCTAAATATCAAAAGATCGGAAGGAACGTGAATGAAAAGTGAAATAAACATGATAAGGATTTATAATAATACATCCTCACTAGATCCTACTACAAGGCTGCATTACAGCCCTCAAGGCAAGGCCATGTGTACTGCCTGTTCTGTTCCTTGCAGCACCCTAGGGAATTCTCCTGTCATCAGAAAAAATTTGGTGAGCCTGAAATTGGCAGGAATAGTAGGAGAATAATAGGACAGAGTATCACTGAGGCATTAACTGACCAGCAGAGACAAATAGGGCTTCTCTTTGAGGCAGAAATCAGAGGACAAGTTTGGCTGGATTCATAGAGCAGCATAACCATGAAATCTGCTCTTATCTCCCTAAAATACTAAAAGAAAGCAGAAGACTATGGTGCTGGCAAAGCAGATCCTTCTCCATACTGACTGCCATCTCTCGAAAAAGCCAATCAACTGAAATCAAATGAAATCAACTGAAACAATTGCATATACGCACAGAGAAGGAAATCATTGGGCCCACCCCTTCCGTTTCCCTGTCTTCCATGAAAAGATCTTTTGGAAGAGATGTAGTCAGTTCTTTTCTCTTTTCTTTTCTTTTCTTTTCTTTTCTTTTCTTTTCTTTTCTTTTCTTTTCTTTTCTTTTCTTTTCTTTTCTTTTCTTTTCTTTTCTTTTCTTTTCTAGCAGCCTTCTAGCCAAGGCATCCCTCAGTGATTGGCCTCAGAGGTCAAACTTCTCAGCCTCTCCTGAGCAAGTTGTGATATAAATCACATCTTCCAAAGAGATGAGGATAGGAGCACAGGGCATCAGTTTAGCACAGTCCAAAATGGGACACCACCAACAGTTCCAATTGGCCTTACCTTGTCAATTAGCACAGGCAGAAGCTTTCCCCAGCAGTTACTTAAAAGAAAATTATTAACTACACATCACTGATAGGTCCCCAAAGGTTTAATTACGTTCCCCGCAGTGCACAGAGGATGTTGCTGAGGCAGGGAAGTGGGACTCCCCAGGCTGAGCAAGGAAGCTGCAGCAACTCTCTGCATATGACCACTTCAGTTGAGCATTACAGTCACTATGCATGTGCAAATGCACAAATACCTCCTCACTGGAGGCTTCCAGAAGAGACTGAAGTGTCTGTTTTGAGATATCTTTACTTTACAGGGAGACATCGCTTGATGTGCATGATCTGCACAGTCAGTGCACAGTTACCTATTCCATTCACAGACCAGGAAAGTGACACTATGTCTCCAGTAACAGCACCTACAAACAGTTCTGAAAAGGCCATAATTTAAACGTTGTATAAAAAAGCTCTATTGATTTGGCTGGTCATAGCCCCAGAAGCATACTGCTCTGCATTGGACAAAATCTGCTGTGTCTTACAAGTAGATGGTCACACTAATGCTGTTATTATATTTACAGTAATCACAAATGACAAATGATGCCTTGCAATGTTTTCATCAAAAATTTCTAAATGTACTACATCTGTGCTAATCCTCAATTAATCTGTAATATGTTTTTAACATACCATGGGACTTTTATTAGCAGAACAAATAACTGTCATATTAAACCTAATCTAAATACATAGTTAGGACTCTAATTTAAAGAGTTACTCTTAAATCTTTCAGACAAGAAGACCTATGGCTAAATGAATCCCAAATAACACATGTCTTTGTCAATAATTTAAAAATGCTTAAAATGCACAAGTGCCTCACTCTTAATTACATGTCAGAGTACTTTAACCCAAAAAATGGAGGAAGTTCAACAGAACTTCAGCCTCTTAACCCAGGTATCTCTGCCTACTTCAGCGGAAATTTCAAACACAGACGAGAATGCACTGAATCTTCAAATTATATCCAGTTCTGCTCATTGACTTGGAGGGGATAGCGTGCCAAAAGTATTTAATTAATTGTGGATATCAACCACTGTATTAATGGCATGAGGTAGAAGCCATATGTCAGTGGCAGAATGTAGCATATACATTCTGTGAACAATTAGTTGTGATGGGATAAAGAACAGCATATTTAGTTTAAATACCTTGACTGAAAAAAACCCTCAAGCATGGTTCAATTAATTACTCATCTAATTATTCATGTTCCAATAACAGTCACTGACTTGCTCCACATTACTATATATTTGAATTTTAGACTTACTGCTGCTAATAAAATTAGTACTTAGCTTAGATCTAATATAAACAGAATTAATGCACATCCAGGAGATATTCAGCATTTAGCAATATTTTATTTTTAGAACATTAATCAATTGTCTGGCTTTTTTCTTTCCAAATTATCTATCACACTGCCTGCAAAATCACAAATTATTTCTTCATAATATTTCCAATCCCAGTGCAACTTAGTCAAAAAACAGTTGGGAATGGGGACAAGAGGAGGTGATTTCTTTCATGAAAAATGTACATTACAAAGTCTTGCAAGAGACAATCTAAAATATAGAGGTTAACTTATTTTCCTAACTCAAAAACCAATTTACACTTGAAAAAAATTTCATTTCTAAAACACACAAATATCAAAGGAAACAAAATATAGATATCAACCATGTTCAGAAGATCCAGATAGAAAAGAATTAAAGCCAAAAAAAGTTAAAATTATTTCTACCTAGATTCCAGCTGTATTAAAGGCTTGTTTTTCCATTCGAAAATTTTCACCATTTTTAACAGACATTAAATGTATAAAAGGATTTACAACAAATTTAAATCAGCTCCTTGTGCTGCAACTTTCTTGCCTAGCATCTAGGCACTACAGTTCATGTTTTATTAAAAAAAAAAAAANAAAAAAAAAAAAAAAAAAAAAAAAAACAAAGAAAAAACCCACAAAGAGACACAAGCATTTACTCCAACAAGATTATCTTATGTCTAAAATTAAATCACAAAGAACAAGAGTAACTACCAATATGTGGATGTGTGGAAAAACGCACAAGGGCTTCAGTAATAAGATCACATACCTAATTTCAGGCTCCAGTGCCTTACAGCTTCTGAGAGGCAGGACTTTGCCAGCAGGAGTGACCAGGGAACTAAGATCTAAGACTGGGCTGAAAAATTTTTAAGAACTGTTTGTTTCAGCGTGTTTTGTTATTTATGCTCAACCTCTCCCAGAGCTACACTGTATAGAGAGGTAATGATGAGGGAGATGAAGCAAAAGATTTCTTCAAAAAGTTTCTACGTGTTTTCAAATTTCGAAAAAAGATGAAATTGCACGCAGTTCCTGGGACAGTGCTCATGTCATGCTTCCTTCTGCGCACCCAGGAATCCCTAGCTCTTATGTACATATTTTCAGAACTCTAAAACACCACTGAACCCTGATTAATTTTGATTAATTGTCCAAAGACTTAATCAATATTAAATGAGCTAATTACAACTAGTTGTCCCTGTGAGACTGTCAGAAGGCTGATGAAGATCAGTCACTTGCAGGTACAAGCCATCGCAGATCCTTACTCTTCCCTAAAGAACAATTTACTTTGACACTGAACCTCAAATTGCCACTGATGGATAACATGCTAAATGTACATACCTTAATCTCTACAAGAATCATTAAATTTTTACCTCCACAATATTGGCCAAAGGAGCGCAGAACCACAACAGAGCAGTGCTTCCTTGTGCTGGTTTCAGCTGGGGTAGAGTTAATTTTCTTCACAGTGGCTAGCAAAGAGCTAGGTTTTGGATTTGTGCTGAACACAGGGTTGATAATATTGAGATGTTTTTGTTACTGCTGAGCAGACCTTACACAGACCCAAGGCTTCTTCTGCTTTTCTGCCACACTGATGAGGGAGTTGGGGGTCCATGGGAGGAGACACAGCCAGGACAGGTGACCCAAAATGACCAAAGGGATTCCAGACCATGTGACATCATGCTCAGTGTATAAAGCGGGGGAAGAAGAAGGAAGGGGGAGATATTTGAAGTGATGGCATTTGTCTTCCCAGGTCATGGTTACATGTGATGGGGCCCCGTTCTCCTGTAAGTGGCTGAACACCTGGCTGCCCTTGGGAAGCAGTGAACTAATTCCTTATTTTGTCTTGTTTGTGTGCACAGCTTTTACTTTACCGATTAATCTGTCTTCATCTTGACCCACAAGTTCTGTATCTTCTATCCTTCTGATTCTCTCCCTGATCCCACTGGTGGGAGAGTGAACCAGTGACTGTGTGCATTTTGGCTGCTGGCTGGGTTTAAACCACAACACTGCCCCTATTTCTACCCCATGAACCACACGGAGTACATGAAATAGGGTAGCTGAGACATTGGGCCATCTTCAGTCTGTTTCAACCCACAGCATCTCCTTTTGAAAAAAAAAAAGATGTATGATAAATGTATACGGAAAAAATAATTTTGAAATGTCATGTCCCAGCATTCAGACAGGGGTATGATAGATGTATAGATTTTCATGTCTTGCACATTGTATTGCTAGTATAAATCATGACAGCAGTGAATTAAGACATAAATAGGAAAGAGAGAGAGACTTGGAAAATAGTCTCATGAGCTAGGGACAGTGGAACAAATTCACTGCTGCAAGAACAAAATCAATGAAGAGAGTGAGTGCTTCTTTCAAAGGAGCTTTACCCGCCCACAGCACGATGCAGCTTGGTCCATTGACTCTTTCCAACTTAAAGCAATTCCTAAAAGCCAAACTGCCTGTATGTTCTCTGCCTCCAGGAAAAAAGAGAAGCATTAGTAGGAATGGCTTTCTGAGGTTTCTGATACATGTTGAGGGCACACATACGTGTATGACTGTTTGTGTGAAGCATTGTTACTAACTGACATATTTTCTTTTGCAGAAATGTTCAAGTGCTCCAGAGTTTTTAATGATGTGCTTTGACTGTGCTTCTCCACAGATGAAAAAGAGGAGAAGTAACACGAAAGAAATCCTTCAGCAGTGAGAGCTGGAAGATCAGCTCAGTGGTAGAGCAGGAGCATTGCCTGGAGAATGCCTGCAGAGCCCCTAACACATCACTAGCCCTGAATGTGCACAGAAACACTTGGAAGCCTTTCCTTGCACATTTTTTGCATGCATCTGTTCTCCTTCAAGCTCGACCAGATGAGGAACTATCATCTAGTGATAAGAGTTTAAGTTTGAAGACAGTTCCAGTTCTCTGTCACAAAGGTGCTGTGTGGCATTAAACTATATAAGGAAAAACAAAGGAGTACCATGATTGAGCCTCAGGTTTCATAACTATTGTTATGCAAATACCTACAAAATGTGCACATTTGCAGCATTCCCTTTTCATGATGTGTCCTAAATTTTCAGGTAAATTTTAGGCAAGTATTCACAGAATCATAGTATGGATAAGGTTGGAAAGGAACCTTAAAGGTCATCTAGTTTCAACTTCCACCATGGACAGGGATGCCACCCACTAGATCATGTTTCTCAGGGTCCCATCCAACCTGACCTTCAACACTTCCAGGGATGGGGCATCCACAACTTCTCTGGGAAACTTGTTCCCAGGTCTTACCATGCACTGAACGAAGATGATCAGTATAAAGACCAAGATCAATATAAAGAGGAAAAACTGCTCAGCAGTAATTCTTTGGAAGAACCACCCAGTAAGTGGATGAAATGCTGGGCTGGACTCATCACGACAAAAAGCTCAAGTCTGTAAGAAGCATTATTCACTGTGCTCTTACACAAATTGGAAAAAACAGATGCCTGGCAAAATACAAAATAAATCTAATTACTTCATAAATGCTTCGAGACCCTCGGTTGCCAGGTGCAACCATGATGCAAAATATTACTGTGATTCATTTGTTCTAACAGCACAAGTGCAGTAAGGAGTTAAGCAAGTGTTTTGTAGTAGAAGTTTCCAAATGGCTATATATGCTGTACTTATCTGGACCATAACCAAACTTATATTCAGAGTTCATGGTAGCAAATTCGGTATGAATGATTTAGATGGATCATAAAAAGGAAAAATGGGAACATTTACCTACATTGTGCTAAATCATAGCAGTTACACTTATTCCTGGAGAGTGAAGAGTTGCTAGTGTCTGACACTGCTGTGCAAAGGGTCAGGCATCAGCTATATGAATCCCTCAGTTTTTCCCTTGGAAAGGAAAGAAACCAGAGTCTGGAAGACTTTTTTTTTTTTTTTCCAGACCAGGCATCCTTCCAGGCTTTTCTGGAAATACACATTTAACTTTGCTCAAGCCAATGAAGCTTCTTCAAGGAGACAAATATCCCTCCTCCAGCCAGTGCAGCCACAGGGCCTTTTTCCTTAGTGAATGCCCTTCCTGCAAACAGAACAGTTCTTGATGTCCCCTGTGTGGTTCATCCACTGGCAAGTATGGAGCAAGCAGGGAAGAGATTCCACTGAGGAGTGCAAATCAGAGGGAATGATTTTCTTCAGCTTGTTTAAGGATTTGAAGACTTTTCCCCAGAGCCTAGTTATTGAGAAAAATAGCAAGAAACCAGAGATGCCACAAACACTTTGTCAACTTCAGCTCTTTCTGGTTTAAAGATGTTAAAGAAAGCTGTTTCCAGCCAGTGCAATGGTTTTACTGCTAGACTAAGTAGGAACAATCTGTTGCAATTCAAATGCATTGTGTTCCATAGAAAGCTGGATTTTTCACAGAATAAATCTTATAGGGGAACATTTTAACTGAATTAAATAACACCTTGTAGGTCAGACTTACCAGCATGTGCTGTATTTCCACAGGAGTAGAGTTTGTTGATGTGGCTGGTTATTCAGAACAACCCAAAGCCTCTTCAAGATGTGCTTAGAAAGCATAGAATAATCTGTCAACAAATAGAGCTTTCTGAAAAAGCATAGTTACTGTGGTGCAGACACAGGGTAAGTATCTCTGCTACAGATCAAGGAATCAAGGTGCAGCTTGTAAATCCTCTTTGAGATCACAGAATTTTTGTACGTTGAAACCATTGTGGATATTTGCTATAACTCCTTGCCCGCATTTTTTTTTACCTTTTTTTTTTTTTTGAGTAGTGTCTACATCTCTGTCTCAGAATAGATTGCTCAGTCAGGACTATCAGCACCAGCATTGACCCTGACTAGAAGGAACAAAATTATAAAGAAACATTTTTTTCCTAGGGCTTTGAAGAAAAGGATAGGGCAAGGGAAAGCAGGATATGAGACAAATCTCAGGCAGGAGAGAGAGATCAGAAGGCATTGGTTTGCACTGCAGGGCACCATTTTTTCTGCAGGAAAGCTAACAGAGCTGGTCACGGAGAATGCTGGGCTGCAGATGTTAGGAAAACAAAACTCTGTGTTTGTAGGATCTCATCTTATAAAGCAGTCCTGCAAAGACTCCATGTCACAAAAAACATTCCTAGAAACCCAGTAGGAGCCAATCCCTCAACTCTGCCCTGATTAAGACAGCTTGAAGGTACGTGGCTCCAGTTTGGGGGATACACCTAGAATGTGCTGATGCATATCCAAGAGGAACAGGCTGAGCAGGCTGTATTAATATGTGCATTATTAATAGCTGTTACCTTGCAGCATCTGGTAAGTGGTTAGAAGACACTGGAGACTGAACAGTGCAGTTTCCACAGTGAAGATCTGATCTTTTTTCTCAGTATTTTACTCAGAAAATAATCTAGCATTTCCTAGGTACACATCCCTCTGTCTTTGTGCCACATACCAGAAAGCACAAAAGTAGGAAAAAGCAAAACTCTAGGAAAACCCTTTCAGCAAAATATTCAAGCCTCTTGTTTACTTTCTCTTGCTTTCACAATGTGAATGAAAGCTAATCAGGCACCACACAAAAAGTTATTGTGGTTGTGCAGATACTTTTCCCCATGTATTTCTGCCCACCAAACACAGAGAGCTCATGTCAATATTTCCATTATATGTCAGTGAGGGAAGTATGTGACATCTTATTTTCTAGTGAGTCAACAAACTTTTCACTTAAAGGGAAAGAAAAGCAAAACCCAGCAAATCTTAGCTAACGAGAGCCCATATGTGTGGCTTTATGCCAGAGAACATTATATTTTCTGTTTTCTTGCCATTTTTGGCAAATCATTTGGAAGCAGTATTTCTACTTGCTGGTATCACAGTAGGAAGCACTGAAGGGGTGGCTACTATTAAACCCTCTGGAAAGGAACAAAAACCTGTTCCTGATGCATACAAAGACACAAAACAGCTAAAAATGGAAAGAGGGACAGTTACCAGTTTATGGCCGTCTTTTCTCACAGGCTTCCCTGGAGTGGGAGCTGACATAATCCAGCTGTCCCAGCTTCAGCACAGCCTAAACCTGGTCAAAAACACACTCTTCACATCCAAAACCTTTCACTTGCTGCTGAGCTGGCTACAAGACTCATTTTAAGATCCTGTTGATTTTTCAATCACTGTTCAATTTAGGCTTCTATATAACCAAATGAGGTTTTGGTTCCCTGTTGCCCAGGTCATGTTCTGTACTTCGTAGATATTGGGCTTCAGCTCATACAGAAACACTGTAGTGCTATAAATCATTAAGTGTCAGGGTCTTTTCATACTATATTCAGCAGTTCTGGAACATATGACTTGTAGAGATTCAGGAAACATTAGTTTCTGTAAATACTGTCACATCAAGTTTAAAAGCATATTTCAACAATTTCTTTTCTAATCCTTGTAGCAGTGATTATTTTGGATGTTCATCATAATATGTCCCATTATTTTCAAGACAGAGAGAATAGCTTTAGATGTGCATGTGCATGTTGCAGTCAAAGCTAGGTTGCATGAAATAAAGTGAAAATTTCCCATACAGCCATGGAGTCCAAGGAAATTTCATGTCTGAACTGAAAAGCTTTCCCCACTTTTTCCTGGTCTGGTTTACGTGGTATTCACAAGCAGCAACACTCATGGTGCTTCAAGTGCAGAAGCAAATAGTCACGCAGGTGAAAGTGCCCTTTATCACTGTTCATCATGAATTCAAATGCCTTGCCTGAGACATCACATGAGGTCATAAAAACCCGCAGCTATTAACTTATAGACAATAATTACTGAATCTGACCTAAACACAGCATACAGAGTCACAGGACTGCAGGTAATGAAATCAGACTTCTCTGGGAATACAGAAGACAGATATTTCCAAAAACAAACCAAGGGTCGGAGCACGTGGGAATGACGTAAAATGAAATCAGTGAGAACCAAGGGAAAAGGCAGACCTCTCCTACTCTCTCCTTTAGCATGCAGATGGCTTTTCCAGACATGGGAGCAGTCTCAGAGAGCTACTCTGAGCTATGCCCACTCGCTCCAGTCGTGGGACTACAGAGGACATGCGTCAGTCTCAGGACACAAGAGGAGCCCACTGCAGGGACTTCCTTCTTTCTTTGGCTGCGTGCCAGCCATCAGGGCTGGCTCAAGCTTTATGCCAAATCCAGGTACCATGGAGCTCACAGAAGTTTTTACATTTCTCACACAGGCTTTTGGGAAAAAAATAGACCCCAAATTTTGTAACACTTCAAACTTCTGCTAGAATTAAGGGGGTTTTGTCTCACTAATTTTGGAAAATCACAGCATGTCATATTGGCCTTGTTCCATTCATAACATATTGTGGGATCCTATTTACTGGCCCTGGAGAAAACAGATATCAATGATGTAAACATATTTCCCACTGAAAACATTGAAGATTCTTCTACGAAAAAGCTAAAAATAAAATTGTCTTGAAAAAAATTTGCTAAGTGTAACATATATACACAGAAAACTAAGAAAAGAAGTCATAGCATCCCTGTCATACATAGGTTTTTCCAACTTAAACTGGGAGGGGGCAGGGGAGAAGAAAAAAGAAGGAAAAACTAACTACTTCCTATTTCATACCTACTTCTGGGAAATCATTTCCCTCCAATTCAGGTTGACCTTCTGAATCATACCTGGATGTGATTATTCCCTCAAGGACCCAGAAGAAACGATATACCATGTGTGTCACACACAAATGACTAGCCTTTACCTGGTCCATCCCACTCAGCTTTGCTATTGACAAAACATCATTAAAAAAAGGTCAAAATAACAAATCACTAGAATAGTAGAAGAAGATATTTTCTAGTCAAGAGATTCATTTTCCCTGCAACATAAACACTAACATATGCTACAACATACCCACAACAAGAAAGCTAAATGTTAGCTTCTACATTATAAAAATACGAATTTGCCAAAGGTCCGTGCACACTTTCATAAACTAACAACACGTGAGCCAGGGAACCTCACACAAGTACTAGAGCATATGGTAAATTACAGCAGGAAGGCAGGCAGACAGGCCATTAGGCCTTCAGATTAATTGTGATTATTTACATACTTGCCTCCTATTTTTTCTTTCTCTCCCCTCTCATGCTCCATAACACTGTCCCAGGCCTATAAATTAAAGCAAAACAAAACAAAAGCCCTGTGTTTTCTTAGTATTGGGGATGGGCCTCTGCTGAAAAGTGACCCTGTAGCCCCATCTTTGAATATCCACTCACTGAAGCCACAGCCCAGCCAGGCCCTTCTCCATCTGCAGAGGTGACACTGTGGAGCTGTGGAGCATTGTGCAGGCATCCCCACGCCCCATGAGGAAGGATGAGCTTTGGCAGGTTTTGCTGCCCCTTGTCAGATGTTGTTCTGGAGCCTTCCACCAGCACAGAAGGCACAGGGGAAGGGGAAGAGGCAGGTGTTGGAGCACCGTACCCAACCCCAGCCGCCCTTGCCTCTGGTTCCAGCCCCTCCTTTCCCAACAGAGATGTTACTGGCATCACGGCAGGTGGGCTGAGAAGAGCAAGCTAAGCACAGTGGAGTTGACCAAAGGGACTTTTGCTGTTCAAAACACACTGGGAGGATATCTGCAATGCAGTTCTGGCAGGCCAGTGTATTTAATGAAGCAGCAGCCCAGCAGTTTCCATGTCATTTGCACTTTCTGCCAGCAAAACGTTTCCTCCACCCCTATTTTTGTTTTCATTGTAATTCCTCCTGAGGTGTGTGTGCAAGACAAGTGACCCTCGCAGTGAGGCTCCTCAGCTGGCCATGGCCCTGCCCATCACAGCAGGGAGAGGCTCACAAGGGCTAATGGGCCAAAGCAGTGTCCACACCTGAGCTGCCTGGACTGATGGACACACTTCACAGCCACCCCAGCTGCCCTCCTGCATCGACAAATGGGCAGTCCTGGTGCCCTGCCAGAGCAGGCCCAGCTGTGGAGATGTGGGCAGCCCCTTTCCCAGATCCTGTCATTCCTCCATAGCTGGCTCCACAAGGTTGGCCTGCCACAGCACCTGTCATCTCACATTAAAACCAGAGACATTTGAGGGACACACTGAAATTCAAGATGAAACCTGAGCAGGGCCACACCGTCCCCCTGGATGCTTTTGAACGCTGTCTCCACTGCGCTGGACAGCCTGGGCTGCTGCAAGCAGGACATGGCTTTTCCACGTGTTCATGCATCCCACCTCTGCAGACCAAATGGCTGGAGAGGACTGGCCTTGTGGCCACCACCAGAAGATTTCAGCTGTGGCTCCTTTTACCCAAACAGTCCCCTTGAGAGGGTAACAGCTCCATTTTAACACTGGCCAGCTCACACAACCTTAGCTTTCCAACTCTTTCTTTCCCTCTTCCTTCATACATATATACAGAGAGATAATGGTCTAGATACATATTTTGAAAGCCTACCGACTTAGATGAGCACAAACATAAAATCAATTCCTCAGCCTATGGTCTAACCACACCTTTGTATGGTTTATAATGGAAAAGTCAGTAGTAAAATTAAAAGTGTTGTTAACTTCCAAATGGCACTTTCTGTTGTTTTATGTTTGGCATAACTGACCAAATGGGACATGTTCACTTTTAATGGTGGTTTTATTTATTTTTCCAACAGTATTTCTTTAGTACTTTTTCCTTTTATATGACATATTAATACATAATTCAGTGGTTTTATGTCTCCCTGCACAGCCTGCATGATTTCTTGTGCTATTGAACAGTACTATTTATGACCAAATGGCCAAAATGTCTTTTTTTATTAATCTTTTCTGGTCATGGGTTTGCTTGTTTGTTCTTTTGTTTTCTTGACATTTTCTAAGCCTGCCTGAGCGCTTAGCTCCCCAGTTTCCCTGTCTGAAACAGGTCACCCCAAAGGGTCAGAATTTGCATGTTTACCAAGAAAAGTCAGCCAGTCCAACAGAGGTTGAAAATGCAGCAGAGACATCAGTGTTCACATAGCTGTTATCAGTAAAGGTCCTCTTGCTTTACTGTGACACATGAGGGGTTGCACGTGAGCAT